>JAPFRF010000002.1:125686035-126886035 GCA_029282475.1 Phrynocephalus forsythii | reverse complement strand
GGACAGTAGTGCTGCCACTTGTGGAACTCCAGAGGACATTGTGGGGATCTTTAAAAGGTCAGATTCTTTCTCAGGTCTGAGGTTTCCCATTCCTAGTTTGAACTTTTATTGGTTATCAAATCAAGGATTATAAATCATAATTAGATCCTGGCTGAGTTCAACAAGCGAAAAGAAAAGAACCAGAGTTCTCTAAGTTCAGGTGTTTGTTTAAAAGCAAATGGGTTTGATTACTGTATTTTTTGCCCCATAAGATGCACCAGACCACAGGACACACCTAGTTTATATTCACACATACATACAGTACTGCGGTCCTGGTCCATCTCCAACCCAGTTTACTCTCCAGCCATGATGCTCTTGGGAGGCCCAGAGAGGCATGGCTGGAAAGTAAAATACAAAGACAAGCCTCCCCACCCCACCCCCACGGGTCTCCATGCTGGGAAGCCTCAGCCCCTTGCAGAGGCCTCTGGACCCGATGCAGGTCCCAGCCCCAGCTGCAACCCTTGCGGAGGCTTCCCGGAGAGGCTGTTTTAAAAATTTTACCTTGCATGATTGATTTGTTGCATATAATAGGAATAGGAGATGGAGAGAAAGCAGCCGGATTGGAGATATGAGAAACGGGCTACAGAGTAACCACCCACCATGATGACCATAGAGATGCAGCTCTATGGTCATCAAAGTGTTCTGCTTATATACCGCCCCATATCACTTCAAGTAGTCTCTGGGCGGTTTACAGTTTAATGACAGTATGCAGGCTACACATCCCCCCCCCCAGTAAGCTGGGTACTCATTTTACTGACCTTGAAAGGATGGAAAGCTGAGTCAACCATGAGCCTGCTAACTGGAATTGAACCCCAAGTTGTGAGCACAGTTTTATCAACAACCTCAGACACATAGATGAAAGTAAGGAGGAATTAAAGAACCTCTTGAGGGTGAAAGAAGAGAGTGAAAAAATGGCCTGAAGCTCAACATAAAAAGAACTAAGATCATGGCCACTGGTCCCATCACCTCATGGCAAATAGAAGGGGAAGAAATTGAGGCAATGACAAAGTTTATTTTCTTGGGCTCCTTGATCAATGCAGATGGCGACTGCAGCAACGAAATAAAAAGACGCCTGCTTCCAGGGAGGAGAGTGATGGCAAACCTAGGCAGCGTCTTAAAAAGCAGGGACATCACTTTGCCAACAAAGGTCTGGAGAGTCAAAGCTATGGTTTTCCCAGTAGTGATGTATGGAAGTGAGAGATGGACCATAAAGAAGATTGGTCGCCATAGAATTGACGCCTCTGAGCTGTGATGCTGGAGAAGATTCCTGAAAGTCCCCCTGGACTGCAAGGAAATCAAACCTATCTATCCTGGAAGAAATGAACCTTGAATGTTCACTGGAAGGACAGATTTTGAAGCTGAGGCTCCAGTACTTTGGCCACCTCATGAGGAGAAAGGACTCCTTGGAAAAGTCCCTGATGTTGGGAAAGATTGAAGGCAAAAGGAAAAGGGGACGACAGAGAATGAGATGGTTGGGAAGTGTCAGCGATGCAACCAACATGGATTTGACCAGTCTCTGGGAGGCAGTGGAAGACAGGAGGGCCTGGCATGCTCTGGTCCATGGGGTCACGAACAGTTGGACACGACTGAATGACTGAACAACAGCAAAGGAAGCTCAGGCAGGTTCCTGAGAAAGATGGCCGCCCTGAATGCAACTGATGCTGTTTAGGCTGGAGAAACTTCATTTTTAAAAGATCCTAAAAACTGGCATCAGACATGTTGCCTGCAACACAATCAACTTTTTGAAACAATGAAAAAATTTGCATTGTGGGAAATTTTGCGTCTTTCCTGCCATAGATGATGGAACTTGAAAGAGACATGTTTTTAAAAAAACAATTGTACCTTTCAACTAATGTCAGTTAAGTATTCACATAGCAGTCACATGAGTTAGGTTTCATATTTCCTGTTTCAAGAGTGAGAAATTATCTCTTTTAAAAAATTCCCCATTTTAGGTCCCCCAGATGGCAGTGCTGCTGAATAAACTTGGGCCCCGCGGGGAGTGGAACTGTGGAGGACCCTGACAAGAAAAAAAAATGGAGGAATTTTTACTACAAAATTGTGTAGTTTAACCCGATTACCTCTTCCTCACTAAAAATCAATAAAACTTTGAAGAGCCTAACTCTGTTTCCCATGTCTGTACACTGATTTAAAAAGCAAACTTTTTAAAATCAATATAATGCTGGTCAATGTTACAAATTACTATAGTCTGTATGTTCTGTGCTGTCAATTTGGATCCTCCTTATAGCAACCCTAATAGAGCTTTCAAGGGAAGTGAGATGTTTAAGGAGTGATACAAACGTATAATAAGGTGGCATTATCATAGAAGAAATGGACTCCCCAGCTGGCTAGCAGAAGCCAATTCTTGGTTTCACACTCAGTCATGGCTTGTAGACTTCTGTCTTATAGATGACCTGCTGATGATAAGTTATTATACTTTTAAAAAAAAACCCACCACATTCCAGTTCACCAAATGAGCAAAGGAGGATCATGAGAACACACAGGATTAACCTCATGCTGTAATTTACTATCCTGTGAGTTTCTGTTTGACTAGTGGAAGATACTATAAAGGACTGAAAAAACTAGGCCGTCTTCAGGGCTAGTATTCATCATGACTCTCCAGCAGCAAAACCAGCAAAGAGTCTAGCGGCACTTTCAAAAATGCTGTGTACTAGGTTGGCATACCTCCTTGTGCGTACAACACAGTCCACTTTATCAAGATTCAGTAGAGAGCTGCCTTAGCTAGTTGATTATACAAACCCTTCTTTGGGGGAACTGGGAAGGAATACTGATCAATAGAAGAAACTCTTTTAAACGCGAAAATTCATACATGCTTGGGTAGCACAAGTAAAAAGCCTTTGGCTGCATACAAATTAGAGGGAATAGCCTTGGATCACTTGTTGAATTAGTGTTGGGAATACAGAGAATGAGATTCGATGCAACCAAAATGAATTTGACAAAACTCCGGGAGGCAGTGGAGGATAGGAAGGCCTGGCGAGCTCTGGTCCATGGGATCACGAAGAGTCGGACACGACTGAACGACTGAACAACAACAACACCTTGTTGCAATCTGTGCTTGAAGTTCTTTTCTGGAAGGAAAACCAATGTTGGGTCAGAGTCCTGGGAGAGTTGAGTGTAGCTTTTGTTTTGCAAAAAGGGAACAGGGAAACTGAAGCCAACATCAACAAAAGATATTTTTATATGTTTGCATTGAATTAGGAGCTATTATACTGAGTTTTCTCCTTCCCTTTAAGACTCAGAGTCATAAAATCTTCCAGTGCACTAATGGATGTATTTGCACAAAATAGTAAACCAGGATTCCTGGATTATCTTGGTTTACTATGAACAAGCAGCATGCTCATTCTTCATTTTCTTGAATAAACCAGCATTTATTTTTGGCTCATAATCCCAGACTATTTGGGAGCAACAAAACAGAATCCCATGTTTGTCACAATAAATTATGATGTGTTAGTTCTACTTGCTCCAGAAAAAGAGGGGAACAGATACTCTACTCACCAGTATGTTTCTTGAGTCATAGCAAACAAAGATCCATGGTTTAATATTGGGCACAATCTGGTTGGATAACTTTGTGCCAGTGTGCAATATGTGTCAGCATTTTTTTAAAAAATCTATGTAGCAGCCATGGGGAGGGAGAGGATAAGGATCAGGCAAGATGAAACCAATGGTCCAAGAGGCATAATTCTTGTAGTGATAGGGACTCTTGTAAATAGAAACTATCATACAGAAAACAAGACTACTGTATACACAAATGAAGGAGTTGAAATTGGTAGAAGAAATGTAAATAATTTAAGAAATAAGATGGCACCATCTTATTGGCAGAAAGCAGCAATGACTTGAAATGACTTTAAATGAAAATGAAAGAAAGTGCCAAAGCAGCACTGCAGCTGAACATTCAGAAAGCAAAAAAAAAAAAAAAAAAACTTCCAAAACTTTAACATTATAAGAAACATAAGAACATAAGAGCAGCCATACTGGATCAGGCCAAAGGCCCATCTAGTTCAGCTTCCTGTATCTCACAGTGGCCCCACCAAATGCATCCGGGAGCGCACAAGACTAGATATCTGTCTCCTGGTACCACTCCCATGCATCTGGTCCTTGAAGTACCCCCGTTTTAAGCCTGGAGATTACACCTCTCCATCATGGCTTGTAACCTGTGATGGACTTTTCCTCCAGGAATCTGTCCAATCCCCGTTTGAAGGCATCCAGGCCTGATGTCATCACCACATCCTGTGACAGGGAGTTCCACAGTCTAACAACATACTGGATTAAAAAAATTCTTTTGTCTGTTCTCACTCTCCCAGCCCTCAATTTGAGTGGATGTCCCCTAGTCCTGGTATTTTGTGAGAGGGAGAAGAGCGTCCCTCTATCCACTTGACTCATGCATGCCCTGCATTATTTTGTACATCTCAATCATATCCTGCCTCAGGCGCCTTTTTTCCAGACTAAAGAGCACCAAATGTTTTAGCCTTTCCTCATAAGGGAGGTTCCCCCAGGCCAGTAATCATTTTAGTCGCTCTCTTCTGCACCTTTTCCAGTTCCACTACGTCTTTTTTGAGATGCGGTGACCAGAATTGTACACAATACTCCAGGTGCATCCTTACTATTGTTTTGTACAATGGCATTATAATGTTGGCTGTTTTATTTTCAATCCTTTTTGATAATCCCTAGCATGGAATTGGCCTTCTTCACCGCTACCACACACTGGGTAGACACCGTCATTGAGCTGTTCACCAGCACACCAAGATCTCTTTCCTGATCTGTCACGGATAGGTCAGAGCCCATGAGTTGATAGATAAAGTTTTGATTTTTGCCCCATTGACAATGAAGGAATTGAAATAGTGAAATACTGTGGTTCAATCATCAATCCCAAAGGAGCCTGCAAACCCCCTCCCCCCTACACGCAAAAAAATCCTGAGACTTAGAAGGTCAGCAGTGAAGGAATTAGAGAAAAATATCAATTGTAAAGATGGGCCATTTGAGATCAAGACCAAAATGATTTCCACTCTTGCTGGATTATATGGAAAGCTGGCAGGAAAAACAATGATTTGTTTAAAATATAGTGCTGGAGGAGAGCTTTGCAAATACCCTGGACGGTCAGAGAAAGGAACAAGTAGACCCTAGAGCAAATGTAGCCTGAAATATCTTTGTAAGCAATAATTTATGAAATTGAGGTTGTCCTATTTTGGGCACATATTGAGAAGAAAAGATTCTGCAGCCAAACTTGATTGTAATCCCAAATAGCTGGCTCAAGGTTCATGCAGCCTTCCATCCAGACCCTTAAAGGAACTCACAGGCGTGAGTTTACCACAGCTGAGCAAGGCTATTGAGGGTAGGATATTATGAAAATCACACATTCACACACAACAACAGAGACCGAGCCCTGAAAAATAATCCAGCTCCAAGAAGTAATCTCTCATGGATTGAGGAGCTGGGGGGGGGGAAGGGGCATAACAGTGAAATGCCTTCCTCTAAAGCAGTGGTGGTGAACCTTCAGTGCTCCAGATATTTTGGACCACAACCCCCAGAATTCCAAGCCTAGAGTACCAATGGCAAAGGACTGTGGGAGTTGTGGTCCAAAACATCTGGAGTGCCGAAGGTTCCCCACCATTGCTTTAAAGGCTTTAAGCTTAGCATGGAGATACATCTGCAGGGTCACTGCTTTGTTCCTCTACATCTTAGCTTCGGGTTTTTGTGATACACAAATAAGAAGAAACATGTTTTAGTAGTTGAAACTGTTGTTTCACAAAGTTAAAAGGCAGAATAACCATCCACACTGCAGAAGAATTAAAAGAAAGGGTAACTTCCGACAAAGGACACAATTCTGGTCTGTGAAACCACTCACACCCTCACCACACACATGCACCTTCGGCACTCCAGATGTTTTGGACCACAACTCCCACAGTCCTTTGTCATTGGCAATCTAGCCTCGGAATTCTGGGAGTTGTGGTCCAAAGTACAGTGGTACGTTGTATAAAGGAATTAATTCGTTCCAAATGAAATTATGTTAAGCAAATTTTCCTTTATACAAATTCCCATAGGAATGCATTGAAAATGGAGTAATCCCATTTTTATGTTGTACGGATTTCCCCCATAGGCAATTAGGTTAAGCAAATTTCCCCTATCTCTGAATTTTTTTATGTTGTACAGATTTTATGTTATACAAGCTGTTTGTTATACAAGGGTCCACTGTATCTGGAGTGCCGAAGGTTCGCCACCACTGCCATAGGCCAATCTCTGTCGGCGAAGGGACAAACTGGATATTGTCCCAATCTCTGCCAGGAAAACATTACACTGTGGTGGAACCCAATGATTCTGGCAACACCCACCATCTTATCTAACACATGGGATAGAGCACTGCATCTTACTTGGATTACTCTGGTTTCCTCCCCTGGGAAACCTACAGCCATCTTCAATTTTTTTAGAGGGACAGAATGAGCATGCACGATTGCACATGCATATCTGCACGCCTACTCTCCATGCATGTGGATAAACAGACATCAGCCACCGGTGTTGCCTGAGGACTTTCACAGCCATTCTTCCTTACTAATAAAGACCTGGACATGACATCTCGGTACTGACTGAAATGAGGAAGAATGCCAGACAAAACAGAGGTTTCGACTGTGTTCTCACGCAGGAGGGGGCAGAGCCATAATCTTGCTTTTCACCTTATTTGGAAGCCGGTTCCCTTCCTTTTGTCAGGTAATCGGTTAATGTTTTACCAACTGTCTCCCATCTCCTGCACTGAGGTAAAACTGGGTGCAGTGAAAGACCCCCCCTCAAAAAAAAAAAAAAAAACACCAGCCCTTATCTGAAAGGTTACAGTCAAATTGGCTGCTCCTGAATACCTGACAGCTTTTTGTTACTCATTAGCGCCCCACATCTAAATGGCAACAAGCACACCTCAGTTTTCAAAACAAATCTCTGTCAACATTAAAAAACAGATGATGAAAGCAGGCTACCAATGAGGTAGTTATCTACAACTAGAGGCAGCTTGTGAATGAGCTGTGTAGCCCTCAACATTACAAGGAGAGGCTCTGCTCTTCAATCTACTAGCCATAATGGAACAAAGTCACTTGATTGGTTTAATGGTGTTTAATTACTTTCAAATGTTTCTATTTAAGGACATTTGGAGGCTTTTGAAGAGACATTTTGAAGAGACAGGAATTTTTCAACTTAAATGGTATTATTCTATAAAGTCTACAGCAGGGTTCCTCCAAAAAAACCCTAATGGAAAGTTTAAAAAAAGTAATCCAACAAGTAACATGATAGATTCCATTTTCAACACTGCCACAAGGAAAAGCAATGGGTCACTTTCCAAACTCAAAGTAACAGGGAGACATTACTTTAAAAAATAATAAATTTCCAAGTTATTAAAAATCTACCCAATAAGAGCCGTGGATGTGCATTTCATCTCATCCTGGTGTGACCGACACATTTTAAGGCACCACCAGGAATGGACACAGTTGGCTCCAAAATTGGTTTAGAAGGCCAATATATATATAAATTCGAAAAGGAGGGAACGACACCAAAAACTAGTCTGCATTATGGAATTGTTCCTCAACTCCACTCACAGAGATTTCACAGAATATGGCATTTGAGAGCATGACTACATGAGGGAAAAGAGACGACTTCCTTGTTAAATCAAGTTCAGCACTGAATTTCTAGCTCCCAGATCCAGGCGAAAACCAATGCTCTGTGCCATTCTCAGGACAAGGCATCCCAGATGTGACTACCATAGTTTTGCCAGGCACAGAGTTTAAACCAGCCTAATTTGCCTTTTATCAGATTGGCAACTTTTGTTGAAGGCCTTTCTTTTTAACTGCTTTTGACATAATTTTGCTTCACCTACTTTATATTTTTAACTTGTACAGCATATTCCTTTTGTTCATTCGAACTAAAATGAGGAAAAAAGTGAGGAATAGATCTAAGAAATACCTCAAAATGTCAAGCTGGCTAACAATTCTGTAACCACCATCCATGTGGAAAACATTTGACTATAAGTAACATGAAAACTAGATAAATTGCTAGCAATATACTCTACCAAAAGCGCAGAGAAGTATGATCGAGGGTCGGTGGAGCCATTGTTGCTTTTCTATATACTGTACACTTAGCATGGTGCAGTGTATAAGAATATATTTTTATCTAAAATTGTTAGGCTACACCAAGGCAAGTCATTACTGAATGTCTCCATCGCAGGGCCTTGGGCTCGGCCTGTACTCCTCCTCCTGTTGACTTACATTTTGCATGAATGTGGGGGGTGGGGGAATAAGAACATAAGAGCCAAGCTGGATCAGGCCAAAGGCCGATCTAGTCCAGCTTCCTAAATCTCACAGTGGCCCCACCAAATATGTCTGGGGGTGCACAAGAATAGATATCTGTCTCCTGCTACCACTCCCCTGCATCTGGTTCCTGAAGTACCCTGGTTTTAAGCCTGGAGATTACACATCTCCATCATGGTTTGTAACCTGTGAAGGACTTCTCCTCCAGAAATCTGTCCAATCCCCTTTTGAAGGCATCCAGGCCAGGTGCCATCACCACATCTTGTGGCAGGGAGTTCCACAGACTAACAACATGCTAGGTAAAAAAAAATTTTCTTTTGTCTGTTCTCACTCTCCCAGCCCTCAATTTGAGTGGATGTCCCCTAGTTTTGGTGTTTTGTGAGAGGGAAAAGAGTGTCCCTCTATCCACTTTACTCATGCCCTGCATTATTTTGTAGGGGAGACAGAAACACCAAGAGGTAGAAACACTAATAATTTGGGGTTATTGTGCATCTTTCTGCTCATCAATAGAGCTGTGGAGTGAACCTGAGAGAATCGGTGCACAGAATCATAGAATAGTGAAGTTGGAAGGGGCCTACAAGGCGGAATACATGTGCATCTGTACATGCTTAAGAGAATACCCACTTTTGCCTCTGCCTCTGCCCATCCCCCGTTGCTCCGCCTACTATTGGCCCCAGTGCCATCTGCCCTATCAACCTCAGCACCAGCCACCCATCACTGATGCTTCCTCCAAAGTAAACTCCATCCTATCAGTTGGGACAAGCACCAGCTGATCAAGGATGATTTCATGAACCAAAGAACCAAGAAGAGCTGGAAACTAATTTACAGTATTTGGAGCTGTCAGTTTCCATGAATTTCAGGCAAAAATCAAAGAAAAACCAAACCAAACCAAAACAAACAAAACAAAACAAAACATACAAAACATGTGGCACCTTAAAGACTAACTCTCATATTTTAATGTAACGTTTTGTGGACTATATGTTCATTTCGTCACACATATAGCAGCAGAATGAGGTGTGCAATATAATATGGGATGGGATATACATTTCAGTTTCCAATAGCCTGTAAGCCTGATGGCCCCCAAACAACAGATAGAAGGAATTAGGCAAACAGGGACATTTTTTTAATGTTCCCCATGGGTAATATTACTGGGCATAAACAGCATTTTTAGCCTTCTTTCCAGTGCTGTGGATACTTTCTCCCACTGTCCACAACATCAAAAATCTCGCTTTCCAGTGCCCATGTTCCACATGCATATAGAATGGTTGTACCAGTGGAACGTTTATTTCGAACAAATACTATAATTTTCTTATCTGAAATATGGCTATTCGTTTCTACAGTCATAAAGCAAGATGTAATATCTATTTCCCAGACTTCGTTTCCAAGACGCTAATTACAGTACAGTTTGTCAACCCCAGCGCTAGGAAGATGCTAGTCCTCATCAACACAGGGAGTCCTCGCTCTCCATCGAACACTTCAGGCCACGTTTACTGATCAAATCACGGACTTTTTAGGAAACGTACGAACTTGAGCATCTGAAAGCAAGGCGTGCGCGGGGAGAGGGGCACAAAATGCAAGCCCACGATTTCCGATCAAGCGACGGGCGTTTCCCCACAACGTTTTCAACCCCTCACCCCCACTCGACCCGATTCCACCCCAGTGGTGAGGCCAAGGGCTGTTTGAAATGAAATCTGCGCAGACTTCATCCCATTCACACGTGCCTCGTGACTGACGCATACACATCAAACGATGAAGCTGTTTGGATGAACAGCGAAACGTTTCTATCACTCAAAAAGAAGTCCAGTAGTCATGACTCAACTTCCAGATAAACTCACCTGGATGACTGAATCTTCACAGACACATCAAAAGGGACTTACGAAGCTCCTCCGCGCGTCTGGGGTGGGGGGGGCGCACGCTGTCGGCTGGGGTCCCCTTCGAGATACGGATATATATTTTTGGAGACGCGATCGGGGCCTGCGCCTCGCCAAGACGGCTTCGGATCGAGGGGTCTGGGATCTTGTGGCCGACCCTCCCTCACCTTGACCGGCCTTCCTTCCTAGCCTGAGCCACTGGCCTTTAGTTTAAAGAGAGGGGGGCGAGGAGGGACGTGCCCTGCAGGCTCGCCAGCGCCCTCTCCACGTGCGCCACAGAGGGACGTGCCCAACGCGAGTTTGTAACGGGCGCCAGAAATGAAACTCAGCCTCCTCGACCCGCATCATTGGCCCAGGTCACGTTACCGGCTCATTTCAAATCGGGCGTCAGCTCGCCGAGGGGAAAAAAGAAGAAGAAACAAGCAGAAGCAAACCGGAAACTTCTCTCAGACAGAGAGCCCGAATGACAAGCCCCGGGGCGCGCATCCGCCTGGGCGCACCGTCTCGTCCGACCGACCGCCCTCCGTGCCAAAAAGATTACTTGCAGCCTCTTGGAGAACCTCTGAGAGGAAAAGCAGCGCAACTGAGATCCTTCAGCTCCGATCTACCCACGAGATTTACACTCACGAAAGCGAACGTGCTCTGGATTCGTTGTTGCTTTCCAATAACATCACGATTGGGTTTTGGGTTTTATTATTATTTTATTTTTAAGGGGGTTTGAGGATACGAATGTATGATTGGCTCCAATCCTGAAACTGTTGTTTCGCAGTCTCAAGTCCCGTGGGCACCCAAGCAATCCCATGAATGAGTGACCTCGCTTTTATGGGACCACAAACCCCAGCATCTCCAAAAGGGTGGCCAGCGCTCTTCCGATCTGCAAGAGAACACGGTATCAGGAGACAGATATCTAGTCTCCTGCACTGGTGGGGCCGCTGCGAGATACAGGAAGCTGGACTACATGGGCCTTTGGCCTGATCCAGCATGGCTCTTCTTATGTTCTTATGATCGGTGCACAAGCACAGATTCCTGGACTCCTGTCTCATCCAGGATGTATGGTGGGTTAATTTATAAAATGCCAAAATCCAGGAGCAAAAGATAGTCCCAGGCTGGGGAATATGTGGTGCTTCAGATGGAACTACAACTCCCATGACTCTCTCATGGGCTGTGCTCCCTTAGGGCTGAGAGGCACTGCAATCCAGCAATGATTGCATTGCTGGAGGGCCCCATGTTTTTCATCCATGGCTCAGGCACCCACATCCAGAAGGCCTTGTGTTCAATTTCTTCTTTCCAAGGCTCCAGTTGCCGGCTTCTTTTGCTATGACTGTCCTGGATAGCAGGCAATGTATGTTTGTTTGTTTGTTTATATTTATATCCCACCCAACTGGCCTAAAAGGCCACTCGGGGAGGCTAACAATGGTAAACTATGAGAATACAATAAATGTAATTAGAACAGGACTAGATAGACCAAAGGTTTGACTTACTATAATAGGTATTATGTTATATATATTAACTAAACCGTTAATCCCAAGCATTTTAAATCTTGGTTGTAGTCTCTTAAAGTAGCCATTTGAAGGAAATGGGAGAGACCTAGAATAAGATGTTAAAAAGAAATTGAATGGATGTGTCCATCCATGCATGTGAAAGCTAGCGAGTTAAGAAAACTGAGGAGGGGTTGGGTTGGGTTACTCGTTTGAAATATAGTACAGTGATGGAGAAGTGCTTTGCAGATCACCCTGGAGCGCCAGAAAGACGAACAAGTGGGTCCAAGATCAAATCAAGGCTGAATCATCTCTGGAGGCAAAAATGTTGGTACTGATGTTGCCGTATCTTTGGCGCATTATGAGAAGAAACTTCACGTGCAAATGAGCCTTCAGAGAAGATAAGCTCCACTTCTGGGTCTCGCCCTGCCCTGAGATTTTGAACTTTGAACTTTTACCCATTATTTTTGCAGCCTGTGTACCATAAGAAACGATCAAAAATCACTGACAAACCCTCGATTTTTTTTATTTGCAAACAAGCTTTATTTACAAAAAGTTAAATTTCAGTGTGCACAAGTATGTTGACTGCCCAACAATATATAGACATCTCTTGATCATTCTTACAACATAAAAAGGAATGGAAAAATGCATCTGATGCAAGTCTGTGAACTCGAAAGCAAGGCTGACTTCATTCAGGCTTCTTTCAAATACTGTCACGGTATTGGCATTTGGTCACTTGATTGGGTCAAATTCATTGTATTAAGTTCACAAGACCATGGCTTGTGGATCTCCCAGCATCAGAGGGGCAAGCCTTAGTAATGCACGGACTGGCATTTTCAGTGGTTTGAATTTCAGCAGCAATTCAGAAAAGCTTACTTTCCCTAGAAGAATAAAAGGGAGAAATGATCACAGGTCACAACTAAATTCAGATACCAAAAATTCTCCAGTTTAGTAGTTTTATTTTTGTTGTCTAATATATAAATTACATAGCTACCCAACCATCTCACTATATCTGTGCTCCCATTGTGTCATTCTATTTATTTTGTTATTTTATTTTATTTTATTTATTATATTTATACCCTAAACTTTCCACTAAAAGATAGACCTCAAGTGCTTACAAACACCTTGAAAGAGTAGAAACAGAGAAAACTGCATTTAGCAAAAAAAGTCATAAAATCATGCAAACCAACCCCACAGTAAAATCAACAAAGGATGGTGTACAGTGCATGGCAGATAAAATATCCTATGCCAAACTATTTATTTATTTATTTATTTATTTGACTTTTATACTGCCCATCTAGCCCTAGGGCTACTCTGGGTGGTTTACAACATGCAATAACCTGACAAGCTAATAAAGCAATACATTTAATAAAACAAAATACAAGGAGCATCATAAAACAAAATATACATAAATCAACAACCTAACTAAACAATGTATTCTTACTTCCTTAAGATCAGAGTAGAAAAAGGATCACAGCTCAGAAGGGGGTGCATTCTAGTCTGGGAGCCACAAAAGAGGCCTTCTCTAAACATGACCTTTTAGGTGGGCATCAGAAATTGTCATTTTTAACAGGACATCTCTGGAAGCTCTTAATGTCCAGAGAGCTTCATACTAAGACAGGAAACCCTTTAGGTAGCTTGGTCCCAAGCTGGTCAGGGGTATAAAAGTTTAAAAGCAACACCTTGCTTTGGGCTGGATAGGCAATTGGCAGTCCATGAAACACTGACCTAAATGGACAAAAGGTGCCACTTGGTTTCTGGGCTCAGAATGAGATGGGCAACTCTTTCAGTCATTAAAAGCTGCACAATTTTTTCACTGCATTCAGGCTCCTGCCTCCCCCTTTATTTTACAGTGCTGAGTTTTAATTTTACCTTCCAAGCCTGCAGCTAACAGCTGCCCTGGAGTAGGGACAGAATGATAGACGAGGAAGCAGGCCAGCATACTTAGCTGAGATTCTTCAGTGGGATTTCCAGTTAAATAGGAGTGCAAGCAGACGTCACCTCCAGCTGCAAGACACAAGAGAGAGGAATATGTCTTTGAAGACTCTCAGTCATCCAGGTGAGTTTATCTGGAAGTTGAATCATGGCTACTGGACTTCTTTTTTGAGAGATAGACGTTCTCATGCCACAGTCCCAACTGGGAATGGGAACAAAATGTTGCAAACTAGCTATCTCCATCTCTCTCTCTCTCTCTCTCTCACACACACACACACACACACACACACAGTTTTTGTCTATATTTTTGAATTATTTTTGTGAGCAGTAGTCAGAGTTCTTCTAAGCCTGTTGATGCTGCTTCTTTTTTGAGTGTCCCTAGTGCTATTTTTTATTTATTTATTTTATTTATTTATTTTTACAACTTATACGCCGCCCACTACCCAAAGGTCTCTGTGTGGCTTCCAATCAAAGAATTAAAATAGTAAAAACATCAAACAACAATAAATAAGTAAAACAATAATGAAAACCTTATACTAATATTTTAGCGACATAAGGGTGGCCGCTCTGAAATGAGACGGCGCTAAAACAATAAAGCATATTCATTCAATGGGTAATTAATGTTGCCGAATCGGGGAGGGTGAATCTATTTCATCTCAAGGTTTGCTTCACTTTGGTTGAAACTTGTCTGAATTCGGATTCCAGCAGTGAGCAGGTTCATAACCCAAAGGTGGGACCGTGCCCATTCATTTGTCCAGCCAAACATTCACAGGCTTGCTCCTGCTGCCTCTTTGTCCTCCACAAAATCAGGGGGGGAGAGAGAGAGAGAGAGAGAGAGAGAGAGAGAGAGAGAGAGAGAGAGCAAAGGCAAGTTTGCAAGTTCTGCCGTCATATGTGTGCCTACTTGCCTCCCTCTAGTCAACACCTCTGCCAGTATTTTCCTTTGAAGACTTTACTGAACAGTTTATCCACACTTCCAAAATTATACCATGTTTGGAATTTGGGCATGGTTTTGGGAATGAGAATGGCTGCTTGGTTTTTAGGACATTCTGTTTTCCCACAAAACCTGGAAATGTTTAGGAAGTATTAAGACATAGGCAGACCTGAGTCATTTCAAAGAAGGGGTTGACACATACTCAGAGAAGCCTAGCATTTATCACCACATCTAGTGCTGAGCAGCTGTTGCTTTCACCTTGTAGCCACCGATCCAAGGTATTATCGATGGAACACTTCATCACAGGTAAAAATTCTGAGTTCATGAAGATCCCTGGGTGGGCATTTTTCCTCGTTCTCTCCTGGTGGCTTCTGGAATTGAAAAACTCTAGAACCAGCTTGATCTGCCATAAGTCAAATGTCTCGGTCATTTCTTTTTTTTCTAATCTTCTCACAGCCTGGCAGAAAAAGAAAAATGGAGATGGAATGGGCTCGGGAAGAGAGGAAAATTTATCCTATAGATGAACCTTTCCCAACCTGATGCCTTCCATTTCACTCAGACCCACCCAAAGTGGCTCCAACAAGAAATGTGTCCTCCAAGTCATCAACAGCTCGGGAAACGTGACCTCTGCTTATAGATGATTCCTCTACAAAAGCCCTGTATATAGACTCATCATGGTGCTTTTGAGGTTTGCAGCATTCGGAAGTGCTTTATCGTTGCCACCTTCTGTGCAGTATTAACAAGTATTAACCTTGAGTGTCACTGACATGGTATATGCCATGGAAAGATCCTCCACCTTCCACAATTGCTGCAGAAATTTGGTTTGCAGGACCTGAGCAGCGCTATTAATAGCAAGACAGTCTGGAGGTCATTAATTTATAGCAGTCTTGTCCAAACTTTGGCCCTCCTGATGTTTTGGACCACAACTCCCAGAATTCTAAGCTTAGACTGTCCATGACAAAGGACTGTGGGAGTTTTGGTCCAAAACATCTGGAGGGCTGAAGTTTGGAAATGCCTGATTTATAGGGTAACCATAAGCCAGAAGTGACGTGATGGAAAATAACAACCAATACTGAAGGAACTACGTGTGTGTGTGTGGTTTTTTAAATGGAAAAACACAGTTGGCAAAGCATTTTCATGTGCAATCATGCTTGTCAATGGAGTAAAAAATAATGTCATGTACCTGATCAATTGCTATGTAAGCTGGCAGCATCTCAGGATTCTCCTGGGTCACACACTCATACAGGATAGAGGAGAACAGGTCAAACACTTCCTGTTTCTGAAAGAAAGAGGTTCACTTACAAAAAAGGGATACACCCCCATGGCATCCACTGCACACTGTCTATAGTACTCTACTTTGTTAACCTGGTGTTAAAAACACATGCATCTTGTCACCCACACTTATATATCCATTGAATCAGAGCAGAGGACTGTAACTCAAAATAAAACCTTTAGACCCAATTGCTTGGGATCCTGAATAGGGGGCTGATAAGGACTTCATGTGCCCACTATGCATCAATCCATTCAGTTAGTTTGCTGGAAGCCAAGTATAACAAACCTTGCTGTGCCTGGATTATTTTCAAATAGTAAGTAATTTTCTCTTGCATAGTCAATTATTTTTAATAATGCTCAAGATTGAGTCCTGGCTTCAGTTATGCTCATTTTGCTGTCTAGAAGGATATCAAGCCATTCAAAACCAACATCAACATTAACAACAACAGGAACCCTTTTTCAATGACATCAACAACAACATAACCCTCCCCCTTTTCCCCAGCTAGGTTTTACCCCAACAACGTACTTGCCCCATATTGGCCGCTGGTTTGCAAAAGTAGTCAGCAAAGGAAAGCAGCGCAGGATCAGATGTGAAAGCAGAAATGGCCTCTGGCTGAAAACAAACGTTTTAAACAAGGAATTATTCCAATTGTGTTGTTGCTTGTGGGAAACAGCATTCTGCACCACCTTCCCTTTGTGACTCCCTGCCACATTTTTGACCAACAACTACTATCAACACCTACTAGAATATTTAGCAAAAAGGTCAATCTTACAGTTTATTGATTCCTAAAAGTATGTATCCGTAAATCAACCTAAATGCAGTAACACTGAATTGTTACAACACAATAAAATAACAAAGCATTTGGCATATCTATTAGCTGGATCAAAGTCATAGCAGACTATAATATAAGACTTTTGCAGCAGCAAACGCAGACAGTTGCAGTCTTAAAAATGATCCACAGGTTCTTATTGCTGACCAAATGCCTGATACAGCAAAGTAATTCATCCCTCATCTTCTCAATCATATTGTGCTGGATGAAGTTTAGTACTCCCCCGCTTATCACAGTGGTTACATTCTCAACCCGACCCGCAATAAAGGAAAATCCACGTTATGTGAATGTCTTTATCTCCAAGTCAGATCGGGACCGGAGTGGGGGGGGGCTGACTGGGGACTCCTGCACTTACCCCAGGCCCTGGTGCTGCCCTGAAGGGGCCTCAATGGGCTTCCCGGGCCTGTTACAGGCTCGAGAAGTGTCTTCTGATGAACTAGAAGTCATTTCTGGGGCCTGTAACAAGACCGGGAAGCCTGCTGGAGGCCCCAGATGTGGCTTCCAATGAATCAGAAGAGCCCCCGGAAACCACTTCTGGGGCCTCCGACAGGCATGGGAAGCCCATTGGAGGCTCATTTGGGGCAGCATCATGCCTGGGGTATGGGCCCAAAAACAGGCCAGTGCCTCCATATACTGTGGTCCTGTGATATACTGGGACCGCAGTATATGAACCACAATATGGCAGGGGAGTACTTTAATACAGTAATTGTGTGCCATCAATTCAATTCTGACTTACAACAACCCTTTCTAGGCTTTTCCAAGTAGAGAATACTCAGAACTTGTTGACCATTCCCTTTTTCTGGGATGCCCTGGGACTGTGCAGCTTGCCCAAGGCCACCTAGGCTGCTGTGCCTCCCAGGAAGCACTGCATGAAACCAAACTCCCAAGCTCCAGATACCTAAACCTCTGAGACAGCCAGTCAACCTACTTTAGCTCTGTAAACATAATTTTGGAGGAGGAAATAATACTAATGGTTAATAATAACAATACAGTGGGATCCCCGTATCCACTGATTCATTCATCACTGATTCAGTTACCCACGTCTAAGAATTAAAAATTAAATAAATAATTCAGCAGCCAGAAAACAAGCTACTGTCACAAAAAGCATTAGAAGATTAGAAGATTAGAAGCACAGAGTTGGAAGAGACCTCAAGGGCCATCCAGCCCAACCTCCTGCCATGCAGGAACCCCCATCAATATACCCCTGACAGATGGCCATCCAGCCTTTGCTTTAAAACCTCCAAAAAAGACTCCACCACTCTCTGTGGCAGCATTTTCCACTGCCGGACTGCTCTAACTGTCATGAAGTTCTTCCTGATGTTTAAATGGAATCCCTTTTACCATAGTTTGAAACCACTGCCCTGAGTCCTAGTCTCTAAAGCCTTGGAAAACAAACCAGTCCCCTCTTCAATATAACATCCTTTCAAATATAACATCCTTTCAAATATTTAAACACAGCCATCATATCCCCTCTCAGCCTTCTTTTTGTAAGGCTAAACATCCCAAACCCTCTAAGCTGCTCCTCATAAGACATTTCTTCAGGACCTTTAACCATCTTAGTCACCCTCCTCTGGACCTGCTCAAGGTTGTCAACATCCTTTTTAAACTGAGGTGCACAAAATTTGACACAGAACTCCAGGTTAGGGGTTCCAGCTCCTCTTGTTTGTTTCCCATGCTCTGTGCATTGGTTTAGAGACATTTGAGGCTGTGTGTGTGTCTTACAAGCCCGTTGCTTAACCTGTTTTTTCTCACACTGATTGTCTGTAATACTCCTTGTCCTGCTCCTATTTCAACATTTGGGCTATTCCCCACAACCCCTTCTGAATTTCTACCTTTAAGATCTCCCTCCTGCCCCAGAACTCAGTTTAAAGCTCTCCTTATCAAATTTTCAAGCCTCTTGCCAAAAAGATTCCTTCCAACAGTGGTGAGGTGCACCCTATCCTCGCCCAAGAGCTGTAAAGCAAGCTACTGTCACAAAACAGCAGCCATAAAGGAAGCTACTCTTGTAAAACAGCAGCCGTAAAGCAAGCTACTGTCACAAAACAGCAGCCGTAAAGCAAGCTACTGTCATAAAGCAACAGGGTGGTTTTTTGGGGGGGGGTGGCGTTTTCTCTTATCCACAGTTTTCGCTATCCATGGGGAAGCCTGGAACCAATCCCCAGCGGATACTGGGGTCCTACTGTACTATACTGACAGTGCTACCTGTTTGGTATGTATACTTTACAGCTTTCCATATCTTATATAACCTTTTTATTCTGACAATGCATGTGCATGTGTGGTCACTGTGAAGAAGGGGGGAGTAATAAATCAAATATATCAAACAACCACAGGATGTGTGATGTGATGTGTGTATCAAACACAAACAGAGAATGAAACTGTAATAACAAAACAATAAAACTCATTACTTTACATTGTGTTGTAGTTACAGGACTTTCTCCCCAAAAGGGGACCCAAGGCAGCTTACATTAAAACAATAGAATTTACCTTGAACGCATGAGCATCTGTGTTCCGGTGAGTAACTGTCTGTGCCAACAGACTTCGCCAACCCATGGGGTCCTCTTTGTAGGAAAGCTGCCCAGCTCTCAATTTCACATACAGGACGCCATCTTTTGACAGAATTGATCTGGGGGAATAGGAAGAAAAATGACCAGGTTCACATTTTCTATACACGGCCCTTCATACAACTTGATGATTGATATTTTAGCAGCTGTGCTTTGTTGCACTGGAGTTAATATGACAATATAAGGAATTCCACTCTCACCACTGTCCTATGCATGTCTATACACAAACACCATTTAGTTTTGTAAAATATTTCTTATTTAATTATTTGGCATGTTTAGATTGGATATATTGTACCCTCCATATGATGCCTTTGAAATATTCTAGCTGGGAGAGAGCCACCGTGAATGTCAATCAGCTCAATTGTTCCTTTCTACCTCAGAATCTTTCCCCCCGCTTTTTTCTAGTTGGGTTCTGTCAGTGTTAGCAATGGAGTCTGTCAGAAGGGTTCAGTTGAATGATGTGTAACCAGTCAGTCAGTGAAGCAACAAGTTTTTACACAATATGATGTTTGTTTTTATCTAAGAAGAATTGTAAGTAAATGGAAACATTATATTCCTTTTGCACAAGCCATCTTGCACACTTGATTCCTTTGCCTGCTTTAAATTTTCATAACATAGTAAGAATCCAGACGCTGTATGTGAATTCCTTTAACAAAGGGTTTTGCTAGTTTGTAAGTTAAACAAACTCTCTACTGACTGAACAACAGTCATTAGACAACCGCTACAAACACGACATTTTTCGTTTGTAGGACAGTATAGATATGGATTTAGGTGGCCTCCAAGAAGCAGATACTGAATACAGTGGTGCCTCTTCTTACGAATTTAATATTTTTCTGAGTGCATGCCCGTAAGTAGACAAATTTATAAGTAGAGCAGCAGTTTCCCATAGGAATGCATTGAAAATAGATTAATCCATTCTGGAGGAAACGGATTTCAATGCATTCCTATGGGAAGGTTGAGCATGCACACGCCGCCTCCCTTGCACCTGCTCGAGCAGGCGTGGCTCGAGTGGGTGGAAGTCAGGCGTGTGCACGCTTGCCGGGATCGCCCCTTTCCACTCGCTCGAGCCGTGCCAGCAAGCACTCATCCCAACTCAGTTCTGGTGGTTTGGAAGGGAGGTGGGAGAAATCAAAGGAACCAAGAAGAAGAAGGAGGAGGTGTCAATACAGCTGACTTTGACAGATCGGACCTGTCAAAGTCAGCTGTCATTTGTAGGGAGGGGAAGCCCTATCTAACATTCGTAAGGCAGCAGTTTTAAAAGCCAAATGATTGCCGCTCATAAGTTGAATTGCTCATAAGTAGAGCTGCTCGTAAGTAGAGGTACCAGTGTACTGTGCTCCTGTGTGAAGTCTTTACCATAACTACTCACTTTAAGTGGTGTGGGCCTTTGCTTAAATCAATCAGCAGTTCCCAATATCGAGGACCTTTCACTCTGATCTAGAAAGTCAAAAAGATTGGTTACATATAAACAGATACACACTGAAGCGATGAACTATACGGCAACATTTATACTGCTTCCTGATTCACCCTTAGCCTGAGAGACGGCACACGGGAGCATGTGGCCATCATAACTAACTAGCTGCCTATCATTCAGGAATCTGGCCAATCTTCTTTTCAGATTTTCCCAGCTGGCAGCCACCTCTACGAAGGGGCCCAAGAACCACGGGTAGCATTGCTCCCACACCGAACTTCATGGGCACAGCTATAGATTTTTAAAAGGGCTTTCCTAACATACCCGTGGGGGAAAAGAAGAGCTACATCTCATTGCCTGACACCTCACAATGCTGTCATCATTGTCATGAAATGCTCGAGCTGATGTTCTGTACAAAGAAAGGGGCATTTCTCTCATTTTCAACACCTTCCACCGCAGCGCAAGTTTGCAAAAGCTGAAATAATTGGGGTGTAGACGAGGAACAAGCTAGCGCTGGAACTATCAAAGCAGTGATGGCTCTCCTTCACCACCCCTGTATGAAGCCTGCTCCGTTTTTTAAATACAGGAAGGATGGTGAGCCATGAGCTGCGACAAGGGAGACTGAATGTTGTGCCCAGGGCCTGTACAGTTGGACACAATGGGGGCTACTCTCCCATTGGAGATCCAGGTTGGAATGAACAGCAGGGAAATAGTCCGGAGGTTTATCAACAAGCAGCCATTTTCAAGGCTGCCTCCTTGATGCCAGAGAAACACTGTCGGAATTAACTTTATTCCAATTTTTCCCACTCGTCAGAGAGAGGCTAAGGAAAGGAACAGAAGATCTGTCAGGGAAGAGGAAAAGTTAGGAAGCTTACTGAGCCATTCATGTTTTGAAAAAAACTAAACAAAACCCAAAATAGGGCCGGGGGGGGGGGCATTGACAATTTCCAGTTATTACTTGCTTACCACTCAGTGAGCACAGATTGCCCTGTTCAGCAAAAAGCCCTTTGCACATGCTCTGGAAGAGTCCAGCCACTCATGCAAGGAACTGCGGCAGGAGTGACAACACCAGTTTCGCCCAGTATTGTCTTGCTAAGTAACTGGCTTCCATACCTGCTTCAGCAGGTGAAGTTCCGGGAGAAGAGTGGGTGCCATTAGTTCTTCGGTAGTTTCTTCATACCACTGAGTCCCCTTTGGAATGGACAACAAATGCTTTAACCAAAAAAAAAATTCTTTTGATATGCAGTGGGACGGCGTAGACCTGCCAGATGGGTCAGGACTACCAAGCCCATCATCCCCAGCCACGCCGCCTATCACTTGCTGCTAGGGATGACGAGAATTTTAGTTAAAACACACTAAGGGGGCCACACTGGAAAGCCTAGCATGTGTCCCTCCCCGCCTTCCTGCCCAAATTCTAGTAATGGTTCTTCTTTTTAGGATGGACACACAAAATCAATTTTTATTCTATTTTATTTAGTCCAGGGTTATCGAAGGTTAGGAGACAGGTAAGGATAATTCTTCCAAATTCAGGCAACATGGCGGTTTTAAAATGTGTTTTATATGACTTTTTTGTATTTTATTAATGACTATTTTTGTAAACCGTTCCGGGTAGCACTAAGGGGGCAATATAGAAATATAAATAAATAAATAAATCCTCCTCTGAAATTCAAAAATCTGAAGAATGTTTAATAACCCTCCTTGAAGCCACAAAAGTGGTTTTTCACTCTTTGCACACACACCCTGCAAATAATAGTAAAAGAGTTAAAAAGTTCGGCAGTGGAATATGCTGCCACAGAGGGTGGTGGAGTCTCCTTCTTTGGAGGTTTTTAAGCAGAGGCTGGGTGGCCATATATCAGGAGTCCTGTGATGGGGGTTCCTGCATGGCAGGGGGTTGGACTGGATGGGGCCCTTGAGGTCTCTTCCAACTCTATGATTCTATGATTCTCCTGGTCCAGCAACAACAAATACAGTCACCCCCCGCCATTTCACGGTTCAGGTCCCGCGGTCCCGCTACATTGTGGGGTCGCAGTACCTGCACCACTGGGTGGGGGGGCGGGGGGCGATCAGGTTGCTCCCCGCCACCCCCCGACCCCTCCGAGAAGCCTCTGAGCTGCCCGGGAGGGTGACGGGGAGCCATCGCATGGCTCCCGACCATCCCTCGATCCCCTCCGATCGCTCTCCGCCCGCCCGCCCTTCCCTGGGGGTTGCAGGCGCGCCGGAAGCGGTCTTTGGAAGGGGCTCTGGCTGCAGAGGCAATCGCTTGCCTCCGCAGCCGAAGCCATCTCCAAGGATCGCTCTCCGCCCCCCCTCCCGCCCTCCCCTGGGGTAGTAGGCGGGCAGGGAGCGATGTCGGCTCTGGGCAGAACCCGGCGGCGGCGGCGGGGGATGGGATCCCCCACGCCACTGCCACACGCTGCTCTGAGGTGGCTCTGCTCACCACCCAGTGGCAGTGGATGGGGTTCCGAACCCCCAACGCCGCCACCGCGCGCTGCTGGGGGTGGCCCCTCGCCCCCCAGGCCCCACCCGACCCGCATCCACATCGCGGATTTTCAGCTATCGTGGGTCGGGTGGGTCCCTAACCCCCGCGATTGGCAGGGGGTTACTGTAATGTGACCTGGCCTAGTAATAGTGGATATTTTAATAGAACATTATTTTATTTTTATTTTATTTAATGGATGTTTATATTTCCCATCTGTCAGCAAGGCTACTCTGGGCGGTTAACAACAATTAAGCAATACAATACAATACAGTATAAGCACATATAATTCATACAATAAAATAAAAATACATAAAATATCCTAAATATAATGAAAATAACATTAAAATGACATAAGTAATTCATTCATTCTCTGTGCTGTTTTGAATTGCAAAATATTCTTAAACCAAAATGGGGTTTCCCATAGGAATGCATTGAAATCCAATTAATTCATTCCAAAGGTTAGAAAAAAAGGCAACCCGGGGCATTCCATTTAAAATTTTCTTTAACCAAGGCATCCTCCTTCTTTTCGTCATGAGAACAGCACACATCAACTTTTAATGCCTTACGGAAAAAACAAACCGGGGCATTCCATTGAAATTTTTTCTTAAACGGAGGCATCCCCATTTCCAATCATGTCTTCTCTTAAACTGAGTTTTTCTTTAACCAAGGCATTCTTAAACCGAGGTACCGCTGTAATTTTGAACCTATGATGTTACTGGTGAGCAGATCAGCTAAAACCATGTTCTAGTGGATGAACGCTAGATTTACATTATGCTTCCCTGCACCACACCCTCCCTACATTTTAAAGAACAGCACGGCCTCCCTCCTTCCCTCCCTCCAAGAAGCCCTTTGGCATCCAAAAATCCATCTACCTTGTAGGTAACCTCGAGGAGTGCATAGCAAGGTGTATCGGTATCCACGTCCACTGGGACAAGGAGGCGGGGCTCAGCTGCCAGGACGTACAGGTGGCGCAAAGCCTGAAGGTGGTACCTGCAGGTAAGGATGGCAGTTCGTGGGACATCTCTTTCCACAAAGGCTCACCCTATCTTTTGAAAGGCACTGAAGAAGCCCCACTTAGACAGACACTTCCCCCGACCCTTAAAGGTCAGACTTGGAGAGATACAAGGAAGGGCCTTCTCGGTGACGGCACCACTTTTATGGTTCTCTTTTTTCCAAAGCGATCCATGATATCCTAAACTTGTGAGGGCTGAGGAAAGAACCGTAATGCATCCCTGCACCAGAGAGATGTGTGTGTGTGTTGTGTTGTTACAGTCGTGACCGACTCTTCGTGACCCCATGTCCATGGAGTTTTCTTGGCAGGAATACTGGAGTGGTTTGCCAGTTCCTACTCCAGGCGCCTACAGCACCTGGTATTTATTCCCCGGTGCTCTCCCATCCAAGTACTAACCAGGGCCAACCCTGCTTAGCTTCCAAAATCAGGAGAGATTGGATGTTGTTAGGGCATCTAGGCAGCTACCAGAGAGATAGTCAGAGTCTTTTAAAACTAACCCCCCCACACACACACAAACACAGTAGTTCAAGAATTTAAAGCAACATGTAATAAATAAATAAATAAATAAATAAATAAAAATAAATAAATAAATAAATAAATAAATAAATGTGTTCTTAAATATACTTCAGGGAAGTCTTTTAGATACAGACTTGTGCCAGTACATGAGCTTCCCAAGTTTGTTTGAAAATGTTCACCTTCCCTCTTCCCAGAAAAGGAAATCTTAATAATGTGCTGCTCCCTCTCTTCCGTTGTAGTCTTGCTAAGAAGTGGGTGCTTTCCCCCTGGCATGAGGAGCGCAGGGCAGGATGGGATGTGGAGTTTAAAATAAAATCTTCCCTGCCCCTGTCCTTGCTCAGGTTTTCTGGACTCAGCCTCTTATTCCATTCAAACGTTCAACAAAAGGCTTATAAATTTCCAGTGACCTATGCACTGGTGGCAATCTTGAGGCGAGATAACTTTGGATACATTCTGTGTGGAGCCAAAAAGCAGCAAGGGAAGCAGCTGTGGCTAGTGAGAAATGCAGTGCTTTACAGTAAGACCCCCATGCCTGAGAGGAATCAGCAGCAAGCTCCCCCTGCAGATGCTGAAATATGCGGATGATAGCAAACGCTATTCTAGTAAGGAATTTTATACACAGCATGGTCTCTGGCTCTCTCTCTCTAGTGGCCAGTTCTGGTAACTTCATTCTTAGAAATACATGATATTTTTCTTTTAAAATTTTTAGTATTTCAAACAATGGATAAGGAAATCATCAGATTCTGATCCACCAATTAACTGTTTCTTAAAGGTGTAATAATACTGCAGACATGTTACACCAGGGCTGGAGGATGCATAAGCTGCCATTCTGTTACTATGTTAAGGTTCTAGTATTCCAAAAACCAAGTCCCACAAACATAAGAATCAGGTAACAAAAAGAATGCTTTACAATCAATTTTCTCAGACAGACCAATAGTCAAGGAAGGTTTACAATTGGTTGTTTTATAGAGACTTAGGGATGCGCTTTCTCTATGGTGATATCCACCCTACAAAATGATCTCCTGTATATAATATGGTCCAGCTTTAAACCCGGCCTATATTAGGCAGTTACTTAAAATGCATTTTCATGAGCTACTTTGAACACCCTTGAAAGCCTACGGAACATTCACTCTTTTATGACATTATGGTTTTATTTTAAGCCACTTCAGGATGTAAGGCTATCAGAGGCAGCTCAGAAATCTTGAATTATCTAACACATGAAATCCCACAAGCATGGCAAGATCTTAGATAGGCTGCACAGACCACACAGGTTTATTTCAACTGAATTATGTGGTTAGGTGTTCAACAAAAGGTGAAGTTTGAAAACATAAGCAGAGAGAGCTCTGGCACTTATTCTTGTCTGTCACCATCTTCACATGACAGCAGTAGAGTCTCAAAATGAGATTGGTTTTTAGGAGAACCAGCCATGGGGGAGAGACTCAATTAACAGTAGACCAGCATTTCAAAACCTGTTTTGTTGTTGTTGTTGTTTGGGTTTTTTGTTTTCTTTACTTCTGTTTGTTGTTGTTTGTTTGTTTGTTTTGTTTTGGCACCATAGACTATGGCAATGTCTCCCAACCTTGTATCTCCAGATGTTCTTGGGCTGCAACTCCCAGAAGTCCTGGCCAGCACAGCTAGCAGTGAAGGCTTCTGGGAATTTTCATCTAAGAACATCTGGGGACCCAAGGCTGAGGACCACTATATTATGGGGGGGGGGACTTTTGGTATGTTCTAACTAATTTATTTGCCCTAATCCTCCTACCTTCCCTTCCACCTCCCTTCCTTCTTTGTTACACCTGTTCGTGTTGTCACAAAACCATCACAATTACCTTATTGTAAGGCCACGCTTTTGCTACCTAGATGCCCTAAGCATATCTGATCTCACCTGATTTCGGAAGCTAAGCAGGGTACTTGGATCAGAGACCACCAAGGGAATGCCAGGTGCTGTAGGCACCTGGAGTAGGAACTGGCAAACTACTCCAGTATTCCTGCCAAGACAGCTCCGTGGACATGGGGTCACGAAGAGTCGGTCACAAGTGTAATGATGCAACACACACACACACACACACACACACACACACACACACACACACACACACACACACACACAAAAGACCATGCTTTATCAAACTGTTTGTATCTCTCTTCTTGGAAGATTGGGAGGAAAGCCCACCCAGATCCAAGACGCTATCCAAACACATTTTGCACATATTGTTTTAACCATAACTACTGGTTGAGCCTTACCTGTTGTCAGTACTGTGAACGGGGAAATGTGGGTACAGTGCACAAAGAAGTGCAGCAATTGAAGAATTTGAAGTGCTAAGCGAGTACCTGCAAAGAAACAGCCATATTGGTTGGGAGGCAATAGAGACCATGGAGACCCTTTGGATGTGCTGCCAGCAACAAATGCCATCATCCCCAGTTACTAAGGCCAGTGGTCAGGGGCTGTTGTATGTAGAGAACACTGGGTTGCCAGGATGGATGCTGCCCTTTTCCCTAAATGCCATACCCAAATAACAGAAATGGAAAAGGGGGAGTGCCGAGGACAGCTTACTCAGCAATCAGTCCACTGCCCCACCTAGTCCAGTGCTATTTAATATATCAGGCAGGAGTGTCTTAATAAGTAAATCAGATCAATGTAAACAAAAATAAAATGTCTCTTGGAAATGTCTTTACTATGAACACCTTTTTTTTTTTTTTTTTACCGGGACATGTGAGGGATTAAGCCTACATTTGTGTTTCATCGTGAGGCCTGCCCCTCTCTCCACTGGCTCACATTCACGAAATGTGTTTGCATAGATATTGAAGAAGCAATAGAACCTTGGAACTGCTGAATCAATGAATCATTGAGTCCAGTTCCTGCCATGTAGGGAACTAAAACCCCAACCTCTCACTCTGCAGCTAGATGCCTGAATCACTGGCCTACCCATGAAATATATCTTGTGTAATTTACTTTGGTTCTAAAAACTTGGTAAGTTATTTTTTAAATCAAGTCAATGCTATCATAACACTTAAACATGGAATTACGCAGATCAGAAAAGCTCAATTTTTGACCAGTGTAAATTCTGCTCTGTCCTTCTCTTCTCTGATATTCAGGGTTTTATAAGATACTGGTCTGTGTTCTTGATACCTTTGTTTCCCTTCCAAGCTGGGAGAAATGAAAACTTCTTGTTCTCCTTAAAACACAACAACAGAGACTAACATTTCTATAAAGCAGAAGATCACCCCAAATACCAATTTTTGGGCTTTCCCAGCAATAATGACACAAACCATATGTACACCCCTGTTTGAAGGGATGTAGCCATGTGGCCAAATCCAATTTTAGTCCCAAATACAGCAGAAACATGGAATTTCTTAGTAAACACTATTGTTCAACTCCACTAATTCAAAAAGTATACAGTGGTACCTCAGTTTAAGTAACTAATTCATTCTCTAGGCCAATTCATATTATGAAAAATTCGTAAACCAAAATGCAGTTTCCCATAGGAATGCATTGAAAACCAATTAATCCATTCCAGGAGTCAGGAAAAACCGTGACATTCCATTTAAGATTTTCTGAAACCGAGACATCCCCATTCTTTTCATCATGCAAACATCATACATCAACTTTTCATGCCTTATTGGGGGACTTAAATGGGAGCATTCCATTGAAAAATGTTCATAAACTGAGGCATCCCCATTTCCAATAATGTCTTTTCTTAAACCGATTTTTTGTTAACCAAGGCATTCTTAAACCGAGGTACCACTGCACTTGTGACTCAACTGCTTTTAGCTAATTGCATGCAAGGGCAATGTTATCAAGACATAAAATTTGGCCCAGATCTAATTATATGCAGGCTAATGTAAAGGAGGAAGGTGTCATCCATTAAGCTATTACCTCCCCCCTCCTAAAAAGAGGAGTCCAAGGGCCATATGGTGGGCCATATGGAATCCATAGTTCATCTCCCCGCCAATCTTCTTGTGCATGAAACGGCAAAGCTGGAGGACCTTCAGGTTGCCAGATCCGGCCATCACCATTGCAAGGGAGAGGAACACCACACTCAGACAAGTCTCCAAGTTATAATGGCCTGCCTTAATACACACAGAGAACACAGGTCGGTCAGCTTCATTTTGTTTGCATGTTTTAAACAGACAACAGATACAACTTGTTAAAAAAAGTAATCTTTCAACTCTCTTCTGAACATGCTACAACCTTTGAAGAACCCAATGGAAATCTCAGACTGACTTTGCCGGCTGCATAAACACTTGTCCTAGTGACATGCTGTTTAAACCAAGAGCAGCCAGAACGCCTATTAGGACAGTGTTGGCAAACCTATGGAACAGCACGGGTGCCAAAGGGGGCACTCGGAGCCCTTTCTGTGGCACCTGACATTGCCCCTTCACAGCCACCTGTATTCAGGTTAAATTGCAGTATTGGCACTTTGTGAAAAATTAGTGGGTTTTGACTCACAGTTTGGGCACTCAGTCTCTAAAAGGTTTGCCATCACTGTATTAGGACCTGCTGGCAGTTCTATGTAATATGGGCTGGATACGCATAAGGATTTCCACTCATAATAATGCAATAAGAGTACAATTAATATTTGTTGCAAATTAGGGTTTCAACATGGCAAATGTAGGTGAGGGAAAACCCAGAAGCCTACAGCTCAAGGTGAGCAATTCTGGATGTGTCCAGGAGCGATAGTTTCACCACAAGCCTCTCTCATGTCCTAGTGAGATGTTGCCTCTATATATTGGCCAGTGGGAAGGGAGACTAGACGGATGCTGCTACCCTTGTGTCCAGTTGAAAAAGTTAGTTTTCTGAACTACTGGGGAATTCTGGAAGTGGCAGCCCTAAAATAATTTTTCAGGCATTAGTCATGGTCTAGAACAAGGCTGTTCAACTTTGAACAGGCCAAGGTCTACTTTTTCCGGACCAAAGTGCTTGAGGGCTACTACACTAAAACCTCTACTTACTAATTTTATTTGTTCCGAGCACATGCTCATCAGTAAAAACTTTTGTAAGTAGAGCAGCGGTTTCCCATAGGAATGCATTGAAAACCAATTAATCTGTTCTGGAAGGAACAGATTTCAATGCACCATGGCCCTTGAACTGCCCTGCTCAGCTGAGACAGTGCGCTGGCAGACCCAGAACTTTGCTGGGGCAGTGGTGGTCCTTGGGATGGGGGAGGGAGGGGTGGAGAACTTATTCCCTCACTTTTTTTATTTCTAGGCCTGGTCTAGAAATATAGCATCAGAGTAGATGGTTTTGGCACCTCCAAACCTTCAGCCCTCATTGGAGCAAAAGCAATACAAACACACAGTTTTTGACAGCCAACACTGCAGTTGATGGATATGACAGCTTAGTAAATGCCTACTAGAACCACAGAGTAAAATCTCAAGTTTCACTATTACTAAGAGTGAATCTGAAGAAACTTACAATGGAAGCTGTAGCGGAAGATAAACACTTCATGAAATCTTTTGCAAAGGTGAACTAGAAAGAAGAATTCAGAACAACAATGCATTAAGATTGTGCAAAACACAGCTCTGGAGCAGATAGTCAAGCTTCAGTCTTAGACTGTGTCAACTATACATCCTTCTCTTATTCCCACCCGAAAGGAAACACTCTCAGTCCTTCTTACAGAATACCAGAGGATGAAGACATCTGAAAATCACCCAGCTAAAAAATTAGGTATATGAACTAATACCAACGTTTGGATTCAGAATTTGGATCCAGAATTGCAGCCCTTTAGATTTGGAATTCAGAATTTAAAATTTTGGCATTTCTGAGTATCCTGAACTCTGTCACAGTCAATATGAATACCATATATAGTGATTATTTCCCCCTTAAAAAACAACAGGCAAAACATTTGTAAAAGATTTCCCTGTGTCCTCTGACAGTGATTCCCTGATTTTGTCAGTACTGGTATTAGTAAATTATTGGGAGCAGTATAATGAAAACCAAATGGCCTGCTGTTTACTGACAGGATGAGAGCTTTTTACAGCTGCTGTTTGTAAAAGCTTGCTTTTTGAATTATTTAAATGTTTTCCTCTGCCAACCGTGGATAACTGAATCGGTGGATAATGAATCAGTGGATACGGGGGTCCTACTGTATTGATCAAACCCTGGACAATAGGAAGGCCAGCATCATTGGGGAAGCAGAAGTGGAGAGCTGGCAAACACCCTGGTCAGCACTGGCAGGGGAGCCCATCTGACAAGATTTATGCCAACAGCATGGGGCACAGCACAGATAAGTGCGCGAGCACCATCTTGGAGTGCCAGTTGGAAGAATGAAAGATGTAGAAAGAGGGGGCAGCAAACAGAAACATGGCACAACTAGTGCTGTGCCCAGAGCGTGCCATTCTCCCTTCCTTGAAGGGGACTATAGGGAGGCTTAGCAATGGTAGGCTAGCCTTAAGAAAAATAAACTTTTCTACAGATGCAGGTTCAAGGCATGAGTGGTGTTAATTGACAATGCTCCCTGCTGGAGTGAGCGATCTCTCACTGGGCATACCCTGCTGATAGGAAAGAGGGCAGTCCTGTTGCTACTTTGGCCAGACCTCCCAAAATGACTCCTCATCAGCCAAGTGAGACCAGAGATTGGTCTCTTTTTGTCTTGCAGCCTTTGCCATGCCCTTCCTCTGGGGTGGTGTCTTTAGAGGACAGGCCCATGCTATGCTTGTCAAGACTGTGTCCCAGAAAAGTTGTCCTGTTGTTCCCACAGGTGAAGGCATACTCCAGTGGTTCTCAAACAAGGGGTCCCCAGATGTCCTTGAAATACAATGCCCAGATTCCTTCACCACTAGCTGTGCTAGCCAGGATTTCTGGGAGCTGTAGTCCAAGAACATCTGGGACCCAAGTTTCAGAATGGCAGCTCTAGAACCCAACTACTGTTACCTATGACACTTTCTTCTATGAGGAGGCAAATCTGTAGCGGAGCAGGTCCTTTAGCTTGCTGGCTGGGGCCACCACTTCAGGTTAGAAAAACACTCTTCTCCCTCTCTGGAACCTCCCATCCACCTAGACTGGCTCCTCGCTATGCCCTCTACAATGCCAACTAAGCCCTGGACCGTTGGGATCACCTGGCTCAGGAGGGTCTCCTCACTAAGGACCAGGCTGCCCTTCCAAATCTTTGGAGGATGCAAACTACTTAATGCATCATGTCCCACTCTTCTCTGTGCAAAGCAACAGCCACACCATATGGATGTTTCATAGTTGTATAACACCTAAATAACTGATTATGTTTAATATTTGCACAACTCTCAATCTACTTACCAAGCAGTTAAAGGCAGCCAAGTTTTCTGATCCAGCAAATCGGAAACCCAAAGACAGACAGGCGCCGGCAATAATGTAGACATAGGCCTGCCTAATATAAAAATGTGACATGAATGTTTTTGTAACAGTGGCTGAAATCCTGCTTTGTTACACATGCAGGAGGCAAAGGACATACTAACTATAGAGTCACTGATAGCTGGCAATTAATGAGTCACCACTGAGATTTTCAGGGGCCATCTATTAGCTTGGTGCATGCTTGAGAACCCCAGGACCCTGGTGAATCCTCCTAAAAGGCCCAGCTACAGAACAGGGAACGTTTCCTTCCCAAAGGTCTTAAATTTAAAAACACGGGAAATTTCTAGTTTAAAACCACATTAGATGCAATTAATTCATTTCTTTACAATAACTAAGGAGGAACTCAAATACATTGCCACTATAAAGGATCACATCACTCTGTTTGTGATGTAACAGCAACAATTTTAGCCACTTTTATGGAGTTAACAGACAGCGGGGCACCTGTGGTCTTGTGTGTTTTGTACCACAGGCCAGCAGCTACTAGCTGTACATTGCTATTTCTGGGAGTTGAGTCATGGCAACTGGATGTCTTTTCTTGTGGGATCAAAACATTATGTTTTTCAATTATCATTTAGGAAGGTTTTTAGATCATTACTATTTCTTTTTAAAAGCAACTGTCCACCCTCTGTTCAGAGGCATAGCTACGGCTTCCGGAGCTCGGGGCAACAGTTAGTATTTTCGGGGGCAATCTGGATGGCAGGTGGGGGGCACAGGCGGGGGGTTGGTAGGCAATTTGGCACCCCCTAATTGCTGCGCCCGGGGGGGGCTGCCCTCCCTTGCCCTCCCCACGCGATGCCCCTGCCTCAGTTTTGACTGATATCTGCAGAGCAACACTAAGGAAGGTAAGCCTCAATCCAATGCAACTTACGTCAGCGTCTCCAAATTCAAATCTTCTGACAGAGGCATCACAGTTGCATGGAGGGACACACTGTTCTCTCTAACAATCTATAAAAAAACACATAGTCTGTTACAGTTCTGCAAAGTCTTCAATGGCTTTATGCCAGCTGTATTTCTTTTCTTACTCATGCAACAGAGGACAAAGCAAAATGATGGGCAATTTTTTCTCCCCCCCCCACCCCCATTTTGCTGCCTTCTCCAACTCAAGCAGGCAGCCAAACAGGGAGTATAATGCAAGAGGCGGAGGGCACCAGCTGGTAGCCTACAGATTCCCACCAGAATGACAGAAGCAAAGCACGTCCCCTTCCTGGGGTTCCAGGCGGCCGAGGATTTTTTACAGGTGCAAAATACCCATCCTCCCTTGGTTCTGGATATTCTGATTGACTGCTGACCCAATACTACTGGATGAGAAATGTCCCAGAGATTTTGACAGACAAAAGGTGAGAGGAAAAATTAAAAGAAAGAGGGCAACACAAAAGAATGTGGATTTTTTGTGTTCCCCCTTTTTGTTCACAGGAAGCATTTGTGTCAACAGCCCCCCCCCCCAAATCAGCAATCTCCTCCCACCAAAAACCGAGGGGGGGGGGAGAGCCTCTTTCATATATATATAACCCTAACCCTAACCCTAACCCTAACCCAAGACAACAGCAGCAGAAGCATCATCATCATCATCAACAACAACAGCAACAACACAGAACAGCAACAACACAGAACAGGCTTGATGGACACGTGCTACTTACTTGTGGGACATTGCTGTCAATCCACTTGGAACTGGGCAGGATGTCATCCCACAAAATCAAGCACCGAGCAAGTGTCTTCCAACAAAGAAATAACCAACATCAAGTTAGAAAAATGTAAAAAAAAAAACATTTTCTAGTGTGCTCTGAAAACACCAGCGTTGTTTGGGTTCTGGCAAATCCGAATGAATTGGTCGAGAAAGTGAAAACTACAGTGAATCCAAGAAATCATCGACTCCTTGTTGAGGTGTGTACGACAGATGTTTGCGACCCATTCATGTTGCATTGGGTGTCCCGTTGGCCTCCCACTGATCTGGCACATACTCAAGAGTTCTAGTATGAAATGAGGGATCCATGAACAGTGACTCTTATTGAATTTCATTTAATGATAATAGTAGGAAAGCTCCTTGGCACAGTAGTTAAATTGCAGTACTGAAGTCAAGTCTCTGCTTTCAATCTGAGTTTGATCCTGATGGGTTTAGGTAGGTGGCTCAAGGCTGACTCAGCCTTCCAGCCTTATGAGGTTGGTAAGATGACTCCCCAGTTAACTGGGGGGGGGGAGTAATTTGTTCTTTGCATAAATATGTTGTGAAATGCCCAGAGTGTACTTTAACATATAAGTACTGTATATCAGTCAAAACAACAACAACATTACTCCTAACTATTTCCCATGCTGGGTGAAGGTAACAGGGGTCAAAGGATGAAACTCCTTGAAGGAGGTTCCCTGTTCCTCGCAAACATTTTCAATCCTATATTCCTATATTTTTCAAATAGATTTCCATGCAGTATTCTTTATTTTTTCTGTTTAATTGATGGTACTGAATATGACAGCTGCCTAGATGCCCTAAGCACATCCAAACTCGCCTGATTTCGGAAGCTAATCAGCGTCGGCCCTGGCTAGTACTTGGATGGGAGACCACCAGGCAGGCAATACCAGGTGCTGTAGGCAGCTGGAATAGGAACTGGTAAACCACTCCAGTAATCCTGCCAAGAAAATTCCATGGACATGGCGTCATGAAGAGTCGGTCACGACTGTAACGACACAACACACACACACTGAAAATGACTACATGGAGTTTTTTTATATGCCAATCATGGCAGTAATTCAAGGGCAATCTGAACGTAATTTATCAAGCAATGTGATTATCACCTATGTGATTTCTGTGCTGCATTCTAAACACCTGCTGGGTTCACTTTTGGATGGGACCTGGCAGTATGCAGAGTAGTTCTACGCTGAGACAAACCAGAGATCTTTGTGCTTAAAAGCTAGCATAGGAGAGAAAAAAATGGATTGCCTAAAGCAGGAACATCTAAATGAGGGCTCAGACTAAGACATTAAACAGATAAAAACACAAGGATGACTTTAACTGAGACGATAAAACAGTGCACACCATTATTTAACTCAAAACAGCTTGTACCGTCAAAGAACAAAACCAAAGCATAAGCCTACCCTTAATAAAAGAAACTCGGGCTTCACAAAATCCAGCAAATACATTGTGTCAGGAGCACGAAGCCAGTCAGCGATTGACCTAACAAAATATAAATAAGCACCAAAAAGTTATAAATTGAAATGTCTTAGCAAGTGAAGCATAAAGACATGCTTCAGCAGAGCATGTCTTGACCAGCTGCTTACTATTTTACTGATTTCGCTTCTAATCTCAAACTATTCTTATCATCACAAGCCTCAGCCATTTTAGGACTTGCAGAAGCTCCACCCCACTGCTCATAGTGCCAAAAGTTCTTCATGTTGACTGGACAACATAAAGATTTACTACAAGGCAATTGCCTCGTTATGATGATTTTAATGGGAAAAGCCAGAGACCCCTAAAACATGCATTTGAAACTGGCATTACGAAGACTGAGGAAATGCAGCATAAAGGGGTTTGGGGCACATGCTGCAGACTTAATGTCTCCCAATCACTTATCCTTCTGTTGTCATTCGAATTCACACCTAGCAAACGGATGCAACTCTTAACAGCTAAAAAAGGAAAGGGGAAATTTGCTTGGCAGAAAAGAGAAATGATCACACAGGTCCGCAAGGCACTCTTCACATCTCTGAACCACTATCATGAGATCAAGGAACATTAAAGCCGCAGCAGACCATGTTCACAAAGAGAACACTTGAGTGAACAAAATAAGACCTGCCAGCTTTATTTCAAACTGAAAAACACAACAGTGCAATTATAATATGGTGGGGGGTGGTGGCGGAAATCAGCATCTCTATTTTTCTTTTGGCAGTTCTAAGGAGACTTTTTGCTTCATCTTCAGGAGCTGAGTCCAAATGCCGTGCAAAACTATTTTGGTATATGTTACTTCTGCAAAATGTTTTCTCATCATATTCTGTTCACCACCACTGGCCAAAATCCTGTTATTTGGCAGAGTAAATCACACTAGAGTAGACCCACTAAATCAATGGTTCTCAACCTGTAGGTCCCCAGATGTTCCTGGACTGCAACTTCCAGAAGTCTTCATCACTAGCTGAGCTGGCCAAGATTTCTGGGAGTTGTAGTCCAGGAACATCTGGGGACCCCACAGTTTGAGAACCAATGCACTAAATCAATGGAGATTTGGAATTTCAACTCCTCTTGAAATTCTAGTGATCATATGGGCCTACTCTAAATGACTTATTTTAGCATAGTAAGTTGCAGTTAGAGTAGGCCCATTTGAATCAATGAACCAATTACATAAATCAATTACGGAAAAGGTGACTCTCCAAATCCCTATTGATTCAATGGGACTATTCAACTGCAATTTACTACACCAAGCCAAGGACTCGGATCAAAAGAGGCAGTGGCATGGCAGGGGGGCTAGCATGTGTTTCCAGTCCTGTGATTCTGCATAGAATGCGTTTTATAAGTAGGAACAATTGTGTGCACCATACCTGTTGTTAGTCTTTAGATAAATCATTGCAAGGGCTAGCGTTGCACCCGGGCAAGTCACATCGACGTTAATAGTATCTCCTTCCTGTCAAAGTAAGAAAATGCATTCAGAGTGATTTGCATGTAAGTGGAACTGCACATAAGTGGGAAAGGGTGTTAAATCTCTTGGCTGCCTTTACATAGGAGTCAGTCTAATTCATTAAAAAAATGTGAAGAGAGGTGAGTGATCCTTATACAATGCAATGCAGGAGTAGGTGACAGATTCATCAGACCACTATAAAATCATACAACCTGCTAGCTTTTGGGGATCAAGGCCCACAGCTTCTGGCATGCACTGGTGTCTTGTAGTTAGTACAGATGGTACGCCAGGCTTGTTTCTCAGAGGTAAGTTAGAAAAAGCACATGATGCATTGGAGGTACAAACTAATGACAAGACAGCAGTGCATAAAGCAGTTTTTGAGCCATGAAAGCCAGCACAGTGTATGATATTTTTTAATGGACCAATAAATGCACCACCTACTCCTGCCACCTAATTCATACCTCCCAAACTAAAACTAGGAACTCAAACACAAATGGCCTTTGGTTTCTGAACATCTCTGAATTTTGCAATACAGTACTCTACTGTTTATCATTTTCGTGTCCATGCTGATTCTTCCTACTGGGAAATCTTTGTGGGATCCAGCAGTCGAAATAGGTAGACTATTTAGACGTGACAAACCAGGTTGCCTTGGGTGCATCACACTGCATACAATGGGGAATCCGTGAAAACAGCAGATGCAAAGGCACAGAATGGGGAAAAAATGTGTTGTGAAGGTCTTAATGGATGCCCAGCCCACCCACTTTAAAACAAAACATGTCTGAACCTGGCTAGTAAGATAATTAGGGATCCCAGGAAGCGCCACTAAGGTTGCTCTAAGTTCTCCAGAAACAAAAAATGTGCTGGGCATGAAACGGCTTACTTAATGAAACCTATTCCTTAGGAACAGCATGAAAAGAACAACCCACGAAGAATTATCCTTGCCCTAATGGTGAGGCTGCAGCTCAGTGGCAGAGAACATAAGAAGAGCCATGTTGGATCAGGCCAAAGGCCCACCTAGTCCAGCTTCCTGTATCTCACAGTGGTCCCGCCAAATGTGTCCAGGAGCGTATGAGACTAAATACAGTGGTACCTTGTATAAAGGAATTAATTCATTCCAAATGGAATTATGTTAAGCAAATTTTCCTTTATACAAATTCTCATAGGAATGCATTGAAAATGGAGTAATCCCATTTTTATGTTGTACGGATTTTCCCATAGGCGATTATGTTAAACAAATTTCCCCTATCTCTGAAATGTTTTATGTTGTACAGATTTTATGTTATACAAGCTGTGTGTTATACAAGGGTCCACTGTATCTTTCTCTTCATACCACTCCTTTGCATCCAGTCCTTGAAGTACCCCGGTTTTAAGCTTGGAGATTATCCATCTCCATCCTAGTTTGTAACTTGTGATGGACTTTTCCTGCAGGAATCTGTCCAATCCCCTTTTGAAGGCATCCAGGCTAGATGCCATCACAACATCCTGCAGCGGGGAGTTCCACAGACTAACAACACGCTGGGTAAAAAAATAGGACGTGCTTTCCATGCAGAACCCATCAGGTTTGACACTAGGCATTGCTAACTCAGTAGGACGGGGGGGGGGGGGAATCCGGTCTGAAACCCTGGAGAGCTGCTCCCACTGAGTGTAGGCCAATAGTGAGGGACCAGATCTTCTGATCTATAATACCCATCTGCCCAAACCCATCTGGCCAATGGTAAGGAACTGTGAAACTTCAAAAGTATCTGGAACAGAGATGGGCACAAACGACTGCTTTCAGTAGTATATCAGTGGAACAGGTGTTTGGCACTTCAGAGACCCACCTCTTCCGGGCGCAACCTCTGAGTGGAGCTCTGAAGTATAAAAACACCTGAACAGTCAAAAAACAAACCAGCACAAACCACAGAACTGAAGGTTTGTCCCCATCTCTAATCTGGAAGAACAAAAATTCACCACCTCTGGTGGAAAGGATGCTGATTTCCTAGGAGCGATGCTCTGACTTAATATCTGGCACAAGCTAAAAACCATGGAAACCATCACCTTGATTTGGTAACTCGGCGACTTGTGCTTTTCACGGTGCATTCCAGCTTGAAAGCGCCGGTGGCCACCCACCATGTACTGGTAAAGCTGCTCAGGTACGTTGAGGTCCGACATGCCTATCAAGTTGCTGCCATGCTGAGAGAAGAATCAAAATGAAAGAATAGCCCGTTCATCTTCTGAAACCAGCATGCCTGTGGCAGTTCCCATCTGCTGGAAGCCACAGAGTGTGAAATGTTTCACTTGTTCACACGGAGGTTATCATATGCTAAATGAACACCAAGCATGCCATTCTGTGTCACGCCAACATTAACGAAAGAGAGTTGCACTTACCCCGAGACAAACCATACCCAAAGCTAAGCCAGCCGCCAGCGAATAGGACTCTCTGTCAGTACAATATTCCATTTCAGGACCCGGAGGGCGGCCTGAATTAAAACGAAATAAAACAAAGCAAAGCAAAGCAAAACAAGCTGTAACCTTTTGAGTACTGCAAACAAACGCTCATCGCATGCTCGGCTAAATACTGTAGGCACTAAAAGTCCAATACTGAAGAGCTTTTGCCAAAATGTCATTGTCGTCAACAAATGAAGGGCCAATTTGCAAAACCATGTGAACAGTTCAAGCCAGAATGAAAATCAACCTACACAAAGCAAAAAAGGAAAGTGTGCTGCTTATAACCTGTCCCACATCACTTCAAGACTCTCAGGGCAATTTACTCATGCAGGCAACAAAATTGTCCCCATCCCAAGTGAGCTGGATACTCAATTTACCAGCCTCGGAAGGATGGAAGGCTGAGTCAACCTCAAGCCAGCTACCTTAACCTATCGGGATCAAACTCGAGTCATGAGCAGAAGCTTGACTGCAACACTGACGGTTAACCCCTGCACCACAGGATCCCTACAGTGAAAGGATATATCCAAGAAATAATTCACAGCCTGCATATGTCATGCAGAAATACAACCATGAGTTTAACACAGTGGTTCCCAACCTAGATGCTCTTGGACTACAACGCCCAGACATTCTGGCCAGCACATGTAGTGGTGATTTCTGGGAGTTTCAGTCCAAGAACATCTGGGGACCCAAGGCTGGGAACCACTGCTCTAACATACCCCCTCTTGTTGTATTTGGTCAGTCTTAGAAACGTAATTGCCATTTTCCCAAACAAATCTCACTTTGATCCCACCACCCCCTGCCACGTACACTGGTGCCCTAACAATTATTATACCCTGCCTTTCTGAAAGACTTGGAATGCATGGAAGTTCAAACTATAAACCAGTGGTTCCCAACCTGGGGGTCGGGACCCCTTTGGGGGGGGGGGTCGAAGGACCATTTCCCAGGGGCCGCCATGAGCCAGTGAAGAGAAAGGCACAAACGGATTAGGTCGGGAGGAGGGGGGGAAGGAAAGGGGGGAAGAGTGAGTTACAGCTTGATAGGTTGGAGGGGATGTCAGTCAATGGCACTGGAGGCTGAGATTGGCTGAGGGTGCCTGTAGAGGGAAGTTCTCTATGGCACCTGGGACAGTGACCTGCCAAAGGGGGCTTGTGGCCTCTTCCAAGCAGGCCAAGGGGTCACCACAACATGAGGAACTGTATTAAAGGGTCACGGCATTAGGATGGTTTGGAACCACTGCTATAAAATAAATCTGGCCGTCTTAAAGGTACCACGAAACCCATGACTTGGAACAGACTAACCCAAGCTCCCCCTTGGAAAATTACCGATTTCTGACAGCAGAACCTCAGCCGTGTGCCTGTGGGCTGTTCCTTGGTACACCAAGCCAATCCCAATTACAGCAGCCACTTGCACGTTGTGGGGAACATCCAGCTCGGTGGACGTGGGTGGAAGCAGGGCAGGGATGTGAATGCTGAGCAGCCGAGTGATCGACATGTCCATCGTGCCTAGTTTGGCAGCAGAAACCCCAAGCAGCAGCCCGATGCTGGTCATCTCGTGGCCCTGCCATTGGAAAGGAAAGCCTTGTTCCGGTTTAACAAGAATAAAAACAACATCTAAAACGCTCATCCGGTGGACGTGTCCCAAATAAACAAAGCACACAATCAAGCTTAAAATCAAGTAAAGATTAGTTCACAAGGAAGGGAAAAGTTAACTGGTAGGAGTAAAATGATGCTAGTTTCAAAGGCCAAAATCCTGTTGAGCAGTGACGTAAAAGGCTTACCTTTAGTTCCAAATTGTGTACCAAGTGTGCAACAAATGGCGAAGACAGAGATCTATTAATTTATAGCAAATCACTATGAAGATTTATGCCATCTGCACTTCAACACAGCAGGATTTTGTATAACTGCCTCTCTTTCGGTGATAGAAGTAGTATCAACAGAGAATGGAATGTGGATTTTTTTCCAGGGAAGTTTTTGTGTCAACCACTGTGACAAATAACCAGAAATGGCAAAACAAATGTTCTTCCTGCCCTCAGGAAGGTCTGGATCAGTGCAGGAGAAAATCTAGTCCTCCAGATGTTCTAGCCCATTGGTCACATCGGTCCCACTCAACATGGCCCATGATAAAGGACTAGGACAGCCGCAAGCCAAAACATCTGGCACTTTCACGCTTCTCCCATCCTTGGTTCATATGACAATGTGCCAATGTTCAGCCAATGTGTGACTGCAACATCAAAATGACCTTTGCCTATCTGCCTCAATGGAGGTAGGGTAACATACATCACAATGTCTGGAAGATGAGTCAGGGCAATTGGACTTCTTTTCTTATGTGAGATCAAGATGTTTCACCACTCACCCAAGTAGCTTCGTCAGCCTAAGGAAGGCAACGTCAGTCAACCGATGAAGCTACTTGGATGAGTAGTGAAACATTTTGATCTCACAAGAAAAAAAGTCCAGTTGCCATGACACAGCTTTCGGATAACCTCGCCTGGATGACTGAGAATCTTCGCAATGCAAAGGGAAACGAGACTCACCTTTGTCAAGTAGTCATGGATGTTGAGTGTGGCGAGTTTCGTGAGGTGGCCGTTCAAACCCAAGGCCATCAAGAACCCAGCATATTCATTGGCTAATTCAGCATTTTTAGGTTTGTTGTAGACAATCCAGGCTGAGTCTATTTGAGAGGCTGGTGCTATTTTCAGCCCAGCAGCCACCCCGTTGTGAAAGTTAGCCCAGCAAGCCATGTTAGGTGGTACATCAATATTCCCACTATTGAGGTCCACTGTGGTATTCCTGGGGGGTGCCCGTCCTGCACAGAAAGGTTAAATAGACAATTAACATTCTGAAAACGCTGAAAAGTAAAAAAAATGCTTTGGTTTGCTTTTCCTCACTTCCTGTTCTTGCCGGAATAATTTCCTTGTAAAAGCAAACCCCCCACCCCAAGGAATCAGTGGTAACTAGGAATCTTCCTAAGCAGTCGTGGCTGCATAGCCCAAGCAAGTGTGATATTCTAAATAACATAACACTCTACAGATCACACGGGAAAAGAGAGAAAGAACAGGAGAAGACATTAAAGGGAGAATCCACAGCAGAGAAGTTAGCACCCAGTCCTCCAGTACAGTGGACCCTTGTATAACAGACAGTTTGTATAACATAAAATTTGTACAACATAAAAATTCCAGAGACAGGGGAAATTTGCTTAACATAATTTCATTTGGAACAAATTAATTCCTTTATACAACGTACCACTGTATTATTTTTCTGAATACTAAGAGTTCATCGGACCAGGTACCCTCCCTTCCCAATAGTGCCAAACTGCCAATTTCTGTCATTGTTACAATTGAATGGACTCCTCTATAGTCTCACTATTAAAGTTCCTTAAACTGCCTAACTTAGAGAGAACTGGAAATGAGAGATTCGCGGAAATAGTTGTCTACTAGCAAAAAAAAAGTGCTCTGCTTATTTACTGCCCCATAAATTGTAAACCACTCTCTGGGTGGTTTAGAAGTTATATATGCAGGCTACACATTGCCCCCTGCCCCATCCCACCCAGGGAGCTGGGTACTCATTTTACTGACCTCAGAAGGACAGAAGGCTCAGTCAATCATGAGCCTGCTACAAGTGATAATCACCGTGAATAAATGCAGTTTACAATGCAGTTTAACGATAACCGTATTGAAGTGGTACATGCTACAATGTGACAACATTAAAGCAATTCTTGCTTTCTACGACTAAGTAAAAATACAGAGTATGAAATGCAGAGATATTCCCTAAGCATGGCTATTGCACATATGGGGACCTCAGTGAAGAAAGTCTGTCTTCTGTTTATCAATGGCAATTCTCCATCTGGTCTGTCTATCTTCCTATCAAAATAGTCACTCATCTCCCATCTTTCTCACTTGCAGGACCCAACAAAGCTCACAACATCATTTTTTTTTTAAAAAGATGCAGTTTAAAGAAGTAATGGATTTCAATATTAAAACAGTTAAATAATTATTTAACACACAAACTACTGTACTTGGAGTACAGCCGCTTAGAGTACATAGTAGATAAGCGGGGTATAAATTCAACAAATAAATAAATAAATAATAATACTGTACTATTGCAGTCAACTGCGCAGAATCAAACTATTCTGAAACTCTTTTAAATGATAAAATGAAACAAGCAAGACAACACCCACCTCCCATCAGACCACGTCAACGGCCTGCCTAAATAAAAAATGTCTTTGCCTGCTGGTGTAAGGATTGCAGAGAACCTGTTAGTCTAGCTTCTTTTGAAAATGAATTCCATAGCCTGGGAACAATCACCAAGAAGGCCCTCTCTCATGTCCTTATCAGACATCCAAGCAAGCATGTTCAGCTAGAAAGACAGGCTCGTTCTGACTGGACACATGGCAATGAACCCATCCACTCTATACTCCAGAGCACAGAGAGAACTCCTAGTTCCCTGAGCTCCTTGCCCTCTGAAGATACTGGCCACAGAGTCTGGTGAAACATCAAGAAGAAAAACTTCCAGAACATGGCCAAACAGCCAGAAAAACTCACAACAGCTATCAGATCCCGGCTATGAAAGCCTTCGAGTATACAATGAATCTATATTACTATGATAGATTTTCTGCTTAATAGAAACATAATAGGATACTCACAAGGTTCCATAAAGTTTTGGAAAGGGCTTCATAAATTGGGGGGGGGGGACTGAGTTACTATATCTCCAAATAGTACTGGTGGAGCGATTCACAGTTTGTGCAACTGTATAGCTTACGTTGCTTTTTTGCATGTGTTTTAAGTATTTTCCCTAGGTTTGTATTCTTTGTATTGTTATGTGTTTTCCTGTGCTTTGTATTTCTTTTCTCCGCCCCCCCTTTTTTTTAAAGGATATTCGCCAGGCTCTGCAGACTCATTGCTCCAGGTCAGGCAGTCCCAAGTCTTCAGCTCCGTGTGTATGTTTCAAGGTAAATATCGGGCTAGCACTTTAAAGATGGTCAACACACGTACCTGTCAAGTTCAGTTTGGGAATAGGTAACGGTTCTGTTGGAATTGGGTGGTAAGAGAACAGCGTGTACATCCCTCTTCCCAAGGGCAGTGCCATTGTCCGCTGACAAAGCTGTAACAGCCTGTGGTGGAAGTCAAGAGCCAAAAGAAGGCAAGCTATGGGCTTTTTCAACCAACAGCCAAATACATTACTACCAAAGCAAAAGCAAAGTGTTCTGCTTATATACCACCCCATACCACTTCAAGTAGTCTCTGGGCAGTTTACAGTTTTAATGACAGTATGCAGGCTACACATTGCCCCCCATCCCCAGCAAGCTGGGTACTCATTTTACCGACCTCGGAAGGATGGAAGGCTGAGTCAACCTTGAGCCGGCTACCTGGGATTGAACCCCAGGTGGTGAGCACAGTTTTACCTGCAGGACAGGCATTTAACCACTGCGTCACGGGGCTCTTACCAACTGATCAAATAAGCAAACTGTCTATACAGATTTCAGGGTAAAGCAAACAGCCCTTGAACTAAAGGCTGTTGTTCTGTGAGTTGTTTTGAGCAGCAACTTTTTTTTGGAGAAACAAATTAAAATTTTAAAAAGGGGGTTTAGAAAAATTAATCTGTGGGCTGATCATACACCATCTGATTTTTGACTGTAAGTGTTACGACCTTATTCCGGGTAAAGCCGATCTGTAGAGGAGTCGGAACACAAGGCAGCAGAGTTAATGCTGCAACAAAATAGTGACGTTAAAATATTTGCCTCTGTAAAATAAAGCACCATTCTAGTAAGTTATTTTTTTATTGAGCTTCCCACCTGCCTGCTTCCAGTTTCGATCTCTCCCTATTGAAGTAGGAACTTCAACCACCTAAAACCACCACCAGAAAGATCCATGCTGGCAAACATCCGAGGACCGAGATACAGGGACAGTCTGACATTCAGAGAAGCCAGCTTGACGGGAAGGTGGACAATTTACCGGTTCTCTTTTTCTTCTATATATTCGTGGTCACTGACTTCTGGCATCTGAACGACGTTGACGCGGACCGGGTGGGCGCTCTGCAGAAGCCTGCGCACCTCTTGCACCCTCAGGTCTTCGCTCCATATCAGTGACATCACTTCCTGGTTCATATCGTTCATGCCGTCGTCCTCCTCCTCCGATTCTGCAGTGGAGGGCATATCGGATGAGAGCACCTGGGCGTCAGACTTTTTTGGGAGACAGAAGCGGGAAGACCTCTTGGCTGAACTGCTAAGCACAACAGAGGCACAGATCCAAATACTCATATCCACATGACTTCCCATAAACGATGCATCATCTTTTTTTTTTTTAAAAAAACTGTTGATCTGGTGCTCTATGTAAACTGCCTAGAGTTCCTATGGGAAAATCAGTGCAGTTTTGAAATGTAAAAATAAACAAATGCAAAAACAAACAAACAAACAAACAAACAAACAAACAAAAAATAAATAAATAAATAAATAAATAAATAAATAAATAAAAAATGGAAACGAAGCAGGACCCCTGTATCTGCAGGGAGAAGCATCCATGGCTTCACTTATCCATGGTCTGAAAAAACATTAAAAATATTAAAAGAAATAAAACCCTAAAAATATATATTTTCCCAACATAACAGCATTCGTTCTTGTATAAGACTATATTGTTGTCTAAAATCGATAGGCTAAAAATTGAGGGGCCTCTTATACATGGAACTAGGCCGAGGAACGAACTGTGCAGTTGCAAAAACAGTGATTTGGGGTCAGAAAATTGGTAGGCGTCTTAAACATGGGTGCATCTTATAGACAGGAAAATGTGGTACTTACTAGAATTCACCACTAAGGGAGGCAAAAGGCATGCTACGTATGTATTCTTGTTCTTGACAATTACACAGAAGGGTCTCTAGCTCTCTTCAGTAGCTAGTTTTGGAAATACCATGTGAAATTATATTTTCCTGCTTTTAATTTTTTGCCTTATTACATATAATGCTTAGTAAAAAAAATTGTCTGTGGTTAATTACCTGTGACTTTCAGCGTCAGGGGAGGGGCTCAGAACCAACCCTCCCCCTCCAAATGAATATTGGTATCCTAGAGTAATATTTAATTTCAATTTAAAGAAAGCCAATTCCATGGATAAAAACAGAAATGCTTTGATACTTACAACTTTACACTTGGGCAGGTTTCCCTCACGAGCCTGTTTGGAAAGATCCTGGCGGCCGATGAGAAGACAGACTGCTTCAGGCCAGTCAGAAGCAGGCTGCTGCCGGCAGTGATATATTGCATCTCTGAGGGGAAGAGCGACTCCAAACGGCAAAGATTCCAGATCTCTCAAAGTGAACCCTAATATGTACAGAAAACGTGGAAACCCCCGTCAGGCGCCAACCTCTACAAACTAGTCTCAGTATACACGAGGTTAGAGTAAATAACCGAAATAACGGTCTGTCAGCAGCATCAAGACTAGTGAATATGCGTTTGGAACAGAAAAGCAAAACATGGCAGCCCTCTCTGCATCTGAAGGCAGAACGTCATTCTCCAGAGAACTCTAAGCCAGTAGTGGCCAAACTTCGGCCCTCTAGATGTTTTGGACCACAACTCCCAGAATTCCATGCCTGTATTGCCAATGACAAAGGACTGTGGGAGTTGTGGTCCAAAACTTCTGCAGGACCAAAGTTTGGCCACTCCTCTAAGCTGTCTGAGGGAAGCATCACTTTCCATGGTGGACACACCCGCGTCTTTTCTTGGCATTGAAAATCCATTCAACCCATCTGAACAAAGTCAAGAGTGGGATGTTTATTCACTCAAACTGCAACCCACTTTCAAACCGATTTCCAATGACTGAGAAAAGATACCTTCTGCTCTCACTCACTTAAGCCTTGTCAAACTGATTTGGCATCCACTCAGACACAATCTGTCTCCCACTTATCATGCTGCCCTTTCATCAATCCCCAGACAAATCTGAAGCACTTTGCACCTCTGCCGGGAAGGCTACGGCTAACAACACATTAATGGATATCGGGAAGGGCTGCATAGGTGGGACTTTCACACACCGCAGGCCATTGTCCAGTTAAAAAGCCTCTTCAGGCCACCTTCCACCTAATGAGCCTATTTAGATCAGGGAGATGTCAAATCAAGGTGAACAATATATTGGATGCCTCAGCACTAACTTTCCTCAGACTGATTGAAGCTGCTTAGATAAGTAGCGAAACGTTTTAATCTCACAAGAAAAGAAGTCCAGTTGCCATGACTTAACTTCCAGAAAACCTCACCTGAATGATGGAGGATCTTCACAGAAATACACCCATCCCTGGATTCCCAGTGTGGTGTAGTGGGTAGAGTGACTAGGACTAGGGCTCAGGAGAACCAGGTTCAAATCCCCGGCTGGCCATGGATACTCACTGGGGGCACAGAACTGGTAAAAGCACTCCTTAAATATCTTGCTAAGCACGAAAGCCCTATTAGGGCCGTGTTAAGTCAGCTCTGACTTGACAGCACAGAACACGCACACAAACACACATACATCCCGGGGGAATGAAAAATGTCTCACCCATGTTTGTCATCCAGAGAACAAGCTTTTCAGCGAGACTAGAAGCTGACGTGGCATGCCTAAAGCTGGCCCTGAGCAATGAGAAGGAAACAGGTTAAAAGTAATTCGCAGATTTATCTTGCAAGATGGCATGGAGGAAATAATCAGGGGCATACAAAGTGTTCTGCTGATATACCACCCCTTACCACTTCAAATAGTTTCTGGGGGGTTTACAGTTTTAATTACAATAATGCAGGCTACACATTGCCCCCTCCCCCAGCAACCTGGATACTCATTTTACTGACCTGGGAAGGATGGAAGGCTGAGTCAACCATGAGCTGGCTACCTGAGATTGAACCCCAGGTCATGAGCACAGTTTTAGCTGCAGCGCAGGCATTTAACCACTGCGCCACAAGGCTCCTGGGCATACAAATGAGTAGCAGGGACTACGTCAAGAGGAGGAAAGAGCAGCTAGCTGTAATGATGCTCAGCCAGGGGTATAGACACACAACTGCCTACTGGCAGCAGAGTGGGCAATACTAAAGAGGGCAAGGACCACACTTATCCCTCTCCCAGCTTTGCTGCTATTGGCTGAAATCATTTTGCCTGGCCTACTAAATCCATCTAGGGCAGCCCCATTTGAATCAATGGAACTTATGAAGGAGTTGATTCCCCAAATTGGCACCGATTAATGGGCCTACTCTAGTGCAACGTGCTACACTAAACAAACAGGATATCAGACCTTGCATAAAAAGTAGTTGTTATAATGCCTACTTTAGTCCCTATTTCAGTCCTAAAAGAGTTACTAAGTTTCTTCATATCACTTCCATCTTATGGAGACCTTGTAAGAGCACCAACGAGCATGTGCAGAATCTTTGCACCTGTTTTCCCACCAGTGGCCAAATGCACGCAACCACCACAAGAGGAAGAGCAAGCATTCCCAGGTTAGAAGTTACAGCAACCCCCCATCTATTGCGGGGGTTAGGGATCCACCCAACCCGCGATGACTGAAAATCTGCAATATGCAGGTGCAGGTCGGGTGGGGCCTGGGGGGGGCAGCGCGCAAAGTTTAAAATGCCTTAAAGCAACGGAGACAAGCGCTTGGCTCCGTTGCTTAAAGGCATTTTAAACATTCGATCAGCCCATGCAAGCGGTGCTAGTGGATCTGACCTGCCACCGCCACTTGACTAGGCTGCTAGAAACCTTTTTGTTTCCCCACCCCAGCGCCAATGAGCTGGAGCCTGGGCGTGGGGAAGGGAGAAAAAAGGTTTTAAAAGCCTGGGCTTCAGCTGGAGCCCCCGCATGGCGCACCATTCCCCAATGCCTTTCAGGTTGCATTGTACTGCAGGACCGCAGTATATGAACCGGGAAAGGGCGGGGGACCACTGTATAATTTCCGGGCAGGTTTGAGACCCGGGTTGAGAGTGGCTTGGGATGGTATGGTGCAGATAAGGCTGTGCCAAGGACAACAGAGTTACTAAGTGCCTCTCGCTTCTATAAAATGTCAGGATTCCTGGATTTTGCAACACTCTACTACAATGAATCAATGGCAATGTAAACAAATGGCAAAAATGAAGGATGGGGTGACCTCAAGGACTGAGGGAGGATCATGACAGAGAGATGATCACAGCCCCATAGCTAGTAAGGAATGAAAAGGGATAACATCTCCTCCCAAGAGGTATGTTACCATCCTCTAAGGTGCATTCTAGCATTTGTTGCTGCCATTTGTTCTATCATTTGTTTGTTGCCCATTGTTCATCACATCTGTTTGTTGCCCATTCATTTGTTTGCCGCCATCTTGTATCTCTTAGCCAGGTTATTTGTTTGATCATTATTATGTATATTTTTACAGTTTTACCCTTTGCTGTCCACCGCCCAGAGCTCCCTATGGGAAAGTCGGGCAGTCTATAAATGCAAATAATAAATAACTAATAAATAATAAATAAATTCCTTGGGAAGCAGGCTACCGATGGAGTAAATCATAAAATGCCTTCTAAAGGCAACTTTATGATAGCCACTCATTAACACACCGAGGTTCTTCCTGTTCCGTCTGCTGTTTCCGCTGCGCTAGAAGAGAAAAGGAAAAAGGATTAAAAATGCACCAATTTACTTCTACTTGGGATGATAAGATGTCCAGGAAGAAACGGGTTGAAACACCTTTGGGGCATTTGGATAACCTCAGAAGTCATCTTACCTGGCGTTATCTTGTACAAGTAGTTGGAAGCTTCATTTGAAACTGCTCTTTCATCCCCAAGTATATAAAGCACAACACTCTGCACAGGAAAAAGAACTCAGTATTAGGGCCTGCTTACAGACAATCTAATACATCCATTTACTTTAGCATAACAAGTCACAGACAGAGTAGGCCATTGTTGGCAAACCTATGGCACAGGTGTCAAAGGTGGTACTTGGAGCCCTTTCTGTGGGCACCCAACATCGCCCCTTCACAGCCACCTGTATTCAGGTTAAATGGCTGTGTTGGCACTTTGTGAAAAATTAGTAGGTTTCGAATCGCAGTTTGGACCCTCGGTCTCTAAATTCCCAGATAAGAGCATAAGAACATAAGAGCAGCCTTGCTGGAACAGGCCACAGCCCATCCAGTCCAGCATTCTGTCTCACACAGTGGCTCACCATTTGCTTCAGGGTATTCCCAAGCAGATGTCTTCACCTGCTTACAATTCCCTGCAAATGGCATTGAGAGATACCCTGCCTCTCTCTCTAACCCGGAGGTTGTCCTTAGGCATCCATAATGATAGCCATGGATACCTTTGTTCTCCATGAACTTGTCCAAACCTTTCTTAAAGCTGTCAAGGCTGACAGCTGTCACCACTTCTTCTGGCAGGGAGTTCGATAGATCAGTGATCCTCTGGGTGAAAAAGTGCTTTCTCTTATTTGTTTGAGATCTAGCACCCAAAAGTTTCATGGAGTGCCCCCCTAGTTCTAGTGTAGTGAGATAGGGAACACAGTTTTTCCTTATCTACTTTGTCTATACCGTGTATGATTTTATAAACTTCAATCAGGTTGCTCTACCGCAGCAAACCTAATGAGTCTTGTTGCACCTTAAGGACTAGTGAGTTTTATGTGGCATAAACTTTCAGGGTTTATGCCACTTAAGGAAGTGGGTTGCAAACCTGCTACTACTTCAGGTTCCAGAGTACTGACTGAAGAGACACTCACACAATTTAGGACTGAGGAACAGACAATAAGAACATCTCACGTTTTCCACCACGTTAAGCGCGTGAACACATTTTGCAGGAGTTGTCGGACATACCAACACTACTAGCTTGCTCCTTTCACAGATTCCTGGCAAATAAGGGTACGGCGATACACTTTCCCCCTTCAGACAGGAACTTAGCCACTGAAAGATACTTGGAGGCTCCGTCGAAAAAAAGGGAGGATGATGCATGAAACCTGTTTGGGCTTAAGCAAATAAAGTCATATGAACTGGTTTTTTTTATTCATCATCTACTCTAGCACTTGTAAACACAAAGCATAGAATTTATATAATGTGACCCATTAGGAGATGATCCAGCGCAAAGCCTCCAAGTAGGTCCTCGGCCAGACTTAAGAGAAGAACACCATTTAGATTTTTGGTATCAGCTGGTGGAAATTTACACAAATACAGTATAATGGGGGGCAGGCATAACTCTACAGCTACTAATATAGGATCTTGTAATACAGTATACATTAATCCCCCTCTACAGGTACTAACATAGGGTCTTGTAGTACAGTATACCGTAAACCCCCACCTATCACTGGGGTTAGGGGCCTGACCCGACCGGTGATAATGGAAAATCTGCAATATGGGGATGCTGGGTCAGGTCAGGACAGGGGGGGCTATCTAGGGCATCCTACACTTACCTGAGACCTGGCACTGCCCTGAACAGGCCTCTGACGGCCTTTGCGGGCCTGTCGGAGGCCCTGGAAGTAGTTTTGGGTGATCCAGAAGTGACTTCCGGTTTTCCAGAAGTGACTTCCGGTTCACCAGAAACTATGTCTGGGGCCTCCAGCAAGCCTGGGAAGCCTGTTCGGGGTAGCACCAGGTCTGGGGTAAGTGCAGGAGGCCTCAGATGGGCCCATGCAGCTTGCCCCAGGAGCCCTTTGTTTCATATACTGCAGTCCCACGATATAATGGGACCACAGTATATGGAAACGTGAAATGGCGGGGGGCAACCGTATCCACATTCCACTGGTTCACGGAGTGCACAGAGAGCTCGATATAAATCCACATGATCATGGAAGTGTAAAAGCAGAAAAACCTTGAGGATCATCAAGCTGGTGAAAATGCAGAAAATTCTAGTTAAAATATCATTAACACTCATCCAGGCTCGGTTCAGAAAAATGCCAATGAAGGATAGTCCTCCATCTTCTGAAGTAGTCCATTCTACTGTTAAAGCAAAGCAAAGCAAAGTGTTCTGCTTACACCTACTGCCCCATAGTGCTTCCAGCACTCTCTGGGCGGTTTACAATTTAATCATTGCCCTGGCAGCAAGCTGGGTACTCATTTTACCGCCCTTGGAAGGATGGAAGGCTGAGTCAGCCATGAGCCGACTACCTGGGATTGAACCCCAGGTCATGAGCACAGTTTTAGCCGCAGTACAGCTAAACACTTCTTATCATCAGGAAGATGCATAAATGGATGTCGAGTTAAAGAATCATTCCCAAGATTTCTTAATTGCTAATATAATTTGAATCCACTAGTTCAGGTCATACCATCTGTAGCAGCAAATAAACAAGCTCGCTCCATTTGCGAAAGGACAGCCCTAAGCATCGGAAATATTTATAGTAAAAACATTCGCTTTAAGGCGATTGTATTGATTGTTCTTTGCCCTGAACATATGATGATAACAGGGCAAGTTAAGTGTCTTTTAACAAAGAAGTAAATATGATTCATGATTTGAAATAAGCATTCTTATTTGCTGAGCTGTTACTGAGGGGGATACTCTTCCCCAGAATAATTTAAGCTCTTCCCTTGAAACCTACCTGGGTCAATTATGCACGTTTGCCTGGAGGTCTTTACAAGCACTGGGTAGTCTCTATAGTAATAATCAAGGTACGCTTCCAGTTGTAAGTCCCTTAAAAATGAAATAAAAACCCAAGGAATTGCAAGATCAATATAAGATGTGAAAGATAGCATGAAAAGATGAATTGGAGAGAAGGGGGACAATGAGGATAATTAACAGAGACGCACGAAAAGCAGCCTTATCCTGATCTAGATGGACTGATCTAGAGTGGGGCTGTTCAACTTTGAACAGGCTGAAGTCCACTTTTTCCATCCCAAAGTGCTTGAGGGCTACTACACTAAAACCTCTACTTACGAATTTTATCCGTTCCAAGCACATGCTCATAAGTAAAAATATTTGTAAGCAGAGAAGGGGTTTCCCATAGGAATGCATTGAAAACCAATTAATCCATTCTGGAGGGAACAGATTTTAATGCGCCATGGCCCCTGAAGTGCCCTGCTCAGCTGAGACAGTGGGGCTAGCAGACCCAGAACTTTGCTGGGGCAGTGGTGGTCCTTGGGATGGGGGAGGGAGGGGTGGAGAACGTATCCCCTCACTTTTTTTAATGATGGCTGGTGGGCTACTTTTGAACCCTTTGCGGACTACCAGTAGCCCGCGGTCTACCTGTTGTGCAGGCCTGATGTAGAGGACTGTCACCAAGTCAACTCACTCTTTTGTTTAAACACAGATCTGCTTTAAAACCCTTAACTTAGATCAGGCATGTCCAAACTTCGGCCCTCCAGATGTTTTGGACCACAACTCCCACAGTCCTTTGTCATTGGCAATCTAAGCTTAGAATTCTGAGAGTTGTGGTCCAAAACATCAGGAGGGCCCAAGTTTGGACATGCCTGACTTAGATCATCCTAGGATGTTACGCATCATGAAATCCAGCCCTTGTCAAGAAGGCACACAGTGGGGAATCCAACCCCCCAAAAAAACTCTGGCTCCGCTCCCTCCCATTCTTCTCTCCCGCTGCTAAAGAAGAACCACCCGCCCGAGTGCGTGGCCTGTACGAGCCTACCTTGCCATCTGAACCAGAAGAACGACAAGAGATCGGATCCCTTCCCCCATCAGACAATTCAGCTTCAGCTCCTCGTAGATTAAATGGAGAACGCAGAAAATAGCTGGGATGTGGGGAAAGAGAAGCGTGGTGGCATCCAGGGAGTGGCTGAGGGAGGCGTTGTCTTTGGGGGGTTTGGCTTCCAGGGGATCCAGGCGCAGGGCTTTAGCCAAAGGATGAGACTCTACATTTCTATGGTAGTCAGAATTGAGCAGGTATTCCCAGTCCTAGGAAAAGATAAAAGAACCCTTAGAAATCCAGTTCAGGCGACGGATCGCCAACATTCTATTACGAGGACATGGCACTTGAGTAAGAACCCTTGGAATAAACAGTGGTCTGTTTTCATGATTTCTGATGCTGGATGTGCAGCAATTACTGCAGGGCTTGAAGACCCCAAATGGGATCTGTGACCTTTTGAGATCCACTGATGAACCCAGTTGCTTCTTGATAAAAAGAAATGCTATTTGATAAGGGGGGGGGGGGCAAAAGCTGGCCTGAATTTATTCTAAGAACACACTGCATTGCAGAAGTCTACCTTTCCAGACAAGCTATGACTGACTGCTTATTAGGGATTACTGTATGGTTCGCTGTGTTATATAGTTGGTGGGGCTGGCTGGATAGCTCAATGGTTTAGGTATCCTGTTGAAGACCCAGAGGATGTGGGTTTTATTCCCCTGGTGCTTCCTGAAAGAACAGCCAGCCTGTTTAGCCTTGAGCAAGCTGCACAGTCCCAGGGCACTCTCCAGAAGGGAATGGTTAATCATAGAATCATATTGAGTTGGAAGAGACCTCAAGGGCCATCCAGTCCATCTCCCTGCCATGCAGGAACCCCCATCACAGGACCCCCGACAGATGGCCATCCAGCCTCTGCTTAAAAACCTCCAACGAAGGAGACCCCACCACCCTCCGTGGCAGCATATTCCACTGCCAAACAGCTCAAACCATCATGAAGTTGTTCCTAATGTTCAAATGGAATCTCTGCATTCTCTAGCTAGAAAACCCTGGAAAGGGTAGCCGTAAATCAGAATGAATTTGATGGCATGCAAATATTAATTGTTACAGCAGTTAGAACAGCTACCCACAACATGGTGCCCTGCAGCTGTTCTGCTTAACAACTCCATTACCTCATCGGATCCTGTTTCTGAAGGCCGGGCTTTCTTGGGAGCAATAACTGGAGAAAGAGATCCTTCAAAATCTAGCTAAAATAAGCAGATATGGTAAGTAAGTTCCTGCAGAGGGCACTGGATTCAGTTTTGAAATCTATACACTTGCAGATATTAATTAATATATTAAGACACTAAAGCAAAGGCCAACATACTAACTTCACCACATGCGGTCGCTATTCTCTTTCACATGAATTTTGCAATTGGCATGAAACATTATTTCAGTGTCTCTCAATACGACATGTTGAGAGACACATGAGCCTGCCCGTATTCCAAGATCAAGCCAGGAGGCCCTGCTGAAGGTGCCATCCCTCAAAGAGGTAAGGGGGGGCGGCATGTCGAGGCAGGACCTTCTCGGCAGTTGCCCCCCAACTCTGGAATGCCCTCCCTACGGAGATCTGCCTGGCGCCAACACCTTTGGCTTTTCAGTGCCAGGCAAAGCCCTTCCTGTTCGGCCAGCATTTTAATTAGATTTTTGGGGGCTGGACACATGAGCAGCGGGGTTTTATCATCTGTATTGTATGCCATTAAGCAGCTGCTAGGGGTCCTGAGAAGGAATATGAAAATCTTTGTTTCAATTTCATTGTGCTTCTTCACACCCTACCTCCACTGACGTCTGCCCTTGGTTAACATTAAATGTAAAGATACATGGAAATTTGTGTGCACCTTTAATACATTTTTCTAACCTGTACTTTTTATATTTATTATTCATTTATTTTTAGGTTTATAAAACACACCATTTTACCAAGGGAACTCTGGGTGGTGGGAAACTCTATATATACAGATTACGCCTGATTTACATTTTCCCTAATAACTACTGTGTGCCTATGGGCACATTTTCAAACACACACATTTTAATTATTTGCCTTTTTTTTAAAATGCCATACACACTTTATCTGTCTAAAATGACTTGTGATCTTCATTCGTATGCAAATTCTTGAAGCAAGAGCCATTTTTTCTCACTATGACTCCTGAGAGGTACAAAAAGGCTACTTAACTTGAGAACATCGATCCTAACAACATTCTACCCCATCCCTATTGCTGGCTGTGCATTTCTCTGGCTCTCCCGTGTATACAATTGGATACTATGATGTTCCTAAGAGGCAATAGCCAGAATGTTACTGGTGCTCACCTGAGGTTTCAGTACGGTAACTTGGTGTGGTTAATTGAGGTTAATCGACCAGGTGCCAGGGTTTATCTCAATTCCACGTCTCGTCAAGACCAACTGCTTGACGGGGAGATGCCCCAGCACCTTCCCAACCAGACCCTGCACCTTAGGAAGACTTTACATGAACACTAGTAGGATTCTGGCCAATGCTTGCTAGATTGGGTATATCTATCCCTTAGCATAGCCACTAGTGCTAAGTCTGCATGCTATTTCACACAAGACAAAAATATCTTAATGCTACACCAGGCATGTCCAAACGTAGGCCCTCCAGATGTTTTGGACCACAACTCCCACAGTCTTTTGCCATTCAAATACAGGCTTGGAATTCTGGGAGTTGTGGTCCAAAACATCAGGAGGGCCAAGGTTTGGACATGTCTGTGCTACACGTGTAGCTCAAAGACAAAGAATGGGTAGGATGTCATACAATGTTTGCTGGGACAGCAATTTCTCAACACTTGGCTACTGACACTAACACACGGTTCCCATCCAGCTGAAGATATCAGCTCGACATTCAGCAAATAACTATTTTCCAAGCAATGCATTAACATGAGCTGAGCCGTTGCCTGCGAGCCAAGCAATGGTTATCACAACGTCACTTACGTTACGCGTCCATGCTACTCTGTCTGTGTTGTAGCCCATCATGTTCATCAGGCAGGTCACAAATAAGTTCCACTCCGAGTAGTAACTTGGTCCTCCGGGTGCATTGTAGGCATTATACCACCTGACGAGCATCTGCACAGCAATCTCTTTGGGCAAGATGCATTTAATGCCTTGTAAACATCTTTTGACTGATCACGGCAATGGAAGGTGGGGGCAAAGCAAAAGAGGAATGGTTAGACAACCTTTTTTGTCCTTGAACCATCCAAACAACATCCGAAACGTGGAACTCCATCGAATGTTGATGGGCTCACGGGGTCAACACAGACATACTGGAAGAGTTCGATTAACGAAGAAAGCGTTACACTGTAGAATCATGCATTTCTTTCTCAGCAGGAATTCCCTCAGCAAGCCTAGTTGAGAACTACAGTAGGACCCTGGCATCCACTGTGGATTGGTTCTAGGCCTTCCTGTGGATAATGAAAACCGTGGATAAGAGAGAATGCCAAAAATCCCCAAAACTGCTATTTTGGGGACAGCGGCTTGCTTTACGACTGCTGTTTTGTGACAGCAGCTTGTTTTACAGCCACTGTTTTATGACAGTAGTTTGCTTTATGGCTGCTGTTTTACAACAGTAGCTTGCTTTACGGCTGATGTTTTACAACAGTATTTTGCTTTACAGCTGCTGTTTTACAACAGTAGTTTGCTTTACGGCTGCTGAATTGTTTATTTAATTTTTTCCTCTGCCAACCGTGGATAACTGAATCAGTGGATACAGGGGTCCTACTGTATATCAGCAACTATTCTATTTTAAGAGGGAGAGTCGTGTTGTTCTGCTTCAGCATAATTGAAAGAAGGAAACAGCCTCACACACCTCTTGTTTTAATGATAACTAATAATAATTAGTTCTATAATAGCTAGTACGCCCAAATCCTACTGAGGAAATATGGAGCTCAAGGACACTCCCATAAGCAATCCCTCTTCCATCCAGCTATCCTTGGTGCACTGGTTGTAAAACTGGAAGAACAGAGAGGACAATGCCTCATCACTCTTGCAAATGCACATTTTTCGTAACGAGATTTTGGCCCTAGTGCCAAAAGATTATTTTTTTCCTCAGCAACGAAGTTAACTGAATCCTAAGTAGTCTGGAACACAACAGAAGTATACAGACTAGATTATGAGATAGACAAAGTGGATAATGAAAAAGATTTGAGGAGGATTTTTAAAGAGACCGTCAAGATGGCACATTAGTGAAACATCTATGGTACAAGAAGAAGGTTACAGGTTACGGGCACCTCCCACTCTGGCCTGGAGAGAAAAAGTTCTGCCTTAAAGTCTGGAGGTCTGACTCAGAAGAAAGAAACTTCCTATGTCCTATGCTCTGATATCTCTGGACAGCCCTTCTCCAAATCCCCATGCCATCATAAATATGAGGTCAGGCAGAAGTAACATGGTCCTCTCTGCTGTGGCACCCATATACTGGAACACCCTACCAAAGAACATATGCTTGGCCCATTTCTCAGAAGCTCATGGCTTTGTTTAGGGATTGGCATTTCGTTTTGGACCCAGTAGGTTACAAAACAAACCACGCGAGTCCAGCTGGTCCTCGGAACCGGCTGATACACGCAGATCCAATTGCTTTATCTTTCTTTGTCTCACACAGGGTTAGAATCCAACCAGGAAGCATGCTGCAATGTCATCTTTCCTGCTTCATGCTCCTGGCCAATCAGAGAGGGAGGCGGGATGATGCCTGTCCCTGCCCAGCTCCTGATTGGCCAGGATCACAGATCTAGCACAGATGACGTTGCAGCATGCTTCCTCGTTGGATTTTAACCCTGTGCGAGACAGAGAAAGTTAAAGCAATTGGATCTGCGTGTATCAGCTGGTTCCGAGGACCACCTGGGCTCGCGTGGTTTGTTTCGTAACCTACTGGTTCCGAAAAGAAAAGCCCATCCCTAGTTTTGTTTATAATGTTCTGGCTTGTCGTTCTGCTAACAAGTCAGAGAGATGGCTTTGGTTTATTTCAAAATTATGGTTCACCCTTGGGACTTCAGAGTCCTGCTGTGGTTTGGAACTCCCAATAAATCAAGCATAACAAGAAAGGTCCATGATTTGTTCAGCTGCTTCCAGATAACAGTGGGAATGCCTGGTTTGGGTACTCTTCTCCCACTTTTGACAGCTGCAACAAAGATCCAGTGTAAATGCAACATTATTATCAGTGGGAGACCAGCAGCAGAAACACAGAGTTAAGTTTATACTGGTCCAGAACCTAGATTTTCATTTGTTGGATTCAGGATCACTTACTAGGAAAACAAGAGAACCAATACCATACCTAACTCTGAAGTAGCAATTTCAGGAATGGAAATTCTGACCATTGAGCCATTGCTGAGTTCCTAGGAAGAAGGAAAGGCAGAGAGGGCTGTATCATGGCACATTCAATTTCTATAACACATCACTTTGCAAAATTAAATTGTTCTCTGACATGCTCAGGGCAGTTTAAAAATGTTTTAGAAACTATCAAAAGCACCCCCTCTCTCCTTGCAAGGTCTCCATTTTAATGCTTGAGATGAATTTTTCTGACTGCTTTTTGAATAATTTAGGGAGACACAAACTAAATCATGGTTTGGGTGGCCAAAAAGGCCACAACTGAATGCAGCCAATAACACATCCAAGATAAACATATCTGAACTTGGATATCTTACTATCAATCTAGAAATCATAACCACAGCTCATAATGGCGTACCTTGACTACAACTCAAACAGCCAGTCTTTTGTTCAACACAAGAAGAGCATAATTCTGCCCCTTCAAGTTGAAGATCACATCTGTGGTTTTCAGTAAGGGCTACCCTTGTGCAAGGAGGGATAAAATACTTCCTCATACATTATAAGTGCTGAAAAATCTCAATTGGCAGGGAAAGTGTGTCACAGGCAAGAATTGTGGCTGCCTACTCAACAGATCAACACTTACCAAGGTCACTCTGTTGTGGACAGAATTGTGGCTGCCTACTCAACAGATCAACACTTACCAAGGTCACTCTGTTGTGGACAGAATCTCTCACTGAGTGAACAAATGTTGCCAGTTGCTGAAACGTGCAATCATCAATATAGGAGGAATCTTGAAGTTTGGAAGAATCTCTTAGTTCTGGAACAGGGGACAACATGCCCTACCAAAAGGAGAAACAAAGGATAAGATCTTTTAGCATTATGGGGTTATAGGTTTGGCAAGGACCTTGGACATCATCTAAAGCAACCCCTTGCTTATTATCTTGAAGTCACAACATCCCTGCCTGGTGGCCATTCATCCTCTGCTTCAGCAATAACAATAAAGCGAAGCCCATAACTACTCCAGGCGGTCAGTCCCACAATATTCAATGTCATTTGATATTTAATACTCAACTGCTGTGACTATTTTAAAAATCCTCCCTATGTTTATCTGATATTTACACCCTTGCAATTTCCACACGATGACATTTCTAGTCCTATGTACCCATATTTTTGTATTTTTCCATCTACAATATAACCTCCAATTTTCCAGCCTGAAATAACAGTTTCTCTACTGTGTGTAGTTCTCTCTCTATATATGATACCCCGACATAAGAGCAATTTGACTTAAGAGCAGGAAACTGTTGGCATTTTAAATGCCGCCTTACATATTTTAGATTTCGTCTACTTTACTTACAAATTTTTCCATTTTTTATTTTTTAACTTTTTTCAATTTTTTATATTGGTACCCCAACTTAAGAGTAGTTCTACTTGAGAGCATGCATTCGGAATTGATTAAATGCATAAGTTGAGGTACCACTGTGTGTGTGTGTGTGTGTGTGTGTGTGTGTGTGTGTGTGTGTGTACATTATACATGGAAGATACAATACTATTTCCACAGGATAGCTTATCGACTATCTGAAGACCATTACCATGCCTAGTGGTGCCTCCTCTAAGTTTTACATGCATTGATTTTTTGATCATTACCTATAATACCAGGCTTCCAAACCCTTTCTGGTCCCAGTTCTATGACATGCTCCAGTTGTCAGTATTCATTTTTCTCAACAACTCAAACCCAGAATGAGAATAAAGCAATGCATCATATCCTGAAGTTCAGAGAGGGGTGAATCTGGGTGTGACCGTAGATTGCATATAAAGTATGTAATTAACTGCTTATTTTCCTGTTTTCTATATTTGTCTAGCTGCCCAGCAAGAGTATTATCGGATTATTCTCAAAAATCACTAAAATATAAACATATTTTTAAAAAATTGACAGATTGACAGATGCAGTTTCTGAGGGAGCTTCTGTAATTAGTTTTTAGAGTTTTTAAGTGTGTTAGTGGGTTAAATGTGTGTATGTGGGGTGGGGGGATAGATATTTTTCTATGGTTGTATTATTAGGTCCTGTAAAAGCTGCTGTAGATTCTTTCAATCTCGTTCAGCACAGGACAATGACAATAAAGATCTATCTATCTATCTATCTATCTATCTATCTATCTATCTATCTATCTATCTATCTATCTATCTATCTATCTATCTATCTATCTAAAATGACAGAAATTGAGAATTATAGTTCACAGTTTGAGAACACTGGTCAACAGGCAGAACCCTTCACCCTGCACTGACGATCTCAAGCAGGTGAGCATCTCTGTTGTGGCTGTTTTACAACCATGGTGCCACCAGGAGGGACTTCTCCCAGGCTTCCTACTTCACTTCTAAAGCAGGGCCTCTGAAAAGGTCACCAAAATTCATGCAGGTAAATCAGAGAGAAGGTAAGATGTCAAATGTTCTTGGCTACAAATTATTAAGGTCCAAAACCATTCAAAAATTCAAAACTAGCAGGTGTATCACAGCTCCTGGGTGCACGTTTGCAATCTATTGAATGGTACCCGAATAGAACCATGAGACCTTTTTAAAATTTTGATTTGTGTTGTTGCCATTTTGTAACTGAAGTACTGTATATACTTGAATATAAGCCTAGTTTTTCAGCCCTAATTTTAGGCTGAAAAAAGGGGCCCTCGACTTATATGCGGGTCAATACTTTTAGCCCCTGAGGCAAGTGCTTGGGTGGGTGGCTAAAAGTCATTTTAAACGTTGTGTGCCGCTTCTCCTGACTCCCCTCTACATCATAGGGGAGTGGCGCGCGATGTTTAAAATGACTTTTAGCCACTGACCCAAGCACTTGCATCAGTGGCTAAAAGTCATTTTAAACATCACATGCCACTCCCCCAGCTCACGAAGGAGGAGCTGCCAGGCCCTGCTGCATTTCCCACCCTAGACTTATACTCGAGTCAATACGTTTCCCCAGTTTTGGGGGATTAAATTAGGGGCCTCGGCTTATACTCGGGTCGACTTATACTCGAGTATATATCGGTAATAAATAAATATGTTAAGGACCAGCTCTTGAATGTAAATTCCTCCACTCCATTCCTCAACGGTCAGCTTTCCTAAGCTTCAGTTCTCTCCATAAATGTCTTGACACAATACAATGCTGTGTCGTTCTAGTATGGCAACCAGAAAACTGGAAGGATACACAAATGCAGAATGGCATTGAACATTCCAGAAATCAGTAAAGAAACTGTAATCTAGAATTCCAGAATCGCTGTGTGCCATCTATGAAGCTACAAACGAAAACAAGCCATCTTGGCCAAATGAAAAAAATGCCTTACGTCATCTAACGGTCCAAGATGTTTGTTCAAAGGTTTGGAAGGAGTGCTGATGCTGTCTAGAGGCGTGCTCGGGCGTGGCATTTGATTGGACATGGTCAGCGATGGCGACGGCAAGCCAGGTATGAAAACCTTGCCAACCTTGTAAGAAACAGAAGAGTGAAGTCAAGAGGTGATGCAGCTGATTTTTAAAATCTAAAACATTCTTTAAAATAGAAGACCAACTATGAATCTAAAGGAGAAGATGATAAACTGAATAACTTGGTAAATATTGATTAATAAATTGCACATCATATATAGAAGCCTTGCTTCTTCCAGGTTTTCCATGACTTCTCTCTTCAGCAGCCATTCCCTTGGATCTTAGGCAGAACTTTATTGCTGTTTTAAATGTGGTTATTTTAATCAGGAAATGGCAGATATTGAATCCAAAGTTTTCTGCCCACAAACCATATACCTTATCCATTGATCCAGATCCAGGCTACAGCTTGGAGCAGTTGCTTTTCAGGAAAACAATATTTAAACTCCTCCATTCTGACTAAGAAACTCTTTAGTACAAAAAAAAAGAAAGTTTTCCACACTTTTGTTCCAGTCCCCTTGGATTCCTAGAGGTTCATTCTTTTTTAAAACATGATCTTAGAACTGGAAAGGGACCTCCCTTATGAGGAAAGGCTAAAACATTTGGGGCTCTTTAGTCTGGAAAAAAGGTGCCTGGGGAGGGGTATGATTGAGAAATACAAAATTATGCAGGGCATGAGTAAAGTGGATAGAGGGATGCTCTTCCCCCTCTCACAAAATACCAGAACTAGGGGACATCAACTCAAACTGAGGGTTGGGAGCATAAGAACAGACAAAAGAAAATATATATTTTTTACCCAGCATGTTGTTAATCTGTGGAACTCCCTGCCACAAGATGTAGTGATGGCATCTAGTCTGAATGCCTTCAAAAGGGGATTGGACAGATTCCTGGATGAAAAGTCCATCACAGATTACAAACCACGATGGAGATGTGTAATCTCCAGGCTTAAAAACCAGGGTACTTCAAGGGCCAGATTCAGGGGAGTAGTATCAGGAGACAGATATCTAGTCTCGTGTGCTCCCAGAGGCATCTGGTGGGGCCACTGTGAGATATAGGAAGCTGGACTAGATGGGCCTTTGGCCTGATCCAGCATGGCTCTTCTTATGTTCTTATGAGAGCTGAAAGGGGCCCTATGGGTCATTAAGTCCAGACCCTTTCATGGAGACACAGTGAGGAACCAAACTCCCAATTCTTGACTCTGTAGTCATGTTCCTAAAATGCTGAGACATCCAGCTACTGAATGTCTGGTAAATGACTTGAGATGCCTGCCAATTTCCCCCTTAATTCTGCTTTTATTCCAGTGCAGCACAGGAAACTCACAAGAGTCTTCTTTCATGTAAGTTCTGACTAGAAACTAGTCTTTCTTCAAGCTGGTTTTTCCCTCTGTAAAGCAGGCATTTTAGCAGAAAACCTGCCATGAGAAGAAAGCTTAGGAAACCCCTTCCCCAAACTATATGTATTAAACTGCTCAATGCAAATTCATCAGTCTGTGTTTTTTTAAAAGGAAAAATAAATGTGTAGAAATAAGACAAGACTACACAACTGGACACCATATAACACTCTTCCTCAGACTCACTAAGAATGAAAATCAGCTCTTTCTTTATACTGTTTTATGTTTTTTTGTGGAAAAATTAGAAATGATTTTTAATGATTTGTTTGCATAATCCTTTTTTAGAAGCAACTCCACTTTGAGTGTGTAAATCTTAAACACATTTCTTTTTGGGAGTCCAAAATTTTTGAAGACCAAACCATCGGATGGAATACCCAAGTAAACACAAAAGGTATTAAACTGAAAAAAGTATACACTTACTCGAACTATTCCAGTGTACAAGACTAAGTTTCCATTTCCTTCCAGAACCAGCATTGTATCTATGCTCTGTGGATACAAAAGAAAAACAAAAACAAAAAAAGAAGAGCAAATTAGTTAGTATCTGAGGCAATACTAATAACTGACATAAAAGCTCACTGGAACTATGCACTGCACAAAGAGAACAAGACCGTTGATTCACAAATATAAAACAAAACCCAAAACTACCACCTTTGCAAGGATAAACTGTAAATCTACAAGATAAGCAAGCTTTGGAGAATATATTGTACATCTTTACTCTTCCGCACTTACTTCAACTGGAGCGGCATCTTTTGCTTGTATATTGGTAACAGAGCCAAAGATCAACTGCGACATGTCATTACTCTGTTGAAATTTTACACAGCTAAAAGTGGGAAAAGAAAAAAATGTCTCACCAAAAACTGGCATAAGAATTATTTTATGCAATAAGAACAGATGAACCCTGCTATGTCTCTGAAAACAGAAGGCTACCACCTGGGAGACAGTCCCAGTATTAGAAATTTTGATATGTCAAGGTCAAAAGTGTGACACACAAAACTAACCTCAGAGTACTATTAAAAACTTTGTAATACGCCTTGGTAGTTGGAGTCTTGGGTGGTCGGTCAGTGACAGGCGGCATTTATCTCTGAAAGGGTTAAATCTAGTGACAAATCAAATAACCGTTCTAATCATATTAATCTTCATCTGGGTATCAAAGTAAAGGATATTGTGTCCCTTATAGTGAAGCAAGTAGAGTAACCTGAGGCCCCAGCCTGGCAGTACTACAAGCCCTTCTCTCCATTCTGCCACCCTCACAGATATGTCTCGTGGGAACCCATGAAAGGGCTTTCTTGACTACTGCGCCCAGACTCTGGAACTCCCTCCCACTAGAAGCCAGGACTGCCTCATCTCTGTTGTCCTTCCGGAAACAGGCAAAGGCCTTTCTCTTCAGGCAAGCTTTCCCTGAATGATGGTCTACCTATTATGTGTCTTTTATATGAATCTATAAGTTCACATAGACTTTGTTTTTATAACTACTTATAACTTTGTAGCTTTAATGTAATGTTGTCTATTAATGCTGTAAGATGCCCCTCAATTGCTTGTTCTCAATACTTGAACATGTCTTAACTGTATTGGAATATATATTATCCCTCATTGCTGTAAGCCGCCTTGGGTCCTTTTCCAAAGAGAAAGGTGAGGTAAAAATACTCTAAAATGAAAATAAATAAATGCATTGCTTGTACACACAAAAATCCAAGAGCTATTGAAAACATGTTACTTTTTGAGAAGGTACAGGTACATTTCAATTGGAGAGAAATAAATCTGACAGCTATTAAAAACTGTAGCGATCAATGTTTTAAAATATAAAGTTAAGTTGCAAGCAAATATTTAAGTCCAATTTCAATCTCAAAATGCAACAGCCTAAAAGGTACAATGAAAATACAAAATGCACCACTCTAGGAATTTCATAGACTTTCTCAATGTTGTGTTTCCTTATCAGTGTTTATATGCCCATGGTCAGGTTTTAGCTGGCTAGGAAAGAGACTCTTTGCAAAGCAATGTTATTTTACACCAACCTTGCATTCCCTGTAATGGCTTTGGATGGAGAGTTAATTGAGTGTCCTGCAGCGTCCTTTAGCACACAGCTATTTACCTCATTTTGTCAAACACACTGTACAGTAGGACCCCGGTATCTGCTGGGGATTGGTTCCAGGCCTTCCCGTAGATAATGAAAACCATGGATAAGAGAGAACACCTGCCCACCCACCCACAAACTGCTGTTTCTTGACATTAGCTTGCTTTATGGCTGCTGTTTGTGACAGTAGCTTGCTTTGTGGCTGCTGAATTAGTTAATTGTTTTCCTCTGCCAACTGTGGATAACTGAATCAGCGAATAATGAATCAGTGGATATGGGCGTCCTACTGTACTCTTTCAGGGCTGCATTTTTAACACATTCCTTAACTCTTTTAGTAGTATGTGCATACCATGTATCAAACCTTAACAAATAAACATGAGTAACTGCTGCTACGTGACCTGGTCATACGGGCTTGAGAGGATGGGAGATGTAGTGCAACATACCTGCAGAGCATCATGTTGTGGAGGACTGTAGTGCAATCATCAATCCCCCTGTATTGCACAGTTTCAACATCTAAAGCAACCATTCGAGAAAGTCACACTTACCGCAACTGGAGCTGGGACTCCACTAAGTAGCAAAGAAACTTCTGCCCACAAAGATCTGTCGTAATAAACACTTTGGAGGCTTGAGAGTTCTTCTCCCTGCCAACATGCACATTCACAAGCCAAATGGGAATAAAATCAAGTTTACTAAAACAAGGAGGCTAAATAATGACCGTCAGGCTGCTTATATTACTTTGCTCGTTACTGTATATTTTCTTAACAATAAAATCCTATCCCTGCCTACACAACAGGAAGGTCCACTAAATTCAATGGGATTTCCTTGTACTGTATAGAAAGACGGACCAATGACAGAACTGCATTCAGAATTGCAGAACATAATGTCCTGCAAATTAGCAGTCCACACAATTGTGATATAACGCAGGGAATGAGTAAAGTGGATAGAGGGACGCTCTTCTCCCTCTCACAAAATACCAGAACTAGGGGACATCCACTCAAATTGAGGGCTGGGAGAGTGAGAACAGACAAAAGAAAATATTTTTTTTCACCCAGTGTGTTGTTAGTCTGTGGAACTCCCTGCCACAAGATGTGGTGATGGCATCAGGCCTGGATGCCTTCAAAAGGGTATTGGACAGATTCCTGGAGGAAAAGTCCATCACAGGCTACAAACCATGATGGAGATGTGTCATCTCCAGGCTTAAAGAGAGGGTGCTTCAAGGGCCAGATGCAGGGCAGTGGTATCAGGAGACAGGTATCTAGTCTCGTGCGCTCCCAGACACATTTGGTGGGGCACAGGAAGCTGGACTAGCTGGGCCTTTGGCCTGATCCAGCATGGCTCTTCTTACGTTCTTAGCTTGCTGTTATTATAACAATAATCCCCCTAAGGGGGGATTTAGTAATCTGATCTGAGCCTTCAACACAACAGCTATCTTTTCTTGCAGTTCCTGGGAACGGCTGACTAGGAGTGGAATGGACAGACACTGATGCTAACAAAAAAAGGCAGTAACATCTGCAGTTTATCTCTTTGCACCCAAGCCTTCAAGGCCACGATGACTTGCTCCCTGGTACTGTGCTAAATGGAAAATGACTTCAGTTCTGTGAAAGCAGGAGACAGAAAGTGGTCTTGCCTTCGTGAACGGTCAAGGGAACCTGAAGCCTGATTGACACACCATCTAGAAGGGCCCAGAATGAGAAGCCTAAGTTAAAACTTAGTTTATCTCTTAGGAGACGTTGTGCTCAGTTGCTGTCCTGTTATGCTGGGATGGGGTGAATGCACTGCACTCATGTTCCGAAAGCATGCAGATCTTCAATAACATGTGAGCATTATTTAGTCTGTTGTGCTTGGTGTTTTTTTTAAAACACTGTATGTTTAGTTTGTTGTCATTTTCTACAATGCTTGATTATGTTACAATAATCCCTGTTTATCGCGGGGATTAGGCACCCAACCTGACCCACAATAAAAAAAATCTGTGATATGCGGCTGCTGGGTCAGGTCAGGTCTGGGGGGGGGGGCTGTCTGGGGCCTCCTACACTTACCTGAGGCCTGACGCTGCTCTGAACGGACCTCCGATGGGCTTCCTGGACCTGTTGGATGCCCCAGAAATGGTTTCGGGAGATCCTGAAGGCACTTCCAGTTTTTCAGAAGTGACTTCTGGTTCACCGGAATCCATTTCTGGGGCCTCCAACAGGCCCGGGAAGCCTGAAGGCTCCACAAGTGGCTTGGGGTGATCTGGGAGGCACTTCCAGTTCACCAGAAACCACTACTGGAGCTTCCGACAGGCCCGGAAAGCCTGTTGGAGGCCTGCTTGGGGCCGTGTCAGGCTTGGAGTAAATGCGGGAGACCTAAAACAGGCCCATGCAACTTGCCCCAGGGGGACTTGCCTTCATATACTGCAGTCCCACGATATACTGGGACCACAGTATATGAACCATGAAATGGCGGGGGATGACTGTATTTCATTCATTTAACAGGTAAACGGAATAGCTAACCAGCCTCCTCCTTTCTCTTCTCTCTGTTCAGAAGCAGAGGGAACAAAATGCTATTAGACTCAGCTTGCAAATACTCATGGAGCAAGTGGCTCCCGAAGGAAGGGGGATAAGCTGCTGAGATGGGAAGAGAATCCAGTGATGGGAGAGAGCAAGAATTCCTTCATGCAAAATGGCATGACTTCTATAAATTTCTAGATCAATATTATAAGTCAAATTAAGTTCCCTGTTTAACTTATGTGGAAATGAAATAGTGATCAAAGATATATACAGTGGTACCTCTACTTATGATTTCAATCAGGTCCGAATGCATGCTCTTAAGTCGAACAACTCGTAAGTAGAGCAGCCCTCTCTAAAAAAAATAAAAAATTGAAAAAAAAATTAAAAAAAAGATGTAAGTAGAGCCAATGGTTTTTGGCTCTTAAGTTGAATTGCTCTTAAGTTGAGCTGCTCATAAGTAGAGGTACCACTGTATATTGTTATGCTGGGATGCAAATTTCGTTTGAGAAGACTAGAATCATTCCATGTTTTTTTTCCTTTCCACACTATAATTTTTTCTGTTTGAAAACTATAAATAAATGTTTAAAAAAAGAATTACTTCATGTTACCTTCCAACAATGGAGAAGGGTTTGTCTAGAGATCTCCAATGTCTATACAGGGAAACTCCATGAGTTATATAATATTGAGCCCGTACACTGGCAATATTAAGCCTTTACACTGGCAATATTAAGCCTCTACAATGTACACTCCACCCCAGTTTACTTACTCATGTATGTGGGAGAAGTGTGGTGTGAATGGATGGACAGCAGGTATGATCACACAGCTTATTCTCCTTATAGTATAATACACAAGATACCTTGGATAAGTACTATAGTTTAATAATTAGACTTATTAACTGTTACATGCAAAAAACAGCCACCATCTACAGCCAGAGCTCAACTTTACATAATAACCTCTGCAACTACATCAAACTTCTTATTCACACTCCTTCCTGAACAAATTGATTCTGACAGACCTGGAGGTAGTGAAGGCCTCGGTCCATAGATGATCTATGCAAAGCTCAGGAACAATGAGTTCCGTTTCCGGAGCGAGAAAGGAGTCGGTGGCACTGCTGGGCGAGTGGCAGGCGCTGTGCCTCCGGGGAGACTGCGTGTGGCTGGAGAAGTTGAATCTCTGCACCCCAGAGAAAGAATGCACCCCCAACGCTGGGGAGTGAGACCGACTGCAAAGAAAGAGAGAAGAGGCATGTCCAAAGTCAGTCCTGGGGGCCAAACGTGGCCCATTTTCAAATTTCGAGCAGCCCGCGGACTCTTCTCCCCACTGGCTCAGCCTGTCACTCATCCCCACCAGATGGCCCCTCCCCATACCGGATGGAGGTGTTAGCTTGCAGTTTTATAGTTTGCCTGCCATCCCTGCCTCTGTCCATCCCCACAGCCACCTGCCCAGCCTACCGTTGCTGCAGCATCCACCTGCCTCCTTGAATGTTATAGAGCAGACGTGTCCAAACTATTGGACCACAACTCTCAGAATTCTAAGCTTAGATTGCCAATGACAAAGGACTGTGGGGGTTGTGGTCCAAAACATCTGGAGGGATGAAGTTTGGACATGCCTGTTATAGAGACTTGTCCAAAGTCCGGCCCGGGGGCCAAATGTGGCTGAATGGTCAGCCCACACACATATTCACCTCACTAAATCTGGCCATCCTTGCAAAAAGTTTGGACACCCCTGAACTAGGAGGAATATGGTATATCCTTAGGCTGCATCCTCAAAGCTTGTTCTGCTTAGACTAGGGATGCCTCTCAACCAGTTACTCTCAAAGGGGGAACAATTCTTCACATCACACCTGACAAGGTTTGTTATGCAACTTATACAATCCCAACTGAGCCCATATTTCTTTCAAATTGTGTTTATAGTTGTGGCCGGGGAAAAAGTGTTCTGCTTATATACCGCCCCATACCACTTCAAGTAGTCTCTGTGAGGTTTACAGTTTTAATTACAGTAATGCAGGCTACACATTGCAAGCTGGGTACTCATTTTACCAACCTCGGAAGGATGGAAGGCTGAGTGAACCTTGAGCCGGCTACCTGGGATTGAACCCCAGGTTGTGAGCACAGTTTTATCTGCAGTGCAGGCATTTAACCATTGCGCCACGCTTGAGAGGGGCAGCTCTAGACCCTATTTTCCAGCAGCACTGAGAGCTGCATGGGGGGGAGGAAACAAAGAAAGCAACCCATGCCACACTGGCAGAGTGCTGCTAACAAAACACTCAGTTAAAGCCATTACTTGAGAAATAACCATCGATTACAGCAGAGCAAACCAGATCTCTGCAGCAAGTGTGACTCTGATGGTGACCCTAAATGACGGAGAGAATGCAAGCCGATGATGATCGTACCTCAGAGCGGCCATGTTGGAGATGGAAGGTGAGCGAGAGTGGATGCTGGGAGACGAAGCTGATCTGCTCTGACTATGGATAGAGGAATAGTTCTGGAACGGGGAAGCGACGGGCGAGTCGCCCTTGGACAGGCTCCGAAGGTGAGCAGTGAACGACGTGCTGGTGGCGACGTACTGCGGGGTCCCAGCCTGGTCGGAGAATTTCAAAACTGCACTCTGCTCCTGCAGAGAGGGAAGAAAAAGGCAGGCTGCTGTTAAGGTTCAAGGCAGCATGTGCACCTCAAGCTCATCTCCCCACACGGTGGCAAATCTTCAGCACTCCAGATGTTTTGGACCACAACTCCCACAGTCCTTTGTCATTGGCAGTACAGGCTTGGAATTTGGGAGTTGTGGTTCAAAACATCTGGGCTGCTAAAGGTTCACCACTACTACCTTAAGATAAGGAACTTAATTTCCAAATAAGATCTACAGTAGGACCCCCATATCCACTGATTCATTAACCACTGATTCAGTTATTCATGGTTGGCAGAGGAAAAAATTAAATAAATAATTCAGCAGCAGCAAAGCAAGCTACTGTTGAAAAAAGCAATTGGGGGGAGTTCTCTCTTATCCACAGTTTTCATTATCCACGGTGAGGCCTGGAACCGATCCCAGCAGATACTGGGGCCCTACTGTATTTTCAAGTATCCCAATGTATTTATAACAAGAGTAGCCTAAGGTCAGAGCTCTTAGAATTGTTTTTCTAACTTCAGAAATCCCACTGTTGCATTGTTCCAAGTGGATCACAGCAGCTCGTCTGCTTCTATTTATTTATATTGCACCATTGATGAGTGCAGTGGCTTCCATTTAAATATCTACTCAGCTGGCACGTATGTTTAAACAGGGAGCATCATTTAGTTATTTCAGTTTCCCCACGTTGAGTGACCATAGCACAAAAGGTTCAAGTCTCTTCCTCATGTGGTTTCCCCATTCAAAATTCCAAATCCAAAAGTACAGTGTGCAGAAGAGGGACAACAGGGAAAGCAGAAATATATTCTCTTTCTTCATGAGTGCACCTTGTTCCAACTTAGCAGTAAGCCAAGCTTTGTAGAGAGTGCCAAAGGGAAAATGGCATGGAAAATAGCACAGAATGATCCCTCTGCCCATCTCAATGTCTCGATCCAATTCAATCAGCTATAAATAAAGAAGTCATTGGGAGATCTGATCTTGGATCTTTCCAATCATATGAACTTCTGCTCTAAGCCACACTTTATGGCTCAGCCTTTGCTATTGTGCTTTCTAGGGTTTTAAGAGGGGAGCTACCCAAAGAAACACAAACTAAAAGACATTGCTCCTTCCATGCCAGCTTTTGCTGGAACAGGCATCAAATTAATAAATATGGTGAACAGGGGTTCTTGCAGCCAGCCATCTGATTTCAAAATATGGCATCACCAAATGCAAACGTCTAGTGAAATATCTTTTCTCTTCTGCAATAGTGGAGAGATTCCTCAACACAGCCTAAAACTGCAATCTATGCAACAAGACTCTTTCTTATTCAACATATGAATTCCAGAGACTTTCCAATATTAAATTAGACCTACACTGTGCAACAGCTGCCTAGATGCCCTATGCACCTCTGATCTCACCTGACTTTGGAAGCAAAGCAGGGTCAGCCCTGGTTAGTACTTGGATGGGAGACCACCAAGGAATACCAGGTGCTGTAGGTGCCTGAAGTAGGAACTGGCAAAGCCACTCCAGTATCCCTGGCAAGAAAGCTCCATGGACCTCACAAAGAGTCAGTCAGGACTGTAATACCACACACACACACACACACACACACACACACACACACACACACACACACACACACACACACACACACACACACACACACACACACACACACACACACACACACACACACACACACACACACACACAGTGCAACAGATAAGCCTTCTCGTTTTCCTTTCAATATGCCCATATTCAGAACCTGGAAGAGCTTTTCCGCCAAACAGAATTCCCAAACCAGCATAGCCAACTCTGCGTTGCAGTCCAAAATTCAACACTTCCAGGCTCTAGTCACTTTGAGTCCATGATTGCCCCTTGAGCTCATCCTCACCTCTGGTTTTACCCTCCGGAGTGCCCAGATCGTATGCAAACTCTGAGTGGCATCATACGTCATGAGGATGGAAGGTTCGGCATTGAGGAAAACTATTCTCATTGAGTAGTCAGCAACATACTGGACTCTAGCAGAGCCAAACAAACCTGCTAGGTAAAAGAGAGGCCCAGTTAGACAGAGATCCTTGAGTGGGAACTGAAGCAGATCTAGGATTTCTAATTTCTAATCCATCACATCTCTTCAGAACCAAGACCATCAATTTGAAAAGTTCACGTCCAAAGTTAACCGTGAGTTAAAAAAATCAATCAGCACACCAAAGGGCGATGTAATTTACCTGCAGCCTTACAAACCATAGGTGTTATTTCATCTAAGGGGTGAAGCATGCTGAACATGGTGGGCAAAGGTTCTCTGAAAAAGAAGAAAGACCAAAACGTCAGGAACCATTGCCTTATTCCCAATTTTTCACGCTCCAGTTTTGAAAAACTGGAGAACAGAAGTAGCTATAGATCAAGGATGGGGAACAGGCAGACAGCCAAATGCGGCTCATCTACTTACACCATGAACAATACTGGTTACAACTGAGGGCAGCTAAGATCCAACAAGTACTGGAGGGCCATAGTCCCGTCCCACCCCCAGCTATGTTGTACATTTTAATACATTGGCACCACAACCAAGAACAGGAATGACTCGCTCAGTAAATTAGGTATCTGGCTGTGGATCCAGATTTTGAGTGTTCCATTCCCTGTTATGCCTCCCACGGAGTGTGGATAAAATTCAACAATTTCTTTAAACGGACTGACGTCATGATTTAAATGTTACAAGTTCATTTTTTTAAATATTTAAATCACAAAAAGTGGTCTGCTTATATACTGCCCCATACCACTCCAAGTAGTCTCTGGGCGGTTTACAGTTTTAATTACAGTACGCAGGCTACACATTGCCCCCCCCCCAGCAAGCTGGGTACTTATTTTACCGACCTCGGAAGGATGTAAGGCTGAGTCAACCATGAGCCTGCTATCTGGGATTGAACCCCAGGTCGTGAGCCCAGTTTTACTTGCAGTACAGGCATTTAACCACTGCGCCACGAGGCTCACAGGCAAACAAAATTTGATTCTTTTCAAATTCAAATTGTGATTTAGGTTGATATGATTTAAATCAAATCTACCCTAATCTACCCTGCTCCTGGGAGAACAGCCACCCTACACATTGGCTAGACATTGCCCCACACACACCCATTACTGGGAGTGGGCAATGAATGGCCTCCATAATTAAACTGCAAACCACCCAGAGTGTGCTTTAAGCACTATGGGGCAGTATAGAAGCAGAACACTTTTGCTTTTTGCTTTTACTATGTAGCCTTGGGCAAGTGCCAGGGCACCTCTGGAAACACCGAACCATAAACTCCTTCTCTCAACCTAGAAAGCCATGGAAAAGTACTCCACAAGTCCGAAACAGCTTGACAGTACATTATTATTATTATTATTATTATTATTATTATTATTATTATTATTATTATTATTTATCATCATCATCATCATCATCATCATCATCATCATCATCATCATCATCATCACACAGCAGACAAGATAACTACACTGGATTTTGTATTACAAATCACTAGTCGAACGCTTCCCAAGCGTTTAGGGATATGTGATGTATTGGCAAATTATGCGAGCAGATCCCAGTAAGGTGGCTTTCTGCAGCCGACTGATGGTGACTTTGTCAACACCAATTGCTTTTAAATACTTGCTTAGCAATATAGGCACCAGTGATGGTGAATCTTTGGCATTCCAGATGTTTTGGACCACAACTCCCACAGTCCTTTGCCATTGGCGATCTAGGCTTGGAATCCTGGGAATTGTGTTCCAAAACATCTGGAATGCTACAGGTTCGCCACCATTCTACTAGACTATCTTCCTTCTGCTACTGTACAGCAAATCAGCACCCATGCTACTTTACCTGGCTGGGCTTAGAGGCACTTCATGCGAAGAACTGCTACGTTCAAACAACAAGCCATATTTTGTTGACCAGACATTTGCAACCTAAAATAGAGAAATATAATGTTGCCTTTTTTTTACTAGACAGTTATAACCGAGATATTGAAATAATAACATGCAGAAGCATCTGGATTTGAAAAGCATGATGATAATACCAAGTTTAACTATCGAGAAACTGTTCTTTTCTAAAAAAAGAATCCCTTTTCTACAATACTGGCAACTAGATAGCAAAGTATGATATGGCTATGTGTAGGTTTCCAGCTAAAACAGACCAAAAGTAAAATATATTAGAGGAACAAGAAATGTTATTTTTAACACAGAGACATACCTGAAAGGGTAAGGAAGCAGTGTAATCCTTTCCTTCAATGCTGTGGATATTTATGCAAGAGCTCTGCAATATGCAAACACACTTTTCTACAACTTCACTGCTATCTGAAATTAGGGAACAAATAAGGTTTTGAATCTCCATTCACCTATACAGGACACACAAAACCAGCCTTTATTTAATGCACTTGGTCTCGGCAATAATTTGAACAGAACAGCACCTGTCAAATGCCAGACCTCAAACAACATAAAAATTCAACTGACCTTCTGTTTTGCCAGACTTATCCTGGGGTATAGAGAAATCACACCATAAGGCCTGGAATTAAAAAAAGTAGTTTTCAGTTTCAAATAAATATACATTAAGTTTTATTGTGTTTTTGCTAAATTGTGTGTGTGTCTCTCTCTCTCTCTGTGTGTGTGTGTGTGTGTGTGTGTGTGTGTTAGAGAGAGAAAGAAAGAGAGAGAGAGAAAGAAATGGTGATGTCTTTATACAGTAGGACCTCAGTATCCGCTAGGGATTGGTTCCAGGCCTTCCCATGGATAATGAAAACCATGAATAAGAGAGAACACCTGCCCACCCACCTCCAAACTGCTGTTTCCTGACAGTAGCTTGCTTTATGACTGCTGTTTTGCGACAGTAGCTTGCTTTATGGCTGCTGTTTGTGACAGTAGCTTCCTCTACAGATGCTGTTTGTGACAATAGCTTGCTATGTGGATGCTGAATTCTTTAATATTTTTCCTCTGCCAACCGTGGATAACTGAATCAGTGGATAATGAATCAGTAGATACAGGGGTCCTACTGTACTCTGTTTTCTTGGGAAGCATTTAGGGAATATTCTATCAGTGAATATATATACACTAAAAGAATATTCCCAAGATGCTTCCTAAGAAAGCATTGTATAGACATCACTATTTTCCCCATACTTCAGACCCAAGGTTAAACGTTTTTGTTGTAGGATCACACCATCCACACAGAACGCAGAGGCATCAGTCAGTGTGGGGAAAACACTTATTTCTTGCAGAACTTAGGTGAGGATGGCATACCAAATGGGCACAGATTATGTCTAGCCCTATGGGGGGGGTTCTGAAATCCAGTTTTATCAACATGCTTAAAAAGACAGCATTCAACCTCACTCCCTCGGCTCTTGCTTTCTTCATATGGTGACTGAAAGTCTGAAGAGGAGAATTTGCTGCTCCTATGGAAGCTCTAAAATGCACGTAAGAGTTCTGAAAGTCTCTGAATTTGAGGTTGTGCATAGAACTTACAGGCAAACAGAAACCTCTCCTCTTCAGATTTATATGACATCACATGGAAGAACTAACAGTGGAGGGGGTGAGGCTCGGTGTTCCCCTCTCAATGTACTGATGAAAGTGGAATATTCTAACATATGTATTAGTGCTATTGGCTGATGGGAGAAGTTGGTAAAAGAAGTGGGAACCTGAAAAATGGCACATTTCCTGTATTTTAGAATACAAGAAAAGTGCTGTCTAGACCAGCCCCCTATGTACTCCATAGCCAACCAGCCTGTAAGGGAAGCTTACGAGCACATTACACAATTGCATTAGCACCCTTCTACTTATGCTTCTCAACAAGTGCTGTCCATAACCATGCTACCTCCTGATTTGCACCTCCTCTCTCTGTTTGTCCAATCTCTCTTAAAAATCATCCATATCTGCAGCTGTTACTACATCAGTGGCAGCAATTCCCATTGCATGACCATGTGTGAAGCAATGCATCCTTTCAAAGCAATCCTGGGTGGCCCAAGTGTTCATGGACTACAGTTCCCAGAAGCCTTTGCCACCAGCTGTGCTGGCCAGGATTTCTGGAAGTTGCAGCCCAATAAGATAGGGAACCATTGATCTAGCCTGAACCTCCCATACAGCTTCAGTAAACAACTCCAAGTTCCAGGATCACACAAGAGGGAGAAAACCTTCATCTACCCACTTTCATCCCACAAAGTGTAGGCCCAAGTCCTGTCATGTGCATCTTTAGCATAAGGGAGATGATGTAATCCAGCAGAGGGAACGGCTGGTTGTTAAATAGAGTTTCTGATTCCAAGAAAGGCTTAGTGAACTGGGAATGTTTAGCCTTTCAAAAAGAAGACTGATAGGGGATATGATAGCTATGTTTAAATATTTGAAAGGATGTTATATTGAAGAGGAAACAGGTTTGTTTTCCATGGCTTCAGAGAGTAGGATGCGGGGCAATGGTTTCAAACTACGGGAAAAGAGATTCCATTTGAACATCAGGAAGAACTTCATGACGGTTAGAGCTGTTTGGCAGTGGAATACGCTGCCACAAAGGGTGGTGGAGTCTCCTTCTTTGGAGGTTTTTAAGCAGAGGCTGGATGGCCACCTGTTGGAAATACTATGACGGGGGTTTCTGCATGGCAGGGGGTTGTAATGGATGGCCCTTGAGGTCTCTTCCAACTCTATGATTCTATGTTTGGGCTTGACAGAGATCACTTGGGGATCAAAAATAACTAATCAGTGCATTGTAAGTTGCAATTACAGTAGGCTTGTTGAATCAGTGAGAATCTCAAATCTATAAATTCCACTGATTCAATGGCCCTACTCTAGTTGCAATTTACTACTTGCTTTGCCTCCCCCCCCCACCGTTCTTGCTACACCCTGCAACAAAGTGTTCATCAAGCTATCCCTCCTAATCTCAAAATATCCTTTCTCAACAATGTAGCAGCAGCTCAAACCCCATAAATGTCTATGGGAACTTTGGAGGGCATTTTGGTCTTGAGATGCAGCACTTTGCATTTCCTTAGCAATCTAACACTAAACAAGCGCAAATATATTTGACAAGCTTCAATACCTGCAGAACAGGGCTGTCAACGGTAAAAGCTTTATAAACTGCAGCAGCTTGGCTTTTGCTTCCTTTGCTCCAAATAACCATGTTGCCGGACACATACAGTTCTTCATCATACTCCACTTCTTCTCCAACATCACTGATACCCTTCCTTAACTGCCAACTTTCCTGCAAAAGGTAAAGCTTAATAATAAATATATGCTGCATCTTTGGCTCATCTTTTGTTTTTGTTTTTAAATACTAGCCAGTGCTAAACAAAGAATGTTCCGTGTTCCAAATGACATGACGTTGCAAATGCTAAGCAGATCTTGCTCTAATCAGCATCTAAGGATTTCTTGACCTTAAATGGTTTGTAAAAGGTTTGAGTCCCCTAAAGAGCTGAATGCAAAGAAGGTTCTAAAAAACGTTAAATACAGCCTTTAATAAAATGTGTGCTAATGTACAAAGCTAAGTAACTGGTCAATTAAGCAAATTATTTCTCCCACAGACACTGCCTGCGATTTTAAAGTAACTACATAAAATGACACTGAATCATTTGGTTGATTTGTACACAGCCCAAAGGGACCATATATCTTAAAGCACAGCCAATTAAGAATATAGGCACTTGTTGGCTATGCAGAGCTCCATATGGGCAGAATCTTGCAGAATACTTTCATTCACCCAACATGCTAGATTTGGTTGGTACTTCTCATGCATTTCATGCTGTATTTGTGCATATTATGAATTAATGCTTGCTTCAAAGAAATGAGTGATGATAGTATTTTCCAAAGGAAATACAAGGGGAACAAACTCTTCTGTTGAAGAGTATTTCAAGAAAATACAAGTGGGTGATTCAAAAATATGTTATATGAAAATTTGAAGCAGAAAATATGCATTGGGTTTATTAATGAAATTGTTAAATGTATAACTCCAAAAACTCCTATAACTGGAAAGTGAAACCTATCAGTATGCTATCCTTGCTTACACAACACACAGTTCTGACTTATTAGTAGCCAACTAGCCTAATATTCAGTCTCTGAAAGCAACCAATTGTAAATATGTCAAGAAAATTTTAACAGCTCGAGACACCAAAAATTATTCACTTTGCAGCCACATACAGTACTTCTCACATTTGCATTGCTAGTATATGAAGAACATGTTGCAGTGCAACCTAAGAAAGAGGATCTGGCAGAACTAACCTTGTGTTTCTCATGGATTGTAACTTCCTGAAGGGACCCCACCAAACCAGCTGCTCCATCTGATGACCACAGTTCCGATGCTGGCTGCAGCTGCCGAAGTTGCAGGTTCAACGCATTAGGATGGTGCTTGCAGTGGTCACGGCCAAAAGGGACAAACTCCTGCAAATCCCCTGCTGCAATCATCGTTACTCTCTCTTCATAGATGTTCGACATGAGTTCCAAATATCAACATTATTTCTGGAGCAAAACAAACATGTAAGATGAAATGGTTGTAATGGGACATTTCAACATGCACACACAATCCTTATTAATTTTGGTAAACTCATCATTTATTTCACCACTAGAATGCTGTTGCTGAGGCTACCCAAAGCCATTACAGCTTAAGAATTAGTACAGTAGTTGGACTAAGGTCTGACATGTCTGCACTTGAAAGGATCAAGCAACACAAAAGTTCTGAAAATGTTTGAACCAAGTATATTAGAGCAACTGGAAGCAAACACTTAATAAAATAAATTGTAATAAGAGACTAAATTGGCTCAGGACACTTTGTGGCCTGAGGCAAAGTAGAAAAAGGCAACCGATTACCTTCTAAATTGACATATACTGTATATCAGTAACCAATGCTAGCCAAGTTGCTACATAAGGTAGAACATTCCACAAATGACTGCTCAATCCAGGGCACTAAAATTCACTTTATTCCACTTCAGTGACCGCTCTGGGGACACCGCAGCACAGACATTATCGCTACTATTCCGGGCTAATATGTGCGGATTACGGGCCATGCACATGAGCTCCGGGGCATGCAGCATGAAGGCGAAGCTACCGATCCCCTGATTGAAGTGGAAGGAAGGCGGGAACACGACTGCGAGGCAGGGGCTCGGGGGATTCACACGGACCTGACTGTCACAGGAAAGGGCGATCGGCTGCGGGCCTGGGCTCCAGCGGCTCCTCCCCGTGTCTCTCCCGGGACGGCGACGGAACCAGCAGCAGCTGCAGCACCACGATCTCGCCCAGGTTCTCAGACGGGCGCCGCCATCTTGGAACTCCCATCACCGCCCGCGACGGAACAGGGGGCGGGGCTAATGGTTTGTCACCGTTTGAACCTGGCCGAGGATGCGGCGGCGGCGGCGGCGGCGGCGATGGGGTTCGGCATCCGAACGCCGCCGCAGGATGGAGTGGAAGGAACCGTCCTGCCGTCGCTATGGCAACTGGGCGCTGGACCAGGGGAAGGGATAAAGGGCCGCCTTGCTGCCGTTTCTAGGGTGGCTTCTGTTGCTATTCCGGGGGCTGAAATAGGGGGAATGGCGAGGAGGAAGGGGTAAAATCTGATACGTTGTTGGTGGTGGTGGTGGTGGTGGTGAGGATTATTTGTTACTTATTTATATTTATTTATACAAGTGGACCCTCGTATAACAAACTGTTTGTATACCATAAAATCTGTACAGCATAAAAAAATTCCAGAGATAGGGGAAATTTCGTTAACAGAATCGTCTATGGGGCGAATCCATACAACATAAAAATGGTCGCGGTTAGGGATTACTCTGTTTTCAATGCATTCCTATGGGAAATTTGTATCAAGGAAGATTTGCTTAACATAATTTAATTTGGAACAAATTAATTCCTTTATACAAGGTACCACTGTGTTTATATACCACACGATTTTCCCAAAGGAACTCAGGGCAGTGAGCAATGTTAAATATGTAATGATAAGAACAGAAAAAGAAGCAAAACAGTTCTGCAATAAAGAGCGTATAAAACGTCAGAACTGAATCAGGTAAAAATGCAAATACTGTACAAAATCCAAAGATACATGAATGCAAAAATACAAGATGCCAGCTAATAGATGGGGAAACAAAGAACACAAGAACAAATCAACCTCCTTACAAGCTCTCCTTATGACCTCTTCTTACTCAGGAGTAAGTTGGTCTTAAAGTATTTATTTTTATTTATTTTGAGTATTTTTACCCCATTTTTCTCCTTGGAAAAGGACCCAAGGCAGCTTACAATAATGAGGGACAATATCCAGTCCAGTACTGTACAATTAAGACATATTCAAGTTTGAGAACAGGGAATTGAGGCTTCCATACTATGGTTTTTGGAAACAGTTGCAGGTGTCTTTGACGTGAAATGGTGTGGAAGTAACGTAGTGCATTTTTCCACTCTTTGAAATAACAAGGAGTTTAAACATTGCACGTGGAGTGCAGCCTGAAGAAGCGGAACATAATTGTTTTATGGGTGTGTTCTGCTTTAAAGTGTTCTGTTTATATACCGCCCCTGGGCAGTTTACAATTTAATTATGCAGGCTACACATTGGAATTATGCAGTTTAATTGGAATTTACAATTTAATTATGCAGGCTGCACATTATGATGAGTAACATTTCCTCCTCATTGTCAACTAGCATTTTGGCAGAAATATTTCATGTTTTATGGATTGCTTGGATCCACAGTTTCCCCCCTCCCCATAAAAATAATAGTGAAGCAGTGCAAGAAGTAGCATTTTAAAAGTTGCCTTTTAAATTGTACTGGTTACTTTTCAAACGAACAATTTAATGGGGACTAATTTCAAAACTTTTCAAGATGAAAACAGAAATGCTGACTAGGAGATTAATGGGATGAGTGGATTTTGAGTAGAAACAACTACTTTTTCCAACCTTTGAGAGGTCCGTTGCACTTTGGGCTTCATGCAGATCACGTTTATTGAATGTTCTGTTGTCTATGGAAGGGAGCCTATGAGCGATGTAAGAAAATGTAAAATAATGCACATAGCCTTCTTCAGGGGCTATCTTAAAAAAATGCATTAAAACATGATGGATCAGGAAAGAGATCTTGGTGTGGTGGTCAAAGACCATAAATAAAGATTGATTGATGGATTGGTGTGGTGGAGGACAGCTCAATGTCAATCCAGTGTGTGGCGGCCGTGAAGAAGGCCATTTTCATGTTAGGAATCATTAAAAGGGGAGTTGAAAATAAAACAGCCAATGTTATAATATAATTGTAAAAGTGCACCTGGAGTATTGCATACAGTTTTGGTTGCCACATCTCAAAAAGGACATAGTGGAACTGGAAAAGGTGCAGAAGAGAACAATTAAAGTGATTACTATGCTGGGACTCCTCCCTTACGATGAAAGGCTACACTTTTTGGGGTTGTTTAGTCTGGAAAAAAGGCACTTGAGGGGGGGATATGATTGAGACGTACAGAATTATGCAGGGCATGAGTAAAGTGGATAGAGGGAAGCTCTTCTCCCTCTCACAAAATACCAGAACTAGGGGACATACACTCAAATTGAGGGCTGGGAGAGTGAGAATAGACAAAAGAAATTTTTTTTCACCCAGCATGTTGTTAGTCTGTGGAACTCCCTGCCACAGGATGTGGTGATCGCATCTGCCCTAGACACCTTTAAAGGGGAATTGGACTGATATCTGGAGGAAAAGGCCATCACAGGTTACAAGCCATGATGGGGATACGTGTTATCTGCAGCCTTTAGCCTTAAAAGGAGGGTATCTCAAAATGCTAGACACGGGAGTGTTATCAGGAGAAGATATTTACTTGTCTCATATGCTCCCAGAGTCGTGTGATGGGGCCTCTGTGAGAAGCAGAAAGCTGAACTGGATAGTCCCATGGCCTGATCCAGCGGGTCTCTTCTTATGTTCTTAGGATATTTCTCACTCATATTCTTATGTTGCTTTGTTAAGGTTATATTTTGAAATGCAGTCTGAAATAGTGCAGTATGCTTTCCCACTTCAGGATGATTCTACTTTATTCTATTTGATTCTTGCCAGGCTTGACTGGTTTCTAAAAAGAGAAATGACATGGCATAATCATGCATGAATACCTCTTTTAACTAGTTGTAGGTAGGCAGAGGGAGAAGAGAGTTTTTGCATCCTCGGTTACTTCACATCCTTCTTTGTACCGTGACTAGTTTTGTACTGTGACAGTGTTGGTTGTGATCACGTGGTTTTGTCCCTGTTTCAGTGTTCCCATGGTCGTGATAACTTGTCTCGTGACAAGTGTTACCTCACGGTCTTGTACCGTGACAAACACTGCATTTCTCTATCTTCCTTTTTCCTTTTTGGGGGAGGGGGGGTAGAAACAATTTGTTTTCAATATTTTGATTTACTGATATTCTGGTTTTCATATGCCAGTGCGGCAGAATTGATAATGTTTTCTTTCTTATACATTTGAGTTGCATTGTTTTTCCCGTAGGGAAATTAATGACATATGTCGCTTCACCCACTAACCACTAGATGGACACAAAAGCTGTGCTAACAATCCCCACCAGGTTACCAGTACAGTAGTTACTTCACGTCCTCTTAACCAGGACAAGAAGTGGAACAGAAGAGGGACAAGAGAAAACCCAACCGCAGCGCTAGGTACAGATTTGTCTCGCTTAGCTCCCATTCCGGGGGCCTGGTTGAGACAATTTTCAGTTGTTGCGAGACGGACGTGAAGTAACTTTTTTTTTGTACTGCTCCTAAATGCAACAACTGCAGAGACAAAACAGACGTGAAGTAACCGCCTTTTTGCACTGTAATGTTGTCCAAGACAAGTTCAGCCCTTGTTTGAACAAGGCACTGACTCAGCCTTCCCTAGTGTTGTGCATTGCAGACACGTCAGAGGAGAGCTCTCATCCCCAACCACTTTTGGAATTCATTTTGAATTTTTTTCATTCTTTTCAGACTAGCTCTTTGCTTACCTTAGGATGCTACTGTTTCCTTTCATCTATTTTTCCCCTCAGATGAGCACAATTTTGCTGGGTTTTTGATCAGGCAAACACAATTTTACTTGTGAAAGATGACTGAAGCATAGTTGGGATTGAGCAGTTCCACCTTTTTATTCCAGCAATTAACAATCCTTCATCTTTTTCAAACTGCAGACCTCCAACATGCTAGTTTTTCCACTTACATAAAACATAGTAAACTCCACAGCTTTCTAAAATTATGGCAAATTATGGTTGATGGGTTCTGCAATGGAAATAAGAGACCAAGAATAAATAAAAATACTGGTACATGTTACAAAAATGGAAAGCTTAGGAGTGCCTAATATCAAAATATATTATCTGGCAAATCAATTGAGGCATATTCCAAACATTACACTAAATAATAACAATGTTATTTGGTCAGAATGGGAAGCCCTTGCTGGAGAGAGATTATTGGTGAGTGGTTGTTATAAAGAAAAAATTAAAGTTAGCACCAAAAACAAAATGAAAAATCCCTTCTCAGTTAACAACCTTGAAATTTTGAGGGACTATAGAAAAATAATAAGCCGACCGATCTCTCCATTGAGTCAGGTGCTGCTGCTCTGTCTGTTCTCTGGGCTAGATGGGCAACTTTAAGTATCCTGTTCCTCCTTCCCCTGATGCTTGTTAAATCTTGACTACAGTCTTGACTGGATGACCATTCAAATTTAGAAATTGCCTTCAGATAAAGAACAGTTCTATGATACAGGAGCTATGTAAACGGAGGACTGTTCTCAGAACATCAGAACCCATTATCATCAGGAAAGAAAGAGTGACAAAGAAGGAAAGAAACAGAGGAGAGGGTGCCCCAGAGAGAGAGAGAGAGAGAGAGAGAGAGAGAGAGAGAGAGAGAGAGAGAGAGATTTTATTAATTTATTTGTACCACCCATCTAGCCCTAAGGATACTCTGGGCAGTTTACAACATAAAAGATCAACATAGTAATAACAAAGAGAAGATGATTGCATTGATAAATGCACCAGTGTTTTCAATGTTAGCACCATCCCTTATAATGGAATTTTTACTCTTTTCTTTAACTGCTTGTGTTATTAGCTTTAATGTTGCCTTTTATAGCTGTAAGATGCCCCTCATTTCCATCTTCTCAAACTTGAATATGTCTTAAATGTTCTGGACTATATATTGTCCATCATTACTGTAAGCTGCTTTGGGATCTTTTCGAAAGAGAAAGGTAGGGTAAAAATACTCAAAAATATAAATATAAAATAAAAATAAAACATTTAAATAACCAAAATACAAACAGTATGATATAACAAAATATAACTAAATAAATCAGCAACAATAAACTAAATATAGAAATAACCAAGCAATAGATCAAATAGCAAAAATCAGAGATAAGCAGTGAAAGGAAGGATTGTGTCTTGCTAGATATTTAAGAACTCAGGAAAAGGCTATTCTGTAAAACCATGTTTTCAGTAAGTTTTGAAGGTTTGAAGCTGGCAGGCAAATGTCCATAAATAGGGGGCGACCACTGAAAAGGCCCTACTCCTTGCCACAGCTTTCCAGGCCTCCCTCGGGGTCAGAACTCCTAAATGTCCTGCCTGGTTAGCATGAGTGGTCTGGGCAGTTCTTGGGAGGAGCAGTTCTGTCAGATACGGAGACCCCAAACCATTTAGGGCCTTGTATGTTAACATCAAAACTTTGAAGTCAGTGTGGTAGCGTATCGGCAACCAGTACAGAGTTGGCAGTACAGAGGTAAAATGAGGTGCCCTTTTAGCCGCATTAATAATCTGCCAGCTGTATTCTGCACTAACTGCAATCCCTGCATTAACCTCATGGGCAGTCCCAAGTAGAGGGCACTACAGTGGCCTATTTTTGAGATTTCAGGTGCATGAACCAATGTGGTTAATGCCCTGATGTCAAGGAGGGCCTGCAGCTGTGCAATCCTCCGTAGTTGGTAATGAGCGCAGTGGACCACCAGCACCACCTAGGTTTCCATGGTGTGCACCGGGTCCAGCAGGACATCCAAACTATGGACCCCATCCTTTGTGGAGAGAGTCACCACCCTCCAAAAGTAAGGGAGCTGCCTAAACCACAGACTTCGGGGTGGCATGTGCAGGATTTCTGTTTTACCCTAGTTCAACCTCAGCCTATTAGCCCCCATCCAGTTCAGGACAGCCGACAAGAAGTGCTCAGGGGATGGAATAGCATCCACTGCAGAAGATAGAAAGGGGATATACAGCTGGGTATCATCCGCATTTCGGTGGCACCAAGCTCCATAACCCCTTATGACCCTTCCCAGCAACTTCACTTAAATGTTCATCAGCTTCACCCAAACATTGAAGAGCATGGGAGAGATGACCAACCCCTGTGGCACCCCACAACTGAGGGACCAAGGGGCAGAGGTCATCTCACCCAGCTGTACTCGCTGGAGGTGGTCCTCCAAGAAGGACCGGAGTTACACCAAAGTGTGCCTCCCCAATCCCCAATTTGGAGAGCCTCCCCAGGAGGATACCGTGGTCAACGGTATCAAAGGCCACTGAGAGATCGTGGAGGACCAACAGGGACATTTTACTTATGGTGGCCTCCCCCAAAAGGTCATCAAAAAAGAGAGAGAGAGAGATGTCTCTGTCCATTTCTGGCTGTGGTTCTGTCTACCTGATGGCATAGACTCCTACCAGACTATTCCCCAGGGAATTCAGCATTCAGCAGGAAAAAAAGGTTTCCCTCTTCTGCTCTTGAGATTAAAAGAGAAAGAGGGAGGCAGTGATAGGCCAATGGTTATCTCTTGTTATCTTTCCCTCATTTCCACACACACCCCTTTCTCAATTCTTAAGGAAAATCAGAAACCAAGGAGAAAGATAAGCGAAAATCTAAACAATGGTATTGAAATGCCAGTCAGCAGGTCCTCTTTCCTTCATAAATTCTCTTTTCCTTCCCAGTCTCTGAGGCTTTGGGCTAAAACAGTTCTTGCTTTTTTTCTCTCTCTCCTTAGTGGACCAAGTCTCTTAATACCATATTCATTCACGAGCTGTTTCCCCCAAGTCTCTTTCTTGTTGTTATTCAGTCGTTCAGTCGTGTCCGAGCTGTTGACCCCATGGACCAGTTTCCTATCCTCCTCCCTGCCTCCCGGAGCCACTCAAAACCATTTTGGCTTTCCTCTCCAAACATTTTGTCGTCCTCTTTTCCTTTTTGATTTTCCCAGCATCAGGGAAAGTCCTCTCTTTCATGAGGTCAAAGTACTGGAGCCTCAGCTTCAAAATCTGCTGAACATTAAGAATTTCTTTCAGAATGGATAGGTTATTCATTGCTCCCAGAATAAACCTGGCTTTCCTCTCTAAACTTTGCTCTTGGAAATCCTTTCACTTCTTCAAAGGCTTAAGAAATATTCATTGCTAGAATACTGCAATACTGATGGACCCACTTTCCTGATTTTCTCTTAGTATCAGATAAAGGTGTGTCTGGGCAATGCAATGTCCCTATTCATGCTGATTTTGGAAGATGTGCTGCATGGCAATTACAGCTTTTCAGAAATCACACCACAGAATATCAGTGGTGGCAGCCAAGGATTCACCTTCTTCTGTGCCTTCCAGGAGCTGTTGACATTGTCAGGGCCCTTTGTTGCAGAAGGGCATTGGAGGACTTTTCTGCATCATACAGAGAAGCCACAATTAAAGCCAGGCCCATCTAAATTGTAGTGGTGCCAGTAGCATAGGCTAGATTGTTGAGAAGTAGATCAAATGACTGGTCAGTCATGACAATCATTTACCTGTTTTATTAGTCAGCCACAGAAAACCCAAAACATTTCTTATAACATGCCCTTTTCACTCTATCAGGGATATTGTCTTTCAATTGTAATTTCATTAGGTCCACAGCTGGACTCTGACACTAAAAATAGGTGGTGCCAGCCCTGAGTTTTGAGAGCTGATACAGAAGATGGTCTCCGCACCTACACTATTTATGAGCCAGTGTTTGTGATTATGAATAGTTTGGAAGGCACTGGATTCCAGCAGAAACCGAACAGCCAAAGGAGAGACTGAAAAACTTTTTTTGCATTTAAAAACTAAATTAAAATAAAAATGGTCACTGGGCTTCAGGCCTCACTCCCCGATTGCTTATTTGTAGAACTTGATACCTTCAAATAAAAGTAGGTTCAGGTCTTGTAGAAACAAAAAAGCCAGAGAGGACTATAAATTGGGCAAAAAGAGACATGTTCTAGATTTTGTTCTTAAAACAGCTGCTCGACATTTTGTTTTATTTTTGCCTGATTTTCTAAGGGCCAGACTTGGTTTTATAGCAGTAGATCTGTGGGTCAATGTCATGTCAGTTTATTTGTTTTTCCAGCACAGTAGAGTATTTCAGACTTCAGGCTATGCTAAGCTTTGTATGGGAAGCATTTGAGAAAACTGAGCAGCTAGAACACAGTGTCTACAATCACCCACCCAGCATGGTCCATGAGTGTCGTCCAAAAAAAGTAATTTTGGGGCTACAGCGCTGCATTCCAAAACAATACTTTCCATGGCTGTTCCATTCCCTAGATGTGGTTGGTTGCATAGAAAGTAGACATTGTGGGGAAGAATCAAGGGAACACTGACTACACTGATTGATCAACCCTAGCATTAGGCAGTGTGAGATACCTATCCCAGGCAGCAGATTCCAGATGATCTGGAAAGGCAGAAGATTATTATCTGATTATTATCTTTTAAAAACCGATTCCTAGTGCCAAAGAGAGGAAAAGGCTCTTTTGGGAATTCTTCTCTCTCTCTCCAGTGCAAAAAAAAAAAGTTGGCAGCCTTTTGCGGGGAGATCCCTATCAACTTCTCTGCCTCAGATGGAAAAATATGTTGGACTGGCCCTGTGTGGCGCCATGTAATCTACCTGCTCTATGCATTAAATCAAACCCCTCTCGCTTTAGAGGAAAGTGACAGCAACCCCGTTCTCCTGCTCTTGCCTCTCAGCTGGCTCTTAGCTGCTTGAGACACACGCACGTTTTCTTGGGTGCTGATCACTTCCAGATGTTAGAAGTTTGGAAGGGCTAAAATGAGCAAGGCAGAAATTCGATATGCTGCTGACAATACCGCTTGGAATGTATCCCAAAACCAACTTACTCGAGACTTAAAGGCATGTATGCGTGTGCAGGGTGTGCGTGCTAGTTTTCTCTTCTCCTTTAATTTTTATTTATCTGTTTTTAAAAGGCACTTAACATGTAGACTGCTTCAAAATAAACAAAAAAAATCAATCAAACAAAACACACTTGGAAACCTACATTTCTAGTTGTGCACGCATGCAATATCCACACATTGTGTGCTTCTCTTCATTCAGAACTTTTTACTGTATGGAGAAATTGCTGTTTATATAGAGTGTAGGCAAGGTGCCAAGTAGGCTTTTGTGTTGAGCTTTCCCCTCTCTTTACCTACAAATGTCTGGTAGGACACTGTGCAATTGGAAAATCCGTTTTAGAAACCCATGGTTGTATCCAGTGAGTGGCTTCTGCCAGCCAGAGCACTTCACTTTTCGACAGACTTTTGAATGAATTTGGCACAAGCTTTCCAGGTGGAGCCACCCCAAATGACTCTCTGGCCTATCTTACTAAAACAGAAATGGACTGGGGTTCTTTGTTTTCTGCAGGTTGGGGTACTGATCTTTCTTTCTTTCTTTCTTTCTTTCTTTCTTTCTTTCTTTCTTTCTTTCTTTCTTTCTTTCTTTCTTTCTTAACATGGCACAATTCAAAATTATGGATATACAGTAGGACCCCCATATTTAATGAATCAGTATCTGCAGTTTCACCTATCCATGGTCTGTAAATACAGTAGGACCCCAGTATCCGCTGGGGATTGGTTCCAGGCCTTCCTGTGGATAATGAAAAGCATGGATAAGAGAGAACACCAAGGAAATTTCCCAAAACTGCTGTTTTATGACAGTAGCTTGCTTTACGGCTGCTGTTTCCTCATGACCTGGGGTTCAATCCCAGGTAGCAGGCTCATGGTTGGCTCAGCCTTCCATCCTTCTGAGGTCAGTAAAATAAGTACCCAGCTTGCTTGGGTGGAGGGATGTGTAGCCTGCATACTGTAATTAAACTGTAAGCAGCCCAGAGACTACTTGAAGTGTTATAGGGTAGTATATAAGCAGAACTTTGCTTTTTACAGCTGCTGTTTTATGACAGTAGCTTGCTTTGCAGCTACAGGATTATGTATTTATTTTTTCCTTTGCCAACCGTGGATAACTGAATTAGTGGATAATGAATCAGTGGATATGGGGGTCCTACTGTATTATTTTAGGGTGGGGGGGAAATCTAGAAAAACAATTTTACATGTATTACCAGACTCAGCCAGTGGAGGGCCAGAGACTGTCTGATGAAACAGTTTGAGTGAATAATACAGCGGTACCTTGTATAAAGGAATTAATTCGTTCCAAATAAAATTATGTTAAGCAAATTTTCCTTTATACAAATTCCCATAGGAATGCATTGAAAACAGAGTGATCCCATTTTTATGTTGTACAGATTCTCCCCATAGGCGATTATGTTAAGCAAATTTCCCCTATCTCCAGAATTTTTATGTTGTACAAATTTTATGTTATACAAGCTGTTTGTTATACAAGGGTCCACTGTACAGACAGAGCATGGTCTGTATTACTTTATCTGTAATTTTCAGTATCCTCCGGGCAGTCTGGAACCAATCCACAGAGGATATGGGAGTCATGCTATATACAAAATATAAATAAATTTCAAACAAATTATAATATTAGAATGATTAAAATATTCTTTAGCCGAAAGTTGTCTACTTCAGTAGTGTTTTCTTGGCCATTTATTAGATCTTTTGTACATGTGGTAGGGCATAAATTACACATGTACATAAATGCTACATTGTTTGCTGATCTTCCTACTCTGTTTTGAATTCTGCCAAGTAACATCCGGATAGTTCAGCCAGAATCTTGTCCTGGTGGGAGACAGATTTGACAAGGTGTGGGGGGTTGTTTTTTGTTGTTGTTTTGCTCTCCTTAGAGTTAGCCTACCATCTTTTGGTTTAAGATCTGAAGATGCTTGAGAAGGGTGCAGAAAACATTTCCTTGGTTTTGGCCACCTTAGTGGGGTTGGTGTCCATGAGGTGGATGGGCTTGGTGCTGATAAGTGGACACCAGTGGTCACTCAGGCCACCAGAATCCATAATTTTAGCATGGGCATCAGTAGCTGAAAACAATGGAATCAATCAATGCTTAAATACCAGGAGGAACTGGGTGGAGGGAGGAGAATACAAGATCCCAGAAAGTAATCTGCAAGCTCCACCCCATGACAAATGAACCTGATAAAACTCCTTCTTCCAAGTTAGTCATAAGGAGTCCTCTTAATAGAAATTCAATTGTGACAGCGTCTACTAGCGCTGTCACAATTGAATTTTTATTAAATATTCCGTAGGCATCTAAAACCAATTACTAAGGCACCGCAAAATGCAAGTCCCCCTATAACTTGCGCACTAAGGGATCTGCCAAGATTTCTCTCCTGCGCAGCACAGACCTGGAAAGAGACAAGCACTGCGGCGCTTTAATGATCAATCGATCAACTACTACTGTATTTAGGAACATCCATTTCGATCTATTTTTGAAATGCAACCTCAGTGGGCAGGCAAGCAGGGAGGTAAAAGGATTCAGGGGAGAGCCTCCAGCCCCAAAGCCTGAAATAGGAGAAGGCTTCAAGGATCCCTTCTGGCGAATATCAACATCTTGCCTACCTTGGTCAAAGCTCGCGGATAAAAAGTGCCAAGCTTGCATTTCTAGGTGGGAACTGGAGCCCTTCCACCCCCCCTTCTTTCCCTCCTGGGCGCGATCTGAGAGCGCTCAGGCTTTAAGGTGGAACGCGATTCTCCGCGGAGTCACTGGACGTGGGGCAATGGTTTCAAACTGCAGGAAAAGAGATTCAAATTAAACATGTTATGAAGGACTTCCTGACAGCGGTCTGGAAGTGGAAGATGCTGCCACCAAAGAGGGTGGTGGATTCTCCTTCTTTGGAGGTTTTTAGGCAGAGCCAGATGGCCATCTGATGGGAGTCCTGTGATGGGGGTTCCTGCATGGCAGGGGGCTGGACTGGATGGCCCCCGAGGTCTCTTCCAACGCTGTGATTCTAGGATTCCTTGCCACCGCCAAGACTCCCCCGTCTCCCCAGCCTTGGGGGCGACCGCAGCCCCTTCCCGACTCCTCTCCGGATCTCATCCATCCCACCCCACCCCACCGGCACCCTGACTTTCAACGCGAGGCCCCCTCCCCTCTCTCCTCCACCTCCTCCTCTTCCCCCCACCCCACCCCCGTGGGCCCGGAGTAGGAGGGGCTTCCCTCTGGCCCCGCCTCTCCTCCAAGTTTTCCGGAGAAGTTTTTTGTTTGGGTCCAGCCGCTGCAGCTGCTTCCAGCCCAGGAAAGGTTCGCGGCGTCAGAGGGAAACGCGGAGGGGCGCCGAGTGGGGTCTGGCGGTCGCTGGGAACAGGGAGCACCCGAGGGGGTCCCCCAAACATCGTACACCCCACCCCCACCCCACCCCACCCCGCGATGGAAGGAGAGCTCTTGGAGCTGCTCTTGCTGGTGGCGGCGGCGGCGGCCTCCTCCTCCACGGAAGGTAAGGGCTTTCCCTTTCCTTTGCAGCCCTCCCCCCAAATAAGAGGTCATTTTGTGTTTTGGGGGGGCAGGAGGCATGGGAGGGACCTTTTGATCCCCCCCTCCTCTGGGCAAACAGTTCGGGCCAGAGGCTTAGAAGGTGCCGGTGAAGGGGGCGGGTGAGGTGAGCTTCCCCGATGCCTGGATGGAAGAAGGGGATGCGTTTTCACGGGGAGGGGGGGCTTTTCTCCCGTACCTCCACCCTCCTCTCTCTCCCGCCGCCTGGTCTTGACGAAGGGGTTTCCAAAAACAGGGAAGGTGGTGGTGGTGGTGGTGGTGTGTGTGTGTGTGGGGGGGAGTGTTCCGTGGCTTGCTTTGATTTCAACCAGAAGGGCGCCCGTAGCCTGGGCCAAGGCAAGGGGGTACTTACTCTTCACCCGCCCCCTGCCCGCCTGAATCCCCCCCTTTAATTATAGACAGACACACTTGAGTGCTGGGAGTGCCCGCAGCGTGTTGTAATTAGGATAGCGTGCTGCGATGGGGCTCTCTCGCTCCCCCAAAGGGGAAAAAATCGGCGTCTGTTGAGGTTGAAGCAGAAAAAGCAAAAAGCGTTCTAGCAAGTAGTCCCTGGGCGATGCAGGCTACACATTGCCCCCTGAGCGGGTACTCATTTTACTGACCTCGGAAGGATGGAAGGCTGAGTGAACCTTGAGCCTGCTACCAGGGATTGAACCCAGGTCGTGATCACAGTTTTACCTGCAGTTAGAGGCATTTAACCACTGCGCCACGAGGCTCCTCAAAGAGTATCTCTGAAGGAGCGCAGAATGTCTCTCTCATCAGAGCGACCCACAGGCACCATACTGCAAACAGAAAAAGTTGTTTTTTACTTGTTGGTGTCAGGTGTCTTCAAGTCGCCTCCAGTTTATGTCGATCCTATGAATGAAAACCAGTATCTCAGTTCCAACATTTTTAAGAAATACAGCTTATCTATATGCTTTTCTTTTAAAAACTGCTTAATTTTCCTTAATTTTCCTCTCTTTTAAAGAATAAAGAGGCTGTCATGGACGGTTTTCTCACTCCACCGCTTCCTTAGGGACACTGTTTTTTTGAGGGGATTTTACTGCGGTATCTTATCTTGCTGACATTGCTCTACAAACCCAGCGTGTTTATCCAATAGGTAGAGTGAATAGTTCCTAGGGATAACTGTCAGTTGCCTGGGGGTCAGCTCTCCAAAGGCTGGGAAGATGAGCCAAAGCTGTCTGGCGCCTCGTTTCCTTCCTATCAGCTCCTAATGTTTGCTCACTCCGAGGGTCCAATAGGCAGGCAGCTAAGAACGTGTGCAGACAGGCTAGTTGGATAATGTCAAGAGAAGACTAGAAAAAATACCTTCCTCAATCCTTCCTCAAGTTGGGACTGATCACAAACTAGGAAAAGTTAATTCTTCAGCATAAGCCCTCCTGGAAATTGTCTTTCAAAAAGTAATGTTTCATAGGTTCTCCCTGCAGTGCTCAGCGTCTGGTTAAATTCTGTGGCATGTTAGTGGAGGAGTTGGTGTGAAAGCCAGTTTCACATCCCTGTTCAGCTGGGCAAACTCACTACTAAATGGGTTGATTCTCAGGCTAGCCTCAAAATTCCCAAGAGATATTTTGGGAGGATCACAAGTGGGTTTTGCCGGACACTGTTCAAAAGTTTCTATTGGGTCCCACGAGATGTAACTGACACATGAACAGGCATCTGCAAGACAGTATTACTTCAGTTTTCGTGAACATCAAATGTATGCACAGAAACCTTGCATGTTTAACAATAATGCTTCATGCAGATTATGAATGTCTGATAACTTGGATAAGATATTGCATGTTTCTGACATTCATACGCACATTCAATTCCACATTTATTCCCCACTGTGCCACTTTACAGAGACTGGACTCAATGCTTCATAGGAACTCTTCCAAATCTGCGGTTCTGAGTTCTTCTTCTTCTTGTTAAAAAAATGCAAGACACAGTCAATCAATATTATAAAAAGATTGGTGGGTTTAATAGAAGAGACACAAGTTTTTAACCAAGAAAGCTAGGTGTCTGTTAAATATCAGCACGGTATTATGCTGTCCCCAGTATTGCCATTTTTCTAGCTCTGATATTTCTGAGATCTGCAGCTGCTTATACTGTGTGAATTATTGTTGTTGTTGTCAATATTAATTAATGTGTTTATTTATTTGCCTTATTTACAGGCTGCCTTTCTCCCACTAAAGGGATTCAAGGCAGCTCACAATATTAAAAAGAACAATTAAAAGCACAGTGAAGTAGACATTATGTCTAATAATGTGTTAAATGTGCTTATAAAGAGACATTTTTGCCAGGGAGATTAGAAATAAAGAGCACTGCCAGAACTATCCCTCGAGATTAAATGTAATTCACTCCTTTTGAGGAATGTTTTAAAAATATATCATGTGGATAGAATTCTTTGGAGTTTGGGGCCAAGCTTTGTAGCATATGCTTCATTAATTGTAAGAGGCTTAATCAGAAGACAACAAAGGAGAGTTGTTTCTGGGTTTATTTGGTTTGGTAGGTTGTTGGTTTTTGCTTGCTTGCTAATGCTACAAAAATCCTAGTGAGATTTTCTGGTAACTGCACCACCATCTCTAATACAAGTTTATCGTGTACCTTATAAAAAAGAGGTTATATATTCCATGCCTAATTGCTAGTCTTTAAGGTGCCACTAGACATTTTTCTGGTTTTGCTGCTACAAATCACCACATCTGAAAATCAATCAATATACTGTATAAAGAAATTATGTCAGTAGTTGCAAGTACTGTAGTGTGTAAGTGGAAGCAAGCTTTTCCTATGTACTTCTTCATCGTCTTTTTCTTAGCGTGATGGTGGAGTCCACTATCCTTTTCCTACCTACTCTACAAGGTCATTCCATTCCAACCCAGATGTGAAGAAGCAAAGCCTGTTTCAGAGAGACGAAGCAACTGTTGCATTTAATGCCAAAAATAGATCTCTATGACTTTGGTGTGAAAGGTTGTGAAATGTTTACTTAGCCTTATCTGTAGGTGGAGTTTATAACTCTGCAGACAGTGCAGAATCTGTACATTAATGCTCAGCGCAGTGAAATGAAAATATTCTGTTTATAATCTTAAAAGGACACACGCTTGGTTTTTCCATGGTGGTGAAATGGATAAGAACATAACACTGCCCATCCAGTCCAGCATTCTGTCTCACACAGCAGCTCACCATTTGCTTCAGGGTATTCCCAAGAAGATGTCTTCACCTGCTTTCGATTCTCTGCAAATGGCATGGAGAGAAATCCTGCCTCTCTCTCCAACCCGGAGGATGTCCTTAGGCATCCATCAGGAGAGCCATGGATACCCCTCCATGAACTTGGACAATCATTTCTTAAAGCTGTCAAGGCTGACAGCTGTCCCCATGTCTTCTGGCGATGGACTAGGACTCTGGAGAATGGAGTTCAAATCCCTGTTCAGCCATGAAAACTCATTGGGCTGTGAGGAACTGGTAAAATCATTTCTTAAATATCTCACCTTGAAATCCCTATTACGGTTGCAATAAGTAGGTTCCAATTTGACAGCACAGAACACACACACACACACACCCCAGGTTTTGCAGAGTAATCCCGCAAAATGATTTGAAAGCCTTTGATTTCTAGATTGACATTTATGAGATGAGATGTAAGAGAAAGCATGAATCAACATCATAGAATAATGTAGATGAAAGGGGCTATCCAGTCCCCTGTTCTGTCTTTTTAATGCATTATTGTCATGTTTCTGTCTCTAAGAAACTGGGAGATGTATTAGAGTTGAGGAAAAGAGACTTGCTATTCACCAAACACTCTTTAATAAATTCATTCTGAAAGAAGGCTCTACTGAAAGCTTTCTGAATATGAGAAAGGAGGGTACTGTTCAACAGATAGTCATTTGACATTTTAATTAAAGTTAGAGAAAGTCACTCAATGAGCAAAATAAGGCACAAAAGGACTCCTGCCTGCCTGCCTGCCTTCCTTTTTCTTTTCTTTTTCTTTTTGGAAAAAATTTATGGACATCTTATTGAGCAAAGTTAGAACAAAGTTCACGTTTGAAAAGCAACAATTATCATTTTTGAACAAACAGTATTCACGTTAGTGTTAAAGTATGTAAACACGTTTGATTCAAAATCTGTCCTTGATTTCTATCAGAACTCGGACCTCTTACTTCAGTCTTTCCTATTGAAATCAAGGGAACACGGTTAGGAACTGATACAAAATATTGGCAGTTTGAAGTGCTGTCAGCTCAGGATTCTCCATTCCGTTCTTCAAAAAATAAAAAAATGAAAATGAAAATTTCTTTTTAATACTGTTCCTTTCAGTTTTGTTCATAGTACCACAGAGATATGCTGTAGAACCAGTGGTTCTCAACCTGTGAGTCCCCAGATGCTCCTGGACTGCAATTCCCAGAAATCCTGGCCAGCTCAGATAATGATGAAGACCTTTGGGAGTTGCAGTCCAGGAACATCTGAGGACCAACAGGTTGAGAACACAAGAAGCAGCAGAGAAAGAGAACCAAGCAGGATCACCGTTCTCTTCCCACAACTGACTCCTACAAATTGAATTCAACATTTGGCCCCAGGACTTGCTGTAGCAAGGGCCTTTTTACACGACCCCTAAGATCCGCTGGTCCCTTAAATTCGGACCAGAGATCTTGAGGGTTTGTCGCTCTTCCTTCCTCCCCACCACTCCGCACTTCCTTGATCCTGTCTGCGTGAGGGGAGGGAGGGAAAAAAAGCCTTAAAAAGGGACAAAATAATAAAGCTTTACCTCCCGTGCAGGTGGAAGTTGCTCCGAGCGCCGGTTACTTCCTGGTTCCTCTTAAAGGGGCGGGAGGCAAAAAAAAACCAACAAAAAGAAGCGAGGAGAGCCGGCACTCTCCACATCAAATTTTTTCACCCTCCAAGAGCAGGTACAAGAAAAGTGCGCTGGGTCGCGCTTAGGTGGGCGGGGTCGCACTTAATTTTCTGTTAGCTCCGGAGCTGGTGGGGAAACATTTTTAAGCTCCGGAGCTTGCAGCCATTTGCAGCGGAGCTTAGGGGTCGTGTATAATTTGTGGGGCTGAAATAAAAGTGAAGTTTGGGATTGAATGGCCAAAGGTGAGGGAGTGGGCTTTCTTTTTCTTTGTTAATCAGGTGCCTATCTCACTCTTGATGCTCATTGCATCATTCTGAGAAGTTCAGCATTTGAGCTATGCCTTGTGTGTGTGTGTGTGTGTGTGTGTGTGTGTGTGTGTGTGTGTGTGTGTGTGTTGTGTCCTTACAGTCATGACCGACCCTTCGTGACTCCACGGCCATGGAGTTTTCTTGGCAGGAATACTGGAGTGGCTTGCCAGTTCCTACACCAGGAGCCTATAGCACCTGGCATTCCCTGGTGGTCTCCCATCCAAGTACTAACCAGGGCTGACCCTGCTTAGCTTCCGAAATCAGGCGAGATCGGATGTGCTTAGGGGCATCTACGCAGCTCAGGAGCTATGCCTTACTGGCAGTAAAATCAGCATGTAGAACAGGATTTTTTAAATTGTAGCTCCCAAAATCTCCCTTCCAGCATGGTCTTCTAGCGCAGGCATTTGAGGCCCACTCCCTTACCTTTCGCTCTTAAAAACAGTCAGCCACTGTTGTTTGACAGTAATTTGACTACTGTTTTGGAAAGCTATGGGAGGAGGCATGATTTTGATAAAACAGATTTGAGACTGGGATGTGTGTATTTCCATAAAATGTACCTTGTTTCCTCCTCTTAACACAACTCAAACACTGATAAGGTGCTTCTCTGGTGCAGTCTATAAACTTTGAGAGAACTTACTATTTTGGACTGTAGCTTCTAGAATCTCTCAGCCAGCATGGCTCCACATTTCTGAAGAGCATCACAGACATTTAAATTGATTAATACATCTCTCAGAAAGCTTGATAATCAGTTAATAAATTTTCCCCGTTAACAACATTTGCAATACATTTTTAAAATGCTTTTTTATATTTAGTAGCAAATGCTGTTATGTTTTAGCTCAAGCAGGCAGTTATGTTTATTTTATGAATGAGCACTTCAGCTAGCGGATCATGAATTACGAGCCTAGCGTTCCGCTCCAAAGCACTTCAAAGAGCTATTCTGCATGAGTAAAATAGAAAGACCAGGAACGTACTTAGTAAATAATTTCAGTTTTCCATTTCTAAGTTGAGTTTGTAGTTCAATAATAAAGCACATGCTTGTATGTAAAAGGCTGCATGTTCAGTCAAAGGTCAGTTGCAGTATGTCTGTAAAGGCCAGTGGGATTCTGTTCTAGATCAGGTTTAAGCCACCTCCCAGCCTCCTTCCGTTCATCCATCCTACCTTCCTTCTCCTTAGAGTCAGAGGGTGCCTGTGTGGGAGGGGGCTAGGGATACAGCCAGAATTCACAGGGTTGGTCTCCCAGGATGTTCAGAGTAGCAGCCATTAACTTGGGCTGCTTCCACACAACCTCTAAAATCCGCTGCAAAGTGCTCGCCGATGCGGAGGATAAAATCGATTTCCCATGAGGAGCAGACTTTAAAAAAAAAAGTGCAACCACGCCCACTTAAGTGCGACCCAGCACATTTTACAAGTACCTGGTCTCGAGGTGGTAAAATCCTTCTTGCTGTTCCGATGTGGATTTTAAACCGTTACTCGAATCTGTGGGAACTTGGGAAATCCGCAGCAAAACCTTTTCACCCCCATTATGGTGTTTTACTGCAGTTCTCAATTGTGGGATCGGAAAGGTTGCAGATTTTCAAAACGCGACAATGGGAAAATCCGATCCGCGACATCAACCACGTGACCACTCGGGGGATCTGGATCAAAGTTTGCTGCGGATTTTAGTGGTCGTGTGAAATCAGCCTTTGCCCACCCACCCAGAGAAAAAACTCACTTGCTCCTCTTTTGTTGACATGGACATATCTAGCTACAGTACTTGTACCTCCATTTTGGACTCTGCTTGGTGGAGCTGGCTGACTTGGGACTCCACCACAACATTGGGTGATCTGCAGTTGAAGGAGGGTCCACATCACTCAGAGGAGATAAAAACAGTCTAGGAAACCTCAGTTCCATCTCTATCTATTCATCCCCCTTACAAGGATAAGCACCTTCATTTTAAGCCGAATCACCCCCAACAATCTCATTCACCCCCCCTGTCTCTTAAACTCTCCTCCAAGTTCTTGCTTTCCAAACCATCCCTTTTCACAAGAGAGACCTCCATGCCTATATCAGAAACAAGCAGATCAGGTGATAACTGAGGGAGGTGGATGCCTCCAAGGACACCCAGTGTTCTTCAGAAGATGTCATCTCTGCGAAAAGAGCGCCAAATGAGTACAGCGACTATCGAAATCCATATGCTACTCAATGCCATTCTGCTAGCTCAGGGACAAGAGTACATAAGCTTGGCTCCCATAAACCAAAGCAGACACAAATAGTGCCATCCATTCCCCCTCCCAATATATTTTGGCATTGAGAAGAGTTCATGACTGCATTGTTTCTTGAGGATTATATATCTGTCCTAGATGCTAACAACTCCCCCCCCCCCAGCTTCAAGGATGTGGGCTGGGGCATTCTTTTTTTTTTTTTTTTTTTTTTTTTTTTGCAGAAAGTTTCCTCTTAAAAATAGCCACCACTGTCCATAGCAGCTCCAGGCAGGACTGGGAAGAATCCTTGAAACAATGAAATAATCCTGCCGTTCAGTGAAAATGAGGAGTGGGCAAAATATACCATAAGGTGCATGCTGATGCTGTATGTTCCAGGGCCCCCGTGCAGTTTCCCAACCCACTCACCCCAACGTTGCATCCCTGCAATTCTCAGGGTCTGACATTTAGAAACTATTGTTTCAGGCCCCAAATACGTTGCTGTGGATAATGCTGAGCTGGTCACTGTCTGAACCGATGACCTGACTAAGCATCAGGCAGTTTCCTGTGTTCAATCTAGAGGAAAGAGCATTTAACATATTGCATGCTCAGAAACGGTTCCTTTATTTCATAGCATTAGCGTTAATGGCTTGAGCCAACTGATTTTAGAATCTAGGTTTTTTTTTTTAATTAGAGTAAGAGCAGCCGCTGAATTCTCTGAGCATTTGTTTGTTTGTTAATTGCTTTTACACTCTACCTGTCCTCCAGGACACTTAGCGTGCAGCCACAGCCCCCCCATCTCCCACATTTTATAAGAGCCTCAGGGCATAGCAGCAGACCTAAAAATCCGCTCATGACCTGGGTTCAATCTCAAGTAACCGACTCAAGGTTGACTCAGCCTTCCATCCTTCTGAGGATGGTAAATTGAATACCCAGCTCACTGGAGGTCTGGGGCAATGTGTAGCCTGCATAATCAAGTTGTAAACAGCCCATAAAATGTTTTAAGTGCTACGGGGAGGGATATAATCATCTCACTTTGCTTTATATGCACAGCAGCACTAGACGGTAGTTTAAGCTGAGTGATGAAGGGTGGCCCAATGTCCTGTGATGGGTTTCATGGCTGAGTGTTAATCTGACCCTGTCTTTCTCCATTCTGACATTCAGCCTGTTCCCCATGGGAAATTATAGAATCATAGAATCATAGAATTGGAAGAGACCTCAAGGGCCATCTAGTCCAACCCCCTGCCATGCAGAAACCCCCACCACAGTATTTCCGACAGGTGGCCATCCAGCCTCTGCTTAAAAACCTCCAAAGGAGGAGATTCCAGCACCCTTTGTGGCAGCATATTCCACTGCTGAACAGCTCTAACCGTCATGAAGTTCTTCCTAATGTTCAAATGGAATCTCTCTTCCTGTAGTGTCTCTGAAGCCATGGAAAACAAACCTGTTCCCTCTTCAGTATGACATCCTTTCAAATATTTAAACATGGCTATCATATCCCCTCTCAGCCTTCTTTTTGAAAGGCTAAACATTCCCAGCTCCTTAAGCCGCTCCTCATAAGACATCTCTTCCAAGACCTTCAACCATCCTGGTCGCTCTCCTCTGTACCCCCTTAAGGTTGTCAACATCCTTTTTAAATTGAGGCGCACAGGACTGGACACAGTACTCCAGGTGGGGTCTGACCAGAGCAGAATTGAGTGGTACTATAACTTCCCTTGATCTAGACACTATGGTTCTGTTGATGCAACCAAGAATCAAATTGGCTTTCCTGGCTGCCGCATCACACTGCTGACTCATATTCAATTTGTGGTCCACCAAAACAATTAAACAATTAAACAGGGGCCACATGCAACTTGCCCCTACTCTAACCACAGCAGATATGGCTGTCAATTTTTAGCTTTATCCCCTTACAAAAAAATAAGCCGGGTGTTACCTATAGCTCAACCCTGCTCTAATAACTGCATCTTATAAAAGTCAGGAAAGTTGAACAGCAGTAAAGATAAAAGCAATGAGAGAGAAACAGAGAAGACAGCAAAAAATGTATGTCTGGAAGGATTTGCTCTTGTTATGTAATGTTGCTTGTGACTGATGGTGACCCGGTGAACTAAATAACCCCATGACTTTCCACTCACCTATGCAAGACTTGCACACGCAAGGCGGTGGCTTCCTTTACTGAGTCAGTCCATCTTACGTTTGGACTTCTTATCTTACGCGCTTCACTATTCCTGATGTCACCCTACCCCATAGTCTTGCCTTTTCCCTGCAGCAGTTTCCAATGAAATACAGCACCTGCACCGCCCATTTCAGCATATATGGCGGAAGTAAAAAGCACAGAGTTGTGGCTCCTTAGAGACTAACTGATTTATTTGAGGGAAGTGGATTGTGTCTCACAAATGTTCACACACTGAAAAGAATCTGCTAGTCTTCCAAGTATCACAACTCTTCTGTTTTTATAGTGTACTGTACGTGTCTTAGCTGGATTGCTCTGTGGGTTGGATAGTGGAGCCAGAGGCCAGAAATTTGGTTCCCCGCTGTGCTTCCACAGAGAAGAGCAAACCTTCTCTGCAGAGTCCCAGAGATTCCACAGAAGGGAATGGTAAACCACTCATGAGTATATTAGACCTAGGAAACCCTGATGCAGGTCGCAGTAAGTCAGAAGACAGCACGTAAGTATGAGGGCCAGTGTGGTATAGTGGAAAGAGTAATGGGTTAGGATTCAGGAGACCTTGCTTGAAACTCATTGGTGAATGTTACTGGTAAAACCACTCCTTAAATATTGCCCTACAGCACTTTAAAATCCTATTGGGGTCCCCATAACTTGAATGTGACATGACAACACATGATACTCACTTATGGTGTAAGGACAAGTCTAAAGTGCAATTACTTCTGTTCAGACATTTTAGCTTCTAGTGCAGTGGTTCCCAACCTTGTGTTGCCACATGTTCTTCGACTAAAACACCCAGAAGCCTTCACTGCTTGCTGTGCTGGCCAGGATTTCTGGGAGTTGTAGTCCGCGAACATCTGGGACACAAGGCTTGAAACCATTGTCCTACTGAGAGTTCAGGCTTGGGTTGCTCTAGAACCCAATATTTATCTGTCTGGTGGTCCATGTATCCATGAAGCTTATCTGATAGTGTAGATGGCCTTGCCTATAGCAACACATCCTTACACTTGAGGATTGTTTCTAATCTAGTTAGTTCATAGCTGGGTTCTTGGCTGGAGCCTAAATTCAGATTGATAATTGAATCAAAGTAGAGAATGTTGATTTCTTAATTGTTCAAGGGTAGACTCATTTTAGATTAATGTGCATTACTTGACTGGAATCTATTGCTTCTACTTTTCAAGTGGTACTTCTATTTTTGAGGCTTCTCTTTCTCCTCCCATATGTTTAACAAAATTAAATTTATTTAGCTTAGAATGTAATATTTTCTGTTTTGTTCTTATTGGTTCCCCTTTATTTCTATTCAGTACTTCAGTGTATTAATATAGGTTGTGAGTCTGACTGTATGATTGTTCTTTTTGATTCATCTTTGCAAAAAAAAAAAAAAACATGAGGCTGCATATGGTGAAATTATTATTATTCATTTGCTGGTGTTGTTCTGTTCGAAACTTGCTGGTGCATGACCTGCATTGTTTTGATCGCAGGAGCATCCATTCATGCTTGCTGGGCATATTTTGCTATTAAAACCTGAGCACTATCAGGTTAAACTCTTGGACCAGCCCTGAGCAATACAATTCTGCACAGGCAAAGTTCAGGTTAATTATTACAGGTATTCAGTCATGTGGCAGCTCAGTTTTGCTGTGTATTTTCCAGATCTTGGAGATTTTTCTTTTTTTTTTTGATAACATCTCCTTGGAGGCCCCAGTTAACATAGTTATTGGGTGTGCTTGCTTGGGGATTCTGGGAAGTGTAGTTTTGGGTGGGTGGGGAGAGAGAATTTCCAGGACTCGGTTGACCTGGTGCTCTCTCTGTTTTTGTCTTTCTGTCTTCTGCCTCTCCCTCCCTCCGTCTCTCTCCTTTGCTCACACACATAAATGCATAGTATTCAACATTTTTTTCTTGCAAACGGATGAGTAACAGTAGGCTTATGAATAAGATCTGGATTTTTGAAGATAAATGAAAACAAGATTTTTCTTTTGATTTTTTTAATGTGTTTCAGTACTTACGAGTTTGGTTCTGTTTTATTTTTGTCCTAGGGCCTTTTCACACGACCCCTAAGATCCGCTGGTCCCTTAAATTCGGACCAGAGATCTTGGGGGTTCGTTTCTCTTCCTGCGTCCCCACCCCTCAGCACTTCCTGCTCCTGTCAGCGTGAGGGGTGAGGGGGAAAAAGGACAAAAGAAGCCTTTACTAACCCGCCGGTGCCGGTGGAAGTTGCCAGGAGCCCCGTTACTTCCTGGTTCCTTCTCAAGGGGCTCTTAAAGGGGCGGGAGGCAAAAAAACAACAGACAAGCGAGGAGAGCCCAGCACTCTTATCCGCATCAATTTTTTTTCACCTGCAGACAGCAGGTACATGAAAAATGCGCTGGGTCGCGCTAAAGTGGGCGGGGTCGCACTTAATTGTCTGCAAACTCCGGAGCTGGTGGGGAAACATTTCTAAGCTCCGGAGCTGGGAGCCATTTGCAGCGCAGCTTAGGGGTCGTGTATAAACGCCCCTAGTTGCTGAAACAAGTTATCATGGCTTCTTCCCTAAAAGCTTTTTTTTCATTAAAATAAAAGGCTTTGTATCATTTCAAGTGGTTATTCATAGGCCAGTATGGACTACTGATGTCAGTTATGGTCCTTAGTCCATCAGCAGCCACATTCTGAAAAGCCTCCTACCTCACTCTCATGTTGGTTTGCTAGAGTGGAAGGAATTCAATTTCCAAGTACCTATAGCGGCCAGATGAAAACCTTCCCTCTCTCACACAAACACACCCCTGCTACTGCTTGGGTTATCTGTAAAGTACATATTTGTTTTGAGCAAGGAAATAGTCAACAAAGGCAATCAACATTTCTCTACACAATGCTGTCCAGAGTTGTTTGTTCCCATAGACATGTGTAAGGTGTCTGTGGGAATTTTGCACATATAAGAACAGTGAGGTTATTTAGATGGGAGATTCAGAAGACAATAAAATACAGTGGTACCTTGTATAAAGGAATTAATTCATTCCAAATGAAATTATGTTAAGCAAATCTTCCTTTATATAAATTTTCCATAGGAATGCATTGAAAACAGAGTAATGCCTAATCACGACCATTTTTATGTTGTATAGATTTGCCCCATGGGTGATTCTATTGAGCAAATTTCCCCTATTCCGGAACTTTTTATGTTGTACAGATTTTATGTTATACAAACTGTTTGCTATACGAGGACCCACTGTACTAGAACTCTACACACATTGCAATTTATTATAATATATTTTTCCCTGCCTGCTGTAAGGTGAGGCAGTTGAAGGAGTTTCTTTGCCTCAAGTACTTTTTCTTTCTTTTTCTTTTTCCCCTTGCATACTGAAATAACTTGGGTAAGTTATTTACTTTGCAGGGAGCTGTGCTTTTTATTGCTCCTTTCCTTCAAGTCCTGCCTTGCCCGAAGCAAGTCCTGACTGACACAGTAGTCCTTACCTGTACATATTTATTTGCAGGTCTTACCCAAGGAGTGAAGAGGTCGGTCTCGATATTAACCATTGAATCAAAAACACCTCCCAAAAATGCAAAAAGGGTGCCAAGATTACCACGCTTCCTTCCTGTCCATATAAACAGTACTATTTCAGCAATACATGCACCAGCACATCCTGTGGAGTCCAGACCTGTGAAGGCCAGTAAACTCACCTCTGCTGAAGGTGATGCAGCTGACCCTCTCCGGTTAATTAAGTTTAATCCTACAGTAGGAAGTATCCGAATTGCTGAGCATATGGACATCAAATTTAATTGCTCCATCAGCGTTCCTAAATCACTGATCAACCAAGATTCTGCAGCCATTTCCTTGTGGAAGAATGGGAAGGAGCTTATTGATGCTGACAGGATAGCCAGCCAGTATTATCAATTTGATGACGGTGAAGACATCGCTATGATATCTACTTTCAGGTAATCAACATAGATAAGCCTTAATCCTGTTACATATGTAGGCCAGCGTAAATCAGTTGTCATAAATTGCAGTCTCCAATTGCCACTAGTTAAGAAGTCAACACTTGCATTCCTCATGAGGTTAACCTCACTCACTTGGGAGTAAGTACTTTTTTTTACTGTAGGAAAGGACAGTGGCCAGAGTCTTATTATTTACACCTACCAGCATAAATCCAGTGGCGTGAATCTCATTGCCAAATTACTGCGGGTGAAATCAGACTAGGCATTGAGTGTTTTACACCAGTCGTAGGACTTGGTACATGACAACAAATGCCTACACCAGCTACTTGACCAGAGTCTGAAAGTTGAGTCATGGCTCCTGGACTTCTTTTTCTCGAGAGACAGAAACGTTTTGCTGCTCATCCAAACAGCTTCATCAGTGAAACGTTTCTCTCTCTCAAGAAAAAGAAGTCCAGGAGCCATGACTCAACTTCCAGATAAACTCACCTGGATGACTGAGAATCTTCACAGACCCTTAACTAGAGAGAAATTGTTCTTGAAATTTACACCATTGGATTTAACACTGGCATATTTCTTTGGCTAGATTCCAGCCAAAATATTTTAATATTTTTAAACATTCTCATCCCTTTTGACTGCTATGAGCCTTGTGGCGCAGTGGTTCAGCTGCAGTTATGCAGCCAAAACTGTGCTCCCAGCCTGAGGTTCAATCCCAAATATGTTGACTCAGCCTTCTATCCTTCCAATTACTATTCATAAAATGAGGACCCTAGCTCGCAGGGAAGGGTGGAAATGTAGCCTGCATAATAAAATTATAAACCACCCAGAGACTGCTTTAAGTGATGTGGGGCAGTATATAAGCAGCATGCTTTGGTCAGCACCAAAGTGTTTTTAAAAATCAAGAAGAAAAATTGGTGCAATGGTAAGTGGTGGATCCTGATGTATCTACCCCAGTTGCTGCTTGACCTGCTTCCATATACTAGAGCTTGGAAATTTTGATATTTTTTTACCATGTCTCCCAGAATTACTCAATTGCCATGGCCACTCGGTCTGGAGAGTTTCTAGATTAGTAATCAAAGAATTAAAAAGAGATTTGTTACCACCCACTCTTAACACATACAGCTCTCTGGCTGATTTTTGGGGAACCTTTATGAGTGTAGGACCTTAGACATCATCTTCAAGATCCAAGCCTAGACAGACCCTTATTTGTCACTGCAGTAGTTAAATAGTTCATGGGAGCACTCTAGAAAAAGCTAGGTTGTTCCCAAGACATTTTTCCATGTGGATTCACAATCTCTATTCATGCCATGTTTATTTTTAATCGGGCTTAAAATATAGCAGAATAATTTTAGCATGTACTGGAAGTTCTGGTTTCTTGCCTAGATCATGGCCTTATATGTCCTCTCCACTCGCCCCTCCCCCCGCCTTCTTATTTCTTTCCCCCTTGCAGTATAATCAACATCCAGCGCTCCGATAATGGGTCCTACAGATGCAAGGTGAAAGTCAACAGCAATGAAATAGTATCAGATCCCATTCTGGTTTTGCTGGAAGGTAGGCTTTGATGTGAAAGCAGTACTTGATGGGTAGAGACTGTTGTTGAATATTTGGTCATTATTCATTGACTACTGAGTGGGGGAAATGGCTTAAACATGGAATGAACTTTGGAAATTACTCATGGGAGAAGTAAGCATCTAGCTGGATGTTTCTCGGATTTTTGATACCTGCCGTACTGATTTTAAAGGAGGGATTGGATTGGAGGAAAACCTTCAAAGAGACATAGCAATGGTTCCCAACCTTCCTAATGCCATGATTTTAAAGAGAGGGCCAAAATTGCATTGATTGGAGGCAGCAAAACCTTCAAAGATACATTAGTCAGCAGTTTTGGCTGTCAGAGGTCCCTGTGCAATTTGAGGTCTGTTCCTAATGCTCCCCAACCTTTTTGTCTCCACGGACCGGTATTTGTTTAATTTACAGTTCCTTATGGTGGGGGGGGGGTGGATGGGGGTGTGGGGGGCAGGGGAGGGTGTGGGGGGCGGGGGGATGGGGGAGGGAGGAGGCGGAGGAGGAGGTCTAGTACCTTGGGGGCCAAGAAGCCAAAATTGGCACGCGCACGGGCATTGACTCTGAGGTGCAACCATCCTTTCTAGGCAGCAGAAATGCTTCTGGCTCCGCGGCTGGCAGCGGGGCGCCCCGCGGCTGCTGCCGCCGCCCAATTCAACCACATTAGTCAGCTGTAGTTTTGGCTGCCTCAGAGAGGCCGGTGGGGGTGGCAATTTGAGGTCTGTTCCTTAGATGACCCGTGCGCCCGTGCCCGGCGGCAGCGACTCCTCCTCCTCCTGCTGCCGGGAGAAAAGAGGAGGAGGAGGAGGGCCAGCCCGGTGCCAACTGGTCCACGGACCGGCACTGGCGGGGGTTGGGGACCACTAGTGCCTTCCAGATATCATGGACAGTGCTGGCATATCTAATATTGTATGAGTAGTTCCTGGGGATTATTGGCATTTAGTCCCCCAAAAAATATGGGAAATGCCATGTTGGAAGAGATTTTCCCTGTTTCTTTACCATATAGGACTTCTTAAGAGCTCTTTACTTTCCATTCCATCTAGGTCTGCCATACTTCATTAAGCAGCCCGAGGGGCTGAATGTCAGTCGGAACACACCGTTCAACCTCACCTGCCATGCAGTGGGGCCTCCCGAGCCTGTTGAGATTCGCTGGCATTGGAACAGCCGCCAGGTCTCTAGGGAAGAAAGTTCTCCGTCTGTCCTGATGGTGCCTGGTGAGTTCAGCGGCCTGCAATTTCAAGATGAGGGCATTCCTAAGCCCATAAATGGTCCTGTTCTGCAGTGAAACAGAAGTCTATAACAGTCCACTGGCTACTCTTGCTGAAGGCAGAAGGATCAAATAATCAAATCCAGAGTCAACCAGCAGGCTGGATAGGCCCATTTTAAAGGAAGAGGGACTGACACTGTGAGGGTGTTATTTTGCCTGCTTGAAACGACTTTTTGTTATTCCTGGGGGGAAAGGGATTGTTAGCTGTGTTAGTAGGCAGAGGCTTTCATGGATATCTGAGGTTTCTGGTGCAGTGATGTGATCAGCAGTTCATGAAAGATCTTGCCAAATAAAGCATGTTAATCTTGACCGTGTCATGAGATTCATTGTAATTATTGCTTACTATTGCTGCAGTTATAACCGCTCATTCTGCTGTTGTGTGCTGCAGCAGTAGAAAACCTAGCTATTTTTTTCTTTTTCTTAGTTCTAGACAACTATCACTGGAAGATAATTTATGGGACCTGAGGTATTTTTAATTGCTTGTGAAGGAGCTACACAGTATCCTTCTTCTGAGGAATTGTTTCCATGGTTATTGTCCTTCCTGGTGGCTTATCCAGTTGCTGCTACTGCCACACATAGACACGCATGGACGCACCCTTTGGTGAAAACGGTTTCATTATTAAAGAATGTGACAGGCATTTCCTTATTTCTTTATCAATGTTTTAACTCATGTTCTTAGTGAAATTATCTCCAAAATTTAAGACATTGATAGGTATGTGGGCAGAGAGAACACAATGAACTCTAATTAACCAGGGTTACCTCAGAGATGAGGTAACCATGTTTCTACAAAGGTTTCTTTCCTCCTGATCTGGAATATTCAGTTATTTACAGCCTTAATATTGCTCATGTCATTCTTTCAGTAGCCTTTGTGCCCTTAAAAAAACAGCGATGAAACAACAACAATGCATTTTGTTCTGAGCTCCAGAACAGGTAATAACAATCAATTATGGTTGAAATGAGATGATAATTTTGATAAGGTGTTTGGGCTCAGGCCACCCCACTGGTTCTGCAGGAGACCAGTGGTTTGTGCTGTCTCCTTCTTTCAAATATTTCTGTTTCATCTGGTCATTCTGAGAACTTTGTAATTATGATCTTGTGCTAGTGCGGACTGTGAGAAGATAAGGTAAAGGTAGTTTTCCCCCACACATGCGTGTTAGTTGTGTCCAAATATAGGGGTGGTGCTCATCTCCGTATTCAAGCCGAAGAGCCAGTGTTGTGCATGTCTGTGGCAATTGTGGCCGGCATGGCTGCAAGGAAACACTGGTTTACCTTCCTGCTTTTAATGGCGGTACCTATTTATCTATCGGTACTTGCATTGACATGATTTCAAACTGCTAGGTTGGCAGGAGCAGGGGTTAACAGCGGGAACTTGTTCCACTGCGTGGCACTCGGGATTTGAACCACTGAGCTGCCGACCTTGCAGCCCATCGTTTTCAGTGCTCTAGCCCACTGAACCATCAATTTCAGTACTGTTACAGCATCTAAAACATGATTAATTGCCATTGCCTGTTATGGAGCTCAAAACAAAATGCATTACATTCCTTGTTTTTTTAAAGGAACAAAGATTATTAAAAGAATGACATAAATATGTGCAATTCCTATAAGAATTTAATTAAAAGGCCATCATTCAAGTGAATTGGAGAAGCAGAGCTTTTAAGAATGTGATAATTGAATTTAGAGTTTAAAAATGTTTTCATGTATTTTTAATGGCACTTTCCAACATAGCTATGTCTTTAATTGTTTTTAATATTCTATTTGATGGTGTCTTAATCATGACTCTGTATTAATTTCAATTATCTGTGAGCTTTCTAGAGTCCCCTATGGGCAGAAAAGCAATGTATTAATGAAAATAATGTAAAATGTCCCTTTATATGTAAGTTCTGAAGGTAACTAGAAAATATTACTCATTACACTAATAAAATAACTCATTCATTCTGAATTAGACCAAATGCTAGTTAGTTCAGCATTCCATTTACCCATGAATGGTCAACCACATAAAATAAGCACACAATCAGGATATGAGTTTCAGCTCTGGTTTTGTTTTGTCATCTACTGACCCCAAATGCACTTCACTCTGCTGTTCATTCTAGATTTTGCTGATACTGTCTCAGTTGTGGCAGGAGGGTGGCATAAAGGAGGAGGAGTCTGAGCATGATTTGAAGGGCTGAGCAAGGAAAAAGCTGAGCCAGAGAGACTCGGGAAGTGGGACAGTGTCTTGTATTGCAGTTGTTGGGAGTGGTGATGTAAGCCACAGTGTATGGCAGGCATACTGCAGGCATCTGTTATTTTGCCCACATCCCTAGCATCACCTCAGGCTGGACTGGAACCAGTTCTTTCCTCAATATAGGAGCTGGGAATTAGGTTGTAAGGCCCCATAAAACCATGTAAGCCCAATGTTTCTAACTGCCTTCACCATGGAGGGCTATCACACATCTAGATGGAAGGAAGGAAGGAAGGAAGGAAGGAAGGAAGGAAGGAAGGAAGGAAGGAAGGAAGGAAGGAAGGAAGAGTAACAATCAGTAAAGGTGCACTCATGATTGCACTGTGAAAGAGTCATTATAATGGCAGTCTCCCCTAAAGTGACCCTTCGTCCTGTGAAGAGTCACTACAGCCTGCCCCCAAAAGTAGGCAGCCCTCCAGCTAGGTCAAAAAAGATTGGCTGGGAATAGATCGGGGTCAGGCTGGAGTGCTTTTCCATGTTTGTTGTGTCATCACTGGAAAGATACTGGAGCACTCTAGAAGTGTCCAAATTGCAATCTCTTTCCCATGTGATCAGAGCCTTATTCATAGTACAGTAGTATGTTTTACCCATGGTTGTAAACCGTCCAGAATAGTGATTTGCATTAATCGGGGGTATATAAATCAAACAAAGAAATAATGATGTCATGAATGTTATGTTTATGCATCAATGTTATGTATCACATCACATGTGATCTTGGGGCATATCACAAAAATCAGGCATCAAGAACAAACCTACAGCTCATTTAAATAGTTAATGGTTAGGCAACTTGGTAACATCCAGATGTTTTTGGCTATGACTCCCTTAAGTTTTACCCAAGCATGGCAAATTATCAGGGACTGAAAGTGTGTTATGCTGCTGAGCATCTCCTTCCTAAGGTGTCCTCCTCTCTTTATCTCATGGTAGGACCAGTCAGGTCCAGCTGTGCCTTCATTCTTGACTTGTATGGAATGAGAGGTGCCTCATTTTGACCTGCCACAACTTGTGTGGTGGAAAGGAGCCTTTCCTGACCTGGAAGCCTTCAGATATGTTGGACTTCAGTTTCCATGATCCCAGCCATCAATGCTGTGTTACAATTGGGCACATCTGGAGGGCACCAGGTTGAGGGAAGGTGCTGTGAATCAATTGAACTGGCACGGGTCCTCTTGAATTACATATCTGCAATGCATAGCAGTTGGCTTGCTAAACTTTTCCGTTCCATTCCTGCGTGTACGGCTTGCCCGTGGCTGCAACGTAAGGCACAGGCTAGTTTTTAAATAGTTCTGTCAAAGAGTTCAGTCACATTTTTGGCAAAGGAAAGCATGTTTTAAAAGGCAAAACAAAAGAGGCCATCCTTTCCCATGCAGCGCCTCCCTTGTGGTCAGAGAAAGTGCCTTGCTTGGAGAGATGTTTATTCCAACTGCAACATGACACTTGGGAGTTTTATTTTGTTGGATTTTTTGTGTGTGCCTGTTTTTAAGGGGAGGGGGAAGGCAAGTTGGGAGTGAAAATAGCTTACACGGAAGTACTTCTCTTAGGGTGAGAAGTATTTTCCCCATAGTGCTGCTCCTGTTTTACATTTTGTGTTGCCTGTTTTGATCTGCAGGTCTTAATGAAACAGCTATTTTCCACTGCGAAGCTCACAATGAAAAGGGCGTAGCTACATCAACTGAAGCACGAATCAATATTAAAGGTCAGTGATAGGCATTAATTGGCTGTTATTATTCCAATTAAAATCTTATTAGTAAGGACTGTTAGGAAAGTCTAAGAAACGCAGTCCAAACATTTTTTTTCAAACCATGTGAAACCCCAGACTACAGTTTTCAACAGGTTTAAGAGAAGATCTCATTGTTTCCAATAAGTATAATGGAAAGTTGAAGATCAAGTTATACCAATACGGTCAGAGCATACAGAGCCCACCACTGGATAGCAGTTAGCAGCCATAAGGCTGCTGAATTATATTTGCCAGAAACAGTGTGAAGTATGAAATTGCATAAAATTGGACCTAGTTGATTGTTTCTGCACCTCTCCCCATTGTCATCCCCCCAGCATCCTTCAGCACAATGGTCAGAAGACCCGTGACGCAGATTGAGTGAATGCTGGGCCCAGACTCTAGCATTGAGATTGACAGCTGGGTTTGGCATGCTGAATCTGAGAACTCCCAGCTGAATCCTCAGGCTCCAGTTTTTCGCCCCTTTCAATGGGAAAATATGGAAAGGGGAGCAACTACTCTGCTTCTTGTATGCTCTCCAGGGTCCTGAAAGATCACTCGATTTTGTTATGAGACATGATCAAATAAACTCCAGTCTAGTTCTGTCTTAAGTGGACCTGGCTTGGCCCCTCCCCAGTCTTTCCTCAAATTTACAAAAGGATGGAAAGGCCCATAATAAAATTTAGGCTGAGATTGAGGTTGGGGAGCAAGTGGCTGGTCAGGAGTTGCTGGAGTTACAGTGGCCATTTTCCCTTGCCATTGGCTGTGCTGTCTAGGTCTGATGAGAGCTGAAGTTCAACCATATATGGGATGGGCATACATTCTCCGTACTAGCTTAGGGATTGGAAGCCTTCTTATCTACAGTGAACTCAAACACTAACTGAACCTATGTATGATGTAGGCAAATGGGGCTAGTGAGAAAGAAAGGGGAACCCAAAGCATTGCAGAAGCAGAGGAAATATGCACATGGAAAAACTCATGGTGATAACCTCCCATCAGGAGAAGTCCATTAAGGAGTGGGAATGCTCAGTGGGTATGGAACGCAGAGCATCTGTTGCAGGTGGAAGCATGGTTATCTGGCTCAGATACTGGAAAGGAGCACTTAATTCTGCAACATTTTGAAAAAGGAAGTGCTCCTTTCACAGTCATATTCAGCCTTCAGCTTATAGTCGAAGCATGATTGCGCCTGAAGAGATGGTTGAAGTCTACGTGTTAAATGGGCCAATTTCCACAGTGTAATATTTAATCATTCCCAGTCTAATCTGGACAGGGAGCGTACCTTCTGTTCTCTGTTATTAATGTGACATATTATTTGTTTGTTTGTTTGTTATCTTGATATTCTTTTCCTTCCATGAACTCAAGGTAGGGATTGTGGTTTGCCCCCTTTTCATCCTAAACAGTACCAACCCCTGTGAGAAAAGATAGTGAGTGACTTGGCAAAGATCATCCAAGGAGCTTTGTAGCCAAATAAAGGCTGAATCAAAATCCTCCTGGTATTTTGCCAGGAATGAAACATCCTTATCAGAGTTTGGAAAACTTACTCTTTTTTGGGGGGGGGGGGACGATGACAACTAAAACCTCCCAGCCAGTGTAACCCTGCAGCCTCCCAGCTGAAAGATTGTAGAATTCATCATTTAAAAAGGAACCCCCCCCACTCCCTCCAAGTTCTGGTTTTTATTAAGATTAACAGATACATGTTAAGGAACTTGATTTAGCTTAATGTTTAAGAGAGAAAATATTTTACTCTCTGTAGATTTCCTTAGGTTTATATTTTTTTGATTTTTAAAAAAAGGATGGTCATCTACTTCTAAATAAGGCAATTTGTTATTTTGGGTCTTAAGCAGAGGTCATGCATAGGGTCAACTTTGCTTATCGGCATTTCCATCTCCATTTAATAGTTCATAGTCATAACTGAGTCCTCTTTAATGGCTTTTCCATTATTTTTTCCATCTTAGGATTCTATGATTCCATCTTATTTTTCTGCAAAAGAGCTGCCTTCCTGCACAAGTATCATTTGAAGGCAAAGAACAGGATTTGAACTGCACAGATCCTCTGCGTGTCTGTGCATTACTCTGTCCCACAAAGTGCCGTGGGGATTACCCAGTCCTGCTGAGCTCAGCAGGTCTCGTTTTCGAGGATGTATTTTCAGGATTAGGCTATACATTTGCTAAAAACCATTTGTCAATGAAAGTCTCAGTGCAAAGCCAGTGAAAGTTTGTTTCCTTTTTTTATGTTTAGCCAGTGGACAATTGTTTATTATAGGTTGAAAACTTTTAAATCTCATTTTTCTGCTTAAAAAGGCGGTTTACGCCTTTAAAAAGGCAATATTAAAGTTAGCAACAGCAGATATTCAAATACTAAAAAGAATTGAAGAAATGCCATATTTTAAAAAAAGAGAACATAAGCACACCAAAACACATTTAAAGGTAGCACAATCTATTTAAACCCCCATTCAGGGAGATCAGTCAGGAAGGAAAACCCTGCCTGAAGAGAAAGTTCTGTTTGGGGAAGAAGAAGCAAAGATGGAGCCATCCTGGCCTCCTGTGGGAGGGAGTTTCAGTCTGGGAGCCTTGTTTTGGAGTGCAGCTTTTGCTTTGTTTTGTTAGCAAACTTGAGGCTTATATTTTACATGACCCTCAGCACGCGCACACACGCGCACACACACACACACACACCAAAAAATTGGCACTAGTTACATAATGGTGGCTCCCAGGCAGACTGAAGAATTAAGGAACAAGAATCCCTCTCAGCTCAAGCTCAGCTGAGGAATTTGTTTTCAGTACTGAACTCACAGTACTGCCACACACACAAAACCACAGTCGGTTCTTTCCACCCCCAGCTTTCCTCCATTTCATCCGGTAAAGTTAGAACAGCATGGGTGGCTAGAAGAATTTTGTTGTTGCCATTGTTACATAACCAAGAATGAGATCAAATTATCCGGAGATCGACAAGGACATGTCAGTTTGTCTTCTGTCCTCCCTTGTTCTGGCCTTGTTGCAAGGAACAACGGCACTTGCAAATAAAACCAGTCAAGGCACATTCATTGATAGCCGCTTAGAGTTCGCGAAGAAGATAAGCGGGGTATAAATGCAAAAATAAATAAATAAATAAATAAATAAAATCTAATAGTAACAGTGGAGTTGGGTTGGCCCAGAACAGTAGTTCCAAACTTTGGTCCTCAGAAGTTTTTTGACTGCAACTCCCAGAAATCCTGGCGAAGGCTTCTGGGAGTTTTAGTCCAAGAACATTTGGGCACCCAAGGTTGGAAACCACTGGCCTAGAATAATGAGGAAGGGCATCTGGAATGTCGCATCATTGCCCTCTATGAATCACTTATGCAGAAGAAATCTTAAGGCTGCATCCTATATCAATGTATTTTTTTCATTTCCATCTTAGCTTTCTATCACAATGGCACAAAAGTGGCTAATATTAAAATACAGATTTAAACTTATTGGATAAAACAGATAATCATAGAATCATAGTATAATGAAGTTGGAAGGGACCTACATGACCATCAAGTCCAACCCCTTGCTCGATGCAGGAATACAAATCAAAGGATATCTGCCAGGTGGTGGTTCACATTTCTCTTGAATGCCTCCAGTGTTGAAGCACTCACCACCTCTTGAGGTAATTGGTTCCACATACTGTATATAAAGCCAATGACAAAACAGTAACAGAAATGTGGAGCCTGCATCCAAGGGGTTATGCCCCCTTGCTCTCCTTAGAATCATACAATCATAGGGTTGGAAGAGACATCAAGGGCCATCCAGTCCAACCACCTGCCATGCAGGAACCCCCATCACAGTATTTCCGACAGATGGCCATCTGCCTCTGCTTGAAAACCTCCAAAGAAGGAGACTCGGCCACCCTCCGTGGCAGCATATTCCACTGCCAAGCAGCTCTAACAGTCATGAAGTTCTTCCTAATGTTCAAATGGAATCTCTTTTCCTGTAGTTTGAAACCATTCCCCCAAGTTCTAGTCTCTGAAGCCATGGAAAACAAAACTGTTCCCTCTTCAATATGACATCCTTTCAAATATTTAAACATAGCTATCATATTCCCTCTCAGCCTTCTTTTTGAAAGACTAAACATTCCCAGTTCCCTAAGCCGTTCCTCGTAAGACATTTCCTCCAGACCTTCAACCATCCTGGTCGCCCTCCTCCTTAGAACAGCAAGGGAAAAATCACATTTATGTGTTTGTTTGTTTTAGCCTGCAGTCCTAAACATGCTTAATAATAATTATGTGCTCTCAAATCAGCTCTGACTTATATTAACCCTTATCAACATTTTCCAGATAGAAAACTCAGAAGTGGTTTATCATCTTATGGGGTGCCCTAGGACTGACTACAGCACACCCAAAGTTACACCGACTGACTCTTTTCCCCAGGAGGATAGAATCAGACTCCCAAATTCTGGCTCCGTAGCCAGATACTTAAAACTACTAAGCTATCTAGTCGGGTAAACATTTACTAGCAAAGAACTCCACTGTACCCAGTGAGAAACCTGATGAAACAAACATAATATTATGCAGTTAAGGATGCTTCACAGTTGAGTCCATTGCTGAAATCATCTTGCTTATTGCAGCCGGTTCCAAACTAGAGCAGAGCTATTTACTAAGTCAACTCTTCTGTAACTTCAGTTAAGTCAGTGGGCTTATTCTAGTTCCAACTTACTACACTAAGCAACAGGATTCCAGCCATTTGGTAATACTGCCCAGCTCAATAGTAAGCATATGCTTTTCTTTCCAGCAAACTAACATTTTGGCAAAATCGATCTTGTTTCTGGATTCCTGTCGCATACTTATTTCTCCTGCTCTCCCGCATACAACTTGTTAGTTCTAAAAAAGTAGCAGTGTGCCTAAATCGACTTGCATCGGAATACCTGGAGAATCAGGTCGTGATTCCTCAAGATCTCATTGTTTCTCATGCAGAGCTCCCATCCCCACCGGTTGAACTCCATGTCTTGAATAGCACAGCTCACACAGTGTTGCTGTCTTGGATCCCAGGTTTCGACGGCTATTCACCCTTGAGCAGCTGCAGCGTTCAGGTAAGCCATAGAGGGGGTGCTGGGGCTGAAGTCGATGCTGATTGTTATGTCTCTTAACATTTGTGGAGTGGATGGGTGACCAAGCTGCACCTCTTTACATTGGAAGAGGACAAATGCAGCCCTCCAGATAGTGTTGGACTGCAGTTTTGTATCCGCTGTAGCCTATGGTTTCAAACTACAGAAAAAGAGATTCCATTTGAACGTTAGGAAGAACTTCATGATGGTTATTGCTGTTTGGCAGTGGAATATGCTGCCACGGAGGGTGGTGGAGTCTCCTTCTTTGGAGGTTTTTAAGCAGAGGCTGGATGGCCATCTGTTGGGAACACTGTGATGGGGGTTCCCGCATGGCAGGGGGCTGGACTGGATGGCCCCCGAGGTCTCTTCCAATTCTGTGATTCTACAAACTTGGGAGTTACACTCCAACAACATCAGGACAACCACAGTGGACACCTCTGGGATGCTTCTTTTAAATAGGTGCCTTACATGGCACTTACGTGCTTTCTTTGTTTTGCAGTGACAGCACTGCTGAGCAAATGGGAAACAGTGGTTCTCTTGGATGCATGGAATTCCGCCGCTTGTAGTCTTTCCTCTAACTCAAGATATGGGGAAATGTGTCCCTCCAGATTTTAGAGTGTGCTCCTTCTCCACTCTAGTCAGCTCTAATGATGAAGGATGGGAATCGTCTGTGTCTGGAAGGTCATGCGTTGGGAATCGTCTGTGTCTGGAAGGTCTAAACCAGAGCTATGAAAAGATTCTCTCTCTCTCTCTCTCTCTCTCTCTCTCTCTCTCTCTCTCTCTCTCTCTCTCTCTCTCTCTCTCTCTCTCTCTCTCTCTCTCTCTCTCTCTCTCTCTCTCTCTCTCTCTCTCTCTCTCTCTTTTGGACTGCAATGCTCAGAGTTTCCCATGGAGCCTAGGCACAAGTCAGGTTTTCTGGAGGTGGATGGATGGGTTGGTTCTAAGAATTGTCCAGAAAAATATGTTTTCCAAGCATCACTCTAAACCATAAAAAGCCTTAAATTGATTAGACTTTCCTGATAGGAAGGCGTGAAAATAAAACCAAGTTGTATAGAATGGCACTTTCTGTTCAACATGGATTCTTACTGGTGTGGCTTGCACAATGGAGAAACAGCTGGGTTAATTACACAAACATGGGATAGAAATTAAGTCCGGTTAAACAGGCCAGGAATCAGGGCAGGTCCTGTGAAAAGGTGAAGGGAGAATTTGCTTCTCACCCTTGGCAGTCATCTGCACAGTTGCCATTTTCAGTTACTCCTCAAGGATCTTTCTTGGTGGTGCATCTAAACCAGGGGTCCTCAACCTAAGGCCCCGGGGCCGGATGCGGCCCCCCAAGGTCCTGAATCCGGCCCCTGGGACCAATTGCAACCCCCCACCTACCCCCTGTTTTGTGAGCAAGCCAACCTCCACAGCTGCTTTTGGACTGTGATCCAGTCATTCGGTGGTGGACTGTTTGAAAAACCAGGACCCCAGTTTTGACAAACGTCCTTGAGTAAAGGCAAGGCACCAGTGAGTCATTCTAGACAAACCAGCCAGTTTTTGGTTTACAGGGTGGGAAATAGGAAGACGCCTATGGTGAATGTCTGCATTTGTCTGGAAAATTTAAAGCAAGATAATCCGGTCATGGTCACCCGTCGCTCAGGTTGTTTTGTCTTTCTTTTTTGGTTTATCGTCTGCCATGTTTTCAAATGTTTGAAAACAAAAAGACCCCAACAGAAGAGAATCAAGTGCCATTGGATTGCAAATAGTTTTACATCTGAGGCCTACTAAAGAGCTAGCAAGGTGGTGAAACTCTTCTAAAATTTGGTGAGGCGAAGGTTTTAGAAGGTTTCAGTATGAAGGAATTTCATTACCAGAGTGAACACCTCTGAAAGCACTCTCTTTTGCTCTTGATCTAAAATCCATACATGTAGGTGTTGGATAGAAATATCCACCCACAGGAAGGGCACAAGACAAATTTGAACTCACTGCCCCACCCCCTTTTCTTCCTGTTGCCCTCTCTCCCTGTCCATTTTTATCTGGAATGAATTTATTATTTATTTATTTTTATATTTGTATACCATGATCCGATTTTCCTCAAATGGGAACTCTAGGCGGTTAAAAGCAACAACTTATCAAAACAAATAAAAACAACCACCACCACCACAACAGTAATAATTTTAAAAATAAAGGAAAAAGGAAAAAAATCTAATAATACAAAAGATACAAAGGAACAATAACAAGATATCAAATACCCTGCAAGAGGGAATGATGATGATGATGATGATGATGATGATGATGATGATGATGATGATGATGATGATGATGATGATGAGCCAATTCTGAATTATGGCAACTCTTTTGGGGGGTTTTCTAGGTAAAGAATACTCAGAAGTGCTTTACCATTCCCTTCTCCTGGAGGCACACTGGGCACTCTGTGCAACTTGCCCAAGGCCACACAGGCTGGGTTTGTTCGCAGGAGGCACAGTGAGGAATCAAATTCCCAACCTCTGACTCTGTAGTCAGATAACTAAACCACTGTGCAATGCACTAATAAGTAAATACAGTGGACCCTTGTATAACAAACAGCTTGTATAACATAAAATCTGTACAACATAAAAATTCCGGAGATAGGGGAAATTTGCTTAACAGAATCACCTATGGGGAAAATCCATACAACATAAAAATGGGATTACTCCATTTTCAATGCATTCCTATGGGAATTTGTATAAAGGAAAATTTGCTTAACATAATTTCATTTGGAACGAATTAATTCCTTTATACAAGGTACCACTGTATACGTTTTGGTTTCCTAATGATTTTGCCTGGTAGCAGTTGGTTTTACTTTCCCTCCTCTGTGAATTGCGTATAATTTATGCTTCCAAAGAGCTCCTTGTACAGTGCATCTGACAAGTAGTTTAAGAACAGCTGCAGGTTATCAAACCATGGATGAGGTCAATCCTCATCCGTTTGGCATTTATATATTTCGCAATGCCACCCTTTGGCATTTTATCTTGCTTCCCTCTGGCCCAGTCATGGCAGAGGGATGGAACTGGGTAAATGCCTGGCGCACAGCCAAGTCGTTATTTCCAAAGTTGGAGGATTTCCTCCTCCCCCCCACCCCGAAATGGCTTGCTTCAAAAGTAGCTGCTTGTACATCCAAAATTTCTGGAGCGGTGGGCAGCAGGGTTAATGCATGATGAGGCTCTATTGCTGTCTGGGAAGTTTAAGCCCCGGAGTAGGCAGTCATGAAGCTTGCACAAGGATGGGTGGAGGTGGTGTTATCTAGTGCCCCGAGATATGTGAACTGGAGCCAGGTGTACAATAACAATGCAGGTGGCAGCCATATTCCAAGGCTAAAGGGACAAGGTCTCTCTCTCTCTCTCTCTCTCTCTCTCTCTCTCTCTCTCTCTCTCTCTCTAACAGAACTTGGAAACTATTTTTGCTCGCTTGCTTGCTTGCTTTCAGATCACAATTGCAAGGGAAAGCTGCATGTTGCAGATATAATCCGTAGTTGGAACTCAAATCACATTGGCCTACATCCCACATGCCAGCCTTAGCTAGAGTAGACTCACCGAGTCAGGGGCTAAATGGCAAGCGAGTAAGTAAAAAGAGCAGCAGAAAACATCTCCTCCCAGCTCCCAAGAGTGTATGGTCCTGTGATTGGATCTATAGAGAGCAGTGATGGCGAAACTTTTAGAGACTGAGTGCCCAAACTGTGATTCAAAACCTACTAATTTCACAAAGTGCCAATAGAGCAATTTAACCTGAATGCAGGTGGCTGTGAAGGGGCGATGTTGGGTGCCCACAGAAAGGGCTCCGAGTGCCACCTTTGGCACCCGTGTCATAGGTTCGCCAACACTGATATAGAGGGTCAAGCTGAAAGTCATCCAGTGAGTTTTTTGGCTCAATAAAGGCTTCGGTGCTGGAGCAACACAAGTTGTCAAATCACATCTGTACAACAGTTTTGTCCATAGTGTACTCTTTGTGATGACTTTGTATTTTTAAAACAATTGCCTCATACCACTGAGGAAATGCCCTTTCTTGTAGATAGTTGGAATGCAGGAGGATTTTTTTTTTTTGAAAATTGAGACTCATTCATAAAAAGAGGAAGGTAGATTTTCCACATATCGTACTTGCACATTCACGTTCCTGCCCTGTTAGCACTGGGGCAGATGTCTGAGAAAAGAGATGCTATGCTGTGCTGTGGAATTCAGCAAGGTTACTCTTTCGGACAGGTCCATCCTGCCCAATGACCCTGCTGCTTGGAGAGCACTGGTAGCTCTCATTTGAAAAGGAAATTACTTTTCCCAAGCAATGAATGATTTCCTTTCAGAAAACCCCAACCCCCTTGTGGAACGTTCACATAAGTTGCTTTTAGGAACTGCAATGGGTGTGTCAGGAACAGGGCAATCTTTTCCTTTTTGATCCATCATGTCACTGGAATTTGATGCCGCATTCCTGCTGAAACTCCGAAACAAAAGTGTATTATGTGAAATTGATTTGTATCTACTTTTGACTTAATACAACACGTAGCATTCTATGACAGAGTTTCTCGTGTTTGTAAATTTCCTTTCTGTGGCCTCTGCATTGTAAAAACTCCGGAAACAGGCTGGGGAGTTTTGAAAATAATACGCTGGCCATTTTCCAGACTTGATACGCATTAGAATATATTTTTGAATTACTGTACCTATTTCTTAATTCAAATTGTGCCCCATTTTACCTCCAGTAAGATCAGGACATGGTATGGCCTTCCTCTTCCCCAGTTACCCTCACATTTTTTTTAAATTAAAGAGTTTTATTGATTTTAAAGGAAGCGGGAAGGGGAAAGTGGGGAAAGGGGAGAAAGGATACAATATAAAAAGTTACATTGGATCTATCAAGTCAAAAATAATGATTACACATATCGAAGTCAGATAACATATCAAATTACTAGTAAATTTACTACTTCTTGCCATCTCCTTTTGGAGGTCTCTTCGTAATCTCCTTTCACATATCGGGAGAGTCTTGTCAATTTTGATACATTCTCCCAGTTACCCTCACATCTTAACACTTAAGGTTGACTCAGCCTTCTGTCCTTCTGAGGTCAATAAATTGAATACCCAGCTCAGTGGGGAGAAGGGCAGTGTGTATCCAGGATAATTAAATTGTAAAACCATCCACAGAGTGCTTTATATATTAGTGGCACTCTTTGTTCTGTTTTTCCTTAGTCTCAGATTGACTGTCTAAAACCACTGGACTATAGGGACTTCGAAGGAAAGCCTGTTTTTCCATGTTTAAGTATGAGAATACTTCAAATCAGACTAGATTTTCTGTAATGTTTTTAAAAGCTTGTGTGGTTTTGGTCAAATATCCTCTGGCACCTCTGTTTCGCTCCGTATGGGAAGACAGACAGACATTTACAACTTTCTTATAAATGAAAGGTACCCAAAATAGAAGCCGCTGGTTCTGATTATTCTCCGCATTTGCTTGCCAGTACATCTGGTCATATCAAGGAATGTTTCTTCTTCTGTCTTGTGGTATGATAGTGTTGGAATTCACAAATGATGTTAAAGTTGAGTTACTGGAGAATTTGAGATGACATTAGGTCTGAGCTAAAACTGTCAGTGGGTTTGAGAGAGGAGAAAATTTCCACTATGTCATGGCATTTTCCCTGTTTTGATGATTATGTCTATGAAATTAGAACATTATACTATGCCAAGGCACTTAAAGCACTCACTGGGTGGTTTACAATTCAGTTATGCAGGCTACGCATTGACACATATCCCTACAAGCTGGTTACTCAATTTAATGCCCTTAAGCGCTGAGTGAACCTTGAGCATGCTACCTGGAATTGAACACCATGACCATAGTTGTAGCTGCACTGGTTTAACCACTCTGCTATGAGGCCAACACATAATGAATTTTCCACCTTGAGCAAGGGCAAGGAGCATTGCTTCAGTTCTAATTTGTTTCCATGATGACATCATAAAATCAGATCAAGTTGGCTAACATAAGGGTGCAAAGGTTGCAGACCTGAAAATAAAACAGAATGCCATTGTACAAAATGATAGTAAGGCCCCACCTGGAGTATTGTGTACAATTCTGCTCACCACATCTCAAAAAAGACATAGTGGAACTGGAAAAGGTGCAGAAGAGATAATCTAAAACGATTACTGGGCTGGGGGACCTCCCTTATGAGGAAAGGCTAAAACATTTGGGGCTCTTTAGTTTGGAAAAAGGGTACCTGAGGGGGGATATGATTGAGACCTACAAAATGAGTAAAGTGGATAGAGGGACATTCTTCTCCCTCTCACAAAATACCAGAACTAGGGACATCCACTCAAACTGACAGTTGGGAGAGTGAGAACAGACAAAAGAAAATATTTTTTTTTACCCAGCGTGTTGTTAATCTGTGGAACTCCCTGCCACAAGATGTGGTGATGGCATCTAACCTAAATGCCTTCAAAAGGGGATTGGACAGATTTCTGGAGGAGAAGTCCTTCACAGGTTACAAACCATGACGGAGATGTATAATTTCCAGGCTTAAAACTGGGGTACTTCAAGGACCAGCTGCATGGGAGTGGTATCAGGAGACAGATATCTAGTCTTGTGCGCTCCCGGACATGTTTGGTGGGGCCACTGTGAGATACAGGAAGCTGGACTAGATGGGCCTTTGGTCTGATCCAGCATGGCTCTTCCTATGTTCTTATGTGACATCATTTCCTTAATGGTATTCAGAACAGCCTTTGTCCCAATGTGGTAATTGCAAGGTAGTACAGTAAAGGAGAATAAAAGCAGTGCAAGGCAGAATTTATCAACTATTAGTAGGAAAAACCCTTTAAAGACCTAATAGTATTTGTTTGGTATATGTTTTTATGGGCTGCAGAAACACCTCATCAGACCCATAGAATGTATCTTTTGGGGGCAGCAATTGCAAACATTCAAGGCATGGAGGGCCAGATGGAAGGTCTAAAAACCTTGATCAATTTATCCGTGTTTTGGGAATGACTGCCTTTTAGTTAACAGTTACTGGGAGGTGAGAAGCTGCTCGTAACATAGATAATGAGATTCACTCATATATGAATTTAATTGCTGATGAATCTTTTTGAGTGTGAGATAGTAGTAAGAAAAAACTGGGTGGATAGAAATACAAAAATTACAGGCAGTGAGGCAAAATAAAGCAGCTGAAAGTTTTCAGACATCCTTGCATCGATGAGCTGATTAACATATGTAACGAGATTAAATAACCTTTGTCCATAGCGAGGCCAGAGGATACAAAGTTGAACATTAAAACCTTGCTTTTTTGGGAGGCATTTGGCAACCTTTGATCTTTAATTTTTTAAAAATTCATTTTTTTGACGTCACTTGCCGATGATTTCGTTTTTTACCTATTTTTCCCCTCCTTTAATTTTTTTTCCGATTCTTTGATGTATTGCCGTATTGTATTTTAATTGGTTGCTTCAACCCAAGTTGTTAACCACCCAGAGTTCCCTGGGAAGACGGGCGGTATATAAATAAATAAATAAATAAATAAATAAATAAATAAATAAATAAATAAAATATTTGAATGAATTCTTGTTAAATCATTTGGGGGATTAGGTGTCCAGGAAATGTTTTGAACCTTCTGAGTTTTTAAACATGTAAATTGTTCACTCATAAAAATTTGTATCAGCTCTAGTTTCCCTTTCATAAGACCCTTAGTCTTTTATTCTGGTACCAGTGTTGGCAACATTTGTATAAAACAGCAATTCCTAGCCTTGGGTAAGGAAGGTACTCATGGGCTGCAATTCTCAGAAGCTTGTACTACCACCTGTGCTAGCTGAGATTTCTGGGAATTGTAGTCTAGGAACACGTGAGTTGTCCAAGGCTGGGAACCACTGCTTTAAAACAAAAGACTGTTTTGAGATGAACAAAGTCTGGTGGAACAGTGTCTTAGCCTGCGGCCCTGATCCACACAGCAGGTCAGTGTTTGGCCAATACTGAACTGCACAAAGCCTGCACGTTAGGACTGAGAGCAGTTTTCTTACCCTTGTCCACAGTGACATGCAAAGGTTGAGACCTTTGTTCTCAATGAGTCCTCCCTGAGAACAGTTGTGCAGGCCCTCGTGATTTCGAGGATTGACTACCGCAACGCACTCTACGTGGGGTTGCCCTTGACCCTTGTCCGGAGACTCCAACGGGTACAAAATGCGGCAGCCAGACTGGTGGTGGGTGCTCACAAATATGATCACATCACCCCAGTTCTGGCCCGTCTGCATTGGTTGCCCGTCGCTCTCCAGATAAGGTTCAAGGTCTTGGTTTTGGTTTTCAAAACCCTCCACGGCTTGGGACCTGAATACCTGGCGGAGCGTATCTCTCGGAGATCAACAGAGGCTAGGCCCACTCGAATGTCGCGGGAGCGCTCACTCAGGGTGGCCGCACCTTCTCGGTGGTTGGCCCTTCATTATGGAACCAACTACCGAGTGAGCTGCGCCTTGCACCGTCCCTGCCCGCCTTCAAAAAGGCTTTAAAAACTTTGCTCTTTAAGGAGGCTTATGGCGACCTTATTTCTATTTAGTTTTTTTTCCTATTAAAGTCTTTTTTCTCTGCCCCCCTTCTGTCTCTCCCTTCTGCCCTTATTCCTGTTTTCCCCCTTGGTGTTTTATTATTGTCTTATCTAATGTTTTTACCTGTAAACCGCCCAGAGTCCATCTGGGAAATGGTGCGGTACAGAAGTGCAATAAATAAATAAATAAATAAATAAATAATAAATTTGTGAATCCCACAACCAGTGCATTCACTGGGGATTCTGGGAGCTGTAATTTAAAGAAGAAGAAGAAGAACTTATTTAAGCTTTTCTTATCTCTGATCATGTGCAAGAGTTCCTGTAAAATCTAATATCCCTCTTAATGCAAATTAATTGCAATATTGACTGATAAGCCATTCAATGTGTTGAAATGACTGGCTTAAGTCTCTTTGCTTTACAACTTCATTTTCATTTCAGGTTAAGAATCTCACTGCCCCAGATAATGTGTCTGTGATGGCTTTTAATACTTCCACCCCGCCGCATCTGTATCATGTTCAGCATCTAAGGGCTGTGAAGAATTACAGCATGCGGGTTTCTTGTATGAATGAAGTGGGGTGGTCTGGCTTCAGTCCTTGGATTATGGCCAATACAACAGAAGGAGGTAAGAAAATGTCAACAAAAACAGGTACAAAATTGTACCAATAAATAGTTACTCCACAATTTAAGTATTATGTATGTGCATCTCACTGATCCTCTGAGGTAGAGATGGGCACGAAACATTTTTTTTTCATTTTTCATTTGGTTACAGAATGAAACGAAAAACAAAGTGCCCTTTTAAAAAATGGAACAAAACAAAACAAAACAGAAATTTCATTTCATTTCATTCCGTTTCGTTTTCATTTCTTATTTATTTTGACAAGCGCCAATCTCAGTGCTTGTCAAAATAATTTTTTTAAAAAACACGACCGGCCTCCCCACAGGCCAGCTGGTCGGTGCTCAGTTTTAAAAAAAGCTTGACCCAGCCTGCGTGCCAGCTGGTCGGAGCTCAGTAAAAAATAAAAGAAAGAAAAAAGTGCTGCCCCAGCCCATGGGCCAGCTGGTCGGCACCAGGTTTAAAAAAAATGTGCCAACCTAGTCTGTGGGCCAGTTGGTTGGCACTAGGTGGGGGGGTGGAAGCGCCGACTGGCAGGGCTGGTTAGCTGTAAAAAAACAAACATCAAAACAAAACAAAACAAAACAAAATGAAGAACAAAACATTTTTTTAAAAAATGTTCCATTCCAAAGAAAATGAGTTAAAAAACAAAACAAAAAAATGAAATGAAACACCATTTTGGCATTTTGTGTCCACCTCTACTCTGAGGCAGTGGTATCTAACCTTGGATTCCCAGATGTTCTTGGACAAAAAAAAAACCCAGTAGCTGTCACTACTAGCTGTGCTGGTCAGGATTTCGGGGTCCTAGGAACCACTGCTCTAAGGAACTCAGAGTAGACATAGAGAAATTTCTTCTCTTTTTTTGTTTCATTTTTGTCTTTTAGAAGAACAGCCTTCTAAATGAGATCAGGCTAAAATTGCACATCATGTAATGGCTTTGTTAAGGCAGGAATATTTGCCTGTTGTATCATTCAAGTAATGTATGCAGTCCTGTAGAAAATAGCATACACATTATGGAAAGCAATACAAAGGATACTAATCTTATGTTTCAGTGTCATTCGATCTGCTTGCTTTTATTTTCTCTTCTTTGCACAAGTGTCCTATTTCTGTGTGCAAAACTGATGTCCTTTTTACTAAATAAACTCTTGAGACAAAAACCACAAAGAATCACCCAATGTTAATATTGTCCAGGCTAGAAACAAACAAAATGTAGTTACCACATTTTTCCATTTTGCACACTTTGTAGAAATGCACAAAATTCAGTATTTAAAATGCAGAAAGTCAGTTAGAGAAGGACCAAAAAAAAATCACCACACAACCCTTTCAGTCTTGTGGTAAGATTTGTTTTCACTATCCTATTCCCTAAGCAAGGATGAATTATATTAACATTCATGTGACTAAAGGGGAAGAAGAAATATTTATCCATTTTGTATTTAAGAAGTGCTCCTTTCTTTTTAATTTTGTTATTTTGCTTTTTTAAAGTTATATATTCACCATGTACGCTGAGAAAGCATCAGAATCATAGAATCATAAACTTGGAAGAGATCTTAAGGGCCATCTAGTCTAACCCCCTGCCATGCATAGGACAGGTCAGGACTGCAAAGAGCTAGGAAGCAGTTACCCCATCAAAGTACTCTGGACAGATGGTCATCCAGCTTTTGCTTTAAAACCCTGCAAAGAAGGAGACTCCACCACCCTCCTTGGCAGCATATTCCATTGCTGAACAGCTCTAACTGTCATGAAATTCTTCCTAATGTTTAAATTGAATCTCTTTTCCTGTAGTTTGAGACCATTGCCCCATGTCCTAGTCCCTGAAGCCATGGAAAACAAACCAGTCCCTTCTTCAATGTGACATCCTTTCACATATTTAAACATGGCTATCATATTCCCTCTCAGTCTTCTTTTTGTAAAGCTAAACATTCGCAGCTCCCTAAGCTGCTCCTCGTAAGACATTTCCTCCAGACCTTCAATCATTTTGGTCGCCCTCCTCTCAAGCCGTTCAAGATTGTCAACATCCTTTTAAAATTGACGTGCACAGAAGTGGACACAGTACTCCAAATGAGGTCTGACCAGAGCAGAATAGAGTGGTACTATCACTTCCCTTGATCTAGACACGATGTTTCTGTTGATACAACCAAGAATCGCATTGGCTTTCTTGTGGTCCACCAAGACTCCCAGATCCCTTTCACAGGTGCTATTTTCCAACCAGATATCTCCCATCCTATATCTGTGCAATTCATTATTTTTACTTAGATGCAGATTAGTTAGTCTGTTGGTTTTATATGTGCTTTGTTGTTAAGCTCCCTCTGCTCCTCCTGGGAATGTCACGCTCTCCATCAACGAGTCAAGTTCTTCTGTGATCATCACCTGGATTAAGCCTCCTGAAGCAGAGATGAACGGTGAACTTCAGGGCTACAGCATCTTGTACACATGGCAGACTTCAGAGGTGTCTGTAAGTAATGAACTATGAATAGATAAAGCAAAAGAGCTTTGACAGAAAATACTAGCTACTTCTGTGTTTCTAAGCTTTGCTTTATTGCAGTTGTGGTTATTTGTGATCTGAAACTTCAGCTGAAATCCTGTTGCATAGTAGAGTAAGTCACACTCAAGTAGGATCCTTGATTCAATGGGGATTTGGTGAGTCAACTCCTCTGTAAGTTCCATTGATTCCAATGGGCTGGATCTAGTGGTAGCTTCCTTTAGTGTACTGAGTCATGATTAGAGTGGGTGTCTTTGAATCAGTGGAATGGAGCAAAGAGCTGATTACCAAACCTGATACAATAGGTCTACTCTAATTCAACTTAATTACACTAAGCAACAGGATTTCAGTCACTGGGTATTTTTCGAGATAACGTATTTGCTGAGAATACCCAATTCCTACAGTCAGTGGTAAAAATCCATTAGTTACACTCACTAGTATGACTTTTAGCAGCGAATTGCCACAAGTTAAGAAATTTGCACAGGCCTGTCCTGGTGCACACCAGTCACATAGCTCAGTGTGCAGTACTCTGACTTAACAGCCACTGAGGTTGCACCAGAGGTATTGCACTACACCAGTCCCAGGTATTTAACTACATACAACAAACTGCAATGACAGTCCCATATATGCTTATCTGGGGGCAAGTCCTATTGAACGTGGTAGCGATTGCTTCTGAGTTGACAGTTGTGTCTAGGATCACAGTGTGATGTTCTTAGATCTGCTGCAGCCCAGATTGTGCATTCTCTCGGTGTCTTTAGTTTTGCAAAGCAAAGGAGAATGGTGTCTGAAATCTTGAGCTGCTTGTAGCTTTAAAAAAATAAAAGAGCAAACACCTGACTGAGATTTTTCAGAGCATAATATAAAGCTGGTCAGCTTTCTAGATCTTGGTAAACTGGCAGTCTTATTCAGAGCAAGGTTCTCTTGCTCCCTCCTGGCCTCTGAGGCTGCAGTTGGTTGAGAACAACATTTGCCATTATAATAAATGTACGGTACATCAGGAATGTGGCACACCATGGCTGATTACACACACACACACAGAGAGAGAGAGAGAGAGAGAGAGAGAGAGAGAGACAGAGACAGACAGACAGACAGACAGACACACACACACACACACACACACACACACACACACACACACACACACACACACAGAGTGTTTTGACACAACTGCAACAAAAGTACCATAGGGAACTGAGAAGAAAAACAAAAGAAAGAAGAAAAGCTGACTTTCATGACAGACTTGTGCTCCTAAACAAAATTATGTTTCTCACTTCTGTAGATTGCCTTTATTTATGCCATTTAGCAAATATCGACTTTACTTGTGTCGTAGCCTGACATTTTCAGTTCAAAGAGTGAAGTGTAGGAAATAATTGGGAGTGCTCATAGAACAATTTTAGGCTTGTCTTCTTAGAAGTGAGCGCCACAAAATGTCCTGATGCTTAATCCCAGGCAAAGAGGTGTGGAGTTGCATCTTAAATGTATTCAACAACTGTTCCCACAGAAGGAGGAGAAGCTGTTCATGTTTGTTTCCTTTGAGACTTTAGTTTTCTGTTCCTGTTTTAGAAGGGTTTTTTTTTTTTACGATTTAGAAATCTTCTGGCCCAAACACACTGAAATCATCAAAGCAGTCTTCTGATCTTATAACTCGTGTTAGGTGGAGATGCTAACTCATCAAGTTACGCTGCAGACAAGAGACTAAAGGTCACTTCCTGATCCTCAGGAGAAGGACATAACTCTTGGTATTTGGATTCCCCAGTAACACATGGGGAGCTGGACTGTTTATAACCCAGCAGTTTGTGCTTTAGATGTTTCTGTTCACTTCTAAGATTGGGCTGGCCAAAGACATTTTATTGTCCCCGAAGAACGGCCACCTACCCTCACTCCAGGTACAGGAGCCAGCCTAATGGGTTGTTGAATACTGTTTCAATAAGACAGGGTCTTCAAGTCCAACTCAGAGGGGTTGCAGATTAGGAACATGATTGCATTGACTGTTTTCATAAGAACACTAGTGTTTTCCATGTTGCTTTTCACCCTTCATAATGGGCTTTGCTTTTCTTCTTGTGTGCTCTTTACCTTTTAATGTTCTAAGTTACCTTTTAATGTTCTAAGTTGCCTCTTCAAACTCCCTGTTCTTAACTTAAATATGTCTTAAATGGTCTGGACTGTATATTGTCCGTCATTATTGTAAGCCACCTTGGGTCCTTTTCCAAGGAGAAAGGTGGGGTGAAAATATTCAAAATAAGTAAAAATAAATAAAGGAGAAAAAGATGAGTTCACTGTTCATTCTGGAAGCAGTTGAAGGGTCTGTCCTCCTGAATGTTAGCCATCAGTATGCTTCCAGTCCAAATTCAAGACACTGGCTTGGGATGTTTCAAGGAGCAGGTCTCTCTGTATCTCTTTCTCCTGAGCATTGGGATGTGGTGTGCAGCCCCACCTTTGTGTAGCACCAGTAGGAGCACTACCTCATACAGAGACGCAGGAAAGGGCCTACTTTGCTGCAGCACCCAGCTTTGGAATTTTGTCCTCCTGAAGTCTCAGTGACCACCAACATCAGTCTCATTTTGCTGCCAGATAAAAATCTTGCAGTTTGTTACAACCTTTGACAGCTTGGGTGCATGTCTTGAGTAGGTTTTGAAGTTCTGATACACTATACTTAGTTTACCCAGAGTGGTATAGTGCATAGAGTGAGCGATGAATCAAGATTCTGGAGATCAGGGTTTGAATCTCCACTTGGCTATGGAAACTTGCTGGGGCTTTGGAGGAGGTAGAATTACTCGTTAAATGTCTCACTTACCTTGAAAGCCCTATTAGGGTCACTGCAAATTAGTCCTGACTTGATGGTACCCAACATACAAACAAATTATACCTCGTTTAAATTATTGCAAATATTGTTTTATTTTAAAAAAATGTTTTAAACCATTTCAAGCTGCATTATTGAATGTTATTTACTCTGAAACCTCTGTTGTTTTGATAAGTACCCATATTTTCCCATGTATAAGACGCCCCCTACTTTTCTAACCCGAAATTACAGTTTCACAACCACACAGGTCCCCAACTTACTTCCATGTATAAGACAGCCATCAATTTTCAGTCTAACAATTTTAGACAAAAATATTTATTTATTTATATAGTTTGTATGCCACCCACTACCCAGAGGTCTCTGGGCGGTTCACAATCAAAATAAACAATTAAAACATCAAAATTACAATAGAATTAAAACTAAAAAATATATAAATACAATAAATAAAATACATTAAAACACAACACTACAATTGACATCAGGACCCACAATCATCAGTTTAAAAACTTCTGGAACAGGAAGGTTTTTACCTGGCTCTGAAATGTCATCAACGTCGGCACCAGGCGGGTCTCACTCGGGAAGGCATCCCATAGTCTTGGGGCAGTTGCCGAAAAGGCCCTATACCTGCAAGCCATCCCTTTCACCTCCTTGAGGGATGGCTCTTTCAGGAGGGCTCCCTGGCTAGATCTCAAAATAATGTCACTGAAGGTGTAGTTGACCTGTGGTAGATGGAAACAACTAAGCCAACAATGAAATAGAGGAACTAAGGAAACAACAAAATGAAGACACTGAAATCCTGTTGCTTATCACAATAAGTTGCAATTACTTTAGGCTCATTGGATCTGTGGGGTTGGTGACCCAACTCCTCTGTACATTTCATAGATTCAAATGAGCCTACTTGGGTGTGATTTACTACACTAAACTGGAGGATTTCCGCTAGTCTCTTCTTCCTTGCTTACATAGGCTTGCATTGTAAAAGTCAATTTAAGCACAAATCTATGAACAGGTGGGCTAGAAAACAATGAGCAAATCCATTCTTTATTACAGCTTACTTATTAGCATTACTAATATTGTTTTTCTTTATTTGATGTATCATACCCTTCCCCACAAATGCTTAGGACAGTGATGGCGAACCTTTTAGAGACCAAGTGCCCAAACTGTGATTCAAAACCCACTAATTTTTCACCAAGTGTTGCCAATACAGCAATTTAGCCTGAATACAGGTGTCTGTGGAGGGGCGATGTCGGGCGCCCACAGAAAGGGCTCCTAGTGCCACTTTGGCACTCGTGCCATAGATTCGCCAACACTGGCCTAGGATGTTTGAGAAACTAATTTAAAAATACACGACACTAAAATTGCTGCATACAAATACAGTGGACCCTTGTATAACAAACAGTTTGTATAACACAAAACCTGTGCAACATACAAAATTCCAGAGATAGGGCAAATTTGCTTAATAGAATCGTCTATGGGGCGAATCCATACAACATAAAAATGGTCATGATTAGAGATTACTGTGTTTTCAATGCTTTCCTTTGGGAAATGGGTACAAAGAAAAATTTGCTTAACATAATTTCATTTGGAATGAATTAATTCCTTTATATAAGGTACTACTGTATGTTTAAGATGCAATACAAGACAAATTGCGGGGTGGTGGAGGGGTGTGTGCCAAAAGATTTAAGGACATGCTTATATCCTGAAAGCTTGGACAAATAAATAGGTTTTAGCTAAGGAATAACAGCTAGACCATCCTCTTGTTTTGAAGTTTGCACATTATATGTGGGTAGAACTGAAATCAGCTGGCCGAGTGAACAGTTTTATAATAATGACTCCAAGGACTTAGTTCCTGTTTACACTGAATTTCTGTCCTTGCTTAGTCAACTTGGGCTCTAACGTTTGACCACGTTGCCCCACTAAGTAGCTCGACACATTACATGCCAACATGCCAGCTGCATTGTGAGTCAGAGAAGAAATTTTTCAGGGAGGTTTTGTTGCCTTTCCTTCCCCCAGACCTGGGCGATTCACTTGGAAGCAGCACCTACTGTTCTTTCAGCATGTCATCTGACTCATCCCCTGTCCAGGAAATAACAGGGAATTTATGGGAAAGGGGATTATCTTGTTTCTAATTGGGCATTTTAGCACCATCAAATGGAACGCACGTCTGCTTGGGATGACGCCGTGTCGATCAAGCTTGCTAAAACAATTTGTATTGTCTCTGTTTCATGTTGTTTTTAACTGTGCAGGGGGGAAAGTCCCCAGATGCCCATTTCACCACTGAAGCCGTTTTAATTACGAGGGCAATGTTTTAAAATGGAAAAAGAGACAAACGACTTCTCCTCTAGGTTCCAATTTGTTATCACTAACAGGAGGGTGATCTTGGTGCTGCAGTTTTAGATACTGGCAATTATCAAATTATTGATGAATGCTCAAAATAGCTTGTAGGTAAAAACAAATCAAAATAACAGGCAAATGTGTTGGCACCTCAAAGATGAATTTTATATATATATTTATGTGAGGTTTCATGGGCGAGTCCACTTCATCAGACATGACAGTGGACTTGTCCATGAAAGCTCAAATTTAGAAAAATAAAATTTAGTCTTTAAAGTTCCACCATGTTTATTATTATTATTATTATTATTATTATTATTATTATTATTATTATTATTATTATTATTATTATTATTATTATTATTATTATTATTATTATTATTATTGCTGCTGCTTTTCCTTTTTATTTTGCTTTCCCCTATAATGCTTGCACAGGCTACCCCTTCTGCAAGAACATTCTTATGTCCCAGTGATTTGGATAATGACTGAGAAGTCCCACTTTACCCTGATAGTACAACTGCATTGTACAGTACTTGGCCCGTATCAAGCAGCAGCCACAGCAAGGATTTTTGATGTGGTGCCAGATTGTTTTTAGTCTTGGATGTTCCTCAGTTTGCCCAACCCGCACCTCGTTGTGCCTGTTCTCTGTTCCTTTAAACCACTGGCCTTACACACCTTTCCCTCCATCCTCTTGAGTTTCTTCTGTGTAAACAAGACAGCCTCCATGTTGGAGAGATAGGCAGGATATCTCTCAATGCCATTTGCAGGGAATCTTAAGCAGGTGAAGACATCTGCTTGGGAATACCCTGAAGCAAATGGTGAGCCCCTGTGTGAGACAGAATGCTGGACTGGATGAGCTGTGGCCTGTTCCAGCAAGGCTGTTCTTCATGCTCTTATGCTCTTGCTGAGAGTAGCCAAGATTGGGGGGGGGGGTAACTTTTTGAGGAGGAGGCATCTGGTGATGTGCTGAAACCATCCAGTTGTGAGCCATAGCAGGATGATGGTGTTGGACCCAGAGCTGCGACATTTTATCATGTCCTTCCCCCAAAGTCACTTCCTATAATCTGTCCCAGAATAATGATCCCATCCAATTAAGGATCACATAGTCAGCACAAAAAGAACAAAAAAAAATGATTTGGAACAATTCTTGTTTCTTTGTATAGTCAGAAAAGAGCAGGATGAGCATAAGGAAAAACATAAAATGTTGCAAGCTGTTCATATCTTCTTCTTCAGGACTCCACTTCCTGCATTGATTTTTTTGCATCTTTGCCTCCCATAAAAAGATTGACTTGTAATGACAAGGTCTGAGAACCCACAGCAGGAAGCTTGTACAATCTAGTAAAATGTAGGCCTGAGTTCTGACTCCTGCCATTAAGAGGGCTGGAAAATAAATGTAAATCAACTCCTTCATTGTTCATGTTGGGTACTTGAAGTACCACAGGGATTGTCTTTCTCCCTAAGAGTCAGCTGTTCTCTTGGCTTTAATGTCCGTCTCTTGCTGTAGCAAAGGAAGCATGAAATGTAATCTGGATGAAGATAAATCCTGAATTTCCAGCTAATCACTTAATGGCCTGATTGGGAAACTTGCTTCACACTAATTCTTTTGCATTTTCAAAACATTTTTCCCCTTGCAGCAAAATCACTCTTCTCAAGCTGGCAAAGATAACACTGTGTTCCACATTCCAATTATGGGCACTAATGCTACATGTGCTGTTCAAGTGGCTGCAGTCACCAACGGTGGAGTCGGGTCATTCAGTGATCCAGTAAGAATTTTTATTCCAGGAAATGGTAAGCCAGAAGAGGACAATGATATGTGTTGGGCATATGGGTCTATCTTATCTGTTTATAAATTGCGTTTATAGTCCATATTTCCTCTAGTAACCTCAAGGCATGGAGCCAACTTTACATAGTAGGTCAAGGTGAGAAAAACATCACTCATGTCTTTCCTAGCTCATTTTGTAGAAAAATTGACTTGATCACTAAATGGTAAATCAACTCATATGTAAATACCACTGAATATGTAAATCCCATGTCCAAACTTTGGCCCTCCTGATGTTTTGGACCTCAACTCCCAGAATTCTTAGCTTAGATTGCCAGTGACAAAGGACTGTGGGAGTTGTGGTCCAAAAACATCTGGAGAGCCGAAGTTTGGACATGCCTGGTCTAATGTACAGTGGTACCTCGGATAACAAATTTAATTATCCAAAAAAATTTGTTATCCAAAACACGGTTTCCCATAGGAATGGATGAGAAACCAATTAATCCGTTCCAGAGCCTAGGAAAATGACACAGATACCTGGGGGGGGTTTGCTCAAAACTCTTTATAAAGTGCACAATAAAGGTACAGATGTGATGCAGCCCAGAGCTTCAGTGTGAGCAACTCTTTTTTACCGATGCATGCTGGAAATTCGTTATCTGAGGCAGCCCATAGGGAAAATTATCAGCAATTTAAGCAACAAATATAATATTTACTTGTGCTTGACACAGAGCAGTGCAGCAGTAACGTAGATAAAATGTCAGTATTGATATAAAGGGTTGCAGAGTTAGGCTAACAGAAAGACAATGACAATGAATAGAGTAAAAACTCATATATTCATATATACATCAAAATATACACAGCATAACAACTAAGCATTATATACAATATAGCAAACAGACAAACATTGTGGGGTAAACTGTTCTCACCATAACAGTCCCCAGTAACAAATGGCAAGCTAGTGCTTTTTGTACTATTCAGCACTCATAAAATCTGATGCAATCACTAATTAACAATCTGATGCAATCTGATCTAACCATTACAAATCATGATGTTATAATCAGTTCCACCTGCACTTCATCACTTAACATGCCTGTGATTACTAGTCTCTAACACTTGTGAATTAACATCATGACACTGCAGAATCTAACTGCCTCCATTTTACAATTCTCTTTACACATTCTGTTAAATATACATAACATATGTTTTATCAACTTTTACATATCTTGACAAAAATTCATTATCTTAGGCAGCCATAGAGAAAATTCATTATCCAAGGCAGATCTATACCTAGAATTGCGATTTGTTACCCGAGGCAGCCCATAGGGAATATTCGTTATCCGAGGCAGCCCTATACCTGGAAATTGCAATTCGTTATCTGAAAAATCCATTATCAGGGGCATTTGTTATCTGAGGTATTACTGTATTTGGGATTAGCATCGTGTAGCAACTGGATTAAGAATCATAGGACCATATAATAATTGAGTTGGAAGGGGCCTAAAAGACCATTGAGTCCAACCCCCTGCTCAAGAGAAGAATCTAAATCAAAGCAGATCCAACAGATGGTTGTCTTATGTTCAATTTTTGGAGCACTAGGTTCAATCCTTTGGTATTTATTCTGGTTTGAGACCCTCAGGACCCCTGAGATCTTACAAGAAAGCCATTTTTAGGGGTATTTGGAGGGTGTTATGTCAAGGCTTTCAATGTAAAGGGACGTGGTGCAGCAACTAGACTGAAGCTGTGTTTGTCCACATTGGCTGGCTTCTCAGGCAGGAATTATCTGTGAACCTCTTCTGAACTGCCTTGATTTTCACATAGGACGGATAGGAGAAATGAAACTGTCAATAAATGTGGAACTCTGTGATGCGGTAAAGGAGGATTTAGAAATTTAGTCATTCAAGGTGGAGGGATGGTTAGGTGCCCTTTTTTTCAAGAGCCACAAATCTGTTAGTCCTTCTGAAGAACAATGTGGATCTATTGAAATGCTTTGCTTGGCTCAAATACCAAATTGCAATGAAATAGATTACTCATGAGCCTAATGAGGAGAGGGATAAGCACACTTCAGCACTGATTGCTAACTTATACAACAGGATTTTGGCTGCAAGCTCACATACATACATACATACATACATACATACAGCACACTTCTCTGCATCTAAAAACATCGCTTCCATTGGTTCAAAACTTTTTTCCTCTCTCTTGGCCCTAGTAGCTGAGTGTTTGGGGATCACAGGCAGTAATGGAACCTTGTTAATTCTGATTATTGCTGAATCAGGCTGGCTGGGGAGACAGGGTGGAGCCTACAAGAGAAGCAGATAAGCTGAATTAGGGCTTCATTCCAGCCTGCAAGCCAGAGGCTTCTCATTCTTGCCTTACCATTTTGCTTATAAAAATTTTCACAGAGGGAAAGGCTACTAACATAAGAACATCCTTATCAGTCACTTTCCTTCTTATATTCTTTGTCTTGGATATGTGAATATAAAGGTTTCAGAATGAATATTGCTGATGCACATGTTTTCATGAAATTGTCTCATAAGGCAGTGGTTCTCAACCATCCTAATGCCGTCACCCTTTAATACAGTTCCTCCTGTTGTGGTGCCCCCTTGGCCTGCTTGGAAGAGGCCACAAGCCCCCCATTGGCAGGCCACTATGCTGCAAGTGCCATAGAGAACTTCCCTCTACAGGCACCCTCAACCAACTGCAGCCTCCGGTGCCATTGACTGACATCCCCTCCAACCTATCAAGCTGCAACTCCTTCTCTCCCCCTTTCCCCCTTCCTCCTCCAGACCCAAGCCTTTTGTGCCTTTTTCTTCACTGGCTCATGGTGACCCCTGTGAAATGGTCATCCAACCCCAAAGTGGTCTCAACCCCCAGGTTGGATACCACTGCCATAAGGTATCAAGGATTATATATATGAAGATGTGGCCTTATCATTTTTCCAATACTTGAATAAAAGGATGTTTTCACTTATTAATTCAGGAGCATAGCATTCAGAAACAATCAAACTGTACCCCAAAGATGTCATCAATCATTTCTACTCGCAACAGCACTGACCAATTTACCTTCTAGCACAAACACACTTCATACATCACTAGTTCACACTTGAGAAGCATTTCTTTATAAAGTTCAGGATGATTTTAAAGATATATATTTACTCAGATTTTTTTCCTTAATGTTTTGTGTATTTGGCTCTTTTGATGTCATATGCTATCTGGGAGTTGGCTTCTTTATAGTTATTTTCTAACCCCAAAGCTAATAAATGTATGTAATGATGACCCCGCCCCCAAAAAAAGGATTATAATGAAGAAGGGTAATTAAGCCACACATTAGTGTTACTAGTGTACCAGCTCATAGAAATTCAAGAACTCTGAATCATTAAATGGGAAAGCACAGATTTGTCAGTGCCATTCATTAATTTGGATAGGGAGAAACAAATTTTAACAATTATGGCCAGAATCCTGTTGGCTCACCTGAATGCTTAAAAGTGATTATGTAAGCATTTTCTACCCCCCCCCCTTTCATTTTCATAGGCTCTAGAATTGGGTGCATGGCCTGCTGTGTGACTGAATGGTACAAAAGAGAGACACCAAGAGGGGAAGAATTTCTGTGTGGTTGTCCCTATGCTCAGGGTTTTTCTCCAGTTGGGTTTTGGCTATAATAAGTAAGCTATAGAGAGGAATTTTCAGCTTGATGAGTTTAAATCAGGGTGTCCAACTATGGTATAAATTTGTTTTGCTTCTTGTGATGGATTCTGGTAAAACCCCTTCTAACTCAAAAGAGGGGAGATGATCTAAATTTATTGTCATATGTAAACCTAATTAAGATTCCCAACATTTTTTTAAAAATCATGTCGATCTGGCCGTAAGATTGACAACATAAGCAGCCAACGTGTGTAAAAATTGTAGTCTCTTTTCCCCTGTAACTTGTCTCATTATCCTAGGTTTGATATCCGCTGTCTCATCTGGAACTTCAGAATCCGGGCTTACAGATGCATTTGTAATCATCCTTGGGTTTATATTTGGAGTAGTTGTCATCGGAATAATCATGTGTGTGTCCATGATTGTCAGGAGAAAGTTGAAAGAGGAGACCAAGTTTGGGTGAGTAACAAAGAAAGAGCAAATATTTCTTTTCCAATACAAAGAATATGGACCCCCATATTCTTTGGTTCCAAGCCAGCCCCCCCCCCGAAAACCATGGATAATAGTGAATGCTATAGAAAGAGAGCTGGTAAAGGGGGGGGACACATATAACAGCAACAGAGAAAATTATTTTCACATGCATTACCAGAACTGACCACTGGCCAGTAACAAGAATTCATAGCACGGTCTCTCGCTCCCTCTAGTGACTAGTTTTGGTCATAAATGTGAGAAAAGTTTTTCTGAGCTTTTTCATTTTAATACATTCAGACTGTGGATGAGTGAAACCACATACTGATTCTATGGATATGGGGTTCTTACTATACTATATGTGCATGAAGTGATCGAGTTGCTAAGTAGCAAGAGTGGCCCCACATTTCCGTGACCAGCCTGCTACAGAGCAGAGTGACAATTGAGCATGTTATGCCTCCTCTAAGCTAAAGGGTGCTGCAACCAGCATTGATGGCACACAGGTCAAGTGGCACCACGCCCCACCCACTCTGCCAAAAGGTGTGGGCATGACCCACCACCAAGTAAAAGGAGAAAGTGAATGAGCTGCCCTCCGAAGAGAATGAAGAAAGTTTATGCTTCTTCCGCACACCATACATTAGGAAAGTGAATGGGATTGGGAAGTGGTGCTTACTTCCCCAATATTCATCCATAAGTTTACGTAGATAGTTTGATCCCCTCTAAACCTGGATAGCTCTGTGTTTAAATATCTGGCTGCGGAGCCACAGGCTGGGAGTTGGAGTCCCCAGGGTGCCTCCTACGAGTCGAGTAGTCTGTGTGGCCTCAGGCAAGCTGCACAGTCCCATGACAGCCTCTAGAGCAGTGGCTCTCAACCTGTGGGGTCCCCAGGTGTTCCTGGACTGCAGCTCCCAGAAATCCTGGCCAGCTCAGCTAGTGATGAAGACTTCTGGGAGTTGCAGTCCAGGAACACCTGGGGGCCGACCGGTTGAGAACCACTGCTCTAGAAGAAGAGAATGGTAAGCCAGTTCAGAGTATTTTCTACCTGGAAAAAACTGAAAAGGGTTGCCATAAGTTAGGAGTGACTTATGTCAGCACATGGTGGTGGTGGTGGTGGTGGTGGTAGTGCTCATGGTGGTGGTGGTGGTGGTGGTGATGATGATGATGATGATGATAATGATAATGATAATGATAATGATAATGATGATGATGATTAAATTTTGGAACCCTGAGGCAAAGCCACCAATGTAATGTCCTAGTTATAGCCCTGACTGCAGTGATCATTGAATCCAATTCAGGATGCGCGAGTTAGTGCACAAAATCCTACACACCTAAGGGCCTGTCAGCTTTGAGAACTGCTTCCCCAATACTGACCTATCTTACATTTCAGATCAGCTGGGCGGTGGTGGTGGGGAACTCAGCTGATGATGGCCAGGTGTACCGAGTCTCAAAGGATCCCATGTGCAATAAATAGACTGTTGTGGAAGCCCAACAGCAGGGGAATAAGCCAAATATTACCTTGTTTATGACTGTATGACTGATAACGGAGGTAACAGAGAGGAAATTTATGTAATCAGCAGTTCTGAATATCAGATTCTACTGTGTGATCTTTATATGAGGCATGATTCATCTCAGCATGTGAATATAATCAGCTTTTCAGCTGCTAGATGTCTTAATTGCCTATGTCAGTGTTTTTCAACCACTTAATTGCGTGGGAAAAAATTGAAAAATTACTTTATATATAGTCAATATAGGCACAGAGTTAAATTTTTTAACATTTTCTTTTTTTACTGCAACATACAAGGTTGAAAATTCTCTAAATTTTTTTTTTTTTTCAGACTCGGATTCTCTAAATTCAGACCTCTCTATTCCCACATCCCTTGGCCTTCCATTCCCTTCACTGTACCAGTTTGGTTCATACAGGCATGTCCAAACTTCAGCCCTCCTAATGTTCTGGACCACAATTCCCAGAATTCTAAACTTAGATTGCCAATGACAAAGGACTCTGGGAGTTGTGGTCCAAAATATCTCAAGGGCCGAAGTTTGGACATGCCTGGGTTAATAGCTACCTTCATCTTGTTTAGTTGTGAACCTTCAATCCAGAAACTCTTGTTGTTTTTTTAACCTTTAAATACTCATGTGTAGCAGGGATTAAAGCACTGACAACTTCTCCTTTCCTTTCTTCCTCTGGACTTATTTTCTCTTCTGCTGATTTTGGCACATCTAGGGGCCTGCTCAGAGCTTGAAAAAGCCCCTTTTGGGACTTCATATTCCAGGGGGAAAATAACTTTTTCAACTCCAAGGTGCAAAAGAGTCTAGACAGGGAGCACTGCAGTGAAAAACAGAGCTCCTTGTTTGTTTGTTTGTTTGTTTGTTTGTTTGTTTGTTTGTTTGTTTGTTTACATACCACTCCATCTAGCAACAAGGCTACTCTATTAAAAAGGTAAAGGTTCCCCCCGCACATGTGTGTTAGTCGTGTCCAACTCTAGGGCGGTGCTCATCTCCATATTCAAGCCAAAGAGCCAGTGTTGTGCAAGTCCATGGCCATATGGCCGGCATGGCTGCAAGGAAACACTGTTTTAACTTCCCGCTTTTTTTACAGCAGTACCTATTTATCTACTTGAATTTACATGCTTTCGAACTGCTTGGTTGGCAGGAGATGGGGTTAACAGCAGGAGCTCAGTCTGCTGTGTGGCACCCGGGATTCGAACCACTGAGCTGCCTACTTTACAGCTGACAGTTTTCAGTGCTCTAGCTCCTGGTTTTGTCTCTTTTGGCCATAATGATACCACATGCAATAGACATGGGGATAAAACTGGTAAAGTTGCAGATTACTTTGCTTTTGTTTAATGATTGACCACCAGGAGGAAACAAGGGGAGGGCCAGCCCTACCATTAGACAGAGTGAGGCGGCTATCACAAGCAACATGTTTAGTGTGTCAGAAGAACAAAGGACAATGAGTATGTACAACACCATGTTACAGTCAGGGTGGAGTATTTCCAATGCTTACCGAAGAAGGGATCCAGTCATTCTTTGAACAACTTCAATCTATTCTAAATCCAAAGAAACAAACCAAGGGAAGGAAGGGATTTTTCTGCATGTATTTTTAAAGAATTAAGTGAAATATTTCAAAGGTATATAGAGAACAATTCTGAAATTGCTTTGTTGTCAAGATTTGCTGATAATAATTATGATTTTAAAACTAGAGAGCTGATTACGAATTTATTGACAGCGGCTGGATTAATAACAGCTAGAAGTTGGAAATCCAGACATGAACTATATTTAGATGAATGATATGATGAAATATTTTGAAGCTGAGGCTCCAATACTTTGGCCACCTCATAGGAGAGAGGACTCCTTGGAAAAGTCCCTGATGTTGGGAAAGATTGAAGGCAAAAGGAAAAGAGGACGGCAGAGAATGAGATGGTTGGATGGTGTCATCGATGCAACCAATATGGTTTTGACCAAACTCCGGGAGGTGGTGGAAGACAGGAAGGCCTGGCGAGCTCTGGTCCATGGGGTCACGAAGAGTCGGACACGACTTAACAACAACAACATGATGAAATATAGAATATTGCTCTAAATGATAAACTGGCATGTACTTTAAAGATCAAGAAAGGAGAGTTAAAAAGAGATACTTTGTATGATATTTGGGGTACATTTATTGAATATGTGCTTGTAAGAGATAAGGGCAAAGCTTCCATGCAACAATCAGTTTTGTTCTGGAAGGGAGGATAAGGAAAGAAAATAAGAAGAATGGTCCCACTTGTGGAGGGGTGCACTGTTGTTGTTGTTGTTTTGTAATTTGTATTTTGTATTTTCTTCTGCATGTTCTATAGCAAGCCAGGGACTGGGTGAACCACAAAATGCTCTGTAGGAAACAGGATACATCTTGCCAAGGATGGAGAGAGACTCTGTTCTTTATGCCAAAGAAGCTTGGCCAGCTTTGGGTATTATGCAGTGACTTGAGTGAATAGGGGCAGGCTGCCATTTACGGCTCTGCCTTAGGCAGCAAAGTATCTTGGGACAGTCTAGGAAGCCAAGGACTCTATTTGCATATTAATTTTGCAACCACCGTGGCTGTGAAGAATGTCTCTCTGTAGTGACCTGTGTCCCTTCCAATCACCTCTTTCATTTTCCCCCATGAAGCTGCCTGTCTCAACTGTTTTGGTTTTAGTTCTGTTCATTACAATGGAAGAATGGGGGGGGTTGGGGATGACAAAAATACCATACTGGATCAAGAACCTATTTTTTGCCGTATCACCAGCTTCAGATCATTTGCTCACAGCTTTGCTTCCTCTGCATTTTCCCTTTTCACCGCAGAAATAATTTCCAAAACAATGAGGAGAATGGGAGTTCTCATTTGTTGAAAATGTTTCTTTTTAAAACTTAAATGTCAGGGGGAAGTGTTTTACTCTATGAGTGACACAATCCTGGTGAAATGGCAAAGTCTGTTTGCACACATTTTAAACATTCTAGGGTTCTTTTTGTGTCTGAACATCATCTGGATTTGAAATAAAGTTTTAGTCCAGGTCCTTCGTGATTTCCAAGGAACTATGTACTATGTTGCATGAAAACTTTGAAGAAGGAGCTGTGTTATTGAGTATTATAAAATTGGGAGAGATTCGATAGACAGGAATCAAATATACCTAACTTGGTACATATATTATGGCATAGGTGAAAATCTGATTTATTTTTTAACTGCCATACTTGGGTTTCAGAAGAATAGGAGGACAAATTCAGTGAGACCAGAATACAGTGGAAAAAATCATGCAGAGAGATAATTATGCTCAGACATCAAATAAAAATTGCAGCAGCAACTTGTAACCTTCTGGCACTGGTAGATTGATGCAGAACCATATACCAGACCTAGAACAGTTGAGCTTTGCAGCCCTTTAGTCTTGTTTACAACACAACCCACTTTAATTCCTTACCCTTTTCTAACATGGGAGGTGTCCACACTTCGCTTCTGTGAGAATTGTTTTATATTATCAACAAAGGCCCATTGTAGTCTGAATTCACAAAACTCCTTCCCTTGTGACCTGGTACAATGGCGGTCTAAAACAGATCAGCCTCTTTTTCCTAAGAACCTTTAGAAATTACCAGCTGTTCTGAGTATACTATTTGTGTGTGTGTGTTTTTTAATAACACACTTCTGGGAATTCAATGCCACACTGAAACGTTAAGGCAAAAAAAAAATCTCCTTTGTTTTTCCACGCTTATGCAACAGTTTCTGGGAGTCCCCTCTCTCTGTTGAAGCCCTATAGATTACAAGGTTCAAGCACAGTTCTTTCTGCATTTAGCAGCATGTTTTTTTTAGTGAATAAATATATGGAGGTGAAATCCAACATTGCATGAACTTGACAATGGAAGTTTCATTTCCATTCCCCTTTACAGCACCCCCAATCCAAATCTACTTTAGAGCAGAGGTCCTGGCCCAGTGATATATATACAGTATCAACAGTAAGACACAGATACGTGCTCATTATTCCATGGATCAACAGTGCCTGCTAAAATGGCATACAACATCAAGCGTCATGGACGACAAAAAGATCAGCGTCCATCTAAAATCAAAGATTTATCGCACGATTGTTTGCCCTGTTGTACTCTATGGTGCAGAGTGCTGGCCAGCAATTAAAGAAATTGAATGTCGCCTTGGTGTCATGGAGACAAAGATGCTGCGGTGGACCTCTGGCCTCACACGAAAGGACCATGTGCGCAATGATGACATCAAAGCAAAAAATGGCATCACACCTATCGCCGACAAGATGCACAAATGAATAAATGAATGAATCTTTATTTATGGTTGTTAACCAAATCACAAGATGCATGAAGCCCGACTGCATTGGTTTGGTCATGTCCTGCATGCCAATGAGGAAACTCTGGGCAGAAAAGGTCTCACCTTGCAGGTCAGCAGATCCTGACCAAGGGGTCACCCACAACAGCGCTGGATGAACACCCTCAGGAATGACATGAAGTTGTCCTGGGTTCACCCAGACCAAGCCCATGACCGCGCCAAGTGGAGGACCAAAACAAGAATAGCAGACCCCACCACCAAGTGGGACAAACACTAACCCCAAGTCAGTAGCTGGGGGCAGAATCTAAGAAGTTCCAGTTATTATTCCATGAATTATCCCCCACCCTATATTTTCCATGCTCAAGAAGAAGAAGAAGAAGAAGAAGAAGAAGAAGAAGAAGAAGAAGAAGAAGAAGAAGAAGAAGAAGAAGAAGAAGAAGATGTGCAGTGGGTATTTATAACAAATATTAATCCCTCTTTCCTTTTGCAAGTGTGATGTGTCATCGCCTACCAACTCTACTTACCATATTTAGCTGTCAACTTTTGGCCTGACAGTACAAATTTTGGAAACTGATTGCTCCTCCCAATTCCCTGTTCCCTCTGCTCACCAACTGCCGTGAACAACAGATATAATAATAGAAGGCTGGAAAAGATACCCTTACACTGGGTTGATAGCTTAGTGATTTGGGCATCAGGCTGAAGAGCCAAAGGTCAAGAGTTGAGTTCCCTGGTGGACCTTCCAGGAGAAAAGTCAACCTTGGGGCCAACTGAACAGTCCCAGGGCACTGCCGGAAGAATGGAAAGGTGATCTACTTCTCAGCGTTCTGTACCTGTAGAACCCTGGGAAGGCTCACAATAAGTCAGAATAGACTTGATGGCATGTAATTGCTGTTGTTCTAGTAAACATATCCACTCCTTGTTCTTATCATGAAAGGTTTCAGATTTTTTTAGAGTGTGAAATAAAAATACTGAAAATCCTACTCTAGGGGGTTTCCCCTGCAGATGTGGGGGTGCTAGAGAGAGGGGAGACGGCCTCCTTGCCATTCTTCTCATAGAAATTGTTCCATCAATGGGAAACATTCACTGCACACATCCCATGGGGATACTATCTAGACATCAAATATGTTTGATCTAGTCTAGTAGTTAATGGTGTGTCATATTGCCCTAAAAACTGTGTAGCACTCTTCTATATATTTTTTTTATTTGATGTTACTTTCAATGACGTCACTTTTGAATTACAGCATTCCTATGAATTCCAAACTTCCAAAAGGTCCAGTCATTAACAGCCCTGTTGAGGTCCTGTAGATCAAGAGCCGTGGCTGCTTTTACTGAGTCAGTCCATCTCATGTTAGGCTTTCCTAAAGCCCTTCCTCCTGCCTCCAACTTTCCCTAGCATTATATCTTTTCTAGTGAGTGTTCCCTTCTTGTGATACATCTGAGGTGCAATATTTCCAGCTTAGTCAATTTTGCTTAGAGAGAGAGAGAGAATTACTGTATCCTTAAAACTGTGCTCCAATGCCACATTTCCAATGAATCAATCTGTTTCTTGTCATCTTTTGTCACTGTCCAGCTTTCAGATATTTACATAGTAATTAGAAAGACCACAGTATGTATTATCTTGGCTTTGGACCACAGCAACAGAAGTTTGAACTTATGGATCTTTTATAGTTCCTTAGCAGTTGCCCTTCTACTGTACACTGACAGTGTGAATACACATCTCAGTTCTGACCTCATCTTCTGTGTTTGGGCTGATGATTAAACTAGAGTATTGGATATCTTTAACAATTGTGGTTTCTTCATTGGCAATATTAAACTCATGTGATTCTTCTGTTGTCATTGTGCTTCTTTTTTTAGCGTTCAACTGCAATCCTGTTTTTGTGTATTCCTCTTTAACACACAACAATTTCAAGGCTATCTTTACTATGTGATGGATTATTTGTTTGTTTGTTTGTTTATATTTATAGACCGCCCGATTTTTCCCAGAGGAACTCTGGGCGGTTCACTGCATAAAAGATAAACAAATGGAATAAATCCTTAATATAAACAAGAAACAAATAAACCTAATCATTCATCATCATTGTCAGCCCCAATGGTACAGTATGACCTTTTCTGCTATAAAGCCTATAAACATTTTAGGTAATAACAGAATCTGTTGTGACTCTTGCTCATTTCTGAAGTGTGTTCTGCTTGCTGTGTGGTTTGGTTTAATGACATGTATTGCATGGATTTAAATTCTAAAAATGGTTTTATTGTGGTGGTTGATGGAATGCTAGAAAAGCCTTCTGGGCCGTATGATTCACCATTCAAAGGGAACCTCACCAGCATGCGAAGAGCCAAGCCGTGTTCACTTAGTTTCTTTTCTGTATTTACAGAGTACTCTGCAACAGACGTTATCTGGGTAATTTCCAAGACGGGGGGGGGGGATGAAAACCATGAAATACAAAAAGTGAACATGAAAATACAGCAAAAGCAAAAGCAAAATGAAATCTGTAGCTCAGAATAGGAAGCTGCACTTGCCCAAATTCCCTTTTGTACACAGCTACTCAAGGTGCAGAAATCTAGAATGAACAATGAGAGGGGACATGGTCACAAGTGAGAATCCTATAATTAAACCAAACATACCTGTGCTTGTTAAACATGAGCTCTCTAGGTGAAGTGCTCGCTTTTTACATCAAGGGAATAGATGCTCCAAGTGAAATTCATTGGTCTCTTCCCTATGTTGTTTTTTTTGTGTGCAAGAACTCTGTCAGAGAGAGAGAGAGAGAGAGAGAGAGAGACAGAGAGAGAGAGAGGCTCAAAGCCACCCAGCAACGTTCATGGCTCAGTGAGAATGATAAGATGGACCTCCCAAGTTGCCTACACCACATCTACATCACAGTGGCTTTCCTAACCTGCCAACTCTCTTGGGCTAGCTGACGGAGACATGATTTTTAAAGGAGCAAAGCACTAAAAGTAATACAGGGAGTGAACAGCAGGCTCTCAGTTCCATTGCACACACTGGTTCTTATCAAAAGCTAATTCACACACAAATACTCCTACTTCACAGTTGCATGAGCAGAAATGTTGGATCAACACAAAGAAGTGCCCTCAGCGACTATGTTATGAACTGTGTTTGTTTGCTGTGTCCAGTCACTTCAAATTTAATGACAACCTCCAAAAGGTCCTATCATAAAGAGCCCTGCTTGCACAAGACTGTAGCTTCCTTTATTGGGTCAATTCATCTCAGATTTGGTCTTCCTTATTTCCTGTTCTATTCAGCTTTTCCAAGCATTATTGTCTTGTCATCTCATAATGTATATTATGATATAAGTCTCCATTTGGCTATGTTTGCTTCTAGAGAGGAATGATTTTATCTAGCAGCCACCTGCAGTGTTTGTTTTTCTATCAGTCTATATAGTATGTCACAAGTACACATCTTGAGGTCTAGCTGGAAGATAGCATCAAATATATATAGCATCTAAATATATAAATATATATACACACAATCATTATAGAAGACATAATAGGCCTAAATGGTGTTACTGCATGCTGCTCAGACCTTGAGCCCTATCACATCAGAACATAGCTTTTAAAGTCCTTAGGTCTCAACCTTTCCTGAGCTCCGATATTATGAAAGGGGGATGTTTCTAATTCTGTTCTCTAAACTGGCACATTTTTTAAAATGCCCAAGAAAACAGGGAAGCAGAACTTTCACGATTACTGGACCCACAAATGCCCTGAATATTCAGCTCAGCTTAATTTGAAGCACTCAGAGGTCTAATGATAGCAAAAGAATACAGTATTCATTATAGCTGGTCAGAGATATGAGAAATAACTCCCTCCGCCTGTGCATTTACAAAAAAGCAAACACAAACCCCTTCCATGGCAGCTCTTCACAATTTTTCAAAAGAGCAAAGGAGTTGCTTTCACACTACACTCTAACTCATGCACTTAAGAAGTCCTTGGTTTCTCTTTGGGATGTGGAAACTGCAAGTGGTGCATGGAAGTGAAAGTTCTTGCATTTTAACGCGGTTGCTAATGAACACACCATTTAAAAGAACAGGAAACGCCTGACTGCTTTGTTTCTCCCAAAATAGTTGAGTGACTCAGCATTCCTTTTGTACTGAGTTTAGTTCACTGAAGTTCTGTTGAGATAAACTAATGGAAACAACGGTGTCACATAACATACTCAGAGGATTAAAAATATGAAATAAATGTCATTTCCTTTTATATTGTTTTTATTCTTTGTGAGCTGAGCACCTGTCCATGACCATTCTAAGAGTGACTGAATCCTTTTCCCCTTCAGCTGTGATTGTTGAGCTTCCCAAAGAATTCAATTTGACAGGCGTAATGTTATACTGCTTAAAGACATTCTATTTATTTATTTATTTATTTATTTTGCCCCTTTTAGGTATGCTTTCAGTAATGATGAATCAGAACTGGCTGTAAATTACAGAGCAAAGAAATCCTACTGCCGCAGACCGATTGACCTGACACGTAAGTTTTAGATGTGTCACAAGAGCCGTTCAGTGTTTTGGTTTACTGAAGCAGCATGTAGAAAAATGTGGGTTGGCCATAGGATTATGCATTGGGAGAAATGAAGCAGCAACATTCTGGTGAAGAATTAAAAGAAATTTGTGCAGATGAAGAGAAGAGAAAGAAGAAATTATGTAATCACTTTTCACTTCATTTCCTGGCCTTTAACTGTGGCTGTGCTATGCTGACCATTTTTAGAAGTGGCGAGTGAGTTGTGCAGCTGCCGGAATGTGGGAGTCAGTGTATATGCAACCCTTTCATATAACTAGCAACTGATTTGATAGTCTGTCACCAGTTAATAGAAGACATACATGGTTAAAAGTGTGTTTGGTAGTAGCTTAGAAAGGTCTATTCCAGCAGGAAAGGGATAATCCGAGTAGGGGAATAATTTTTTGTTCTCATCATGCTCCTTGCCCCATCTCCATGCAAGTGGGCACCACCAAAAATCAATGTTTCTGATCTCAAGGAGAGGTCCAGGAGAGGTGGGGGGGGAAAGGACATCAGGTCATCAGAAATTGTTCATCCCTAATTTACTGCACAGAGAAACACTTCAACCTGTAAAAGCACTGGGGTCTGTAGTGTTCTCTGCCAACGCGTGAAGGAAAGACAGGAGTCCTTCACTATGTTGTGTGAGAGGCTGAATTTCTTTGGAGTACGTTGTAGATGCTAATGTCCATCTTTTTAGCTCATGCAAATGACTCTCTTACAGTTGGCAGTCTTGGTGTGAGTGAAGAGCTGCAGGAGAAGCTTCAGGATGTGGTGATTGTCAGGAACAAACTTTCGCTAGGAAAGATCTTGGGAGAAGGTAACTAGAACTACAGGACGTGGTTTAATAATTGCATGCTCCATGGAAACTGTCAGCCCCTTCCTTGGGAGGCCGTGGTGTTCTCCACCATGAGGATCACTGAATGTTAAGAAGAGCGATGGGAAGGTCCTGAGAATTCAAAAGCCATCCTTGGCCTCTCACAGACCTTACCAGCTTGTACTTTCTCTGACCCCACCCCCACCCCCACCCAGACCCCTGAGACAAACATATTCCCCCTAAGAGCAGAAAGGTATAAGTAACAATTTTTTTTTAGAAAACACAGTGGGTTGGAGTACATAGCTGTGGAGCCGGAGAGCAGTCATTTCAGTCTCTAGTGCAGTGATGGCGAACCTATGGCACGGGTGCCAAAGTGGCACTCGGAGCCCTTTCTGTGGGCACCCGACATTGCCCCTTCATAGCCACCTGTATACAGGTTAAATTACTATATTGGCACTGCAGAAAAAGTAGTGGGTTTTGAATTGCAGTTTGGGCACTCAGTCTCTAAAAGGTTCACCATCACTGCTCTAGTGTATCTCCTGGGAAATGGACCAGCTGAAATCACTTGGATTATACACTGCTAAGTCCCCAGTGACCTGTATCAGAATTGATTCTGAAAGCACATAATTATTATAAAACAAATCAGTTGATTTTCAGGGGACATACCTTGCCTCTAAATATACTTTTGCTCCCTGGACCTGTTCCATTCTCCATTCTTGTGTGTGTGTGTGTGTGTGTGTGTGTGTGTGTGTGTGTGTGTGTGTGTGTGTGTGTGAGAGAGAGAGAGAGAGAGAGAGAGAGAGAATACCTCTTTTTTAAAAAATGGCTGGTCAGTGGTTTTGGAGGACATCTTGAGAAAGGCTTATATGACATACAGGCTACACCAGTGATGGCGAACCTATGGCATGGGTGCCAAAGGTGGCACTCGGAGCCCTTTCTGTGGGCACCCAACATTGCCCCATTTATAGTCACCTGTATACAGGTTAAATTACTGTATTGGCACTTTGCAAAAAAAAGTTAGTGTGTTTTGAATTGCAGTTTGGGCACTCGGTCTCTAAAAGGTTCACCATCACTGGGCTACACATTTCCACTCCTGGTTAGAATAATTTCTTTAAGAGTCAGGCAGTGTCCTGCAGCCTTAAGTGAAATTAGAAAACTGGTGGGCATGCTGTGGGCTTATGTTGTTGTTTTTTTCCTTGAATATTCATTTGCCCAATATTTGGTTCTTTAAAAGAAAGCTATTTTAGGTTTTGTTTTGTTTTTAAGCACACACAAGTTGCTTCTCAAGCAGTCACTGCATGGGAGAACAACAGATGAGGCTCCGTGACATAGATACTCCTCTGAGTGTTTCGAAGTTCCATAAGTCTGAAGACTGTTCCCAAAAAGCATGGTGCCACAGACCCTTTGAAGCTGGAATTTTGGGACTGAAGACAAATTCTAATCTTTCATCTTTCCTTCAGGGGAGTTTGGATCAGTCATGGAAGGGCATCTCAGCAATCCTGATGGAACTATACAGAAAGTAGCAGTGAAAACAATGAAATGTAAGTATCTGTAGATGTTGACAGTGTTCAGGGGTTTTATATTTTTATTTAAAAAAATCTTTTGCTACACAGCAGAAGTTTAGAGACTCTCAATACTGTAGTTCGCCAGAGTGCCCCCCTTTTCTCATTACCTGGGACTTAAGTTCTGAATAACTCACTCTGAGATAACTGTAGAAAAAAAGAATAAAAGCATTTCTTTACTTGCAGTTGCTTAAAATTGCATGTATACTTAGCAACCAACTGAACAGATCAACAGTGAAAGAACAGTTGCCACCCACTGAAGAGAGAGAGAGAAAGAGAAGCAGATTTTCTTTGAATTCAAAGACTAGAAGGAATGATTGACTAATGCTGGACAGATTATCACCCCAGCCTAGAAAATTTTCTCCTAGCCAAACAAACTACAGGCAGCATGCAAGAGAGTTGTTTCTTTTTCAGACATGAAGGCCAGTGTCCTACTGAGAGTAGACACAATGAATCATTGCTGAACGTCAAGTCAACGCTTGAAATCCCATTGTGTTACTGAGTCTTTTCTAGCCTGGATTAGGATATTGGCAAAATTATAAGCAAGGTTTCACCAGTTTTTTGTTGTTATTAGGCACTAGATTTTATTACCCCTGTGCTATGAACCTCTCTATTGTCTACAGTGCCCACACAGCGTTGGATTAGAACTTCATTGAAAACATGAATTGTTTTATTAAGATCATATATGGAAAGTAGAATTGTATAATGCAATAATTTAATAAAGGAATGATCACATTTTGTAGAATACACCCAAGCTGTTAATTCCATAGCTTCAAAGTTCAAGATTCAGATTGAAGAAAAATGGACCCAACGTACCAGTTTTGCTGTAGAGTAACTATAGACTTCTTCAAGTTATCGTTTTAATGTAGTGGGTTGTGACTGCAGTCATCCCAAACCAAACATGGTCAATAGCCGTGTTTATGGAGGAGGGTGGGAGTTCATTATTATAATTAGACTCAGAGACCCTGCTCTGAATGAATGTTAAGCAAAAACTTCTAGCTTCTGTTTCCCAAAATATTCCTGGGGAACAGCATTGATTTTGATGTATGACATGCTTATTTACTAAACTCTGTATAAACCAGGCATATCCAAAGTCAGGCCCGGGGTCAAATGCAGCCTGTTTTCAAATTTTGAGCAGCCCGCAGCCTCTTCTACCCGCCAGCTCAACCTGTCATGCATCCCCACCAGCTGGCCCCTTCCCATACCGAATAGAGACGTCAGCTTGCAGATTTATGATTTGCCTGCCCTCCTTGCCTCCGTCCATCCTCCCAGTCACCTGCCCACCCTACCCGCCCCTGGCTCCAATGCTGCAGCATCCTCCCCACTTCCTTGCATGTCCTAGAGGCTTGTCCAAAATCCAGCCTGGGAGCCAAATACAGCTGGATAGTTGGCCCCACACACATTTTCACTTCACCAAATCTGGCCCTTCTTGCAGAAAGTTTGGATACCCCAGTATAAACCTTTTGGGGAGGACTGTTCCTCCTAATTCTATCAAAATATCCAACTTAGATATCTAAAGAATGGGGACCGCCTGCTCTTCATTGGAGGGTTGAAGACATGTTTGCTTCCTTTCTACAGATAAGGAAATGGAATAAAAATATCTCTTTTTAAAAACATAACATACCTCCTTCCTCCTTCCATTTCTTTATCTGTGTAAGGAAGCATTAAAATGTGTTCCTCATTCTTAAAGAGAAGATAGTTCAAATATTAGGGTTAATAAGATTTTTTAAAATGTGTTTTCAGTGGACAACTTTTCCCAACGGGAGATTGAAGAATTCCTTAGGGAAGCAGCATGCATGAAAGACTTTGATCACCCAAATGTCATCAAACTTCTTGGTAAGTCAACCAGCAAGTAATAGTTGTAAAGTACTAAGTTTTAACTACCACTCAACAGTGGGCCAGCTTTTCTTTCTGTGCTTATAGAGAACTTCATAGAGGTCTCCTTCCTCTTAGACTTCATAGTGACTCTTTCCCAACGCATAAAATGTTACTTATCAATTTTGGGTTATGAAGCATATTCCTCTGGTCTGTTTAGGGTGGGTTTTTTTTAATTGCCCTGATAGTTTTCATATATGTTTCTGTAAACTTCAAGGTTCTTCCCATTAATTTTTCAATATTCCATTTTACTCCGCAGTAGCTCCATTTCATTACCAGACCTTTTGGTACTCACTTCTTCCTCCTAGGTCTGAGACTTGAGTTTCCAATAGAGAATCAAGTCTGGAACACCAGCAGGTGACAATTGAAAGAGTTCTACCATTTATCTGTGGGAAACTCCTGAGCAGGATCAAAAACTCAATATCATCTTCCTGCTCATGACTAAGAGCCTTTGATAGACCTGCAAATTTATCTCATTAACTTGTAAAGCGGGCGATGACCATCATTACATCAAACGGAAACAAATTTGGTGGCAGGAATCCTATGACAACATATTTCTTAGGATGAGTCCCTCCTGGTGTGGGCATAATATTTCAGGCTGTGATTATTATGGTGAATGCTGGCAACACCAACTCATTCATTATTTGAAAAAGCTTTATTGAAGTGAGGTGCTAATCCAATTGATTTCTTTTTTGACGTTTCCAGGTGTATGCATAGAGCCAAGTTCCCAGCAGGTTCCAAAGCCCATGGTGATTCTTCCATTCATGAAATATGGAGATTTGCATAGCTTCCTCCTTCGCTCAAGACTTGGAATGGGCCCACAGGTAAGTCAATAGTTCAGTGCGAGATGGTCCTGCTGCGTAGAATGAAAGATTAGGAATTGTCTTGCTGTTCTGAAATATTATTTCAGCTCAAATTTGTTGACAGGTTGGCAACAAGAATTCAGAAACTAAGTTATTACATGGAAGGTTGAAGAAGATCCATATATTTAGGCTGAAGTAGAGACGATTAAGAGGCAATATGGTATCTATTGCACTACTAAATTTTGTATCTGATTCAAAAATATGAAATCGCAGATACAAATGTACCTTTCTTCATTGTTGCGGGGTTCTGAATTTCTGCTTAAATTCAACTAAAGGAACAGCAAAAGTGCAGAGACTGACTGTACAGAATAGCTTCTAGTTCCCTATATTAATCCACCCTCTTTCTTCCTCATCAACTGGCACTTGCAGTATCAATAATTCATTCAAAGATATTAGTAGCAGGAAGTAGTAAAAGGTTTCATTACATACAACTGAACAGATCAAACAGCAAACTGACAAACATGACTGAATTCAGCAATAGACTTCAGCGAACTCACTGCTTCCAACCAACACCAAAAGAGAAAAAAGAGGCAAGGCTCTCTTTGAATTCTAAGGCAGGAGAGAACATTTTTGGTGTTAGATAGATGGACAGTTAATGCAAACTTGAAAAGTCCCTCCTAGCCAGATCAATCAAAATCATTGCAGATTGTTCAACAAAGGAGCACACTGTTTCAAAGAGTGGTGGATTCTTTTTTGTTGAACATTTCCAGGTAGACACTGTAAAATGCTTTAGTAGTGGATTACCTGTACCATCAGGGGATTGTACTGGAGACCTACAAGGTCTCTTTCCTCATCTTGTGATATCTTTTTCACAGCAAAGAGAACACAAAATCCCATGTTATTGTCTTGAGAATCCTGGAGTCCTAATACTGTACTGTGGCAAAATGATTACAGGAGAGAGCTGAATCCTGCAGTGTCATCACTTAAGTATATTTTGGTATCTTTCTGCAGATGGCAACACAAAAACAAAGGCATTCTGTGCAATTCACAGAAGCTAGCTGGAGGGCTATTAGGGAGAAAACATACAAATATAGTCCCATTTCAAAGCAAGGTGAAGGAACTACATCACCAATTGAAACACAACTCTATGTTGCCTGGAACTTGAGTCATGGTGACTCAGTTTCTGGATAACTTCACTCGGATGACTGAGAATCTTCACAGACAACCCTATGCTGTGTTAAACTCAAACCAATTGAAACATGACCCCGTGCACTTAAAATCTATAGTGTGTTCTGTGTAGCTTGGCAGTTCAGCAGAGGTATCTGCATAAGATTGCAGCTCTGTTCTCTCAGTTGAACACTTTCTTTTCTTTTCTTCTAATTACACCTTTCCCTAGTCTTGGTTTGGGCCAAATCTAAAGGCGCTTTTACACGACCTCTAAAATCCGCTGGCAATTTAAATTCAGACCAGAGATCATGGGGGTTTGTTCTGCTTCCTGTGTTCCCACCCTTCCACACTCCCTTGCTCCTTTCGGTGGTGAGGGGAGGGAGGAAAAAGGGGAGAAAAGAATGCAGACTCACCTCCGCTCACCTCTGTCTGCCTGGGAGCAGCCCCATAGGGATTCCAGGCTGTTAAAGTGGCGGGAGGACAACAAAAACAAACAGGAGGCGAGGAGAGCCCGGCATCCACAGCTTTATAATCCGCATCAGAAATTTTTTTACCCCCGGAGACCAGGTACTTATAAAATACACTGGGGCGCACTTAGGTGGGTGTGGTCATACTTAATTTTTTTTAAAGTCCACAGCTGGTGGGAAAAAAATTTAAGCTCCGCATCTGGGAGCCCTTTGCCTCGGATTTTAGGGGTCGTGTAAAAGCAGCCTAAGACTTAGATACTGTTTGCCCTCCAGTATCAAGTCAGCAAGATGTAAAAAGATCTGCTCATTCAAGATTGTTCACCCAACATTCAAAGTGATGCTGCCTGCCTGGCTGGATAAATAAGTGGATGGATGGTTGAGAGAGATAAAGAAGTTGTGATCTGGAGTTATAATAGTAGCATTCACCTAGCAGAGCGTGAGGATAAGTTGCCAATCCATTGGCTGTCACTTGAACAACTCATGACTCCATTCTTCTGTGCTTTGGATGAATTGTCCTCTATTGACCTTCTGCTGTTATTTAGTTGTGTCCCATTGACGGTGAACAATAAAAGCCGCTGTCCTTCAGCCAGATAGACTAGATAGGAAAGGAACCCGGAATGTGTTTAAAAAGCACATTGGATGTCGACATCTGATTGCAGGCCGTGTGACAGCTTTCTGGATATATTTCCTATAAGACAACAAGCGGTGCTCTTTCTACTCATGGTATGCATGGATACTGCCAGTCTTATACTGGAACAGTAGAAAAAGATGCTAATTGTTTTGGAAACAGCCCTGGAAAGGATGGCTTTCCTATTTTCTGAGGTTTTATTGTTCCATGGGTTCTTCCCACGGAAGAACATTATTAAACGAGGACACAGCCACGTATGTCCTTTCAGTGACAAGGTAGTCATCCCATTTATGGGCGAGCTTCTCTTTTGTAAAAAGATGGACGGGCTTCATTTTTATTTTCAACCTTTATTTCAACGAAGGAAAATTTAAAAACAACAACGAGACCCTGCTGTAAACCAATGATTATTTTGATGAATGGCTAGGAACAATGCAGCCATTCAGGGCTTAGCGTACGCCTCTCCTTGAGCTGCAAACAAGTGGAAAATTAAATGATGTCTTTGCCTGTAATTGGGAGTCCTCAAAGAGAGCCTTATTCCTCCAGCCATTGTGTAAGGATGGAAAGGGAACAACATTTCTCCCACTTCGAAAACAAGCAAGAGGCATTCATCGGATCATTTTACCCAACTCCAAGAGGTTGAGTTCTTTTCTCAGAACTTGCAAAAATTACTTTTTAGCCTTCATGCACCAGGATTTGGTTTGTTAAAGGTATTGCTTATGCTTCATGCTCAATGTGACTGGGTCTCTGATCCCAATGAGAACTCAAGAGTATTACTGGTGAAGATTAGTGTGGGCATTGTAATTAGAATTGTGATTAGAGTTTCCTGTAATAATTGTGTGCAGTCAAGTCAACTCAGTTCTGACATACGGCAACTCTCTTCAGGGTTTTTTCAGTTACAGAATACTTAGAAGTGGTTTCCCATTCCCTTCTTCTGGGGTGTGGGTGTGCCCAAAGCCACATAGGCTGGGTCTTCTGGGAGGCAGAGTGAGAAATCAAACTCCCAGCCTTGTATTCCACAACCAGGTGGTGAGAGTTTTTATGCACAATTCTATATTTCTTGGCCCTAGTGAGAATTCCAGTGGGCCTAATGCATTGATAACCCAATTCAGTAGGTCAAAGCCATCTGCTGTGGACAGGCTCTCAACAACAACAGGGTTTGATCTTGAGTTTTGGATGCTTGTATTGCTGTATGTGTGTTCTTAAGGTGTTTAATGAATTTTTTTAATCATACAGGAATACGCTTAGCTGTTTTTTTAATGTCATAACTTATAGTTTTAGACAGTTTGTGTTTTAATCACTTGCGAGCCACCTTGCGTCTATGAAAGTAAACTTCATGTTGACAATCTTGAACGGGTCCAGTGGAGGGCAACCAGGATGGTTGAGGGTCTGGAGGAAATGTCTAACAAGGAGCGGCTTAGGGAGCTGGGAATGTTTAGCTTTACAAAAAGAAAGTTGAGAGGGAATATGATAACCATGTTTAAATATTTGAAAGGATGTCACATTGAAGAAGGGACTGGTTTGTTTTCCATGGCTTCAGAGACTAGGACACAGGGCAATGGTTTCAAACTACAGGAAAAGAAATTCCATTTAAACATTAGGAAGAACTTCATGACGGTTAGAGCTGTTCGGCAATGAAATATGCTGCCACGGAAGGTGGTGGAGTCTCCTTCTTTGGAGGTTTTTCAGCAGAGGCTGGATGGCCATCTGTCGGGAGTCCTATGATGGAGGTTCCTGCATGGCAGGGGGTTGGACTGGATGGCCTTTGAGGTCTCTTCCAACTCTATGATTCTATGATCTGTTACTTTTTTATGTAGAGCAGACAATGCACAGTCCCCTAAGGCTGTTTCTTCAGCCCCCCTGCTTCAAATCCACTAAACCTGACCCATTTGTGTCAGGTTCATTATTTTTATTTGTTACTACTCATTGTAATAATTCATTACCAATATGATAAATTTGGTACCATTTTTGTCTCATTTCCCCCAGCATGTACCACTGCAGACCTTACTGAAGTTTATGATCCACATTGCACTAGGAATGGAGTACCTCAGTAGTAGACATTTCCTCCACAGGGACTTGGCTGCTCGAAACTGCATGTGAGTTTCTACCATTTCTTCTTTTCTGCTTTAGATAGAACATCCCAGGTTGCGTTTTTAGAAGCTGTAATTCTGGAAGGGGAAGTGCAACGTCTGCCACCTTGCTTACAGTCTGCAATCGAGCAAAGACTGAGCAAAAAGCTCTTTTCCCACTTCAACTTTAAAAAGCTATTTGGAGGCCACGGATGACACACAGATCCAGAAAAATTATACAATTGTTGTGCTGGGAGACAATGACAACCGAATGTCATCTAGACACCAAGTGTCTAGAATCAGATCAAGGGAAGTGATAATACCATTCTATTCTGCTCTGGTCAGACCCCATCTGGAGTTCTGTGTCCAGTTCTGTGCACCTCAGTTAAAAAAGGATGTTGACAATCTTGAGCAGGTCCAGAGGAGGGCGACCAAGATGATTGAGGCTCTGGAAGAAATGTCTTATGAAGAGTGGCTTAGGGAGCTGGGAATGTTTAGCCTTTCAAAAGAAGTTTGAGAGGGGATATGATAGCTATGTTTAAATATTTGAAAGGATGTTATATTGAAGAGGGAACAGGTTTGTTTTCCATGGCTTCAGAGACTAGGACACAGGGCAGTGGTTTCAAACTACAGGAAAAGAGTTTCCATTTGAACATTAGGAAGAACTTAATGATGGTTAGAGCTGTTTGGCAGTGGAATATGCTGCTATGGAGGATGGTGGAGTCTCCTTCTTTGGATGTTTTTAAGCAGATGCTGGATGGCCATCTGTCAGAAATACTGTGACGGGGGTTGAACTGGATGGGCCTTGAGGTCTCTTCCGACTCTATGATTCTATGATGCAAATTCAAATTATTAGTTTAGAGCAGTTCAAAAGTCACTAACCATGTAATCTGAAGTACTAAAATTATTATTATTTTATTTATTACTGTATTTATTTATCCATTTATATACAATTATTTATTATTCATTAATACATTTATTATTTATTTATTTATACATTTAATTTAAAATTAAAGGCTTCTTTTAACTCTGAAGTCTTTTCCTGCTATTGTAGGTTTTGGAAGATGCTGCAAGTTGGCTTTTAGAATTCCCTGATCCTTTTCATATGTCTCTGTATTCTCAGGGTTCTGTGTGAGGAACCCATGTAATCCAACAGGGCTCCTAAGGGAAGGCCATCTCAGCCATTGATGTGCAGAGCATACTGTACCTCTTCTGACAGCAGAGATAATATGCAGCCGACGTGACCAGTAACCATAGATAATAACCTTATTTATTTATTATGTATTTATTTATTGGACTTTTATACCACTCATCTAGCAAATTGCAAACCTGACATCTTCCACAAGCTTCTCTGCTCTCCTTTTAAAATCGAGGATGATAGTCATTAGGAAGCATGTTTTGCTTTCCTGTCTTTTGTCTCTGCCCTCCTGAGTGCATTAACGTTATGCCTTCAATCCATGGACAGGCTACGGGATGACATGACGGTGTGTGTGGCAGACTTTGGTTTATCCAAGAAGATTTACAGCGGGGATTATTATCGTCAAGGGCGCATTGCAAAGATGCCGGTGAAATGGATTGCGATAGAAAGCCTCGCCGACAGAGTCTACACTACCAAAAGTGATGTGGTATGTAAACCAGGGGACGTTTCTCCAGTTTTAACATTAGAGTGAGAGTGATCCCCTTCATTCATTCATTCATTCATTCATTCATTCATTCATTCATTCATTCATTCATTCATTCATTGGATTTCTATAACACCCATCTGGCTGAGAGGTCACTCTGGGTGGTTATCATTATATCACTCTCGGCAGTCATCATTATATAGAGGTGTGTTTGTGTGTGTGTGTGTGTGTGTGCACGTGCATTTTCTTCTTCTATTATTATTTATTTATTATTTATTTTAGAGTATTTTTACCCCGCCTTTCTCCTTGGAAAAGGACCCAAGGCGGCTTACAGTAATGAGGGATAATATACAGTCCAGTACAATTAAGAGATGTTCAAGTATTTGAAAACAAGGAATTGAGGGACATCTTACAGCATTAATAGACAACATTACATTAAAGCTACAAGGTTTAAGTAGTTAAAAAACACAAAATCTATGTGAGCCTATAGATTCATATAAAATACACATGGTAGTCCATCATTCAGGGAAAGCTTGCCTGAAGAGAAAGGTCTTGACCCATCTTGGTCTCTGTGTTCTCTACTTGGCGACCCTGCTGTACTATTTGTTTTCCTCATGCGGAAGTGAATTTGTTCATGTCCTGGGATTCCTGTGGCATGCCCAGCAGTGCTAAAAAATAACTACCATCATCTGTATGATTGCCTGTACATGATTGCATAGGTAACAGATTTTGTTTGCTGATGTTTGTATTTAAGCTGTTTCATTTCATAGTGCCCTAAAAAAACAAATGAAACAGAGAGACACGTTAATTACAGTCAAGTAAGATATACCTCTGCTTTCTGAAACTTTTACTAAATACTAATTGTTGGACCACCCCTGGGTCTCTGTTTTATGGTAAGGCGACAGCTGCTCTTTTATCATAGGTAGCATAATAAACAAGCTGCCTAGATGCCCTAAGCACAGCTGATCTCGCCTGATTTTGGAAGTTAAGCAGGGTCAGCCATGATTAGTACTTGGATGGGCGACCACCAGGGAATACCAGGTGCTGTAGGCAAAGCCACTCCAGTATTCCTGCCAAGAAAAACTCTATGGACATGGGGTCATGAAGAGTCGGTCAGAACTGTAATGACACAACACACACACAACACAAGTTAATAAACAGAATTCCTGTTTGGCAGAGGACTATCTTCTGTTTGATTATATATCAGAAGATAGCCTCTGTTTTGAGACTTTGGATGAAAAAAATAATAATATTGAGAAGTAGTGATTTTGCAAAATCATTGCCTGAATACTATTGATGGCTTACACTTGCATAAGGGAAATTGCTTAAATGTTGATGGCCATTCACTGTTCTTTGTGGAAATGCTATTGCATTCTTTTATGCATGCCTTATAGTGAAATTGTGCACATGCCCAGGAACACAATCTGCACTGTTTTTGAATGAAATATGCTGCCAAGGTTTATATGGTTGTCTGTGTAATCATTGCTAACTTTGTTATTGTGTATGCATGAGTATGCACATGTGTTTGTGTGTGATGGGCAAAATATATTCATTACCTCAGTTACCCATTAACTAGCAGCAATTTGCCACTGCATTTAATGCCATTCTACATCTACTAGTATAACTAATCAACAGGATTCTGGCCATTCTAAACATTAGCATATGCAACTTTTATGCAAATCTTTGTTCTCCTTTGCCCTCTTCAAGATGTTACATCCCTCACCCTTTGTGAGTGTGTGTGATTTGAATGTGGAAGCCTCAGCCATTTTCAGGAATGTGATACACAGGAATCAGAAACTGACAGTTCTGAACAAAAGAAGAGGATGTTGCTTCTAATCTCCATGGATGACAGGCTACAGTTGTAGCCAAGTGCGCATTATTTTGTGATGTTGGATCAGACAGACTGGGAACTGCTTGTGGAACCTGGGGCCATTTTTGGGTTCTCTGCATACTCCTTGCTTGGAAGCTTCTAGTTGCAACAGATCCGCCAAGAAGATACAGTGGAAAGGCAACAAAAACATACACCCCTAATCAAGAGAAATAAAAATAGGAAATGGATTTCTAGGGCTATTCAGTTTTGAATTTTCCCCATTGTCCAGGCTGATAGGGTGGCTTGTGGGGGTGAAAAACTGCCTCTGAACACCTCTGAAGTTGCTCTTCCCTTTGTGAGGAAATGCCCTCAGTTGAGCGATCACCTCCATGCCTGATCCTAGATATTCTGCACATGTGGGCTTTGCATTAATTTAAGTGCTGCATGCTTAAAATATTGATGCATCGATGTGAGTGGTATAGACTGGTAAATGCAAGTTGCTCTGTGAATATGTTGATGCTGCTTCTCTTGCAAAAATGATGAGGCTGATGCACATATCATTAAAAAGAGGCAGAAATCATCCAGTCCAGTCTTGCCTATTTATACTGGTAGTAGCTTTGAGATCTCATGCAGAGTTCTTCCACCAACTGGTTGCCAGAAAATCTCTTTGTAGGCATCTTTGCTCCAGACTAAACAAAATTAACTGCTTCAACTGGAGATGCCAAAGACTGGACTTGGAGTTAAAGCCTGTCCACTGGAACTAAGTACAGCGGCCCTTCATCAAGGAGCACTTGACAAAATTACATATAAAATGTATTAATATTGATGTTGTATTTTTTTCCTGGCTGGGTAGCTTAGTGAGTTGGGCATCTATCTGTGGAGTTTGGGAGTTCCTGTTTCCCCACTGAGTCTCCTGGGTGAACAGCCAGCCTGTGGAGGCTGGGGCAAATTGTCTCAGAGTGCCTTCAGAAGAAGGGAATGGTAAACCACTTTGGAGCACGGTATTCCTTGATAATGCTGTAAAGGGTCTCTATAGGTTGGCCATAGTTTGATGGCACATCATAATTATTATGAGTTCAATTGCCATGGCCATGTACTGTATAGTGAAACTGACATAAGCAAAAAACAGCAACAATAAAATAGATAGGTAACGAGTTCCACTATAGTAACATCATTTGCTCCAGAAACGAATGCCACAAGTAATATTTAGCAAGGTATGGGAAAGTATAGTCCAATTTTCAACATGCTAACCCAGACGTAAATGCTCTTGACTTCAGTAGGCCACTATCCCACATAGCTATGCATAAGGTTTTCCAGAAAAGCCCCCTCCCAATGCTTTATCCTCCAACACCATTCATCCCATGCTGACTGGGGATGATGGTAGTGGTAATTCAATGCACCTGTAGAAAAGTATGTGTGTGGGGGAAGCAGGGAGTGTGGTCCCAGGGAAGCAGAACACACTCCCCCCACCCCCCAGGTAATTAATTCAACCTTTCTGCAATGCCACCTGAGAATGTCTTTCTGTGTTACAGTGGGCCTTTGGTGTTACAATGTGGGAGATAGCCACGCGGGGGATGACTCCATATCCAGGAGTCCAGAACCATGAAATCTATGACTACCTTTTCCAGGGACACAGGCTAAAGCAGCCAGATGACTGTTTAGATGACTTGTAAGTATTCTGTATTTTATCTCACTCTGTTATATGTAGTAAGTGGGTATGGATTCTACAGTCCTGGAAGTAGCTGACTATAAATAAAAACATGCCCAGCACTAGTGTTAAGGGAGAATGCAAGGGCTTGAGATAGTTGTTATGTCTGCCATTTACCAGGTTGGGAAATGGGAAGATATGAAGTCTGTTTTGCTCCTCTATCTTAGGCTCCTGTGTCCTTGACATTGTAATATTTAGAGCAGTGGCTCCCAAGCTTGAGTCCCCAGATGTTCTTAGACGAAAACTCCCAGAAGCCTTCACCACTAGCTATGCTGGCCAGGACTTCTGGAAGTTGTGGTCGATGAACATCTGGGGGGGGGGCAGATTGAGAACCACTGAACGAGAGGCTACTGTGCCTGTGGAGCTACAAAGGTCTTCCATCCCGGAAACCGAAGCACAAAAGCCCCATGTCTTGACAGGTTTGAAATGGATACAAATTCCATTTATAATGGAAGTTTCTCCTTCCTTTCCTCTCAAAGTCTTTGCGGAACACAGCTAGATAAGCTTTGGCCCTACAAGTGTTTTGGACTTCAGTTCCCAAAAGTCCCAGCCGGCACCACCCACGGTGAGGGGATTCTAGGAATGGCAGCATTTGGAAAGCCAAAGAAACCCGGTCACTGATACAGAAGCAGGTTCTCAGCAAGCTCCGAAACAAAGCAAGTGATTACTTCTAATCAAGGCTGCAAATGGGTTCAGAGGAATTAAGAATTTGCTGTTATAAACTGGCCGACTACATAGAAACAAAGCATGTACAGGTGTTGTGAACAGTTAGGTCACTTCACCTGGCTTATGCTAAGAAGATGAGCAGTCTGAGAAGGTAAAGAACATGTAAATGAAGTGTTGTGGCAAAAGACTGGCTAAACTAAATGGCTGTAGCCCAGAAGAGACCTCATCTAGGGATTGCTGGTGGAGCAGTCATTCCTTAAGTAGAATCTTTTCAGCAGAGGCTAGATCAGTGGCTCTCAACCTGTGGGTCCCCAGATGTTCCTGGACTACCAATCCCAGAAATCCTGGCCAGCTCAGCTAGCGAAGAAGACTTCTGGGAGTTGCAGTCCAGGAACATCTGGGCACCTACAGGTTGAGAACCACTGGGCTAGATGATCACCTTTCAGGATGCAATACCAGTCCCTAGAAGCTCTACTAGATAAGCTTTGAGGGTCCCTTCCAGTTCTTTGATCCTGCAATGCTTTCCAAGGGTTTGTTCCAAGATTTAAAAGCCCTTCATATAGCTTCCTCCTGACAAAGCTCTCAGAGTGAGTTCCAGTAATAAAAAACAAGGGCAGTCAGTAAAAGCTCCAAACCTCAAATTATAGGTCATCAATCTTACAATCAAGTCAATCAAATTTTATTGTACGGTCATAGACCCGGTTATTTAAAAGAAGAGTCAAAGACTACATGGTAACACAGAAGCCAAGTATAGAACCTTATTTTAAAAAAACCACAGTTGCATAGCTATACAAGTAATCAAAATATGGAGACTTACTGTGACGTTTTGCGAATGTTTATAATTGAGAATTTTTTTTGCAACTGATTATGTTATTGCTTGATTCTCACCATACATCATTAAGATGTTTTGGGGTGATAAACCGGTGTGTTTGCCCATGATTGGGCAAAGATAGTAATTACGTGCCTTGCTTTATAGATTACACGCTATAATATGGGACAGAATCTCTATAGATTTTTTCCCCACAGGGACACAACCTTTCTTCATAGAGCGTGTTATTTAAAAACCCACAAATCTTACAGTAAAAACAAGCAAAACGAGCCAAACAGGACCAAGGTGTTTAAATATCAAAAACATGAAAATATTTAAAATTATGTCGAGCTGACCACAGACCCTTGAGCAAGTAGCATCCACAATAACATTAAGGAACTCCTGTTGGAATGAGAAGTTCTTAGGGTAGTATTTTAAAATGCCCGATGGGAGGTGGCTGCTATGGTCACCCATGATTAATTTGCTTCAACACAGCATGCTTCTTGTTGCTTCAGGTATGAAATAATGTACTCCTGCTGGAGGGCAAATCCTGCAGACCGGCCCACCTTCTCGGAACTGAATCTTGGCCTGGAGAAGGTGTTGGAAAGCTTACCTTCTCCGATCGAACCTGACAGCGTGATTTACATTAACACAAGCTTGCTGGAGGAGAGCGCGGAGGAGCTGGTGGACGACCCCGAGTTTCCCCAGATCGACACGGACCTTGATCCTGAATGCATGATAGAATCTTGCTTCCAGAGACCAGAGACCACAGTGGTCACTGCTGACATCCACGAAAGCCACGGGGTGCTGGACAGGTACATTTTAAGTGGGGCGAACGAGAACCCGCTTGCCAACCAGGGCAGAAGAGAAGAGGAGGATGCACCTCTGCTCCCGCTCACGCCGTTGCAGAATGGGATATTTTGGTCGCAAGCAAACACAATGCCAGTAGGAAGCACGTTGACCGATGAACTGTTGTATGCTGACGACTCTTTGGAAGACTCCGAAATCCTGCTGTGAAAGAAGAAAGGGGACTCTTCTGAGCTGCAGCCTGGAAGCTTTTTCACATTTTTGTTCTGCAAAGAATAGCCTTGTATGTAGCAGCCTCCCCGTGTTTTGTAGAGTGGATGTCTGTAGATTCCGCCTTTCCTGTCCTCCAACTGTGTTGAACTGCAATTTCCATCCCCTTTTAATCACAGTGAACAGGTTAGGAAAGTGTTTCTATAGAGTGCCCTGTTTTTATATTTGTATAATAAGGTAATGTTATAGAGATTATATTTTAATAAACAACACCCCATTAAGGTTACTTGGTTTCTTTGTCCTTAACATGAATGTGCAATACCTTGGGGCCTCATCTCCCGTTTTCCCCAAAGAGGATTTGTTCTCTTGTTCCTTTTCATCTATTATACAAGATAAATCTATCAAGTTGATGCCACAGCCTCTAGCAACTGAGCTACTGCGCAGCATCTGAATCCATCTTTGACATACAAAAGCCCATGAGTTCAATCTATTAGTTTTTTATTTATTTTTTTCCATTTGTTCTTATTTTGAATTGTCAGATCATTTTGATTTATTGTATTTGTGCTTATTTGCTTATTTGTTCTTTTTTATTATGATTTGATTATTTGGTCTGATTGATTAGTTTTTATTTACTATTTTAAGTTGTTTAATCTGTTTTTGTATTTTGTATATGTCTGTAAACCGCCCAGAGTAGCTTTTTTGCTAGATGGTTGCGGTATATAAATCCAATAAATAAATAAATAAATCCCCAGCATATCCAGAAAGGACTAGAAAAGACTCCGTGGCTGAAAGCCTGGAGTGCTCCTGCCAGTCAGTGTTGGTGGCACTGAGCTAAATGGACCAATGGTCTGTCTTGATAGAAAGTTATTTTCTTCGGAGAACGGGGTTTTCATTAGGAAAAGCGGTGCAGGGGGGAAAGTCAAGGCCTTTCTCCCCTGCAGTCCAAATATGAATCCCTTTGCACCTGTGGTTTTAATCAGGAAGGAAACTGGTGGTGTGTTTTTCAAGGAAGTGAGACTGGCACCAGTTTTGTGGTACTTTCTGTGCCAGGACAAACAGAATGTGTGTTCTGTTTTCTGTTTTGTCCTCCTTGTTAAGCACACTGTGTTGGTTATCTATCCTACTGCTAATCCCAGCTAGATAAGATCAGTTAGCTCAGCCTTGGCCTACTTATTCATCTGCCATTTAACATTTAATTAAATGGTTCAACTTGAGTTGTGACTACCAGTAGGATACTCTATTGTTCTAGCTCAGTGGTTCCCACCTTTGGGGTTAGGATCCCTGGGGGGGGAGGGGGGTTGAACGACCATTCAACAGGGGTCGCTATGAGCCAGTGAAGAAAAAGGCAGGGGTCTGGGGGGGGAGGAAGGGGGGAAAGAGTGAGTTACAGGTTGATAGGTTGGAGGGGATGTCAGTCAATGGCACCGGAGGCTGTGATTGGCTGAGAGGATGCCTGTAGAGGGAAGTTCTCTATGGCACCTGCGGCAGTGGCCGGCCAAAGGGGGCTTGTGGCCTCTTCCAAGCAGAGCAAGGGGGTCACCACAACAGGAGGAACTATATTAAAGGGTTGTGGCATTAGGAAGGTTGAGAACCACTGTTCTAGCTGATTTAAATAATGAATAGGTACTGTCACCAAGATGTTACTACATGGTTTCAAGGAGCTTCATGTTTTAATTCTTTATATTGACCATAAAGGACTTTTCATGTATAGTACCCTGGGATCCACATCTTGAAAAAGCTGTAGGAAGGGAAAGGGATGGGATGGCTTAAGTAGCAGTTCCCTGGATAGCATCCACTGAGGGTATGAGCAGTTTAGGATTATGTTTCTAGCTGATGCACGGAGCTGCCCAAGACATTTCAGTGCCCGAAAGATGCCTCATTCAGTGACAGCGAGATGCCTCATCTCCAAGTGAAGTAAGTGTTTCTCCAGACATTTTGGAAAATAGTCCATTAATTCATTATATGAGACACACTCAGTTCAATTTATGTATGTTTACTTTGAAGTAAGCCCTAATAAAGATAACAGGGCTTAGTTCTATGTCTACCTGAGTGTGGAATCTAGGGCTAGCCAGAAACATTTACATATTTAAGGTCACAACACAGATAAACTCAGACGACAAATCTGAGCATGGCAACTTTTCCCTTCTCTGATGTAGGTCAACAAATGAAATCCCAACCCATCCCTCAGGATGCAGCATCAAAAGCCAGCCAAATTATTTTGGCCCTGAGGCAGATTCAGCAGAAACCCACCCTTACAAGCAGTAAATATGCAATAATAATACCTTGCAATGGTCCACCCTGTCATTACACCCAAAATCATCTACCTGGGGCATCTCAGCGTGCCAGATATTTAAGGTCCACATTCAACTATTCATCATTCCACCAGACCTTTGATTCAAGATTTGATTTGTATTTTTTTCCTATAGCAATCCTCATGTGCAAAATCGTTCATAGTTTCTATTTTGCATTGCACTTCCTTCCCAACAACAGAGTAAGGACAGTTCACTCAAGTCTTCTATCGTTGTCTAACTGAGGCCCAGAGATACTTGAGGCCCACAATCAATCATTGGCTTGCTCTGTCTTCTCCTTCTGAAAAATATCTGAAAATCATGAATACTAAAATTAGAAAAGTAAGCTAGTATTTCTCTTTGCCAAACTAACAAAGGCCTTTTGAACAACATGAAAAAAATTTCTGAGGTCAGTCCGGAGGTGTAATTTACTAAAGTTATGTTACAAGTACAGTATCTGGAAGCTGAGTCATGGCAACTGGACTTCTTTTCTTGAGAGATCGAAATGTTTCGCTACTTAACCCTAACTTTCCTCAGATTGACAAAGCTGCTTGGATGAGTTACCTGTTGCTTGTTAACATCTTATGGGCTTCTTTCAGTCGGTACCTTCAGATGACCTGCTTCTGAGGAGCAAGTGTTACGAGCAATGTTCAAGGGCAGGAGCCGTTCTGACAGATAACAAGTTCCTGAACTGTTTAGGGCCTTATATGCCAACATTAAAACCTTGAAGTCAATATAGTAATGGATTGGCAGCCAGTGCAGTGTGGCCAGTGTAAGAGTAATATGGTGGAATCTTCTGGTACCTGTTACTAATATATCTGCAGTATTCTGCACCAGCTGGAGCTTCTGCATTAATTTCTGCACTAATCTCGAGACTATCAGTGCATGGACCAGCATAGTGTGAGTGCCAGGGTCCTGGAAGGTACGCAGAGGAAGATGATAATGTGTGGAACAGACCAATGGCACTACCTGGGCTTCCATGGTGAGTGTCAGGTCCAAGACTGTGCACCTCATCCTGTACAGGAAGAACCCCCCCAAACTGATGGTACTTCCCAACCCATTAACCCCAGATGCTTCCACCCGAATGACTTCCATCTCGCTCGGGTTCAACCTCAGTTTGTTCATTCTCATCCACTCCAGAATGGTATCCAAACAGCGGCCCAGGGACAAAATGGCATCCACTGCAGATGGGAAAAAGGAGATATAGAGTAGGGTGTCATCAGCGTAGTGATAGCACGAAACTCCATTACCCCCTTATGACCTTTCCCAGCAGCTTCATATAGATATTAAAATCATAGGGGAGATGCCCGATCCTTGTGGCACCCTGCAATTGAGGGGACAAGGGGTGGAAGCCACTCCCCCAGCTGTACTCTGGGCACGGTCTGCCAAGAAGGAGCGGAACCACTGCAAAGCAGTGTCTCCAATCCCCAGTTTGGCAAGTCTCCCCAGGTGGATACCGTGGTTGATGGTATCAAAGGCCACTTAACGGTTGAGGAAAACCAGCAAGGATGATTTGTCCGTTGGCCTCCCTCAACAGGTCATCGTGCAGGGCGACCAGTGCCAATTCTGTGCCATGCCGTGGCCTGAACTCCGACTGGAACGGATCAAGAGTATTGGTTTCATCCAAGAGCCCCTGAAGCTGATCCACCACCACCCTCTCAACAACCTTGGGTATAAATGGAACATTGGCGACAAGCCTTTAGTTGTCAATCTGGCCCACCACCAGATTCACCTTCTTTCGAATGGGCCTAATGAGTGTCTCCTTGAGGGCAGAGTTCCTCCTGCCCTCTCAGAGGCCCACTAATTACAGCAGTGGCCCCTTCAGTAGGCACTGGCCAGGCTCCTTTTATAAGCTAGGCTGGGCAAGGGTCAAGAGATTAGAGATGGTGGCTCAACAGCGATCAAGGACCGTGCCCACTTCAGAAGATGTCACCGGGTGAAAGGTGGACATGATAACCGGGCAATGTGATGCATCGGACGTTTCTGCTCAATCTACTGCTATTAACTGGAGATCTAGGTCCCAGCAGATGGCCTCCACTATAGATTTTAGAAAATGCTGTCAATCGGTTGCAGCTGATGCTAGGGGGAGGCCTATCACTAAAACCAACCCGGGATAGATCATGGACTATACGAAACAGTTCAACCTGTTGGTTTTGTGCTTCACTTATCTGGTTAGTGGAGTATGTTCTTCTCAAAACCTTGATCTTAGCTGAATAGATAGTTGATGCGATCTTGACAGCAGATGAATTATATTCCATGAGGGCTCATCTCCACTTGCAATATAGCCACCTTCTATTCCACTTCAAGCCCCCAGCTTCTGGTTAAACCAAGATGCAGCATGGACCCAGCAGCGAAGGAGGTGTTCATGAGCAAGCATGTCAATTGTCCTGGAGGCAGGGGTATACCACCCCTCTACTAAGGCATTGACTCAAACTGGCCACTGACGGGAGCCAGAGACCTCACAATATATAGCATTTGATACTGTGTACATCTTTTCTTTTCAGGGGATTCCTTGGACCTCCTGGCTGGGTTTGGCAGTGCCCTGGGGCACCACGGCACACAGTTTGGAAATTTCTGTCATATGTCATACAGAAATTATCCTCTTACTGGGGTTAGGGATGAAGGTTGAGTTCTTAATTTTCTTCTCCCTCCTACCCAGTACTTTCATATTTCAGATGATGTGCCCAGAAGTTCCTTCTCTTTCTAGATATTGGGATTAAAAACACAAAAAACCCTGGCATCTTAAAGAGTAACTGTTATATTTTATTGTGATCTTTTGTGGGACAAGTCCACCTCTTCAAACATAAGAGTCTTTTGTAAAGCTTTTCCACTGACAAAAAATGTTAAAATAAGTTGTATGTATCTTCTTTGATTTGGGGATCAAAAAGGCCACCTCTTTTTCCTGCCAAAAACTTTAGCAAAGGGGGGTTTGGTAATATTGTTGTGTTGTTACAGTTGTGACCGACTCTTCGTGACCCCCTGTCCATGGAGTTTTCATGGCAGGAATACTGGAAATGGCTTGCCAGTTCTGATTCAGGCGAGATCAGATGTGCTTGGGGCATCTGGACAGCTGGTGGTGCTAGAGTTCAAGATAAATCTGATTTCTCTTCTAATACAGTAGTTGCAAAGGTATTGTGCTTGTGTGCATTTTTCCTCTATGCCAAATGCCAGCTTCCAAAATCTGGTCTCAATTCCAATATACTGATAATCTTTTATACTTTTATCTGTGCTTATAATCAGCTCTGTTCTTCAGAGTTCAAAAATGGTACCAGTATCAACATAGGGTGAGCTGCCTAGATGCCCTAAGCACATCTTATCTTGCCTGATTTCGGAAGCTAAGCACGGTCGGCCCTGGTTAGTACTTGGATGGGCGACCACTGGGGAATACCAGGTGCTGTAGGTGCCCGGAGTAGGAACTGGCAAGCCACTCCAGTATTCCTGCCAAGAAAACTCCATGGACATGGAGTCACGAAGAGTCAGTCATGACTGTAACAACACAACACACACACATGTACATGAGTTACATATCGCAATGTATCCCCACCAGAAGTTAGCAAAGTTGCTGTTGTTGTTATGCTCTATATATCCTGAATCAGCATTTATTTTGTCCCCTTTTTTGTAGCTGGGAGATCCCTAGGGTTTAGCGGGACTCACTTTCTAATTAACTGTCTCACTTCTCTGCTTCTTGACCCCTGATTCCTCCCTCATCACTGAAGGTTAAAATAAATAAGGACCTCCATTGCTGGTGTGATGATGGTGACAGCATCTTTTCATTACAGCAGCTCAACTGATGCTTCCTTAGTAAAATGCCTGGGAAATGTCATGATGCTAAGTTCCAGACGCACCCTGGGAGAAAACTGTACAGAGAGTAAACAAGGGGTTTAGGAGGAAATTTAAAATATGAGAAATTACAGGTAAAAAAAAGACAGTCCAAAGCATCAGAACAAGAACATTCCTTGGACCTCAGAGGAAAAAAAGTTACTGTAGAAAACAGAACACATGTTGTGCATGCAAGACCCACAGCTCTCAGGATGGCCATGCTGGCTGGCGATTATTGAAGCAGTAGTCAGAAACTTGGACAAAGATCCTCCAAATCTCCACCAAAGAAGCCTGTTTGGGGCTCCCATTCTGAGTCTCAGTTGGCCTAGAACAGGGACTGTGTGGAGCCCACAAAGGGCAGCTTCCCTTTCCGCCTTGCCAACAGTTCTTAAATACTCCCTTCCCTAGCAGTGTATAGAACAAAAGGAGTGAGTCTTGTTTTAGGACCTGAAGTTGAATGCAGTAATAAGTAGAGTTGTATATGTACAATAAATAAATAAATAAATAAATAAATAAATAAATAAATGGCCTCCTTAATTGTATTCTTATATGTATGGCCGTTAGCTGCTCAGAGTAGCCTTTTAGGCCAATAGGGCGGGTCCCTAAATAAATAAATAAATAAATAAATAAATAAATAAATAAATAAATAAATAAATGGCCTCCATAGCTAATAATGCAGCATGGTTGGAGCTGCAGCTGAGCACACATTCCCCATGCCTGTAACTAGGCATTCCTTGTCATGGCTGTAACAACTTTTTCCCCAACTGCAGCAAATGTCTGATCCAGCCAGCAGTTAACTTTATTAGTGTGGACAAAAAGTTTGGAAACATTAGGTTTTTTTGGCATGGCCCACTATGCTGGTTGGGGAATTTTGAGAAAGCAAAGCAAAAGCACAAAGGAAAGTGTTCTCTTTATATACCGCCCCATACCACTACAAGTAGTCTCTGGGCGGTTTACAATTTTAATTACAGTGTGCAGGCTACATATTCTAAAACAGCAACACATAACAGTCTATGTAAAAGTCACATAACAGTAAGTCAGTTACTCCGGGAAAGCTTGTCTGAAAAGTCAGTTCATTGCCAATGTGCAGAAGAACAGCAAAGATGGGGCAAGGCTGGCCTCTTGTGGGAGGGAGTTCCAAATTCTGGGAGCAGCAAGAGAAAATGCCCACATGTGTTGTAACAGGTCTATGAGGCCATTGAGTCCAAACCACTGGATTTCAAATCAAAGCCATCTGACAGTGGTCTCATTTTCTCTTGAGTGCCTCCAGTACTGGAGCGTTTACCACCTCCTGAGGGAATTGGTTCTATTGCTGTACTGCTCTAACAGTTGAGAATCTTTTAACAATTTGAAAAAATGATTTGATCTAATTTAATCCCCACATGCTTGGTCCCAAGATGATTAAAACCTTATAATCCAAAAATGATACTTTTGACTCCGCATTTAATTGGGAAATAATGATAAAAGAGAAATATTTTAACGTTCTCCAAGGCATACACTGTGGTCTCAACAAAACTGGGGCACTCAGTGCCTGGTGTTAAAAGCTCCCACCCCCCTTAACTTGACTTGATGAAGGATGACTTATTTAACATGTCTAGTTTGGCCTTGTGGTTTTTGTTGTAAAGTATTGTAACTTTGTTAAAAGCTTTCTGAAAAAAATCTTAAATAAACCAATAGATCCAGCAAAAATCAACTGGATGGTAATTCCAATGATTTCAAAGAAAAAACCAACATTTTGAGGAGTATTAAAATGCCCCAGGTTCAAAGGACAGTTTTTCTGTCCAGATTAATGTATGGTGTGTGTGTGTGTGTGTGTGTGTGTGTGTGTTCTGCTTATATACCGCCCCATACCACTTCAAGTACTCTCTGGGCAGTTCACAGTTTAATTACAGTATGCAGGCTGCACATTCCCCCCCCCCAGAAAGCTGGGTACTCATTTTACTGACCTTGGATGGATGGAAGGCTGAGTCAACCATGAGCCTGCTACCTGGAACTGAACCCCAGGTCGTGAGCACAGTTTTACCTGCAGTACAGGCATTTAACCACTGCGCCACGAGGCCCTACCAAAATCACCCCAAATGCATGGTGTACTAGAAATAAAATAAAATAAGAGAAAAATAAAGTAAAAAATATACTTCTTACAGTGGGAATAAAAGCAAGTATAAAAGCCAGCTCTCCAACTGGGAAAGAAGGCACGAGGGGAAGAAGCAGGAGGAAGAAATATTTCTAATTTGGCAGGCAAGGTGGATTTGTGTGCTCATCACCTGACTTGTCAAGTGAAAGAATGTGAGGCAACATCTGAGGACATCAAGCCCTTTCTGGGTAAATGCCTGGCTACTTCTCTGTGTTGGTTTGTGAGGAAGAAAACACATGAGTATATGTATAAGTAAACAAGTAAGAGAAAGAGCTACCTGTCACTCCTGGCTGCCGGGTCTTCACCCCATCAGTCACAATGGGTTTTTAGAGGAGAAATCAAAAGGACAGAAGCAGGGGCAGGATTTCAGGCACAAGACTGTGCAGTGCATCTCAACTCCTCTTAAGTTACATAAAAAGGAGATGGCACTGTTCTCTTTGTTCTCTGGTCAAGAGAAATGAGTAAGCAGAGTTGGGAGGATGAATATGGACAGAGTGAGGAGAGAAGATGCTGACTGAGGTAACAGAGACCAGAGGAGCTTCCTGGAGATATTGAGGTATGTGCCTACAAGTATTCTGAGTTGTGAAGAGACTGAGGGGAGGGAAGGAGAGCTCTAGGAATTTGGAAGGAACAAGATAAATTAAGCTGGGGAAACTTAGAAGAGTCTCCATGTTGCAGAGTTTGGGGAGGGAGTTGTTTAAATTCCCTTAGCTGAGCAGCAGAAGTGCAAGAATTCCCATATCAGAATAGTTCCAAGTTCCCCAGATTAGTCCACCCCACTCACTCATCAACTGGCACTTACTGTCTCAATAACTCACTCTGAAAGATTAGTTACGGCATGCATTACCAGACTGGCTCTTTCCCTGGAATGACCAAACTTCGCTGCCTGATACCTAACTCTGCAGAGAAGGCATGAATTAATCTGCTTGGAAGGACAGCGTCTGCTCAGCCCAAATACTATTGGTAGGTGGAAACAAGAAATATCCAGCCTCACAGTGCTCCCCCACCTTCTCTACACAGGATTCCTGCTTCAAACTCGGAGAAGCCTCGTCTACTACCAATTACATCGAGGCAGCTTCCAAGCCTATTAGGTGTTTGCTTGTCAGATGGGGCGGGAAGATGAAGGGAGGGGGAGAGAGGCGAGCTCCTTGGGAGAAGGAGCAGCCCCACACTTGGCCACCAAGGCGTTCTGCCAAGGAGGAGCTGAGAAGAAAATATTTTATTTTGACTCCACGGGGAAGCCAGCCGGGTGATGCTGCTGCTCCGGCTGCTTCTCCAGTTGCTTCTCAGCTGAGAGAAGGCATTCTCCATCTGGGCGGTAGTCCCTGCCTCTCTCTTCTTCTCTCCATCCAGAGTTACAGGCAACTGGTAAGAGGTTTCCTTCTCTTGCCATAACAGTGCCATGGTGCCTGGATGGCAAGGCAGCTTCCTCCTTGTCTTATGCCTGACATCATGCCAGGAGTCTCTCGCTTCACAGGTAAGGAGAGCACCTTGACGTCTCCGCTCCCACCGCACAACTGGTTGCTCTTTTCTATAACCTTTCTTGTGCTTCCTTAAACACACCTGTATTTATTTTATTTTTATTTTCATGAATGTTTGGAGAGGTGGGGGGAAACGTTCTTTGCAGTCCGAGGACAGGGAAATGAGTGACAGCTCTTTTTTGCAAACTTTTTGGCTGAAAAGGCGGCACTTCTCCAGCGCTTTTCCTGCTCTCTTGCCTCTTTTGGGAAAGGGCTGTACAAACCTGATGATTCTTGAGTGCTTGCTAGCTTTTATCAGAACCTGAAAATGATGCATGCTCAAACTACAATTCCCAGAATTCCCGTACCCAGCATGGCCACTGCAGAGACCATTGTTACCCATGCTGCAGAGCTTGGGGGAAATCATTTTTTGTGAACTAAAGCAAAGTGTTTTGTTTATATACTGCCCCATACCTCTTCAGGTGGTCTCTGGGCGGTTTACAGTTTCATTACAACATGCAGGCTACACATTGCCCCCCCCCCAGCAAGCTGGGTACTCATTTTACCGATCTCGGAAGGATGGAAGGCTGAGTCAACCATGAGCCGGCTACCTGGGATTGAACCTCAGGTCGTGAGCACAGTTTCTACAACTCTCTGGCCCTGCCGGCTCGAGGATTCTGGGAATGGTAGTCCATAAAGGTAACCTTCAGCATCAGATCGACAACCAGGAAATACTGGGGTGCTTCTATAAGGAGTGCTTCAGTCAAGAGGTGTAGTGCAACTACTCCACCACTCTCCTCTCTTAGCAAAATAGGATGGTTAGGAATGTAACAAAAAAGTGACAACTGTCCCCACCACCTAAAATGCTGTGAATGACCCAGGACAATTGCACAATGAAAGTCTTGTCTAGATGTATCCCTTTCTACCTTTAGTTGGTGCAATTTGGGAAACAATGAACATTAAGGTTAAACTCAATCAGAATGGGCAGGACGGGTTCCAAAGATAAGAATAGAGCAATTGTCCCATTGCTGAGCTCTTAATCAATGGGAATTTCACACCAAGCAAAATACCCTTATAACATCCTTCCCAATTTGCCTCAACTCATTTTAGATTATAAATCTAAAGGAGGAGGGATAACACCTCTGGTTAAGAACTGAATTCGGATTTAGATATGCTTGACAACTAAAATATTTTCAACTGCCTTTCCTAGTTAGCTAGTTATTTTTTTTGCTCCATATTAGACTGTAGAACAAACAACTGCAACTCTCACCAGATTAGAAAATACATTCATGCTATTATAAGGGTAAAATGAATCAGTGCAGTCAAGGAGTCCCAGACCAAGCTGCCACTAGTCTGCGATTTATCCTGTGGTTTGTACTGCTAGTGGCAGCTACAGAATATATGGCTAATTTCAAACCAGGCCAGACCTTTTCCAGGGCCATTCAGATCTTCTTGCTGTACCTCTGAAGTTATTTTCTTTCCATCCACCCAACCTTCCTCCCCTCCCTCCCCTTTCATTGCATCCTTCCATTTTTTGGCATGTGTGATCGCTGATTCGCCAATATAAATCCAAAAATGCCACTGGTTGGTATGTCATAGGGTGACACATGTCATAGGGTGACACTGAGGATGACGTCTTCAGCATGTCAGCGTGCAGTAGGAAAATCCCTTCCTCTTTTACTGTGTGACTTGGGTCTGCTCCTGACTATTTTTAAAGCACATTTCTGTCCAATTCAGCACTATGTCATAGAAGCACATGACTTTTTTTAAAATTGTATCAGCGCAGTGCTATATCATTTGCAAGAGAACACCCAAGAGGTAACTACTGAGGATCCAAGAAGGTACAGGAAACAGGAGGGTGAATGCCAAAGGAGGGTAGGGGCAACCAGTGACCCTGAGGAGAACTACAGTGAACCCTCGTATAACAAATGTTTTGTATAACATAAAATCTGTACAACATAAAAAATTACAGAGATAGGGGAAATTTGCTTAACAGAATCATCTATGGGGAGAATCCATACAACATAAAAATGATAGCGATTAGGGATTACTCTTTCAATGCATTCCTATGGGAAATTTGTATAAAAGAAAATTTGCTTAACATAATTTCATTTGGAACGAATTAATTCCTTTATACAAGGTACCACTGTACCACCAATCTGAGGTGTGGTGTAGCTTCATGTCCCATAAGTACCCAGAATAAGTAAATGCTTCTGGTGAATGGAAATATGTATCTAAATGCGATAAGAGACTCCAAAGCCGTCCCTTTGAACTTAATCCAACAGTTTTGCCTATTGAACTGAACTCAGTTTACTGCTATGCAAGATAGTTGGTTTAAGATAGTTGGTTTAATTAAATTAAATTAAATTAAATTAAGATTTGTCACCTCCCATATCCCCAGAGGGGAATCTGAGCAATTTACAATATAAAAAGCAATAAAACAATAAATATTAAAAGTTCTAAAAGTTAGCTGTAACACAGCAGTGCATGTTAAGAAGAATAACTTTTCAACAAAGAACTTATTATCATCTTAGAGCTGCAGATCATTACGTCCAGCCTGTCTAGGGGGCACAGTTGGGAAAATGAACTATGAAAATGAATATGCAGTGTGCCTTCCTTTGAGGTCAGGGGTAGGCTTCTTCATGCCACATATGACAAAGGTTTTGGGGAAGGGGAAAATGTACCCTGCTTTCTACCCATCACGTTCTTGCATAAAATGTTTCAGTTAAGTTCACTCTGGCTGCACACTGGGGCCCCAGTTTGCAGCTGGGAAATGAGGGGTGACCTTGGTGGCCCCCACATGGGCGTCTTCTCCCTGGGTGCCCTTGCACAGTGGCAAGGTCCCAAGGGAAGTCCTGCCCGTGGTCCAATCGGGGACAGCCCTCAGCACTTGGAGGAAGACCCCCCCCCATCATGTAGGTGGGGATTTTTTTAAAGCCCCTCCTAGGATCCTGGTTGAGGGGCATGGTGGCTCAGTGGGCTAGAGCACTGAAACTGTCAGCTGCAAAGTCGGCAGCCTGGCAGTTCGAATCCCAGGTGCCACGCAGCGGAGCGAGATCCCGTTGATAACCCCATATTGTGCCAACCTAGCAGTTGGAAAGCATGTAAATGGAAGTAGATAAAAAAGTGGGAAGATAAAACAGTGTTTCCTTGCAGCCATGCTGGTCACGTGGCCATGGACTTGCACAACACTGGCTCTCTGGCTTGAATACGGATATGAGCACCGCCCCTAGAGCCGGACACAACTGGCACACATGTGCGTGTGGGGGTGGGGGAATCTTTACCTTTACCTTTTTTATGATCCTGGTTACAGGATGTTTAGGGAGGCCTCTTGGAGTCGCTGCAGGGTCATCAGTTTGAAGGAAAGCTGGCGGGGGTGCATCGCGTGGGCCCCAACCACAATGAGTGGTGATACAATGCATAGGAACAAATCCGTGCAGAGGGAGGCGAGCATTTGTGTCCCTATCCCAGCAAGCGATTCCCTCTTCCTCTCATGCAGTGGTGGTGGTGGGGAGCAGTGGATGGCGAGTTGACAGAGGCAGGCTCAGCTCAGGGGTGGTTTCCCCCGGGTTAAAACCAAGGGGTCCCTCCCTACTCCAATGGATGTCATTGTCAACAACATCTTAGAACTGCAGTGCTGGATCATCAAACCCAAGTTGTGGGTCATCAAACCCAAGCTCTGTCAAGGTAGCAGAGTAGGGAACTCAACGCCCAGCCTGTGACTCTACAGGCAGCTCCCTATACCTGGAGGGGGACGCACCATTGATGAACAATTCCGTGGATACCCATTAACGTGCTGGGATGGTGTGATGACTAATGACAGGCAGGGTTATCAATCCCAAGGCCATGAATCTAATGACTATATATTACACAGATAACCAGTTGAAGCCAAACTGCCTAAAAACTCAACTCTGTGCCTTCCACTTTAAAAAAAACAGTGAGGCGTCAACCTTGTGCACAACGGTGGGAAGACCAAAGGATAATCTGAGAAAACTGCGTGTCTCTCCAGAAGACAACTTGTGTAAATGCGGAGAATAGCAAACCCTCTCACACGTGTTAGGGTGCACAGGACGCATAGAGGAAGATCTTGTGTTGGCAAGAGGGTGTGCTGTGCTGTTGATGTAGCCCGATATCAAGCAAAGGTCATTTAGTTTATTTATTTTTAAAAATCTTATTCATTTTACATGCTCTTTTACAAGTAATAATTTTATTACTAATAAGCAGTGGTTAAATACCTATACTGCAGGTAAAGCTGGGCTCATGACCTGGGGTTCAATCCCAGGTAGCAGGCTAAAGGTTGACTCAACCTTCCATCCTTCCAAGGTCGGTAAAATGAGTACCCAGCTTGCTGGGGGGGTGTTATTAGTGTATGTTTATATGTCAATATAATTTGCTGGTGCTTTTGAGACGAATAAAGATAGATCCAGTATGGGAATCTGTTTGTTATGCTGTGCTAAATATTACACTGCTCCAGCCAACCCTTTTAACCTACAGATTACCACTTCTCTTTACCTAATAAAACTATTAATTGCATGTACGGGAGGAAGACGGGAGTGCCCCAGGTATCTCACCCGAGACTGCAAATGAGTATTCATTTAAAAAAACAGGAACCATCCAAGTATGAGGTGCCTACGGCAGTCACATAGTTTTAACTGGGTCCTGGCACAACAGGAGTGTTGACTTTCAAGTTTGATAAAGTTATGCAGTTCACAAGCTCAGATTGCATTCGTCAAAGGTTATTTATGAATTTCTCTGCTGTTTATTTGTGCATATTTGTGGAGCAGGAAAGAGAATAGATCAGGCCTGAGTGATATTGGTGTGTGTGTGTGTTTTTTCCTATAACTTCTACTAGTCATGCTAGTTAGGAGCTGTAGTCCATAAAAGCATTCCTTTTAGCTCTAAAGAAGACGAATGCACAAGCACACCCTTCTAGGCAGGCATGCATTAGGTAAAGATAAGAATTCAGATAGATTACCTGTATGTATGTACAGTACTTACATAGTTATGTATTTATTCACTGCCTTCATATCCTATATTTCTTTCACTGAGCTGAAGGCCATATACTGTACATGCATCTGTAGGATAATTGTTACAGTTTCTGTAAAATGTGTGACACGTTTCAACTGTTGTTCTACCTTGTCCTTTACCTGTTCTTCTCTTTCCCACTAGAACTGCATGAACAAGCAGCAGCTTCTGGCTACTATCCGCCAAATGCAGCAGTTTCTTAAGGGGCAAGAAACCCGGTTTGTAGAAGGAATACGGGCCATGAAAAACCGACTAACAACACTGCAAAATACAGTGATTAAAGTCACGCAAGATCCAGAAACTGGTAAAGATAAATCCAGAATGTCATAGTAATAGCTACTGGAGTGTTATTTATAGCCTTGCTTGCTGCCTGAAGTTTGTTGGATTGAGAGTGACTTTTCTGAGCAAGGATGATTTTCTAAAACTAGAATGACTGCCTGTCTGCCCAATCTTTCCTTCCATCCTTTGAATTCAAAGAGAGCACTGCCCCTCTGCTGAATATGTTTTCCCTCTATTTCCTGGGTTGGTAGCAGTGGTATGTTTGCAGTTGATCTGTTCAATTGGTTGCTAAAATGTGTGCAGTAAAGAAAGCAGCATACAGAAGTCTGTAATTTCAAGCAATTGTAAGTAAGCACATGTTTTTTATTCTCTCTCCTACAAATGACCAAGTGAGTTATGGAGACTTCAAGTGTCTGTTAATGAGAAAGGGGTAGACACTGAGAAACATGTACCTATTCTCCTTTGTGAGTCATAAAGCAGTAAGTAGAGTGGAACAACTGCAACTTTAAGTCATTGTACCAAAATTGAAAGGTTGCAAACATTTGCTGCTAGAAGGGCAGAAACCCAGTTGCTGGAAGTACATACGAACATCTATATATCCCCAACATGTATACTTTTCCCAAGGCAGAGGAAACACAAACACTAACCTCACATGACCAAAACATATCCCATAGGACAGTGAACCTCAGAGTTCCAAAACCTGCTCTTTGTGGTTCTGAGCAATCATCAATTAAAGACACCATGCAGACTGTCAATAGCCCATGTCACATTGTGTGGGATGGCTCTGTAAATCCAAGTCCAATTTCCTCTGGAAGCAACTAGCCGTGTATCTTCTCAACCCCCTTGCACCTAATTCTGCTTGCAGTGTCTTGCCCTATCCTGGATGCCCCACGGAATGGCAAACGATTTGGCACTAAGAACATGGTGGACCATGAAGTCCATTTCACCTGTGACCCTGGATTTCAACTGATTGGTTCCAGTTCTCGGGTGTGTCAACCCAATGGCAGCTGGACTGGAGATGTTCCTCAGTGCAAAGGTATTTTGTCTTATTATTCCCTTGATATTTTGTCCTTGTGTGTGTGTGTGTGTGTGTGTGTGTGTGTGCGCGCGTGCGTGCATGTGCATGTGCGCAAATGGTGGGCCATGCTCTCCATTTGGATTTGAGGCGCTGCAATTCAAAAACAAAACATTCTCCACCCTACGTGCAGACTTTAAAATGCCACTGCTCTATCACACATCCTTTAAAATGCTGATTAAATTTCAAGATAAAGCGTTTCCAAAAAATCTTGTCCCCATGGCCACCGGGCTTTTAAACAAACCACCCAGTTATGCTCCCTTTAGCGAGTTTTCCAAAACCTACTGGAGAAGTTGGGAATTTTTTTGCTCTAGAAAAAATGTGAGCCAGAAGTCTGTGGGGGCTCGTATATGATCTGGTTTTCTGCTCCCCCCCCCAGCCCCAACCAGCTCGTCCTGAGGCTCCTCTGCGCTTTTTTTATTTTTTAAAATTTCCCCTCTCCCCAGCACTGATTAGCTGGCCTTCGGGCTGTCAGTGCTGTTTTTTAAAATTATTTTTCATTTTTTTTCCTAGCGCCACCTGCTGGCAGTGGGGCTGAATGGTGCTTTTTTAATAAAAAAAAATCTTTGTATGTGGGAACAGAGACCTACATCTTCAGTCATGTGACCGAGAAAGAAGAAAAGCCGGACTTTCACAATATCCAGATCTTCCCCCAGGTGAGATAGCGGCTACAGCGTGGTGGCTGCTACTGCGATAGATTAACACAACTCCCCTTCTTTAAGTATTTTCAACAGAATACAAATACAACAAATGCCCCATTATCTCTAGTTTTAATGTGGTGAAGTAATGATACCAATTCATGCGAATTATTTTTGAATTAGGATGGCCATTAATCTAAATCCATTTATTTCTGTTTTAAAATACCAGTCTGTGTCTGCAGTAGAATAGTTAACGACCCTGAAAACTGCTGATCATTCTGAACCCGCAGTGTTATTCATGGTGGTTAAAGCTGAACAGCTGAGCATAAATCAGTCCCTTCAACAGATAATATATTTCTCATAACTGGTGCCAGCAGCCAAAAAATTGATTGGCACGGCACAAACATAGTAATTAAATGAATGTGCTTACTTGCAAACATGCCTTTTTGCCAATATACGATTTATCTAGATTGGCAAACAACCAAATTAAACATGATTGCCTGCATTTATGACTCTGCAAAAGACTGCTCAATGATCATGAACAGGAATTTGGATTAAGATACACATTTGAAATTCCGGTCAAGATATTTGCACTGTGTTTGCATAAGACAGCAAGAAGGCTAGAGGACTGTAGCGGAAAACTCCAACAATGCTTTCAGTGTCATAATCTGTATTTACGTCTAAGATACCATTCCACTCTTCTTTGTAATAGGATTAAGAAGGAAATAATAATTATAAGCCATAGATACGGGACATGTTTTAGGGCTGCCGCCTTTTTTATGAACTTCATTTGTTTGCATTTTTAGCAGCAAGTCTGATTAAAGAAATTAAACTTTTGCCCTGTGCCAAAAAAGTAAACCACAATGGATCACATATCAGTCTCACGGACTATTAATGAACAAGGCAAGAAGTGGGAGAAAATGGCAACCATACTGTGTCTTTTTTTAAAAAAAGAATATTTAGTATTGTTATTTGAAACAAATTGAATGTTGCTGTTTTTAAATCAAACCTATAGTAAAGGTAAAGGTAAAGGTTCCCCCCGCACATGCCTGCTAGTTGTGTCCGACTCTAGGAGCGGTGATCATCTCCATTTTCAAGCCAAAGAGCCAGTGTTGTGCAAGTCCTTGGCCACATGGCCGGCAGGGCTGCAAGGAAACACTCTTTTACCTTCCCGCTTTTTACGGCAGTATCTGTTTATCTACTTGCATTTACATGCTTTCGAACTGCTAGGTTGGCAGGAGCTGGGGTTAACAGCAGGAGCTCACTCCGCTGCGTGTCACCCGGGATTCGAACCGCCGAGCTGCCTACTTTGCAGCAGACAGTTTTCAGAGCCTTCGTCCACTGAGCCAACACGCCCCTATAGTAAGGTGCAGGAAAACCACAGCCTCTCCATTTTAACTCTTGGCAATGCTTGGGCCATCTTCCACTACCTGTTGGTCCAGGTGTTGCTGAGCCCACCCCCACCCCACTGCTATGCATTCTTATCGCAATGAGATCACTGAAAATCCGTAGGAGGTTCAAAGACATGGAGGCCAAGGAGGGTTGTAGCAACTCCATGGTTGCTTATTCAATAACTTCATGGTCTGCTAGTCTCTAATTATTTAAAATATTCTACGGATGCACAAGAGAGCTAGGCTTTTGCCAGATGTCAAGCCACTGTGGCCTAAGAAGGTATGCACCACCTGCTTCTTCCAGGAATTCCACGACACTAATTATTTCAACACATAAGAAGCCAGCAAGAGGTGAAATCAGGGCAGGAAGGAGGCAACGGAGCAGAATAGAAATTTTGGGATTTCTTAGCCATCAAGGGTTCTATGGGCAACTTTCCTTTTTCTGCTCAGGGTCTTTTTATCTTCAAGAAATAAATGCGGAGGTTGCAAAAACCTGGAGGAGGCTGCTTGACCCTTACAGGAAACATCCCTGTGGTTAAAATATTGCTGGAATCTTTCTTCTCTTTTATTTTTTTAATGAAGCGGGGTGTATTGTTGCAAGCAATATAGCCAGAGTCATTGACCATATGCGAGAGACAGGAGTTCTGTTAGCATACAGATCCATTTTGTTAATCACAAGTCAAACATATGTGTGTTTCCTTGAACAAACATGACATGTGACCGACAAGCGTTGTAGACTTGGTGTACACCAGGGATTCCAAATGTTAAATTTCATCTCCTCAGCAGGTAGAAGGAGGCATTCAAGAACTAGCAATACTGTATAGCAGATGGCGAGTTCTGTCTTAGAATTTTTGTTTTTCAAGTACAACTCTCAGAAAGGCCATGGTGGATGAGGATGCTGGGGGCAATAGTTCAAAATATAAGCTTCACAGACAACAAAGGGACTACTGTTCTGGAATGTTCTACTTAAGAACGCCAGGCTAATTGGCAGAATCTCCTTTCTCTGGCAAACGCATGAGGTGATAACAGGGCTTTCAAGTTTCAAGTTTTAGTTTGGCAAACATGGGCTGCAGAATACAGCTGAGGAACACACAGCCCATGGACCGTATGTTATCCCATCTGTTTAAATACCCACTGAATTATCTGGCCAAACAAATGCCTGGCAAAAGGGGAATTGCTACTCCTTGAGGCCTCCAGGTTCGATGACTCTAAAGCAAGGTTGGTTTTGTGGAGAGGGTATATTTTTCAGCTTTGTTTTTCAAAAGCTGAACTTCCAGTTTTTTCCAATGTGTGTGTGTGTGTGAGAGAGAGGGGGGGGAGGGAGGGAGGGAGGGAGGGCGACAGGGTGTCTAACGTATTCCCTAGACTTACCAAAATTCACCACCCTATTACAGAATGAGAAAATCTCATTGTCTTTGGACTTAGAATCCTTCTCAAATTGTACTGGTAATTCAACAGGCTATTAATAAATTGGGGCTTCTTCTGTTGTCTGTACCTCACATTATAATGTACCATAAGAAATACCATCTGCTGCAGGTTATCCTTCAATGAAAAATAGATGGGAAGCATGACCCGGGGCATAGAAGAACATTCTGGCTTAAGAACTTAAGCCAATGATCCACAGTGAGCACAGCGGCTCTGTTTAGAAGAGCCTTATAGAAACCAGTTCAGGCTACTGATTGTCAATATTCTACAAGGACATGGCACTTGAAGAAGTACCTTACAATGCATGTTTCATGTTTGTACACTCCTCGGGGTTAATCAGGGATAGCCTTAAAAATCAGGCAGAATGAGTTAGACTTGCAGGAAGCAAATTCTGGGGGAAGAAATGGCAAACACACACACACACACACACACACACACACACACACACACACACACACACACACACACACACACACACACACACACACACACACACAGCTGTTTCTCTTGTTCCCTGACTAGTCTGCCCCCCTCTGAGGACAAAGCTGTGTATTCTATACAGACTATCTCCAAATTAGTCTATAATACTTTCAGACGTGACAGAGAAACCAAAGGTACTGCCAAATTTAAAACAAGGTTCAAGTGGCAGTGCAATCAGCTTCTGTACATGGAATGGTGGGAAGCTTCATCTCATTCTTTGCATGAGATGACCAACATGTTTTAGGCCACGCTGATAGAAAGACGGTGGATCCTGTCCCGCTGAACTCTTCAACTTTATAGTTAACCCCTATACTCCTGCCCATTAGGTTCACACATTTACAGTAAGTTGGAATTGGTAGCCCAGTCAAAGATGCCATCACTCTGATTTATCTTTCATTTCTTGGGCTTGTTCCTCACCTTCCATGGTACTCCCAAACTCAAGTGCAAACTATTTATGTTACAAAGAAGTCATCACTAGAAGAAGGAATTCCTTAATTGCAAAAACAAACAAACAAAAACATTCATTTATCACAGGAGAAGATTTTCTCACCTCCTGTATCTTACATATTGAGTTGCTTTGGTTTGTGATTGGTCTTTAGGAGCTAACAATAGCTTTCTTTGCAAGTCAGATTTTTGGGGCACAGAAGTCTGCCTGAAACACATATATGGAACACCAACATGATTTCAGCTGAATTGACAGGTCTTCTGTTATGTCTCACTTGGTCTCAAAGTTGATTAAATGGTGGGGATGGGTGACTGGAATCTCTATTTCTTTATTCAGTTCCTTGCAATTGTACCATGAAAACAGAAAGTCCCCTTTGCTCTCTAGAGCTGGAGAGGAGGCTTAGAGCTTGTATCTTTCATAAGTGGAAAGAGGTAACTCTGATTTTTCAGGGGAATTAATCCAACTCCATGTTATATTTCAGACTCTGTAGGAGCCATCTTCTAAGGTGCCGAATGTCAACCCCTGAATATATTCAGCACCTTGGATAGCTCCTACAAAGTTTGGGTGAAAAGCGAGAGCAGATTCCCTGCCCCCACATGATCGCTGTCAGGAACCTGCATTGTCTTTTTGATGATGATGATGATGATGCTAGAACTTTAAGAGACAAGGCCACAGCCCTGCTCTGTAGAATGAGCAGAAATGTTCCCAAATAGGGCAGAGCAGGATTAGGAAGGAAATGAAGTTTTGCCAGATGTTTGGAGACTTTGATATGGTGATTTTACTCATTAGTAAGACATTAGTAATACATCAATCACATGTAGGTAACATATAAATAATTCACAACAGCTTGAGTAGTGCAGTGAATAGAATATATGACTAAGATTCAGCAGACCTGGGTTCAAATTCCTCCTTGACCATGGAATCCCAATTAGGAAGTAGTAACTGTAAACCACTCTTTGAATATCTCTCATACTTTGAAAACCTTATTAGGGTCAGCATAAATTAGAAGCAACTTGACAGCACAAAGTACACATAAGTAATGCACATTTTATAATAAATAGCTATATTATTATTTTAGAGCCTTACCAAGCAAAAAACAGGCCCCAATACCTCAGATGACCCTAAGTAAGAGTGTGTGTGTGTGTGTGTGTGTGTGTGTGTGTGTGTGTGTGTGATAATTACAATATTTTTCTATGTATAAGACTATATTTTTGTCTAAAGTTGTTAAACTAAAATTTGAGAATCACCTTATACAAGGAAGTAAGCTGAGAAGAGAACTACACATTTGCAAAACTGTAATTATAGGTTGGAAATAGGGATGGGCATTTTGTTTCGGAACCAGTAGGTTACGAAATGAACCACGTGAGTCCAGTTGGTCCTCAGAACCGGCTGATACACACAGATCCAATTGCTTTACCTTTCTCTGTCTCACGCAGGGTTAAAATCCAATGAGGAAGCATGGTACAATGTCATCTTTCCTGCTTCTTGCTGCTGGCCAATCAGAGAGGGAGGCGGGATGATGCCTGTCCCTGCACAGCTCCTCATTGGCTAGCATCACAGATCAAGCATAGATGACATCCCAGCATGCTTCCTCATTGGATTTTAACTGTGCGCGAGACAGAGAAAGGTAAAGCAATTGGATCTGCGTGTATCACCCGGTCCCGCGGACCACCTGGGCAAGCATGGTTCGTTTTGTAACCTACTGGTTCCAAAATGAAACTAGTTGCTAAAGCAGGGGTCCTCAACCTAAGGCCCGGGGGCCGGATGCGGCCCCCAGGGTCCTGAATCCGGCCCTCTGGACCAATTCCAGACCCCCACCCCACCCCCTGCTTCGTGAGCAAGCCAGCCACTGCAGCTTCTTCTATTGATGAGGCAGTTCAAATCGGTGGGCTATGTCGATTCCCCCACCCAGATAATCGGCACGCTGGCTAGTGAGGCAGTTCAAAGTGGGAGGGCAAGGTCCCCAGCTCCCCCCACCCGCCACCGAGATAGTTGGGGCACCAGCTGCAGCCGAGCGGGGCAATTTAAAATGGGAGGGCTGCGGCAAGGTCTCCCATTCCCTCCATGGCCCTGAGGCCCCACCCCTGCTCCTCCTCCACCCTGCCCATCTGCCTTCCTTGTGTGGTCACCACCTGTGTTATTGTAGTTGTGAGGAATGAAGGGGGCACGTGGAGGCAGCGCCAGCCAGCCTTCTGAGCCACAGCAGCCGTGGCAGTGGACCGATGGAGAGATGGACTGAGGGGGAAATGGAGTTATTTCCTGCCCACCCAGCCCCCTCTGACCTGCTGCCTTGCTCTGTGGAGCAAGGGAGGGGAGGAGGGAGCACAGCCATGGCCGGAGGCTGAGGCTGCCACCACCATCACCGGGTTAGAGACCAACGAGGAGGAGGTGGCGGAGAAAGAAAAGAAGAGAAGGGAAGGCCAACGGTGGCCCAGGCCTGGTTCCTGGGAGGTTAGCGGGGCTGCATTTGTCCCCAGTTGGTGATGGGCAGGCTGGCAAGCCAAGAGAGCACCACAGCCTGGCTGGGCTCGGCCAGTGAGTGGGCTGCAGGTGGCTTTGGGCAGGCCTTCCTGCCTCCCCTCCCTCCTTTCCAGCCCTTGCTCCCTCCCACCCTCACTTGCAGGCCAGGCCAAGAGAGGAGGCAGCTTTTCCTCCGGGGCACAGCAAGGGCATGATAGCAAGGGCACACGGCTGGATCTATGCGCACTGGCGCTAGCCTTGCTGCGGCTGCTGCTCCTCATCCTGCGTGGCCACGTAGAAGGTGGTGAGGGGCCTGAGGTTGCCTGGGCTGCCACCTCCTTCCTGACGCAAGGAAGGAAGGAGAGCCGCTCCAGTCACTTCCGCTGTAGGAGGAGGAGGAAGAGGCACAGCAGAGGGATTCCAGCAGCGGCACCTCAGGGCAGTGATCCGGAGCAGGGGGCATTGCTGGGGCCCGGAGATGCACTGATCATGGGCCAATTGTGTGGGGGGGGCTCCAACCGCTTGTCCCTCCCCCTTTTTCCATGTTGGCTTTTTTTTTTTTTTTTGGACTGTGGTCCGGCCCCCAGTGGTGTCTGGGTGGTGGTGGACCGGCCCGCTGTTTGAAAACTTTGAGGACCCCTGTGCTAAAGTGATGGTTGTCTCATATATGGGGGCATCTTATAGACAGGAAAATATGGGTAAATATCACGCATTCAGTCAAAAACCATAAGATGTTGGTGTTAATGATAAACAAGAATAGGGGATTGTCCTGTGCTTGCTACCACAAAATGTAACTCAAGTCCTGTCAGAAGCAGCTCCTGGGTTACAAAAATGCAAAGGGGGGCATTAATATAAGATTTGTTTGCTTTTTCCCTTAGATGTTAGCGAATGTGCACGTCATCTCTGCCAGAATGGGGGAACATGTATTAATGAAGGTGAAGGGTACAGATGTGCTTGTCCACAAGAGTGGGCGGGTCCCAACTGCCAGTATCAAACTCAGACAGGTATGTTCTCTGCTGTTGAGTGAAAGGGGATGGGAAGGATGAACATTGAAACCTATAGGGCGGGCATGTCCAGACTTTGGCCCTCCTGGTGTTTTGGACTACAACTCCCAGAATTCCAAGCCTGTATTTCCAATGGCAACGGACTGTGGGAGTTGTGGTCCAAAACATCTGGAGGGCCGAAGTTTGGACATGCCTGCTATAGGGAGAGAGGGAGGAAGTGGAGAACAGGTAGGTGAGCCAGGAAGACACGGACTGCCTCTCTCCCAGGGCTGGGACTCAGGATGGCTTACAGCATAGTTAAAGAGTCTCTTTAGAAGCACACTTAATTACCAGTGCTAAAGTGTGATTAAATATAAAATTACTTTATCTGCAAGATCTTGTTCCATAACTCTGCCAGCGCAGCCTGACAGAGGACACAGGCAGTGGGCGATTGCCACCAATTAAGGAGTACATGTTCCCTATCAGGCCATGCACGACTAGTCTAATTGTGCACAATTTGCACATAACCCAAAATCAAGATCAAATCTTTAATTAGCAACAGTCTGCAGGTGGTACTGAGGTCATTTCCCCAATGCCAGTGGAACTATTCAAAACCATGCTGCCCATTAAATATATATATATTAATTTCTGTAAACTTTTTAAAAGGTAATAAGACTTTATTAAGATGATAGGGGATCTTTAATGTTGCTAAATTTTAAATTTAACCACCTTAAAATTAAAAGACATCAAAAACATCTCAGTTAAAATATTGGCTGCACCACAATGGGCATTAAAAGTTAATAAATTTTGAAGCTGGCAATTGGTAATGAGTTACAGCTTACTTAGTCATCTGTAACTAGTTCCTTCTAGGCTCTGGCTCAAAATCACACTGGAGAGCTACAAAAGCAGAAGCAAATGATTGTAATCTCCTCTGTCTCTCTCTCTCTCTGCTTGCAAGAAGGGATGGGGTGAAACACTGCCCGTTCTCTTCCTGCCTTACACCATCTGAATGTGATCCATTTCATCCGAATGTTTGGAAGAGAGAGATCCTTTTGCATAAATAATGGCATTGGTATAAAAAAGAAAAAAGAAAAGACAAGCAAGGAAATTTATATGTAGGATAGGATTCAAAGGTGAGGAGAAAGAGGAGTATAAGAACTGATAGTTCTTGATCTTACATCCTTGGAGAAATGATCGGTTTAGTGTATATTAGAAATGGGCACAAACCAGTGGTTTGTGACAGTTCATTTCTTTGGGAAAGCACCAAATATCTTCTCAGGCAAGAAACAATCCAGCACAATCCACTGGTTTGGTGGTTTGTGCCCATCTCTAGTGTGCATCTTGATAAAGTTTTTTTTAGAAGTCTTAGAAGTGGTAGACCCAAAACAACTAACATTTCTACATTTTTGGTGTCAAGCGTTTTGGAAACAATTTCTTCCTTCTCTCCTTGTCTTCTAGTGCCACCAGCATGGAGTGGGGCGGACGACTCAGCTTTCAGTCGTAAGCCGCGCTGTGCCAAATTTGACAGGATGCAGCACTGTAGCTGTGAAGCAGGTTTCCACATGAGTGGCACATCTGAAAACAGCATTTGTCAAGGTAAGACGGGAACTGAGCAAAATGACTCAAGAACCAACACGAGAAGTGTAGACTGGATTCCACCAAATACTGTCAAGTAATGTAACTTTTAATAAAATGTATGTAATATAATATTTAACAGATTCAAAATAGTTTCTGTGTATAATTGCATAGTCATTTGTCAAGACACAGGTGAATAATGTAATGACATGAAAAGGTCAGAATAATTATATCCAGGTGCCATGGATAACTGATGAACATTGTGTACTCATGTGATTGGTTTATATGATATCTGCCATATGTATAAAAGGCAGGATTGTAACTCATTTTGCTTTGGGACTGCTTTTTGGTGAGATGAGCAGTTTCCCCGCTACTCTGTAATATTTATGCTTTGTGTTTTATTTGTGTATGTTTTTGTAATACAAGCTTTTATGCTAAAGTTTACTTCTGTCTCCCAGCTTCAAATCTGTGTTTAGCAATTATCTTTCCATGCCACTGCATAACTCTGCTAACCTTTGCAACATTTAAAAACCCAACACACTTTTTAACAAATACCCAGTTACTAAACAAGCTGGCCCGATACACAATGGTTTGTATAAATTCTGGATCAATGCTATCAAACAGGATGGGGCACAAATAATTTGGAGCAAATTGGGATTCATTTAGAAATATCAAAGTGGTCCCCATATAGGACTGAGGGATCCATGTTCTACTTAACAAGATAAGAGTGATCTCTGCTCCCTAGTTAAACTTAAAGTTTATTTATTTATTAGATTTCTATACTGTCCAGGTAGTTTCCAGGCAACTCTCAGTGGTAATGCTGTTTTCAAATTTAGAGCTTTGGAACATAAGTAGTGTGTGTGTGTGTGTGTGTGTGTGTGTGTGTTTGTTTGATTGATTGATTGATTGATTGATTGATATACCACAACATCTGGCACCAGTACCACTCTGGACGGTTTATAAAAGTTTATACAATATTGAACCTAAAAACAAACATAATAGACCATAATTGATTCAAAAATTACAAAACAGCAATAAGAATCAAAGATGCAACCCTTCATGCAAACCCTATGAAATATTGGTTCATTCCAAAGGAGTGGGACTAAAGCAGAAAGAGCAGAGCTGGGCATGCGAGATTTGGCTCAGAAAGAGCAGGAGAGCTGAAGAGGCCAGAGCCGTTGTTACTACTTTAGATTTCTAAGCCCCCTTGCCAGCTTCTCTTAGGATTTTGAAGAAAGGCAAGTGGAGCTGATTTTTTATGTGATGGATATCCAAGCCAGTTGAGCAAGATATTTTAGATTTCTGTCTGAATTTGAAATCAAGAGGACATGGAACTTTGCAACTCTATTAAGCAATTCCTGTACTGGTAGTGTTGCCAAGGTCTTGGATGCACAAATTGTAGCATTTTATTACTATTATAATTAAGAACATAAGAAGAGCCATGCTGGATCAGGCCAAAGGCCCATCTAGGCCAGCTTCCTGTATCTCACAGTGGCCCCATCAAATGTGTCAGGGAGCGCACAAGACAAGAAATCTATCTCCTGATACCACTCCCCTGCATCTGGCCCTTGAAGTACCCTGGTTTTAAGCCTGGAGATGACACATCTCCATCATGGTTTGTAACCTGTGATGGACTTCTCCTCCAGGAATCTGTCCAATCCCCTTTTGAAGGCATCCAGGCTAGATGCCATCACCACATCTTGTGGCAAGGCGTTCCACAGACTAACAACACGCTGGGTAAAAAAATATTTTCTTTTGTCTGTTCTCACTCTCCCAGCCCTCAATTTGTGTGGATGTCCCGTAGTTCCGGTATTTTGTGAGAGACAGAAGAGCGTCCCTCTATCCATGTTCATGTCTGTTATATTACTGTGAATAAGAAGAGACTTGTAGTGGGCAGCCTAACCTCTGAATATGTATCACTTAGAGAAATGTAAATATCAGATATTTGCATAGCCAATCGTAGAGCTTAGGGGTGGAGCCAGCATGTCTATGTACTGTACCTGTGAATGTATCTGTATCAGTTCAGATAGGGAGTGCTGAATGTAAAGTTATAGACAGATAAGATACGGATGACTGTTAAGTTATGTAGAGATAGGGAACTGCCAGTGTAAGATCTAGTAATATAGGCGCTGGCTGTTGTATTGTTGTATAAATAAGGATCTGATAGTGTATACTGTAGAGCAACTGCTGATCTATGGAGATCTACAAAAATGGCCTGTAATTGACAAAAAAAAACTTGCTGGTTAGCTCAGAGGTTTAGTTATTTGGCTGAGGAGCCAAAGGTTGGGAGTTTGATTCTTCACTGTACCTCTTGGGACAAGAGCCAGCCTGTGTGGCCTTGGGCAACCTGCACAGTCCCAGGGCACACCAGAAGAAGGGAATGAGAAACCACCTCTGTGTATTCTCTACTTAGACAACTCTGAAAGGGGTCACCACATGGCAGAACTGACTTGACGGGACATGCTTATTATTAATCCACAAACCAGTATGATGCCATATATTGTGGCAGAATAAGCAGTCTCCAAAGACCACCCTGATTCTTCCCCACCCCCATTTGAAACCAAATCTAAACAATTCATATACAGTATTTGGAAAAAAATAATACTTAATCATACAGTATTGATATACTGTACCATCAGTTCTGATTAAATCCTAACATTTCCCACACTTCCCTCGCTGTCTTTATCATGAAATTACTTTTTTATCCATGCAGGAATATGAAGAATTTATTTCTTATATTCTTTCTCTCCCCCCCCGCCCCGCCCCCATGGCAGATGTTAATGAATGTGAAGTTTACAAGCAGGAGGGAGCCCTTCGGCTCTGCATGTACACCTGCATCAACACTCCTGGGTCATATCACTGTTCCTGCCCCAGTGGATACAAGGTCTTCAGTGATGGCAAAAGCTGTGAAGGTGAGACATAGCTTCACAATTTCTAAACATGTAGCATATGGTACTTCACAGAAGCCAAAGGATAATTCATAAGATTTGCAGACTTCATACAGTTCTATGCCTGCCAAGAGGTAGGATTTTACATTCTTTTTTGTAAGCTGCATTATTCTATGCATTTATCCACAAATAAGACTGTTCAGACACAGTGGGACATACTTCTGAGCAGGCTTGCCTAAAAACTCTGTAATTCAGAATCCTGCGCTGCGCAATGCCTTCATTTGGATCAATTGAAAATGTACAAAAATATGCAAGCTTTTCAGTTCTCCAGTATTCTTCATCAGGCTACAAGGCAAAAAATAAAGGTACAGAAGTGTACCAAGCTTCGTGGCACAGTGGTTAAATGCCTGTAACTGCAGGTAAAACTGAGCTCACGATCTGGGGTTCAGTCCCCGGTAGCTGGCTCATGGTTGACTCAACCTTCCATCCTTCTGAGGTCAGTAAAATGAGTACCCAGCTTGCTGGGGTGCAATGTGTAGCCTGCACACTGTAAATAAAAACTGTAAACCGCCCAGAGAGTACTTGAAGTGGTATGGGACAGTATATAAGCAGAACACTTTGAACACTTTTGAAAAAACTGGCTAGGTGATTTAAACCTGATCTCCAATTACATTCAGTCCCAAAATGGACGGTTTGTTGGTACCACATTAAGGTCTGCTTATGGCATTACAAATATATGGAGAGGAGCACTGATGGTGGTTCTGCTACAAGAAGAAAATTTCCCACAATCTTTACTATTGCAAGTGCTTTATTTGTTAGAAAGTTTTGAATTCAAAACTTTGAAATTCCTTTTGCTATGGTGTACAAGTATCGACACCTGTAAGTACAGAGAATATACTCATTTCTTATTAACTGGCACTTAGTCTTGGTAACTCACTCTAAAACATTTGTAAGATAAAAATAAAAATAAAATCTTTACCTACAATTGGTTGAATTTGTACTTGAGTATGTTGCTTTGTTTACTGCGCAAGACTGAGCAACCAACTGAATAGATCAACAGCAAACAATGCTTCCAACAGGCAAAAGGGATGGAAAGTATCACTCAGGAGAGAGGTGGGGGGTCAAAGGCTAGAAGGAGTGATAGGTTAGTGCAAGATAGATAAGCGCCTCCCAGTTACACAAACTACAGATAGTACGCAATTTGCAAACAAAACTCTAGCAACATTAGCTTTGTAAGATAAAGTAGAATTATTACCACTCTACAGTCAAAAGCTGAAGATAAAAAGGTGCTATGTATGTGCCTAAAGTCATGAACTGAATTTATGGGGGTGGGGAGAGATTTGAAACATATGCCTTCCCAATCCCAAGAGTTTTTGTTTCCCTTTATTTATTTATTTATTTATTTATTTATTTATTTATTTATTTATTTATTTATTTGACTTTTTATACCATCTAGCCCAGGGGTACTCAACCTAAGTCCCCGGGGCCGGATGCGGCCTCCCAAGGTCCTGAATCCGGCCCCTGGGACCAATTGCAACCCCCCCACCTACCCCCTGTTTTGTGAGCAAGCCAGCCTCCGCAGCTGCTTTTGGACTGTGATCCGGCCCCCAGTGACAAAGACAAGACAAATAAATTTATTGATTAGTCCTATGACCATATCAACCAATAACAACACAGTGGTACATGCAACACCATCCAATAGGGTACCCTACAATACAGATTCAAAATATTCAGTGGTGTCTGGGTGGTGGTGGACCGGCCCGCTGGTTGAAAACTTTGAGGACCCCTGATCTAGCCCTAGGGCTACTCTGAGCAGTGTACAATATGGAATCACATGACAAGTTAACAAATGAATACATTTAAAAAACCAAAATACAAGGAGCATTATAAAACAAAATATACATAAATCAACAACAATAAGCTAAAATTAAGCTAAAAATAGCAGAAGATTGATAAAACGGGGGGGGGAGAGAAGATAAGTGGTAAAAAGAAGAGTGTCTTACTAGATGTTTGAGAAATCGGGAAAGGCCATTCTAGACAACCAAGTCTTCAATTGTTTATTAAAAATTTAAAGCCAGGGTACCAGCCCAATTTCAGGGGGTAGATGGTTCCATAACTGGGGAGCAACCACCCACTGAGAAGGCCCTACTCCTTTGGCCTTTTCACACGACTCCTAAGATCCGCTGGCCACTTAAATTCGGACCAGAGATCTTGGGGGTTCGTTGCTCTTCCTACGTCCCCACCCCTCCGCACTTCCTTGCTCCTGTCTGCGTGAGGGGAGGGAGAAAAAAAGAGAGGAAAAATGCAGGCTCACCTCCGAAGCCGCCCCGTTGTCCTATTCCTTCTCTTAAAGGGGCAGGAGGCAAAAAAAAAAAAAACAGAAGCGAGGAGAGCCCGGCACTCAACAGATTACATCCGGATCTGGGGATTTTCACCCTCCGAGAGCAGGTACATGAAAAGTGTGCTGGGACGCGCTTAGGTGGGCGTGGTCGCACTTAATTTCCTGCAAACTCTGGAGCTGGTAGGGAAACAATTGTAAGCTCCGGAGCTGGCAGCCATTTGCAGTGGAGTTTAGGGGTCGTGTACAAAGGCTCCTTCCTTGTCACAGCTTCCCAGGCCTCCCTTGGGGTTGGGATTCCCAGGTGTCCTGTCTGGCTAGCACGGGTGATCCTGGCAGTTCTTCTTGGGAAGAGCCACTCTGTCAGATACTGAGGTCCCAAACTGTTTAGGGCTTTGTATGTTAACATCAAAACCTTGAAGTCAATGCGGTCACGTACAGGCAACCAATGCAGAGCTGCCAGTACGGGGGTAATATGTTGAGGCCTTCTTTGCCCCGTTAGAAGTCTGCCAGCTGTATTCTGCACTAGCTGCAATCTCTGCATTAACCTCAAAGGCAGCCCCACATAGAAAGCACTAAAGTAGTCTATTCTCGAGATTACTATGTGAAACAATTTGGCCTGATGTACTTCACTTATCCGGGTAGCGAAATAAGATCTTCTTGTGGCCTTGATCTTAGGTAGGTAGATGGATGACACGATCTTTATGGCTGATAGATTATTTTCTGTCGGAGCCTGCCTCCACATGCTCTCTAGCCTCCTCCGATTTTGCTTTAGGGCCGCAGCTCCTGGTTGAACCATGCAGTTGGGAGGGCAATCCATCTCATATATTTTCCTCTCTTACCATCAAAAAGTATCTATCTGAGAGTTAAAGGTAAAGGTAAAGATCCCCCCCCCGCACATGCGTGCTAGTCGTGTCTGACTGTAGGGGTGGTGCTCGTCTCCGTATTCAAGCCGAAGAGCCGGTATTTTGCAAGTCCCTGGCCACGTGGCCAGCATGGCTGCACGGAAACTGTTTTACCTTCCTGTTTTTTACAGCGGTACCTATTTATCTACTTGCATTTTACATGCGTTCAAACTGCTAGGTTGGCAGGAGCTGGTGTTAACAGCGTGAGCTCACTCTGCTGCATGGCACCCAGGATTCGATCCACTGAGCTGCCGACTTTGCAGCTGACTGTTGCAGCATCTTAGTCTGCTGAGCCACCACACCCCTCTCTCTGAGAGTGAATGGGCCGTATATATCTTTCCCTGGGCCATTTTTGCTTTTTCCCAAAGGATCCTTACCACCCCTGCCGGCTGTTGGAAAGAAAAGATGGGTTTCGGTGCCAAACAGGACATTCCCAAAATGTTAACAGAATCATGCTCCTAGCGGGGTGCTATGAAGACATGTTGGTTGGCCTTTACAGCTCAACAGCCCCCCTGCAAGCTGCCAGTTCCCCAAACCATTCCGAGTGCCAACCTCTCTTATAGTCTTACACTCGATCCATTTTGCACCAATGAATGAAATGAAACACTAACCACAGAGCAGAGGTTGGGTTTGGCAACAGCCATGCAACATGCCAGATTTTTGTGATAGTTTATCTTGCACTACCCTGGCTTAAAATACTAGCTGTGCATACCGAGAGAGTTAGACCTCCGACACAAGGTATACATTGTAGTGTGGTTTAAGGTATGCTGGAACGTACGAAGGGGAAATGCCAAGAGCTGTTGAGGAATTCAAGAGTGATATCGTATCCAACAAGTGTGAGCTCTGTACTCTCAGGCTGCCATGGAAAGGCTTTTGAATGATGATAAAACAGAGCCGGTCATTTGCTTTTGAGGGTCAGCTTGTTCCAAGTGAATGGTTTCTCCTAGAAAAGTTATATTTTCTTATTTATAGCAATGATCGGTGTTTTGTTTGCCATGAAATTATATTCTATCTTTCTGCCAAAAATGGCACACAAGACAGCTTGTATTAATAAAATTAAATTAAAGCAAATACAGTTAAAATGTTTAAAAAGAGTAAAGATGCAAATAAATAAATAAATAAATAAATAAATAAATAAATAAATAAATAAATAAAATAGTATCATTGCTGTTATATCTATGGTAATCTAGGTTAAATGTCAAATACTTGCTTGGGGGCGGGGAGAAGATATTTGCCTGCCAGCAGATGGACAACAAAAAGGGAGCAAGCTTGGTCTCTTTTGGCAGGGAGTTCCAGAGTCCAGAGTGGCCCCTGGAAAATCTGAGGGTGAGATATGGCAGCTGTTATGTAGCAGCACTGCCTTCCACTTCCAACCATAAATATAGGCTTGTGTAAGTCTGCTATCCTTGGCTGCCTTTAACTAGGAGTGGTGGTCTAGTGAAGCTAGGGCTTGAAGGATCAAAACCTCAGGATTTGCTCATTAGCAGGGAAATAATCGGCCACAAATGCGTCTCTGGCTTCCCTCTGAGCTCAGCTCCAATCTTCATAATAGCTGGCAGAGGAATAGATTTTCTTAGGGACAATGTAGTGTTGCGAGTTAATTTCTCCTATAGTGCAAAGTGTCCAAGGAATGGGTGTCTTCGATGGACAAATAAGACCCCCCCCCTCAATGTTACAAAAAGATGCACTCTTAATATGGACTGATCTAGTTGCTTGTGTTTGGAGACTCTATAGATGCCCTAAGCACATCCGATCTCACCTGATTTCGGAAGCTAAGCAGGGTTGGCCCTGGTTAGTACTTGGATGGGAGACCACCAGGGAATACCAGGTGCTGTAGGCGCCTGGAGTAGGAACTGGCAAGCCCCTCCAGTATTTGACTGCATCACTGCCCAGGAGCCACCTACAGAAAACAACAGGTCTTATTTTCAAGTAAGCTTGGCTAATTTTCACTCTAAAAATAGATAGAATGGGGGTGGGGAGTTAATGTGATTAGTGAACAGGCTTCCAAGAAATAGAAATTATGACCTAAATAGTCACATATGATATCACAACCACCAATATTTTGGAGAAGGCAAGTTAAATTAACGTATTACATGGCCAGTCATTCTGTTTTTTGCATAAACGATGTTATTGTGCCATCATCATCATCTCCCAAAGTAAAATATTACAGGTTGTATCATAACCTATAATGTGTTTCTTTCAAAATTTGCGAGAACAGCATAGTTTCCTGGGGCCACATTTAAGTCAGGAAACTAGAAACCAACTAACCCCAAAAGGGCATTTCCCTTTGGTGGAAAATGGATGCTGTGTGGGCCCGGGGTAAAACTGTGCCACCATATGTAGTCAAAGAAGTATAACAACCCAGGGTCGCCAGTCCTGTGCTCAGCACTGCTCCCTAGTGGTGAAAGCCTGAAAGATGCTCAGAGCTGAAATGAGTTCACACAGGGACTGTTGCTTACAGAATTTGACTTCCAGTTCCATCGTACCGGGATGCTGCACTGGGTGTGTGTGTGAAGGGCTGAAATGTTGAGGTCTCACCATAACAATAATTTCCCTTTCATGCCCAGAATAAATGTTGATTTCCTTCCAGATGGTGTGGAATCAAAAGCTTCATGGTCTGACCTCATGTCACCCATTTTTGTCTTAATGAAGTTTTCTCCAAGCTAACACTTTCTAGTTGTGTGGGATGATGCCTCTCATCATCTTCCACTCAACATGAAGCTATGGTTAGTAGAGATGATGTGAGTGACAGTCTCAATATTTGGAGGACATTGGCTTGTGGAAGACATCACCTAATGAATTCTTTCAGCACAATTTCCGTCAGGGCTGAATTAACCACTAATTAGCGTCCTTCAGCACAGGGCTCCAGATAGCTGATACATTTGTTCTAAATCTAATTATCTGGCTTACCAATGTCACATCAATGGCTGATACTTCACATCCATCTCATTGCTGTTCACAGTCCCGCTTGGGACCGGTACGAAGTAATCTAACCGCACGTCCATTGCAGGACGAGGGGAGTTCGTCCTGACCACGCCCCCTGAACTGCGATTTAAGCGGGATGAGAGATTCCCCTCCCTGGCCTCGGGAATCTGGTCATCACGCTTCTCATTCCGAGATGAGTGCCCATGATGCAACGTGCCATTCTCCATCTAGTGGCAGGAGTGTGAAGTACCATTCACCAGTACATTCCCTATGGAGTCAGCAACGCAGTGCAGAGAGATTAAAAGACAAATGCCTCAAACTTAGCTCCGCAATGCATTGAAGGCAAGGCTTTGGAGAATCGAAACATTGAAAAAACAGAAGGTCGGGCCGAAAAAAAACAGAGAACAAAGGCATGGAGTTTCACATCTCATCACGGAACAGGGACGTGCAGTAAGAGTCATGCCGGTATCATCCATCACACCCATGTGTACACGGGAACAGGGACAGAACTGGAAGAAGACCATGTGACCGTGACCGACATCAACATGCAACGAACTTCCTCCCAGGACGAGAATGGACATGAAGTAACCATCAATGTCACCCCTACAAGAAGGCCAAATTCTCAGCATGAAATAAGAGTCTTTGTGGCAATTGCTCAACACGGTGGCTAAAAGTGGCTTATCAGAAGAAAGTGGTTTGCTCTGATCATGTGAAGAAACTGGCCAGTTAATTAGCTTACTCTAACCTTAGGGTGGAGTACAATGAAGAGAAATTAATATTAAAGTTTAAATAATTTAATTGAAATACTTTCAAACAATTGTTAACAGTTTTGAAATGCATGTTAACCATTGGAACCACTGAAACAAACTTCAGTCAGCTGATACTCAGCTGAACTGGCAGGTTGTAATGTTGTGCTAAAATAACAGCAATGTTGACACTTTTGGGGTCTCCTCCATGGGAAGAGGGGGAACTACTGTGAGAAAGCCTCCCCTACATCTCTGCAAAATGCATTGGCCATAATGGTGGGACTGGGAGGAGGGTCCAATGGAATATTATAATGACACAACAGATACATATGGGTAAAGGCATTAAAGATCTAGCTCTACTTTTAATCAGCATCAACCACTTGCTTTTTCTAGGAACATCCACTCAAAGGGCGACTTTTTATTTTTATTTATTTTAGAGTAGCTGGGGGGGAAACATTTTTAAGTTCCAGATCTGGGAGCCCTTTGCCTCAGATTTTAGGGGTCGTGTAAAAGTGCCCACAATTGAGTACCAAATTACTAAACGAGATGGGTCCCATGATAATATAAAGCTGCTTCTTATGTTCCTATTTGAATCTGTTAACAAGTTATTTTCCCATTGAATCTGATACTGTATCTTTTTTTAAAATTTTATTTAAAAAACATATACAAATTACATAAAAAAGACAAACATCAACAACAGTGCACCCCTTCACCAACAGGATCACTCTTCATATTTACATTCGTCATCCTCCCCTCCAGAACAAAATCGATTGTTGCGCGGAAACCTTACCCTTATCCCGTACAAGCACATATTCAATAAATCTACCCCATATATCATAGAAAATATCTCTTTTTAACTCTCCTTTTTTAACCTTGAGAGAACAAGTCAATTTATCATTTAAAGCAATATTCCATACTTCATTATACCTTCTTCTAAACATAGTTCATATTTAGATTTCCAATTTCTAGCAATTATTAATCTAGCTGCTGTCAACAAATTTGTAATCAACTCTTTAGTTTTAACAACATAACTATGATCCACAAATATTGATAACAAAGCAATATCAGATTTGGGCTCTATGTCACTTAGTTCTTTAAAAATACTTTTCCAAAATTTCTGTATCTTTTTACATTCCCACCACAAATGATAAAAGGTACCAATCTCATTATCACATTTCCAGCAAAGCTTAGAAAAATTTGCATTCATTTTATTCAATTTCACTGGCGTCAAATACCATCTTAAACTTATTTTAAAGAAATTTTCCTTTATTCTAACAGACATAGATCTAAGTATTCTCATTCTCCACATTTTAGCCCAGTCTTCTTCTCTTATTTCTTTTTTAAAATCTTGTTCCCACAATAATTTCAATCCAGATCCTCCCCTATTTTCATCTAAATCTGAAATAATTTTATGTAGTTTGCTAACAATACCTTTTACTACTATTTCCTTCTGAGTATCTTCATATAACAAGAGTTGTTCATATTTTGTGTACTCTCTGCATTTATTGTTTTTCTTTATCCAAGTATCAGTCCATTTCTTTAATTGTATAAAATTAAACCAAGATATATCCCTACCTTGGAGAATTTCCTTCATTTGTACTTTCCCTCTCATCTTGCCTATCCAGTCTTTCAATCTAATCACTTGTTTATCCCTAAATACTTTTTTGAAAACTTTCAAATTTATAGGGAAATTCTCCATTTCAGTTACAGATCTCAATGGTGAGTCCGAGGGACATAATTTTTCTTATGTAAATACCATGCATTTAACATAGATCTAAGAAAGGGGTTATTAATCTCATTTAACTTTGTTTTCTTAATAGTGCCGAATAAGTATTTTTCAATATCCTCCTTTATTTCTGATGATTCCATTTTCCACCATATTAATCTTTCTGGACTAAACACAATATCCCCAATAAACCTTATTTGATTTGCTAAATAATAATTTTTAACATTCGGTAAACCTATACCACCTTTATTTTGGGCCATATACCAATATTTTTGTTTATTCTAGCTTTTTTACCACTGTTACAATAGTTATTAATTAAATCTTGCCAAAATTTAAGGTTATCCTTATTTAACTGTATTGGAAGCATCATAAAGAAAAATTTAACTTTGGTAAAATTTTCATTTTCATCAATGCAATCTTCCCAAACCAAGAAAGTTTTAGACTTGAATATTCTAACATTTTATTCTTAATTTCTTTCTTCAGTTTACTATAATTAAATTCCTTTAGTTTCCGTGTGTCCTTTACTAATTCTATACCTAAATACATAATTGAGTTACTTATCTTACATCTGTAGTTATGGATAAACACTTCTTGTTCTTCCTTGTTATGATTAAACAACATCACCTGAGATTTCTGCCAGTTAACCCTCAATCCAGATATTGACCCAAATTTCTCCAAATGATATTTAACTCTATCCATACTCTCCAGTGGGTTTTTAATTGTCAATAACGAATCATCTGCAAATAAATTAATCTTTACTTTATTATCAGTACCTAATCCACTAATTAACTCATCATTCCTTATTTTATCCGCAAACATTTCAATCATTAAACAAAATAGAAGTGGGGAGAGGGGGCAACCTTGTCTAGTACCTCGGCCTAGAGATATCCGATCTGAAATCCCATCATTAATTATTATCTCAGATGTATTTTCAAAATATAATTGATAATTTTCCCATTGAATCTGATACTGTATCTTACACAGATTGTAGGAAAGTTACTTTTTATGGCCAATTGCTCTGTGTCCATAAGCTGTCCTGGCCTTCTAGGAGATGAACAACAACAACAACAACAACAACAACAACAACAACAACCCTTTCTGAAACCAAGGTTATTTTTACATTTACTGTACATTCCTTTTTCAGATATTGATGAATGTGTGCTTTCATTGCACAACTGCACTGGGGGAACAACATGTATCAACACAGGAGGAGGCTTTCACTGTGTTAGTCCTGAGTGCCCCAAGCCTAGTGGAAACATCAGCTATGTGAAAACATCACCATTGTAAGTATAAGGGAGAATCAAATATTGTTACACTCTAGGCCAGGGGTCCTCAACCTAAGGCCCTGGGGCCGGATGCGGCCCCCCAAGGTACTGAATCCGGCCCCTGGGATCAATTGTAACCCCCCCACTCCCTGTTTTGTGAGCAACCCAGCCTCTGCAGCTGCTTTTGGACTGTGGTCCGGCCCCCAGTGGTGTCTGGGTGGTGGTGGACCGGCCCGCTGTTTGAAAACTTTGAGGACCCCTGCTCTAGGCAAACAAAACCATGACCACGAAACTATGACTGTGTCTGTTATTTCTTTCAGGACAGGCTTCCAAGGGTACAGATTAGATGTTGAATTGAGACTGGCTAAAATCTTACTGCCTTTTCACACAGTCGGCATAAAGTTTAACAATGAATTTCTGAAAGTTGAGAAATTAGCATAGGCACTTGCTGTTGTATATTGGATTGTATACAGTAAATCAGGGAACACACAGAAATGCCTCTGCTAATATGGCAGACAGGAGTTGAGTCATGGCCACTGGACTTGTGGGATCAAAATGTTTCGCTATACATCCAAGTACCTTCTTCAACTGAATAAACCAGATAACCTCACCTGGGATGACTGAGAATCTCCACAGACATCTTGTTTGGCAATTCACTACTGAGATTTATGCTATTTGTTTTATACTGGTAAGTATAATTGGTAGAATCTAGAGTCTAGACTATTTTTAGCTGACTAGATGCCCTAAGATCATCTCATCTTGCCTGATTTCGGAAGCTAAGCAGGGTCGGCCCTGGCTAGTACTTGGATGGGAGATCACCAGGGAATACCAGATGCTGTAGGCGCCTTGAGTAGAAATTGTCAAACCACTCCAGTATTCCTGCCAGTAGAACTCTATGGACATGGAGTCACGAAGAGCTGGTCACGACTGTAATGATACAACACACACACAACACAGAGAGAGAGAGAGAGAGAGAGAGAGAGAGAGAGAGACTATTTTAGGCAAATCAGTGATGTCTGATCAGACTGTAACCCACCATATGCTGATCAGAACATTAATGGTCTTCCAGATGGAACATTGGTAGCTCTTTACATTCCCAGTCCTGACAAACTAGCAATTCAAAAGCATGTAAATGCAAGTCAATAAAAAGCGGGAAGGTAAAACAGAGTTTCCTTGCAGCCATGCTGGCCACATGGCCATGCACTTGCACAGCACTGGCTCTTCCGGCTTGAATACGGAGATGAGCGCTGCCCCTAGAGTTGGACATGACTAGTAGCACGCATGTATGGGGGGAACCTTTACCTTTACCTTCTTACATTCCATTTCCAGTCAAGCACCGATTGTAGTGGAAATTCCTCCAAAGTCCAACTTTCTTCTTACCTCTCTTAATACTGCTTTTCTTTTGCCCTGGGTTTCCAGACATTATTCACTCTTCTAAAACCCTTGCTTTGCTTTTTTTGTATCTTTTTACTCTAGAATTGTGGCACATCCATTTTGTAGAAAATATCCAGAGTGGAAAACCCCCTGGAGCCAGAAGATTTAAATTCCCCACTTCAATTCATCATTACCTCTTAATGCAGAAAGTTCATGATACTAGTGTGAAAAAGACTGAAGCAAGGCAGTGCTCTAGACGGGCAAAAGTGCCCTGAGGAAAGCGTACTGGCCTATAAATTGCCACACACATTAAATACTACAACATTTCCAGTCCAGTGGACAACACTTTGAACTCACTAAGCAACAGAAAAGAGGGCAGAATGAGATGGCACAGATGTCTCAGAGTCCTGAGTTTTTCTAGAGATCTAGGCATTATTGCCAAGGCATGCCACATATTAGAGCCAGACATGGGGAAAGAATAATAAAACTACTGTAAAAACAAAAACAATTTTTTTTAAAAAAAAGACAAAAAAGTAGTATCGCCTTAAAGACAAACTGTTACATTTTTAATGTAAGCTTTTTTTGACAAGTCCACTTCATCAGACATCCGTGTGTATCAAGGATGCTATCACCACAATATTAAACACCCTCTGACCTTCTTAAAAATCAACTACAATCTCTGTATTTTGAAATCTATATTATAATGTCATGGATAAATATCTGCCATGCTTTATCTCTTCCTCTTATGTCTGATGAAGTAGACCTGTCCACAGAAGCTCTTGTTAAATAATATGAGTTAGTATTTAAGGCACCGCCATGTTTTTATCTTGTTTGTTTGTTTTTTGTTTATACCTATAATGCTTGCACAGATGAACACAGCTACCTCTTCTACAACTACAATAATAAAAGCATGTATCTCCATAAGAAACAAGAACAGACTAACTGAAAGTTGAGTCATGGCAACTGGACTTCTTTAAAGAAATCCAGTTGCCATGATTCAACTTCCAGATAATCTCACCTAGATGACTGAGAATAACTACTGTAAGGCCAATACCTAAAGTGGTCCTTATTTAGCCTGTTCTTGTGGAAGGGAGATAATTCCTATAAATGTAACTTGTAATTGTGATTAATAATTGTGACTGGTGCAATTTTAATTTGCAATTGTAAAAAGAAAAACAAATCAAATAGTAGTCATTCTGCAAACATAATAAATGCCAGGAATCCTATATATGTAAGCAACTCCAAGTGAGTGTCCATGACCAAGCAGAGATTTGAACACAGGTCTCCTAAATTCTTCACTCTCTCCACCCCATCACTCTGGCTCTTGTCATGTTACAGCAGAGATATATGCGATGGAACTCTACTAACATCAATGAAACGTCAGCTGTTTTTCCCTTCTTTTTCTTTCCTGGGAGCCCCGCTGTCCCACAGGATCAAACCATGACAATTAAAAAGATATCAGATTAATCATGACAAGATACACGCTGGAGGTCAAATTGATTATTAAAGGAAATGTGTAATTTCTGCTATTGCAATAGTTCTCTTCCGGGTATGTCATTCTTTCAGTGCTCCTTGCCTAAGCAGTCACACTTTCAAACAAAGCTCACACTTAGCTCCCAATGAAAACCCACAAAACAAAAGCAAGCTAATTTCCAAGATGCAGAGAACAGAAAACTAGGATTAAAGGGCGTCTTTTACTCTTTGTGGAGCTTGGTTTCTAAAGACAGCCTGAGTGTATTATCTAACCTGAAGTGCCTGAAATTTCTTCTAGGGCTCTACAACTTTGAGGTGTTGTTTCTCCTTGTCTTTCCTAGCCAGTGTGAACGGAACCCATGTCCGATGGACAGCAGGTCCTGCCCCCACGCCCCCAAGACCATCTCCTTCCATTATCTCCCTCTGCCGTCCAACATCATCACTCCTACACCTCTCTTCCGCATGGCCACTGCTTCAGCTCCTGGGCGGCCTGGTCCTGACAGCCTGAGGTTTGGGATTGTGGGAGGAAACAGCCGCGGACATTTTGTGATGCAGCGCTCCGACCGGCAGACCGGGGAACTCATCCTGGTACAAAGTCTACAAGGACCTCAGACTGTCCAGGTGGAGGTGGACATGACCGAATACCTGGGACGCACCTTCCAGGCTAAACACATTTCAAAGATCACTGTCTTTGTCTCAGCTTATGAATTTTAAGGGAAAGCCAATAACATAATAGTGATGATATATAGAGTGTGGAAGAGTTACTTTTCGCAGTACAATCGACAGTCTCCCACCTAGCATGGTCTCTGGGGATTCAGAGAATTATAGTCTACAAAAGTAACTTTCACAGAGTTTGAAAATAAGTAACTCACAACTGCTCCTGATCACCAGCAATGTTTATTATTTTATTATTATTATTATTATTATTATTATTATTATTATTATTATTATTATTATTATTATTATTATTATTATTACTTACTACTACTTACTTCATTGTCGGTTCCTGGGAGCTGTACCGTAATATCTGGTAATGACATCAGGCATATTTAACTGGATTCTACATGCCTGTGTTAAAAATGGCCCTGCTGTAAATGGCTTTACGTTTTCTATTTCTGCTCTTCAGATTTGAGCCTGGAAATATTAAGCCTGGAATATTAGTTGTTTAGAATACAATACGCACAGTCTCTAGCTAGTCATTGGATTCAGAAAATGGTAGTTCAAAACCCCTACTTGCCCAAGCTCTGCTTTAGATACCCTGGGCTCCTGGAAAGAAGTAATAACATAATGGTATTGATCTGTTAATGAAAACTCACAGAACAGGAAGAGATAATATTATTAGTACAATGGTACCTTGTATAAAGGAATTAATTCATTCCAAATGAAGTTATGTTAAGCAAATTTTCCTTTATACAAATTCCCATAGGAATGCATTGAAAACGGAGTAATCCCATTTTTATGTTTTATGAATTCTCCCCATAGGTGATTATGCTAAGCAAATTTCCCCTATCTCCGGAATGTTTTATATTGTACAGATTTTATGTTATACAAACTGTTTGTTATACAAGAGTCCACTGTATTGGCTTCTATTTCCACCCCAACCATCCTGTTGTAGCCACCTTATCCACCTATCTCTAACCTGTGTTTTGCTGGTTAAGGTAGTGCACTGTATAGATCAGTGTTAGTGAACCGATGGCACAGGTCCCAAAGGTGGCACTCGGAGCCCTTTCTGTGGGCACCTAACATCACCCCTTCACAGCCACCTGTATTTTGGTTAAATTGCTGTAATGGCACTTTGCAAAAAAAAAAAAAAATAGTGGGTTCTGAATCGCATTTTGACACTCGGTCTCTAAAAGGTTCGCCATCACTGGTATAGACAGACAGTCTGACTTTAAGACAGGCTTTCTGGTCTACAAGCTGGAGAAAAATTCAGTATATGATTGTATTCTGTCATTCATTTACAAGACAGCGTTTTATGTGTTTCATAGCATATAAGCAATAGGTTCAGAGTTATATTGCTGGCAAAATTCAAAGAAAAATAAAACAAAACAAAACAAAAGACACAAACATGTGGCACCTTAAAGACTAACTTTCATATTTTAATGTGACGCAAATGTACTGACTTACGTTTTTATGCCATTGTCATTCTGCTAGCCATCAATGTTGTTCCTTTTGTTTAGTTCAGCAATTTGTTTCAGCTCCAACTCAGGGCATGGTTATATTCTGGGAATAAATAGGGAGATGGGTTGAGGTATTTGAAAGTCACATAGTATTTTGGTCAGTGTGTGCATCCTATTGGTGAAATTTTTAATCCATTTTTCAGCTCTCTTGTATACTGACTGAGGGCTCTATACATTGTTTTTTTAAATTGTTGCAATTAAGCTTTGTCCTACATCCAACTGATTTCATGATGGCGACTCACTACTGCTGCTGTGGTGATGTTTTTAATATTTATTTTAAAATTTTCATTTCTTTCAAACTGGCATATTGATATGTCATTATTACAAATGGAAAAAAATAAAACAGAGGATTTCAGCTGCCCATGAAAAGGAGACAGAGGCTCCTCTTTCAATAATTTTTTAAAGTGACAGCATGCTTCTCTGCTTGAAAACTTCTCAGTGAGGATCCAAAAGAGGGGAGAGAAAGAGAGAGGGAAGGAGGGTGAGTGGGTAGGCAGCCAACAATGGCAAAAGGAAGGCAAGGGAAACTGATGAGATATTGAGAAAGCCTAGGCTTGTGAAAGAGGGAGCACTTGCACTGGCTGCTTTAAAAAAAAGTCTTTAAAACTTGCATATCGCTATGTCAGTATAACAAATAGCGAAAACGACAACAGATCAGGCTGCAGCCCAAGACAAGTGCATGGAGAAACACACACACACACACACACACACACACACACACACACACACAGAGAGAGAGAGAGAGAGAGAGAGAGAGAGAGAGAGAGTCCCACTGGAGGAGAGGGAAATGGCAGCAAGGGCTGGTGAGAGGGAAGGCACACCAGTGAGTGATATAACTCAGGCCTGCCCAAACTTCGACCCTCCTGATGTTTTGGATTACAGCTCCCAGAATTCTAAGCTTAGATTGCCAATGGCAAAGGACTGTGGGAGTTGCAGTCCAAAACATCTGGAGGGCTGAAGTTTGGGCAGGCCTGATTATAACTAGAAAACCTTACAGACATAATTTACACCGCCAGAGGCATTCTCATATGTCAAAATTATTGAAAGTAAGTTGCCTTCATAAGTGAGTTAAAATAAATTACCTTCTGTGAATAAAATACCTCATTTTGACAAAAAAAAAAAAACACACATCCCATGGGGGGAAATCTGATCTTTCATGTTCATTGTGCAGTCATCTTTTTAAAAACTAAGTTAAAGCATCCTAAACCAAATTCACACATGGCATTTTCCTAGTGTAACCGCACTTACAGTTAACATAGTTGGAATCCCGCTTGACACTGTTGGATTCTCAAGTCTTAACCATGCATTAACATAGGATATCCTGCGTTTCTAATCAATTGTGCTAAAAACAGCAGAGATCCTCACTACAACTAGCAAACTTACACTTGTGTAAAGAGAACCTAAACATTTTTAGCATGTCAGAAGATACACCCGAGATTGTATCCTCAAGGTTATTCGAGATAAAGAGGTGGAAATCAATAAATCCAAAGTGACAATACTGAAAGATGTCCCATGGGAGGTCCGTCAATTGCGGAAAGAATACACATTTGTCACCAAACTTCTGCTTAAGCATGATATAAGATACAAGTGGATCTACCCCCAATGCTTGACCTTCCAATGGGAAGGGAAAACACAGAAAATTGAATCCCACAAGAAAGCTAGAATCTTCGCTGAGAAAAATGCAGGGAAGTTGGGTTTCTCCCCCTCTTCCTCTTCATCATCCCTCTCCGAAGGTGATGATACAATCGATATCCAAACCGCTACTAAAGATGATAGCCAAGACAACCAGACTCCCCAACAAGGGACTTCCAAGCAGTGGGAGGCGCCAGGCCGAAACGATATCTCAGGCCAAAACCAGGGAGGAAACACCGTTGGAAGTAAAACAAGATGGCTCAGAAAATCCTAACATGGAATATCAATGGATTGAACTCCCCACAGAAGCGCTGCAAGACATTTAATCTCCTTCAAAAACAACAATGTGCAATTATCTGTTTACAGGAAACCCACGTATTGAGAAAGCATGAACAATACTTAACCCAAAATAGATTGAGGAACCTGTTTTTCACTTCAAACAAAGAAAAGAAGTAAAATGGGGTGGCATTATATATCAAACCAGAACTCTCTCCAACTCTTTTGGAAAAAGATCAACTAGGCAGATGGATCCTGGTCCAGGCAAATATCCAATCCAAAGAAACAATTGTTGTTGGTATATATGCCCCCAACGACAACCATGGAAGACAAGCTTTCTTTGAAGAATTGGCTCGAGGTAAAATGAGACCCAGCTCTTGCACACTGTAATTAAAATGTAAAACCACCAGTTAATAATACTGGGAGATTTCAATGCTGTACATATTCCATCTGTGGACAGGAAAATACCAAAAGGAAAAAAACCCAAGACTTCGTCTTCCATACTGCCAAAATCGTTTCTCGACATGTCTGACATTTTAGAACTTCAAGATATTTGGAGAAGGAAAAACCCACTAAAAGGTGGTTTCACTTTTCACTCAAGACAACACACCTCTTTCTCCCGCATTGATATGTGCTGGGCCTCACCTGATCTTTTACTTAATACAAGGGACATAGAAGTCCTACCCCGAACAATCTCCGATCATAATGCTATCTTGTGGACATTGAAATCTTCGGGTAAGCCCAGACACTGGAAAATCAACTCAGCTTTGTGGACTGACAAAGAATTTATTCTGGAGGCTGCCAAAGATTTGAATTTATACTTTGAAATGAACCTGAACAAGGGTACCCCATTGAAAACAGTGTGGGATGCCTCAAAGCCCTACTTTAAAGGGTTTGTCATTCAATACATGGCAAGATGGAACAAAGAGAGAGAAAAGAGTTCTGAATCTATCCTCAATATGATGAAAAAGCTTGAAAAGGACTTAATTCATGACCCATGCAACGAGCAACTGAACAAAGACCTAGCTTCCTGTAGGCATGAACTTAATTTGATCTTGACAGCAGATATAGCCCATAAAATTAAATTGGCCAAGCTGAATTTTGTTGAAAATGCAAATAAACCAGGTAGATGGTTAGCCTATAGGCTAAAAAAGGTACAATCTCAAAAACTTATTTTAGCACTTAAAGATAAAACTGGGGAAAACCAGACAGAGCAGCTACAAATTCAAAAAATTATAGAGGCATATTACCAGAACTTGTTCAAGCCGGAGACAATAGATAAAGATGCCATCTTTCAATACCTTGAACAAGCCAACTTTCCAAAACTTACTGAAGAACAGAGAGCTTTGACGAACGCTCCTATAACAATGATGGAAATAACAGAGGCCATTAATCGCCAAAAAATGAACAAGGCCCCCGGACCTGACTCGATACCGGCACAATTCTACAAAAAATCTCTGGAAATATGAAAAATCTTTTTACATCTATTTTAGAGGGTGAAGACATACCAGATTCATGGAAACTATCTCATACAACACTGATTCCTAAAGAAGGGAAACCCAAAGACCTGATACAGAATTACAGGCCAATCGCTCTCCTAAATGTGGACTACAAAATATTTGCAACTATTTTGGCAAACAGATGGCGGACGATCCTACCCTCTTTGATATCCCACGATCAAACCGGCTTCCTTCCGAAAAGGCGCCTTCAATCCAACATTAGAACTTTCCTCAATGCGTTAGAATATTATGAATGCCACCCTGAGAAGCAAGTAGCCTTCGCATTCATCGACGCTGAGAAAGCATTCGATAATGTATCCTGGTCTTTACTCAAAACTCAGTTAGATTATCTACAGTGTGGACACAGAATGCTACAAGCAATTGAACAAATTTACTCCGCCCAAAACACTAGGATTGTAGTCAATGGCTACCTTACAGACAAAGTCAAGATACACAAAGGCACCAGGCAAGGATGCCCTCTCTCCCCTCTGCTGTTTATATTAACTTTAGAGGTGCTACTCCATGTTATAAGAAACACCCCAGGTATCCAAGGCCTACAAAGCAAAGGAGAAGTTTATAAGATGCAAGCCTTTGCGGACGATCTGTTGGTTATTATGGAGGACCCTCAGACCTCCACTCCAGAACTACTAAAGACTTTGGAGGCCTACTCCAAAATTTCAGGACTAAAGGTAAACAGAGAAAAAACACTGTTGCTTACTAAAAATATGACTCCACCTATGACCGAAAAATTGGTAAACCAATCGGGTTTCCAACATGCTAGTAAGGTAAAATATTTGGGTATTACCATATCTAACCGTTGTAACACTTTACTTAAAGATAATTATGTTAATGGTATAAAAGCAATCAAAGCTGATTTGGAAACCTGGTCAAGACTTCAATTATCTTTAATAGGCAGAATTGCTGCAGTTAAAATGAATGTCTTACCTAAACTGCTCTTTTTATTTCAATCCCTACCTATATTACCTAACTTTAAGATCATTTCAGACCTGGAAAAAAGTATACGTGTATTTATATGGCAAAAGAAAAAAGCAAGGATTAGAAATGTTTATCTACAGGACAGAACTAAAACTGGTGGCTTTGCCCTGCCCAATTTGGTGTTATACTACAAGGCCGCTACCATGACTTGGATTAAAGACTGGATTTTGATGACAAATAATAGAATACTGCAGCTTGAGAGCCACGGCTTGGATAAGGGTTGGCATCATTATATATGGTATAAGGGTAATATACCTACCCTTTTTAAAAAGCACTGGATAAGGAATGCCTTAGTTAAAATATGGTTACCGATCAAAAAACAATTTTACCCCAAAGCACCATTGTGGTTATCTCCGTTGGGAGCGGTTATTAGCCCCCACATAAGTGTAACCCCAAAATTTTTAACTTACAGACACCTTCTGAACGCTGACCTCTCTTTGAAATCATTAGAAAAATTAGTATCAGAAGGTTATAAGTTAGACTGGTGGAAGTACCAACAAATATACTCACACTTCAAAGATTTTACTAAAGAGGAGGGATTTATGACTAATGATACTCCACTTGACAAAATACTATCCTCTGGTAACTCAAAGCTCCTTAGTAAATTTTATAGTATGTTGTTAAATGAAAAAAATGATTGATACACTGGTTAAAGACACTATGATAAGATGGGCAGAAAATTTTGGTTATTCTATTCATTTAAACAAATGGGACTCCTTGTGGAACACAGTCAAAATCTTCAAATCTATAGCCTTTAAGGAAAATTGTTATAAGATGTTCTATAGATGGCATTTCTCACCATACCGTTTTTCTAAGATGTATAACTGCTCACCTAAATGTTGGAAATGTAAACATGACTGTGGTACTTTTTACCATATGTGGTGGACATGTAAAGAGGCAAGGACATACTGGATAATGGTGAAATTATTTTTGGAAAGATATTTGAAGATTAAGTTAGAGCTTAGACCAGAATTTTTTTTATTAAATATAGTAGATATTAATATTCCCTATGACCAGAGATATGTACTTCACCATGTAATTGTTGCTGCAAGGATATTGTATGCGAAATCCTGGAAACAACCAGATGTGCCAACAGAGAGAAATTTTCACGAAAAGATAAGAGAATGCATTGAAATCGACAGACTCTCTGGCTTTCTAAAGGGAGACTACGATGAGATTTCTCGGAAAAGATGGCAAGAAGTAACAAACCTACTAGCATTGTGATATTATTTGGTGATTTGTTAATAGGTTAAATCGTTATTTTTGGCTTGATATATTCAATGTAATTTTTAAACTGTATTCCTTTCCCCGCATACCCCTCCCCCCTTGTTCCCCCTAAAAAACCCAATAAAATTACTTAATTAAAAAAAATAAACATTTTTAGCATGAGGTTCTCAAAAATCAAACCACTTGTGCTCCAGTTGTTTGATAAGTACATTCTAGCCTTTATCTGGGCAAAGGTAGGGTGGAGCAGATATATGTTAAACATGATTTTGTTTGCATTTTTCATACAATGTTTTGGAGTTTACTTCTTGCCTTCTGTGTTATATATAGCTCTGGGAGCATGAATAATAAAAACTGAGATGTAGCAGAGATATCTGGATTAAAACATATAGAAAATGGACTGGCGGTAGCAAGTATCCATTCATCCCTTCCAATTTTTGCTTTGTTTATTGGATTGGTTTTATACCTGCATGTACCTGCCTGGCTGAGTCTGCTGCCAGGATAGGAAACTTGGGGGGAAATATGACAGTCACTGATATTCCTCAAGTCTTTAAAAGGCTTTTATATCATCCCAGCTTAGCTTTCTGATTAAATGAAAACTTTGTATTTAAATTTATTGGCAAATCAGCATGGGCATTCTGAGAGCAGTTTGAGTTTCACTTAAGAAACCAAGGTGGGTGCTCAGATTAAGCAACTAGGTCAAATACAGGGGCTTTGTAGAACTAGGTGGCTCACTGCCGGCCCCATGGATCACCTGGTTAGAGCTGAACTGTGACTTCAGCTCCATGTTCTGACCACTTTTGCTGGTGGCCCTCCAAAATACAAGAATGGAGTGTTCCCCCACTTGGTCATGTCAGCTGGGATTCTGAAAGCTGAACAATGAATGTTTCCAAGTCCTGCTTCTAAAAAGTCATCATAGCTGTGCAGATCGTGAGATGTTTGGATATCATTTTCAAAATGATGAGCTCAACATCTGAAACTAGTGTACCTCTGCTGCCTAAACTCGCTTGACCCTCATTTGGCCTTTGACCTCCTTTGTCTTTGGCTCTTGTTTCTTGGCCCTTCCAGCAGGATGTTTCCCTGGGGACTGACTCCAAGCCAAGCTTCTGCAACACCCATAGCCTTCTTGCACCTGAACTGATGAGCAGATGCAACCCACAACCAGCCAGAAGTGCCAATCATGGCACCACTCTCCGCTGGTGTAGACTAAATCCAGTCATGCAACCTGGACAACTCTAGAAAGGTTTAATGTGCTTAAGGGAAACAGGCATTTGTCAGTGAAACAGCTTACACTGGAGGCGTTTGAGTGAGTTTGGAAGGCTATCTGTCAGGGAAGCTGTAGTAGCAAGATTCCTACACTGAATGGGTGGTGGTGGAGGATCCTGATCTCTAAGCACCCTTAATAACAGTAACAATAATGTGTCATCGTGTCAATTTTGACTTATGGCAACCCTTTTCAGTGTTTTACGAGTGGAGAATACTCAGAAATGCTTTACCTGCCCAAGGCCACACAGGCTGGCTATACTTGTAGGAAACACAGTGGGAGATTGAACTACCAACTTCTGGATCTGCAGACCAATATCTAAACTAGTGATGGCGAACCTTTTAGAGACTGAGTGCCCAAACTACCATCCAACACCCACTAATTTTTCGCAAATTGTTAATACATCAATTTAACCTGAATACAGGTGGCTGTGAAGGGACAATATCGGGTGCCCACAGAAAGGGCTCCAAGTTCCACCTTTGTCACCCGTGCCATAGGTTTGCCAACACTGTTCTAGATAATCCATCTCACCCCAGATACCTGGGATAGACACGGAAGCCATCCTAACTGCTGTGTCCATTCTATTGGAAGAAAGACATAAGTAGGTTATATGCTTAGACTTCTGTTTCTGTTGAAGTTCAGTAGCTGAAACTGTTCCCTCCAGATCCAGCCTCAAAAGCCATCAATACTCATTTTGACAGGACAATCTTCAAAATGTGACTTCTCCTTTAAGGGACATAATTTTTAACTACACACAATGAAGAAGACTGAAAAATAAATGTCACTTCTTCACTTGCTTGCCATAAGAAGATGTAATCTGCTTTTAGGCTATAGCTGATCAGACAGGCACATGAAAATACATTCGTAACAGAACCACCCAGAGAAGCTGGGAAGGAAGGTAATCAGAGTTAACAATATAATGGGAAAATCTTTTAATAAGTAGATACCAAATAGCTCTTTTATCTCTATCCAATTCCTTTTTCATAAAACCATCTCAAAACATTTATGTAAATTGGCTAAGAACCTTTAACTAATTCAAAAAGTCATTCACACAGAGGGACAAACAACAAGGAATGTTCTTTCTGGTGCATGAACTGAGATGTTTAAGTTTCCCACGCCACAGAAGTTCCCACCAGAGAATCACCAAAAATCTTAATGATGGGTCATTAGTGTGTGTGTGTGTGTGTGTGTGTGTGTGTGTGTGTGTGTGTGTGTGTGTGTGTGTGTGTGTGTGTGTGTGTGCACTATGCTTTTGAATACTTGCTTGCTAGCATAAGCCAAATAAATATGTCATTGATTGTCACAACCGAGTCCATCACTCCCTACCATTTTATTTTTCTGATGGGAACAACTAAAGCCTTGTTTCTTTATTGATCTTGCTTTTATCCATTTGTGTTCCCTACAGTAGATAATAAACAGAAGAGTTTGATTTAATATGCTTTAAAAAGAACTTGTTCCATTACTTAATACTTCTTAGTGGCCAGGCTACTGTCATACTTATAACAAGTTATTGCACATGATTCATTGTTACAATTAAGTATTAAATTATCATCACCAGAAGGCAATAAAACACAAGAGAATATTATCTGGTTACCTCTAGTGGCAAATTCTGATTTGGCATCTTGTAAATCTTTTTTTAAAAAATACAAAAGACAGAACCATATTAATAGTTCCTTTACTACTAAATATTCCTTTAAAAATGTTATAAAACCCGAACATTTACTTCTAAAAAATATATATTTAAAAAAAGAAAATATATTTTGAAAGTTAAAAGTTGCCAAGTCAGTACATGTAAGTGAGCTATGTATGTTAAAAATTAATTTAGTAATTATACTTAAAAAGTAACTTTACAATTACTACTTCTGTTGACTAGATTCCTGTTGGCAATTTACACACATACAGTATAAATGAAGGCACATAAGTCTGAATGGCAAATTGCTACTGATGAACAAGGTACCAATAATAGGGAGATTAATTATGGCAACTGGACTTCCTTTCTTGTGGGATTAAGTTTCTTCAGAAGCTACTTGGATGAGCAGCAAAACATTTTGATCTCACAAGAAAATAAGTCCAGTTGCCATAATTCAGCTGCTGGATAACCTTACATGGATGACTGAGAAACTCCACAGACAAGAGTGCCAACAACATTTTTGGCTGCATGGTCATTATAAAATGGAGCATGAAACCAGAAACGCAACCTGCAATTCATTAATGTGAATTAATTCATTAAAATGGAGGGCATCCGGATCCAGACCCACGAGAAACCAGGGAAACGCGGAACCGCGCCTTCTCCTGAACCAAGCTGCGCCTCATTAATAAAAGACCTTCCTCATGCATATGGTGACCTTGTTACTTAGTCCCTTTTCTTAGCCCTATTGTTTGCCACCTGCAGCTTTTAGCTTTTTTCTTTTTTGTTGTGCCCAGAGTTCCCGTAGGGAAGATGGAGCGGGATATAAGTATTTAAATAAATAATAATAAATAATTACAACAGCAAGTTGCCACTACAGCTTCTGTGATTATTACACTTACACACATATTTATCACCAATACAGTATTGTACTTTGGAAATATTTATATAAGTATTAAAGATTAATTAATAATAATGATTTACATATATGCAAAATATATGTAAAACCAAAATATGAGACGGACTGACTCCCTAAGGAATCCACAGGCTTAAGTCTACAAAAGCTGAGCAGGCCAGCTAAGGTCAGGATATTCTGAAGATTGCTCATTCATAGGGTTGACATGAAGCAGAGGCAGCCCAGCAGAACATAACAACAACGAATATGTCCATATGTATTAGCATATTAACAAATCATACAAATTGCTGAATCTGTAAACAATAAAACTAGAACAGAACTAAAACTCAGAATATTCATTTATTCAGTCAAGAGCTTTAACCTGCCATTTGATCACACACTCAGATTTTCACAGAGAAGCATACCTGCAAATAAAACTGGAGACATTTCCCAATCTGCTTAACTCATTTTAGCCCCAAATGTCTTAATTCTGTTCTGATTTACCTAAAATTACATTTCTATCACTTCCTCTGTCTAGGAGGTCCTGTGTTATTATGAATCATATATACAGGTGTTTGGGTTTACTAGAAGGACGTTTGGGGTCTAATGTTAATTCTAAAGTCGATTCACATTAGATCAACAAGGAAATGCTCACACCCAGTCATTTATGAAAAACAATAATGAAATGAGAGCATAAGTGACACATACTGCTGAAATGAAGAAGACCTATAATAATTAGGTCTTTTGGGTTTAGGTGGCACCAGTATGCCAATGATACTCAGCTCTACCTCTCATCACCTCCAGACTCTAAGGGAGCTACTATCTCAACTTTACATGAGTATTAAGCTGCAGTAATGAACTGGATGAGGATGAACAAAATGTAACTAAACCCAGACAAGACAGAGGTGCTCCTGGTCAGTCGAAAGGGAGAACAAGGAATAGGGATGCAACCTGTACTGGATGGGGGCACCCTCCAATTGAAAAATCAGGTATGCAGAGAGGGGGTGCTCTTGGACTCATCCTTAAGTGTGGATGCCCAGGTCACTGCTGTGACCAGGAGCACATTTGCACAATTAAGACTAGTTCTTGAGAAACCAGCTCTGGCCACAGTGACACATGCCCAGGTGACGTCCCAGCTAGATTACTGTAATGCGCTCTATGTGGGGCTATCGATGAAAAGTCTCAGGAAACGTCAATGTGTCCAAAATGCAGCAGCCAGACTGCTGACTGGGGAGGGGTACAGAGATCAGATTACACCACTGTTAAAACAACTCCACTAGCTGCCAATCAGCTATCGGGCACAATTCAAGGTGCTGACTTTGACCTACAAAGCTCTGTGTGGCCTGGGTCCTAGCTACCTCAAAGATCGAATCTCACAGTATGAACCGACTTGGGTGTTAAGGTTATCAGGAGATGCCTTTCTCTGCATCCCACCACCCTCACAGGTACAGTACATCTTGTGGGAATCCATGAAAGGGCCTTTTTAACTGCTGCACCCAAACTCTGGAACTCCCTCCCACTAGAGGCCAAGACTGCCTCATATCTGTTGTCCTTCTGGAAACAGGCAAAGACCTTTCTCTTCAGGCAAGCTTTCCCTGAATGATGGACTACCATTATGTATCTTTTATATGAATCCATAGGTTCACATAGACCCTACTTATAACCCTGTTGTTTTAATGTAATGTTGTCTATTAATGCTGTAACATGTCCCTCAATTCCCTGTTTTCAAATACTTGAACATGTCTTAATTGTACTGGACTGTATATTATCCGTCATTACTGTAAGCCGCCTTGGGTCCTTTTCCAAGGAGAAAGGTGGGGTAAAAATACTCTCTAAAATAAATAAATAAATAAATAAATAAATAAATAAATAAATAAATAAATAAATAAATAGTGCATTTCTGTGTGGACAGTTTGTGAGACAAACATCTTGTACTCAAACGTTGCCTAGAAGCATCATCTTATTCCTTCATTCTTCATTCTACACACAACTCCCATTGGTGGGTCTTGGGGTTCTAATGAAACACAAAGTAGATCCCACAAAAAGGCATCTGCCTATTTCTGGTTCTTTTATATTGACGCTAATAGGGTTTTCAGGGTGTGTGAGACATTCAAAGAATAGTTTATCATGGCCACCCCTCAGCAAGTTCCCATCTCTTTAAGACAATCATCAATATAAAATAAAAATGCAGTACATTATACATGGATTCTTTGAAGCAATATGTGATAGAACAGGCTGTCCTTGAAATTGTGTAGGTTTGGGCTTTTTTAAATCAGTGAATCTGTACCAGTCTGAACTTTGGAAGAGAACATATATTTTGATGTGGCTTTTTAAAAATCAAAGTACATATGTGTTCAAGTATGTGGGTCATACCACACAGTTATCAAATAATATATCTTGCCTGATCATGTTAAATGGAATGCATCCAGGATGGAGGCAAGCTTTGAAGTTCCATCTCCTTTAATATGGTCTCCAGCTGTACAACCAAGCCCATGCATGTCTTTTGCATTTGTACAGTATACTGAATACTTCAGCACATAATTCAGACCTTCCAGGTATTTTGGCATTCTCCTGATCAGTGATATAGGAGAACCAGGGCTCACAGGGCCCAAACCTGATTAGCAGAAATTATGCCATCATCTGCCACCCCACCTCCTTGCTTCCCTCTTCTCTTTGAGCTTGGGAGCAATCCTCACAGTAATCATGGGAGAAATGGATTTTTCCACAAATGGCATATTGTTTCAAGCTATCACTTTTGAAAAGCAAAATATTGGAGGGAGCTTGGCCTTTAGTAGGTATTTAATAGACATTAACTTTACAAAAGATCTGCTGCTGGAGGAAACAAACATTGCTATAAAATTGCTTATTTACCTCTACAGATCAAACCAGGAGCCCATGTTTTTGGTCTATCGTTGGTGTTTAATGAGGAAGACTCACATAAACAGCATCCAGACTTCCAAATCTACCACTACATCACAGCTCCTAACCATGTCATTGTTACAAGAAAGGAATCAACTTTCTCATCTTCACAGAAGACAAACCATACTATAACAGGTTAAAAATGTCTTTAGCCTAGGAGCAGCAGAAATATTATTTATTTATTTATTTATTTATTTATATAGCTTGCATGTCGCCCATTACCCAAAGGTATCTGGGCGGCTCACAATCAAAATAAACAATTCAGACAATTAAAATATCAAAATTGCAATAAAATTAAAACAATAAAAACATTTAAATACAATAAATACAATCTATTAAAATACTACACTAAAATCGTCATCAGGACCCACAATAATCAATTAAAAATTTTCTGGAACAGGAATGTTTTTACCTGGCGCCAGAATGTCATCAACGTTGGCGCCAGGCGGGTCTCACTTGGGAGGGCATTCCATAATCTAGGGGCAGCTGCCGAAAAGGCCCTGTTCCTACAAGCCATCCCTTTCACCTCCTTGAGGGATGGCTCTTTCAGGAGTGCCCCCTGGCTATATCTTAATTGCTGGGTAGGTTCATAGCATGTGTGGTCTGAATGGAAGGATATGCCCAAATCTGAATCAGCGGGAACTTGTGCAATGATTAAGAGAGTTTTATATATAAGAACATAAGGGAAGAGCATAAGAAGAGCCCGACTGGATTAGGCCAAGGGCCCATTGAATCCAGCTTCCTGTATCTCACAGTGACCCCTGGGAGCATATGAGACAACTAGATACTGTACCTGTTTCCTTATACCACTCCATCCCCTGTGTCTGGCATTTTGAGGTACACCCACTTTAAGCCTGGAGATAACACATTTCCCCATCATGACTTGTAACCTGTGATGGACTCCTCCTCCAGAAATCTGTGCCATCACCACATCCTGTGACAAGGAGTTCCACAGATTATTCACATGCAGGGTAAATAAATGTTTTCTTTTGTCTGTTCTCACTCTCCCAACCCTTAGTTTGAGTTGATGACCCCTGGATTTGATATTGCATGAGAAGGGGAAAAAAACTTCCCTCTATCCACTTTATCCATTCCCTGCATAACTTTGTACATCTCAATCATGTCCCCCCTGAGGGACCTTTTTACCAGACTAAAGGCCTTCAAATGCTGTAGCCTTTCCTCATAAGGAAGGCATCCCAGCCCATTAATAATTTTAATCACTCTCTTCTGCACCTTTTCCAGTTCCGCTATGTCTTTTTTGAGATGCAGTGACCAGAACTACAGGTATATGCAGTACTCCAGCCTTGCCACTGCTTTGCATGATAACATTACAATATTGACTGTTTCATTTTATTTGCTTGTATATGCTTATACAAGTAAGCATAAACTTAGATCATGGAACACTGTGAGGTGATCCATTCACCACCTCTGGCGATCCTTCACCCATTGATCCCTCAAAGAGACGGCAATGAGAATGAAACATCTTTATTAACATCTTCTTCTGGAATAGGTATAACAACAACCTTTTTGGGCAAACTTGTCAACTAAATCCACATCGTAAGTGGGCGAAACCCAAGCATCTATCTGTAAAGTTAATAGTCCTGTGGGCTGGGTAGTCTCTCAAAGCGCTCCACGTAGTTCGGCCTCCTCAGGTGAGGTCCCCGTCCACTGCACAGCTTTCCACAACAGGGGTGGCAAGCCCAATACGCTGCTGGCGCCTTCCAATTGGCCTGTCCACATCCCTCTGAGGAGGCCTTCTTCCACGGACCCACCACCTCCCGAAAGACGAAGACCCACCATTCCTCTGCCTCTGTCACTCCTCCCCATTCTCCGCTCTCCTCTTCTCTTCCCCCTCTCTCCCCCTCGCCCGCACTTTCCCTCCTCTTTATATTTCCTGCATCTGGGACCCCTCCTCTCTCTGGGGTTCCTCCTTCTTCCTCCACTAAAAACCCTTCCACAATGTTATTCGCCTAGACCCTCCAATTAATTTGTTTGTCCTTTGTTGATTGACCAGCCTCAGGCGCAGTATTCATTCTTTCTAATGTAGTGAAAACTACCCTAATCCATACCTGTCAAGTTTCCTGTATTGTCCGGGAAACTCCAATTTTCACCCTTTTTCCTGCCGTCTTCCCAGATTATTTATTATCCCGGAAATGTCCCGTATTCGCTCCATGCCCCTCTGCTCTGAGAGTGAGCAAGCGGTGCGCCAGCTGCGCACGGCTTCCCCTTCACCCAAGCAGGGCAGTTCAAAGCAGGAGGGCCATGGCATGGTCCACTGCTCCCCACTACCACCCAGATGATGGGCATGTCAGCTGCACTTCTTGCCTGTCTGCTGACCTGGGCCAGAGGCTGCGGCAAACTGAAGGGGGGGGACCTAGGCTGGGGAAGAGGTGGTGAGCTGGTGCAGCAGCAGCAAATGGGAAGACCGTGGTGATCCCAGTCCTCCTCAACCACTGCCTGCCCCACTGCTTAGAACTGGGACAAGCCAGCTGCGGAATGGGCCTCCCCAGCTTCTTGCAGTCCCCCCCGCACACTGCTTCTAAGGCTGGAGAGTCTGGGGCTTCCCCTCATGCCAGAGGGATGTTGACTGGCTGCCCCCCTCCTCCTCTCCCTTGCAGGAGGTGTTGAAAATTTTCCCTTATTTTCAAATCCAAAACTTGACAGGTATGCCCTCATCCCCATATCCCCTCTTTGTAGGACTATGGTGGATGGCACACCCGCCTGAACAGTGTCTTCGGGTTCAGGCCCCTGACAAACACATAATTCAAAATAAATAAATAAATAAATTACATTTTAAAACTGTGGAAGTAGCAAGTTATTAGGAATATAATGACCTATAACAATTTATTATGGTTATAATTGATGAGACTGATAGAGATGATTATTCAATATACTTTATATTTTATAAGCTGTCATTGTAGATAAAATGGCAGTGCTTCTGTCCCTTTCTTAATTCGCTCAATGTCCTTTAATTCACCCCTCTCCCCTTCACAAACTGTTGCACAAAGCACTACACTGTTTCCCCCAAAGCTGTCCTGTAAGATAAACAGGCCATAAAACTACCGGACAACACTTATCTCCGTGAGAAGGTCTCCAGAACAATGGGGCCCCTGCGCAAGATAGCCAGACATCCGTGCATCGATGTATTGATACGGGGCTGTCAAGCGCTTTTCAGGGAAAGAGCGAAATCTTCCGGGAACTGCAATGACAGGGGGCGCTGAAGAACAAGATTAATAGCGTCCGCTGTGTGTTTCCCTTGATAAGTGGGTGATCAGTGGGTGTTAACGGGGTGTTAACAATGTGCAAACTATGTAGCCTTTGAAGTTTTCTTTGTTCTTTGTGGGCGTTCTACAGCGCCCAGATGTATCCTTGTTTTTTCCTGATAGAGAAGGGGTGTTGGCGAATGTTTTCCTATAAAGACTGTAAAAGTTTTCACGTCCTTTGCCCCAGTTTTCCGACTGAAATTCGGCTGGGTGCCATTGCTGCAGCGAATTAAAGTTTTTCTCCGTTCCTTTGATCCTTGGCGTGTTTTTTTCAACCCTCGGCTCCCGTAATAGCGGCAAAGGTGATCCTGGGTGAGGCTTTCAAGACTGTAGTCAAGTTATATTTCAAAAGTAGTACAATGGCACAAAGATGATCATTGATCTAATGACTAAAAGTTAAGAAAGCCATCCCAGGACCAAAGCAATTAAAAGAAGGCCAGTAGATCTAATTTTTGACTTAACCATTGGCAGGGCATTCTTCTACTTGAGGCGGATCAGCAAATGGTATTCTCCCTCTCCCCAACCCCTATTTGCATTGTATCCAGTGTCAGTAAATTTATTTTTACATCTGAGACTGAAAATCATTGAACCACTCCTCCTGCTGCCAATAAAAACACAGAAATTATAAATTAAATAACTAACAATCTCCTACCATCCTATGATAGCCAAGCCTGCCTTCTACATTTTATTAAATAGCAGGGATGGAGCTCGGTGTCAAAATGTTTGCGTTGGTCTCTGTTTACAACTGATAACACCTTAATGTGTCAGACCTTCACTTTGCTCTCAGTTTGCAGCGTGATGTAGAACTTACTGTAAAATGTCTTGGCTTTTTATCCCATACCAAACAAACAAAAGGGAGAACTTTGCTGTTGAACTTAGAAGACTGAGGACTTGATGATCCAGAAGATCAAGGGATTTAATCTACCAAGCAATGAAAATAAAGCGGTCAGGGAGCGTTCTGATCCAGCTGGAAACAATGAGTATTTCACTCTAGCAGTTGATGTCTCATTACGTTAGCATCTCTGTTAAATAAATTTACTGCTCTGCCCTTAAGCTCAACAAAAAAGAACAAGCAGCTACAAATGTTATCAGATTTCAAGTCTTCAAAGGTTCCAGTGGTAAACTGATTCTGATGTCCACTTTGCAAAATATTGGTTCTCAGTAGAGGTTTCTGAAACTCACCGATACACCACCACCATCACCCCCAAAAAATTGCACAAGAAGGATTCATTTCCCTGAGTTTATAAAGATCAAACTTTGGGGCGAAACATCTCCCATGACCTTTTTGTACCCCTTTGTATCATGTCAGTTTTATGGAAATGGCAAAGATGTGTGGAGTGGAAGAGAGAATGCATTTTGGAGGCCCTGGTATTTCACAAGGATCACAGAACTTTCAGCATTATCACCTATGATGGGCTCAATCGCCTAACAAATGAATAGGAAACATGTGACCTAGAAGTGTATTTATTTATTTATTTATTTATTTATTTATTTATTTATTTATTTATTTATTTATTTATTTATTTATACATTTATACATTTATACATTTATTTATACATTTATACATTTATACAACTTATATGCCACCCACTATCCAAAGATCTTTACAATTGAAATGAACAATTAAAACAATTAAAACATTAAAACATTGCATTAAAACATTGTATAGCTGCATATACTGTATGCCTATGAGTGGTCAAGAGGTTGCTGGGGATCAAATATATACTGTATTTTTTCATCTATAAGACACCCCTACTTTTCCAAACCAAAATTACAGTTCTCTCTTCTGCTTACTTCCATGTATAAGATGACCCTCAATTTTTAGTCTAACAATTTTAGACAAAAATATAGTCTTATACATGGAAAATATTTTTAAAGCAAAGGAAGGAAAAGGACACACCACTCCTCAAATCTTCCAGGGGTAGTTTTATTTTAAATCAACTTGCAGTCTTCCTCCAGCTTCATGACCCCTCTCCAGAAAAAAAAACCTGGCAGTATATTCTCTTTCTGTGGATTGTGTGGGTGTGTGAGTGTGTTGTCGTAGGATTTGTCAGCTACAAATTGGAATCCACAGAGTTCATTCAACTCTCCACTAACACTTCTATGTTCACTCCCCCATCCCTATAATAATACAATATTCTTAGAATTGCACAGTGGAAAGAGACCTTATGGGTCATTGAGTCCACCATTGTAACGAAGGAACAGTGGGAAATCAAACTCCCTGCCTCTGCAGTCAGACACCTAAACCCCTGAGCTATCCAGAGGTTCTATACTTATAGTATAGGTCAGTGGTGGTGAACCTTCGGCATTCCAGATGTTTTGGACCACAACTCTCACAGCCCTTTGTCATTAGCAATCTAGGCTCAGAATTCTGCTGGTTGTGTTCTAAAACATTTGGAGTGCTGAAGGTTCGCCACCACTGGTATAGGGGATGAGCCCCACTCATATGTGTGATAAGAGGGAGAAAAAGATGACCATACACATGGTATCATGCCTGGAATCTGCTCCGGGGAAGAGGCTCTTTAGATGGGAGGTAATTCATGGAACAATATAATATAATATTCGCCTGGAGTTCCTTTGGGAAGTTGGGTGGTACAGAAATGCATAAATAAATAAATAAATAAATAAATAAATAAATAAATAAATAAATAAATAAATAAAATGACAGAACAAAAATTGGAAGGCAAGGAAGCTCTGCTTGATCCATTTCTGGATGGAGTGGAATTGTTTTGGGATTTGTCCAATGTCTTAGAAGAATATTCATGCTGGTATCAGAACTCAGGACATTGTTTTAAAGAACAATAACTATATTGATTGGCTGAAGCAATCTTTATGCAGTCTTCTTTTAAAGTTGACCAAGCTGGTTGTCATCACTGCATTTTGTGATAAGAAGTGAAGCTATTTTGGGAGAGCAATACTGTCCCTTCTTCTGTTTTGCATCCTCAAATGTTTCACTGTTTGGTTGCCCAGCCGATGGACCAAGTTCTAGTTCATTATTCAACATCAGTGGAGAAAACTTCATTGAGTAGTTGTTCCTTGCAAGGAAATACCTGCATCACTTGTGCACTGCCTCAATACTTTTGAATTTTATTTATTTTATTGATATCAAATATCCATTGTGAGTGATGATTTAAACTTTCTGTTGCTAGATTCAGCCTCTAGTGTAATGGAGAATTCAAACATGTTACATTCTTCTGTAATATCCTGGAAGCTCTGTTTCTCTAAGCTTGTGGCTTAAATAAGGGGTACTGAATTTACTGAATGGGTCTTACAGAGTTGAGTTGCATAAGGAAGTTGACATCAATTCAAATTTTCTGGGCAATGTATTTGTAAGGAGGGTTATTCTGTCACTAAGCAGAGTGCTTTGTGGTCCTTTGTTTAATGAGTTGGATGATAAATTCCAAACTACTGGCTGTGAGGGGGAATATGAAATTATACCTATTCTGCACAAGCCTTTTACAGACTGCATCTGGATCCATTTCAAGAAGCTAACTTGGCCTCAAAAATGACATTAAACCTTGGGACTTTAATAGAAGCATGTAAATTTTGGAACTATTGCCCAATCTGCCTCCTGTCCTAGATTATAAAGATATTTTAGAAAATTCTGGACCACTATCCGCAGCATTATCCAACTCACCACCAACCAATGTGGCTTCAACAAAAGATGCAGAACGAACTATGTCGGTGGTCCCCAACCCCCGGGCCGCGGACCGGTGCCGGTCCGTGGACCGGTCGGCACCGGGCCGCCTGGGGAGGCCGGGGAGGCTCCTCCCCTTTTTCTCCGCCGCCCTCCTCCTCCTCCTCTTCTCTCCCGTGGGCGGCCGGTGGAGGAGGAAGGCAGGAGGAGCGCAGGAGGAGCCGCCGCCACCGCCTTTGCCTTTGCCTCCCTCCTCCCCTCCCCTCCCCTCCTCCCGGGCCGGTCAGCCAGCGACTCCGCCCCAAACGCTGGCGCCCCGGCGGCGTTGGCGGCGGCCGCTTGGGCTCCGCCAGGAGGGACGCGGCGGCGTTGGCGGCGGCCCAGAAGACCGTTGCTCTCCTCTGGGGAAGAGGAGGCAGAGGCGCCCATCCTCCTCCTCCTCCCCGGGATTTCGCTGCTGGTGCCCCGCTCGCTCAGACCCACGCGCGGCAAACGAGCCGCCGCCGCCGCCTCCTGCTCCTGCTCCGGTTCCTCCTCCTCCCTCCCGCCGCCGCCCGATGGAGCAGCAGCGAGGGCAATTGCAGAAGATCGGCAGCGGCGGGAGGGCCATTGCATTCGGCGGCGGCGGCGGGAGGAGAGGAGGAGGAGGAGGAGGAACAGGAGCAGGATTTGGTACCGCGATTATTCCCGGTGCGGCCGGGCGGGTGCTCAGGAGCCGTGCGCTGGTCTCGCTGCTGGCGCCCGCCACTCCCGGCGGAGGAGGAGGCCCACGGCGGCGGCGGCAGCAGCAGGAGCAAGCGGGGCGCCAGCAGCGAGACCCACGCGCACCTCCCGGCGCCGGAGGAGGAGGAGGGGGCCCGCCTGCCCAGGAGCCCGGGTTCCCCCCACCCCGCCCGTGTGTGTGGGGGAGTGGCACGCCCGACGCCCCAGCCGGGTGAGTGCGCCGCCGCCGCTCTCGTGCCTCCCCCTCCTCCTTCCCTCCCATCCTTTGCTTTCACCCCCCTTTTCGCATTCTCCCCCTCCCCACCCCCACCTCCGGGCCACTGAAAATTTTTAAAAAATTTCCCGGTCCGCGGGGACAAAAAGGTTGGGGAGCACTGAACTATGTCACCGTTGCAGATCGACAGCTCATACAGAAACATTGAGAGAAGATCCAACCATTGCATTCTTAGACCTGGAGAAGGCATTTGAGTGTCCCATATCAATTGATCTGATATGCCCTTTGTGACCACAGGGTCCTTGAACCACTCATCGACTGAGTCAAAATGCTATACAAGAACACCAGCAGCCATGTGCAATGCCCATTTGCCCTCTCTAACCATTTTCCGGTGACAGCTGGAGTGCATCAATACTCTGTACTGTCACCACTGCTTATATTAGTCATGGACACCATCACACAAGACCTGCAGAAGAATGCTCCCTGGACCATACTCTATGTCAACAATGCCATGCTGGTTATTACCACCAGGAACAAATTGCAGTGGCAAGTTCAGACATGGAATTACTGTCTTGATCTCTTTGGACTCTGCCTAAACATCAAGAAAAATGACTAGTTGGAGACCACCCATGGAATGCTCCAAATAAATGGAGAAAAACTAAAGAAGGTGTCTATCTTCCAGTGACTTGGCTCCCATCTCCAAGGAGATGGGGACAATGGGCATAGAGAGCTGTCTCCATGCCATTGAAATGCATATGCTCCATTGGATATTGTGTATCTCCCTACTTGATCACATCACAAATTATACTATCCAACAGCAACTAGGTATGGTATCAGTTACAGAGACGATGAGAGCAAGCTGCTTTCGCTGCTATGGATGTGTCCTCTCAACAGCACCTTCCACTATTGCCCAAACTGTTTACTACCAGAAAATCGATAGCTGGCAGTGGGCACATGTGTAACCAAAACAGAGATCACAACACACTGTCAATAAGGACATGCAAATTGTCAGCCTGTGCCCTGAAGACACAGTCAATCAGGCAAAGTGGTGTTTCAGGATCCAAAGAGCAGATCCTACACTCATGGGAACACATTAGGAAGAAGAATATAAGAACATAAGAAGAGCCATGCTGGATCAGGCCAAAGGCCCATCTAATCCAACTTCCTGTATCTCTCAGTGGCCCTACCAAATGCCTCTGGGAGCACACAAGACTAGATATCTGTCTCCTGATAACACTCCTCTGCATCTGGCCCTTGAAGTATCCTGGTTTTAAGCCTAGAGATTACACATCTCTATCATAATTTGTAACCTGTGATGGACTTTTCCTCCAGGAATTTATCCAATCCCTTTTTGAAGACATACAGGACAGATGCCATCACCACATGCTGTGGCAGGGAGTTCCACAGACTAACAACACGCTGGGTAGAAAAATATTTTCTTTTGTCTGTTCTCACTTTCCCAGCCCTCAGTCTGAGTGGATGTCCCCAAGTTGTGGTATTTCGTGAGAGGGAGAAGAGCATCCCTCTATCCACTTTACACATGCCCTGCATTATTTTGTACTTCTCAATCATATCCCCCCTCAGGCGCCTTTTTCCAGACTAAAGAGCCCCAAATGTTTTAGCCTTTCCTCATAAGGGAGGTCCCCCAGCCCAGTAATCATTTTAGTTGTTCTCTTCTGCACCTTTTCTAGTTCCACTATGTTGTTGGTTTTTTTGAGATGCAGTGACCAGAATTGTACACAATACTCCAGGTGCAGCCTTACTATCGTTTTGTACAATGGCATTATAATGTTGGTTGTTTTATTTTCAGTCCCCTTTTTGATGATCCCTAGCATGGAACTGGCCTTCTTCACCGCTGCCACACATTGGGTAGATACCTTCTTTCCTGATGTGTTACGGATAGCTCAGAGCCCATTAGTTGATAAATAAAGTTTTGATTTTTAAGACTGCATGAGAAATTGGTATAATAAGGGCTGCAGGAGAGAATAAGCTGTTGTCATTTTTTGTAGAAGCAGCAGGATTCAATGGAAGGAACCCCACAGGATCCTAGCCTAAGGGGACAGATTTTTCTTGATCTCTTGGTTTGATAGATTCTCAAGCTGTAATTCCTCCTCCTTATTGGCACCGAGTCCTGGCTTAACTTCATTAACAGAAAGGGAATGGGTGTTGGGCTGGAAGCCCAGATGTTTTGGACCATAACTCCCATTAGATTCAGCCAACATATGTCAAACAATGGTCAGAAGATCTGCGACAACTAGCCTCATTTGAACGAATATCATATAGAAAGCAACAACAAGAAGATATCTATATAGATATATGGAAGCCCTTTATTGACTCATTGTAAATATATAAGGCAATTTATAATGGATGTGTTATATGATCTTATGATGTATTGACTTTTGCTTTTTGTTTTGCTTGTTTTTGTGTCTTTAAATGTTTTTCTTTAATGTAGTTTATGTTATAGTATTATGTTAAATTTTCAAAAAGTCAAAAATAAAAAGTATAAAAAACATGTGTCAAACATCTGTTGAGCATTAGGCTGGAAAAGATTATAATAGCATAGCTTCCATGCTGGTTGTGGCCTACTGGGAATTACTGAAAAAATGTGATCTGTGCAAGATCTGTGCAATAATCTAACCCAGCAACTTTCTGTGCTGTTTTGTAAATTTGAACATGGTTTCTCACCTGGATCAATCTGAAGTCAAATAATTTTTGTAAATGAAATACTATTTCTGCTATTTTTAAATCTACTGTCAAGTTAATCATGGCAACCCTTTTCAAGCTAGAAAATACTCAGAAGTGGTTTCCATTCCCTTCTACTGAGGGACTCCTGGGACTATGCAGGGCCATACAGCCTTGATCTCCTCACAGGAGGCACAGTGGGGGATCGAACTCTGAACCTCAGGCTCTACAAACAGATATCTAAACCAGTGAGCCAGCCAGCCAGATCATTATATTGTTTTAATTCTCAGCACACAGTTCATCCAGTGCATGAACAACTTGCAAATAAACCACCCATTTACCTCCAGAAGGATCTCTCCAAAATTGGAGAATTGGATGTGAAATGGTACATGTGTTTCAGTGTAGGAAATGTAGGAAAATGTAAAGTAATGCACATTGGGGCAAAAAAAAATCAAAACGTTATTTATCAGCTCATGGGTTCTGAGCTATCCTGACGGATCAGGGAGGCAGGATGATGCATTTCCCTGCACAGCTCCTGATTGGCCAGTGCCAGGGAGATGGAAAGATGAAGCTTCTTCCTCATTGGAGTTTAACCCTGCACGAGCCCAGTACAAGGTAAAGGATTGGCTGATTTCATTCCTCTGGTTCTGAACGTCAGCTGGGCTCCCGCGGTTCGTTTCGGGAGCTGACCACTTCAAAAACAAAAAGCCTATCTCTACTTCCTAACTGTTAGAATAGTATGACAATGGAACCAACTACCTCAATATGTGTTAAGTGCTCAAACATTGGAAGCAGCGGAATTCAGACAACCACCTGGTAAATATCCTTTGATCTGTATTCCTGAATTGGGAGGTTGGGCTTGATGCCCCTTTAGGCCCCTTCCAACTTTACTATTCTATGATTCTACAAAGCAAAATAAGCTAAGCTAAGATATAGAAATCTTAATCATTTTCTCTTTCAGTGCCCAGATATTTGAATATGAACAAAACCTAGTAGACAAGGTTTATGGTTTCATTAACTAAGAGGCAGTTGATTTCTCTGATAACCTTGGTTCAGGACAATTCCACACAATTAGAGGTTTTGTGCAATTAAATCAATGCATATTTGTTTCTGAGGCACATCTTAAGGGAATTCTTTCGCTGTGGAAATATGCACCTGTTGAAAGACACTCTTTTCCCATTTATTGCTACTGTCCTTTTTCTTTCAAGGGCAAAAATAATCAGACGGTACCACCAACAGTTGATTGTGATGGAGGGAGAGACTTAAATGCAGTTTTCCAAGCTTTTGTTGTTGTTTTGTTTTTTGCCTTAGTAAAAAGGTAAAGGTTCCCCTCACTGCTAAATCTTTGGATGTTCTGTGCTTTCTCGTTAGGTATGAAGAAATCTGTCACTTTGCTTTTTCCTTCATTTGAATGTTTTCAACCTCATATAATTTCCATCCTGAGTACGTATTTTGTGAATGTTGGCAAAGCAAGCAAGAAGGAGGCATTAAATCAAAACTCTTCCTCATTTTCTCCAGTCAAATTCAAAACTTTCTCAGTGCGAAGAAATCATATTGTACCTGCCTCCATAATGTAGAAATAGATACTCACATAACATGGAAATGTAGTAGCCTCCTGTATTATTATTATTATTATTATTATTATTATTATTATTATTATTATTATTATTATTATTATTATTATTATTATCATCATCATCATCATCATCATCATCATCATCATCACACAGCAGAGAAGATAACTACACTGGATTTTGTATTACAAATCACTAGTCGAACGCTTCCCAAGCGTTTAGGACTCGATGTATCAGCGAATTATGCGAGCAGATCCCAGTAAGGCGGCTTTCTGCAGCTGACTGATGGTGACTTTGTCAACTCCAATTTCTTCTAAATACTTGCCTAGCTCTTTAGGCATCGCACCCAGCGTGCCGATTACCACTGGGACCACCTCTACCGGTTTATGCCAAAGTCTCTGAATGAAGTTCAATTTTCAGATCCTGATATCGGGTAATTTTTTCAAGTTGTTTCTCGGTGACTCTACTATCACCTGGTATAGCAACATCAATGATCCACACTTTTTTCTTTTCCACAATCACAATATCCAGGGTATTATGCTCCAGAACCCTGTCTGTCTGTATTCAGAAGTCCCAAAGCAATTTTGCATGCTCATTTTCAGTCACTTTTTCAGGCTTATGATCCCACCAGTTCTTTGCTACGGGCAAATGATAGTTCTGACACAAATTCCAGTGGACCATTTGAGCAACTACATTATGATGCTGTTTGTTGTTGTTGTTGTTTTGTTGTTGTTGTTGTTGTTGTTGTTGTTGTTATAGTTGTTGCTGTTGTGCAGAAATAATCTTAAGAAATGTTTTCAATTCTACCAAGTGGTGGCCGATTTGTCTGAGCAATGACTTGCCCCACTGAAAAGGGAAAGAGGAAGCAGATGTCTCCCTCTTTGGGCCAGGACCCTCCTGTAAAGAAATGCCTCTCACAAGGACCTCTATTAGAACCATTGTACAAAATAAAATATCATACTGTTGCTCATGGTTATTTTCACCCTGTACTAATAACATAAACACATGGGATATTTCTGTACAGTCTGAGTTAGCCAAACCAAATGTTTTTAAAAATTCTATGTGAAAGCTGAAGTTAAATTTAGAAGACAGCACATTCACCTGGAAATCTCACAGCTAGACTAATAAATTACATCATACAGAAGGCAGTGTGGCAATGCTTTTGTGTTGCACAAGTTAAGAGTAGCCCTGTAACTAGATGGGCAGTATAAAAATCAATAGAATAGAATACTTTTATTGGCCAAGTGTGGTTAGACACACCCAGAATTTGTTTTGGTAAAAATGCTCTCTCTATATAAAAGGAAATATAAGAATCATATAGTCAACAATAAAAACACAGTACAATACTACAATATAACCTATTATTTAAAAAGGAAGAAGAAATGTAAAAATTAATTATTCAACAGTTTGATAGCACTTGGAAAGAAACTATCTCTATATCTAGTTGTCCTAGTATGCAATGCCCTAAAACGTCGCCCTGAGGGTAACAATTGAAACAGATTATGTCCAGGATGCGTGGAATCTGTATATATTTTCATCGCCCTCTTTTTAGCTCGTGTGGTATACAATTCCACAATAGATGGCAAATTAGTAGCAATAATTTTTTCTGCAGTTCCAATTATCCTTTGAAGTCTATATCTGTCATGCTTAGTCGCAGAGCTAAACCAGACAGTTATAGAGGAACAGATAATAGATTCAATAACACCTCTATAGAATTGAATCAACAGTTCTTTTGGCAGTCTAAACTTCCTAAGTTGACGCAGAAAAAACATTCTTTGTTGTGCTTTCTTAATAAGAAATATATGAGCAAATAAACAAACAAACAAATAAATAAATAAATAAGGGCACATCTGGTTCAATTCTGGCCTCTTCCTTAAAGTTTATAGATCATCTGCCAAAAAGAGGAAATGCAGTTGAAACAAGGAGATTCAAATGTGGTGTATACAGTATCTCTATAAAATATAAAGATACTAGTTTTAATATTTTGAGTCCAATTTAAGTCACACCTGCAACTCAATTCAAAGTCAATCTGGGTGTTGTTTTTTAAGATTCAGACTTGACTCATGACTTGGACTTATTTTTCCAAGTCGTATTTTCGAGTTCCTTCTGTCCTTCTAGACATTGTGAATGACAATTCTCATGGTCACATCCTATTGGCTATCACAGTTGAGGCTTCTGGGAGCTGAAGGCCAAGAAGTCTAAAGGATAAAATGGAGACCTGCGGGAGAGTCCATTTGACTGCCTCTACCATATCCATCACCTTCCAAGCTTAGGGGAGAGCAGCAGGACCCTCAACAAGAGGGTTTGCTGCCTCCCAAGCCTTGGCTGAAATGGGGAACCCCCACTCCTATCCCTAGGCTCTGAAGATGGGTCTGAATGTGTCCCAGAGCATTCCTGTTGACCTGGCAACAACAACCTCACTTGGGGCACTAGGCTGCTCTGAGGAGGCAGCTCCTTAGGCCAGCCTTCTGCAGTCCTCAGGCATTTACCCAAAGCCTTCTGCTGGTGGTCACCATTGGGTGGCCGCCATTTTCTCAGTCACTCCGAGGGAGGAGGAGGATTCATTCATTCATTCATTCATTCAATTTATACCCTGCCCATCTGGCCTAAAATGCCACTCTGGGCAGTTTACAACAGTAAAATAAATAGCCATACCCTCATGCTTTGAGTTGTTTGTTTAAGGAGTCCAGAGATGGGGCAAGATGGAGTTCGGACGGCAGATCATTTCAAAGATTTGGGACAACCTCTGAGAAGGCGCACAATTTCATCCTCCCTCAGGTTTACCTGTCTCAGTTGCCCAGTTTGTGATGACCATGTGTTACAGGCTAAGTCTAGCAGCCAAAGGCATTCTGTCAGATAGGAAGGTCCCAAACTGTTTAGGGCTTTATATGCCAGCATCATAACCGTGAGCTGCTGCCACCACAGAGAGCAGTGAGTAAGGAGCGTGGAGGGAGAGAACAAGACCCCAAATCCCCTGTGTTGGTCGAAGGTTTCAGGCAATTGTAGTTCAGAAGAGTACTCAAGTCCTTATTGTTTTAATAAGAGACTTGAGACTCAGATTTGAAGCTTGGGACTTGGGACTTGGCTGAAAACAATCAGACTTGGAGTTGGAGTTGGACCCAAAGACTTGCCAACATCCCTGATGTATAGGATAAAGGAAAATTTGGAAATACAATGGTACCTTGTATAAAGGACTTAAATCGTTCCAAATGAAATTCTGTTAAGCAAATTTTCCTTTATACAAATTTCCCATAGGAATGCATTGAAAACAGAGTAATCCCTGATCACAACCATTTTTATGTTGTACGGATTCACCCCATAGGCATTTCTATTAAGCAAATTTCCCCTATTTCTGGAATTTTTTATGTTGTACAGATTTTATGTTATGCAAACCGTTTGTTATATGAGGGTCCACTGTAGTTGCTACAAGTTAAGTAGAGCTAATGGGGTAGTCAGACTGCTTTGTTATTGATAAGTATCTTCAAGGCACTTGGCTCTGCTGCCTTCTATTATTTATTTATTTATTTAGTCCTCTATTTTTAAACCAGACTTGGATTAGAAAGTCCTTCAAACAAAGAACCTTTTCAGACAAAGGACTTTTGTTAGTAAAGCGAGACATGTGACTACACTGCGTAAATTTCCGACTCAACCCAATCATGGAGCAAAGTGAAACAGTCATCTCAAAAGACAAACATTGGACAATTTGGAAGAGGATGCTGTCTGAAGGTGTTGGATGAACAGGTATATGCATTCTGCATCCAGTAAACTGGCCTGATATTCTTGGGTATGGTAAATTTGCTATTTGTTGTTTATTCACAACCTTGCATGCTGTCTGTAGTTTGAGTAGGAGGAAATGTCTGGGTCTATCTATCCAGTAATAACTTTGATTGGCAGTTGGCAGTTGTTTGTCGCTACTGGTTGCTAGTATGTGTGCAATATATATAGAAGTCTGCAATTTCAAGTAACTGTAACTAAAGAAACTGTAGAATGAATTACTGAGACTTGAAGTGCTAATTAATGAAAAAAGGTGGACTCTGGGGAACTCTTTAGCTCTTCTGCTCTGTGAATCTCTGTGCTTCTGCTGTATAGGAAAAAGAGAATTTTACCAGACATTCAAAACTCTCCAACAAAATTAAACTGCCATAAGCCATAAGAAGACCCCTTTTAATGAGTACTCATACAGGAATACACGTTAGAAACTGCTGGTCAGTTCTGTTGGTGATCAATGGAGGAAAGCAATTTCCACACTTAGGGCGTTTATACACGGCCCCTAATCTCCGGGGCAAATGGCTCCCAGCTCCGGAGCTTAAAAATGTGTACCCACCAGCTCCGGAGTTTACAGGAAATTAAGTGCGACCCCGCCCACTTTAGCGCATCCCAGCGCAGCTTTCAGATACCTGCTCTTTGGAGGTGAAAACTATTTGATCCGGTGTAAGGATAGTGAGTGCGGGGCTCTCCTGGCTTCTGTTTGTTGTTTTTTGGCTCCCACCCCTTTAAGAGCTACTTTTACAGAGACCAGAGGCAGAACGAGGTGAGCGGCCTGCTTTTCTTTCTCTTTTTCTCCCTCCCCTCACACAGCCAGCAGCCAGGAAGTGCGGAGGGGGTGGGGACACAGGAAGAGCGACGAACCCCTATGATCTCTGGTCCGAATTTAAGTGGCCAGCAGATCTTAGGGGTCATGTAAAAAGGCCCTTAGACTTGCAAATCAGTGTTGCCCTTCTTTTGTGAAGTAAGGAGCTCTGAGAAAGCTGAGCAAACAAATGGAGGTGGCAGAAGATACCTTATTCAGCACTGACCCAATCTATGCTTGTTGACTGGCTCACTGCCTTGACTGATATTTATACACAGAAGAGACAGCCAGTGTAGTATAGTGATTAGAGTATGGGACAGTGACTCAGGAGATCTAGATTCAAAGCCACACCTAGCCAAGAAGCTCACTGAATATCCTTGGGGTAATCATCATCTCTAAGCCTAACCTACTTGATAGGGTTTTGTGGTGGAAAAGAGAAAAGACGGCGGCTGTGTGTGCACTGGCTTGGCATAACTGAAGGCAAGATGGAATATACAGTACATACAATAAATCTATATTTAAATAAATAAATATAAATGTGTCTATATATTATATGAATAAATATAATGAATGCCCATGCCAAGGGTAACTAACCAATCAGCAAGGATATTCTTATTGTGGGACTGGTGTCCATTGTTTCTACCTTGGTAATAGCAATGGTACAGCCATGGTTATAGCCGGGGGGGGGACTTACTCCTTGATTTTGGGGTCAGGCATCTCTCTTCTCAGATCACAAGTCACTATTGGGGGTACAATATATACTGTACCATCATCCCCCTCAAATAATTCACAGCAGCAATCACCAGTTCTCCCCTTGAATATTCTTACCCCTCCATTCCATGGGAAATCCAATGAGGACTGTTTATCTTAAAAGGATTGTGATGTGTTTTTCCAAGAGATAGAAAGCCATTCCACACCCAGCACAGTAGTGAGATTTACTGTACTCCTTAAATCCTCCACTTGTTTGGTCAGTTCCCTCCAAGAGCTGTTTCCCGTACAACAGAAGAAGTAGCCAACCAAGCAATGCCATTTCTTGGAAATATATGAGCAAATTTGATGGACCATTTCAGACAAAATTGCTCTATAAGGGTTTTTACAGGAGACTTTGCTTATTTCTCCTCCATGAAACACAGAAATTTAAAACACAGTACAGTATCAATGTTAATCAACATTAGGTTGCTGTCACACACTAGCAATTTAATTCAGAATTTGCAATCTGTTTTCTCACTTTTAAAACAGTATATTGCTAGTCCATTGCAATCAGTATTTGTCTCTCAGTTTTTAGTTATATTCCTACTTACCTGGCATTCAGTTTCACTCTCAGTACAGGGTAGACAAAAATACATTGCTGGAGTGTTTCAGGGTACAGCTTTGGACCCTTACAGTTTCCTTTATGCAAAATAAAACTCTTTCTTTCTTTCTTTCTTTCTTTCTTTCCCACTTTTATTTTTCTCACAGAAGGGACTTAAGGCAACAGCTGAAAAAGCTCAATTTCAAAAAGCACGACAAATGAAGATGGTAATATTGAAATATAGAGATGATTTTTTTTTCATTTTGTTTTTCATATTTCATTTCATTTCAGAATGAAATGAAAAGCATACTGATTTTTCAAGAAAAACAAAACAAAACAAATTGGAAATATTCTGTTCATTCCGTTTCATTTTTCATTAATGGCAACAAGGTTTCCCATAGAATGCATTGAAAAGTAATGCATTCCCATGGGAAACCGCTTTAAACAACCTGTGCCTCCCCCTCCCCCAATCGGGTGCGTTGGAGGGAAAAGGTGTGGGTTCTTTAAAAAGTCGTTGAGCCACTGAGGCTTCCTTGGCAGCTCAAAGACATTTTAACACACACACACCTGTGCCTTTCCACCCCAATCGGGCGCACTGGGGGAGAAGTGCGGCTCCTTTAAAATGTCTTTAGCCACCTAGGCAAGCGCTTGCCTTAGTGGCCAAAGACATTTTAAAGGACCTGCCGCTTCCCCTCCAATGGGCATGTTGGGGGAGAAGCGTGGTTGGGGGAAGCAATTGTGGGGGAGAAACAGTGGGTCCTTTAAAATGTTTTTAGCCACCGAGGCAAGCGCTTGCCTTAGTGGCCAAAGACATTTTAAAGGACCTGCCGCTTCCCCTCCAATGGGCATGTTGGGGGAGAAGCGTGGTTGGGGGGAGCAATTGTGGGGGAGAAACAGTGGGTCCTTTAAAATGTCTTTAGCCACCGAGGCAAGCTGCAGCTGCCACTTTCTTTAGTAGCTAAAATTGAAAAGGGGGAAAATAGGACACAAATAATTACTGCCCAGTCAACTTGACTTCAATTCCTGGAAAGTCCTAGAGCAGATTATTAAGCAGACAGTCTGTAATTATTTAACAAGCAATGCTGTTATTACCAATAGTCAACACAGATTTCTTAAAAACAAGTCATGCCAGACTAATTTGATCTCTTTCTTTGATCGAATTAGAGGCTCGGTGGATGAGGGGAATGCTGTGGATATCGCTTATCTAGATTTCAGTAAGGCCTTTGATAAGGCTCCCCATGGTATAGTTGCAAAGAAGTTAGTAGAAGGTAGGATAGATTAGAAAAGTTTGTTTCATTTTTCATTTGCTTTGTTTTTCTTTTTTTTTTTTGATTTTTTAATCTTTTTAACTCGCTATGACCAGCTGCCCCAGGGCCGGTTGGCACATTTTTTCTTTTCTTTTTTCTTTTTAACTCACACCGACCAGCTGGCCTGCGGGCCAGGTCGGCGCGTTTAAATTATTATTAACTTTTTTAAAAATTAAATTTTCTTCTTGCACGCCAGCTGGGTCGACACGTTTTTTCCCCTCTTCTTTTTTCTTTTCTTTTACTTGTGCTGACCAGCTAGCCCACATATTTTTTTCTCACGTGCAGGCCAGATTGGCGCTTTTTGGTTGTTGTTTTTGTTTGTTTTTTGTAATCTCCTGGTGCTGACCAGCTGGCCCACGGGCTGGGTCGGCACTTTGTTTTATTTTATTTTATTTTTTTAACTCAAGCACTGGCCAGCTGGCCCACAGACTAGGTCAGCACTTTTTTTTTTTAAACTCAAGCGCCGATCAGCTGTAGCATGGGCTGATCAGTTGTTGTTTTTTTTTTGCAGGAGCTGTGGGAAGCCCTCCTCGTGGGGGCTGGTCAGTGGTGGCAGCGAGTCCCCAGCTGGCAAGGTGGGAGACAATGCTGGATGGTGGAATGAAAAATGAAATGAAATTTCTGTTATGTTTTGTTTCGTTTTTCTTAGAGGGGGCTGTTCATTATTCGTTTCATTACCTAATGAAATGAATAATGAATAACGAAATGAATTTTTATTCTTTTTTAATTCATTTCATGCCCATCACTAGTTAGAACACAAGAACATAAGAACATAAGAAGAGCCAGGCTGGATCAGGCCAAAAGCCCATCTAGTCCAGCTTCCTGTATCTCACAGTGGCCCCACCAAATGGAAAGCGCTGCCATTCCACACTCTGCCTTTAGCTATCTGAAGAAAGCACCTTTTGTTTGCAGCTCCCTTCACAGGGTTTTTTTTTTCAGCAGATGCTTGGCTGCCATTGGTCAGTGCCGGTTGCACCTTGCATTGATGAGAGCATGGACTAGATAATGGTCATGCTGCCTTAAAAGTCCTGGGAACTGTAGTGCAAAAAATAACTTGTTTAAATGCTAGAACTAGATGACCTCCAAGTTCCCCTTCAACTCCAAGTTCTATAAATCTACTCAAAGTGATCCCTGCCTATCAGCAATGCATTCAAGGCTGTGCCCCTTGGCTATGTTGATTTCAACTAGCTGGATCTTCCAAACTGACCTAAAGTGGCTGATCTGTGATGAGTTACATAAAAATGGGATCTTACATGCCAAAGCAAAGTACACTCAGTGGCGTTACATAAAGACACACAAAAAGAACCTCCTTTGCTAGCCAGCTAGAAGTACAAGATCCTGCATATTCTGAACCTAGGCTTCTAAGGGATGAATAAAGCCTATAAGTGTTGGGACAGAGTCAAGAATTAAGTAGAAACACTGTCTTGAGTTCAGCTGGCTTTGGATTAGTCCCTAAGCCCCTGAGTGTGGGTGTTCTCCAAGAAAAGCTGAAAATTTATTAGTGTCAAGCTTGTTGAAGTAACACTGTTGACCTGTGGTAACTGATTTTGGATGTGACACACTCTTGTGCTATTTTTCAGCCTTCATTTTTGCATACAAATCCCCTTGTTGAACAATGCTGCTTAATGAAATGGCCCTGCCTCTCCTGCACTGCTCCAAGAGGATGTGTTCTGTTCTATTACCCTTAGATATTTCTTACTAAAAAGGTAATTCAAATTTATTGGTGCTGTATCATTATTATTTAGCAATCCTGTCAATAACTGTGAAATTCCAGTTGGTTTAAAATGAGCATTAATAAATGCATCAAGGTCTTAATAAATATACTGTACCTTGGAAGCTTGTTGTGGAAATTATTATTATGAATAGAACCGTTATTTCTCCCCTCAAATGATGATTTCCAAAACTGCTCATATGGTAGTGTCATGAAACCCAGAAGCAGCGTTCTAAAAGTCAAAGGTTTCCAGATAAAAGGTGCCTGAAATGGAATATCCTTCCACAGTCACACATGTCGAAGGGCATACAATAATCAGGGTTACCCAAGTTATTTTGGCACAAAAGGCAGGACATTCCAGAAGCGCCTCTCTTGATCTATAGTAGTAAGAAAACAATAATAGCAGTGAGGGTGCAACTACACAGCCGGGAAAATGTGAATGGATCCAGTGTGAAGTCATATTTGGGAAGCTGTGTTTTCCCATATTAATTTGCTTCAGCCAACCACATAGGAGTCCACAGAAAGAGAGAGAAATTCTCTCTTTCCTAAACTTAGCACTTGGGTTTGCTTGTTACCTTCTTCGCCTCCTATCGCATTCTGTTCCATTTCTTTTTCTTCTTTTTAAGGCTTGCTGTCCTAGTGCTAGGATAGCTAGGAGACCCAAAACAAAGGGGGTAGAGCTAGGAATCAGTAAAGAGAGTGGGGGAAGTTTTAAGGCAACACAACTGTCGCCTGCAAAGTCATCAGCTCGGCGGTTCGAATCCCGGGTGCCACGCAGCAGAGCGAGCTCCCATTGATAACCCCAGCTCCTGCCAACCTAGCAGTTCGAAAGCATAAGAACATAAGAAGAGCTATGCTGAATCAAGCCAAAGGCACATCTAGTCCAGCTTCCTGTATCTCACAGTGGCCCCACCAGATGCGTCTGGGAGCATATGAGACTAGATATCTGTCTCCTGATACCACTCCCTTGCATCTGGCCCTTGAAGTACCCCAGTTTTAAGCCTGGAGATTACACATCTCCATCATAGTTTGTAACCTGTGATGGACTTTTCCTCCAGGAATCTGTCCAATCCCCTTTTGAAGGCATTCAGGCCAGATGCCATCACCACATCCTGTGGCATGTAAATACAAGTAGATAAATAGGTAATACTGTAAAAAGCGGGAAAGTAAAACAGTGTTTCCTTGCAGCCATGCCGGCCAGGTGGCCATGGACTTGCACAACACTGGCTCCTCAGCTTGAAAATGGAGATGAGCACCGCCCCTAGAGTCAAACACGACTAGCATGCCTGTGCGGGGGAAACTTTACCTTTACCTTTTTTACTCTAGATGGGCTGTTTGGCTTTGCAGAAGGCACAGCTAGAGCAAACCTTTAACATTCCTCCTGTCTCTCTCTGCCAATTCATAACACTTCCCCATCCCTGCTTTGGTTAGGTGCTCTAGTGCTCATTTAGCAAGTGTTTAAAAGAGAAAAGAAAGAAATTTCTCTGAACCGGAAGAGAAGATGATCTAGAGTTGCATCCTCTCCACTGACATCAATGGAATTTTAAAATGACAAAATATTGGCCTTTTTTTAAAAGGGGAAAGGTGGAAGACATGTTTAAACACATTAAATGAATGGCTGGATAATTCCTTTATGATCATCTTATTTATGGGGGATAAGAAGCAAGGGGAGAAATATTAGGTGGCTTGAGTGTGATTTATTTAAGCTCAATCTGCATTGTTTAAGGAAAGTTTATGACATTCCCCATGGAAAATGGAGACATTACTTAAAGTGTTCTAAAGCCATTTATTCTACTTTGTGTATAGTTTCATTTTTCATTCTATTAAAGTAAACTTTCCAACCAGGATTAGATTAAGTCTGTTTATACAAAGCCAGGTATTTGCTTAACTAGACTGGAATACAGTATCATAAAAAGTCTTCCCCTCCACTCTGGCACAGTGCTTGCCATTCAGAAATGCAGTTCAGTAACACAGATAAAATCAAAGGATCATTTTTTCAGCCTGCCATTCTATTAATATCTGCTTAAACATTTCCCTAAAATTTCAGAGTTGAAACCTGGTGGGGAATTCCTTGTGATGGCACAGAGATGGGGCAGGCAAATATTAGGAGACAGCTTAGAGCTGCTTCTGGGTCAAGTGATTTTGGAAAAGGCACCAAGGGTACATGGGCCCAGAGTGCAGGTAAAACATGGCTACCCAAGTAACATGGCAACTGAAAGCCAGGAGGAAAATATAGCAGTTTTTGACATCTAGGCTCCTGGCAATACATGGATAGCACCTGCAAGAATTTCCACTATTTTCACTACTATTCCCATCTTCACCTACAAAACGTACACAACATATTGGGAACTTTTCCCAGTTCTATAGATCTGCTAAGACTTATGAAAGACTCCACAGTCCCCTGGAGTTTTTTCCACTGAGTTTTTTCTCATTGAAATTTCCAATATCTTGAAGGGATATAATAAGGGAACCAACTCAAGATAGTGACAAGTTGAACATTTCCTGTGCACTTCAGAGGAGGGTTATGGGAAATTTGTTGAGACTGCAGTGGACTATTGCTAATGTGTTGCATCCACTATTCTAAAAAATGTACCGTAATACATATATTCTTTGCTTATTATCAGGGCTAGTTGAGAAACTGCCCATAGCCAAATTTCAACTAGCACTTGAACAATTGCAAATAACTTTTTAAAAAAACAGTATACTGCAACTGATACAGCACATCAATAATAGTGTACTACAGTCAAGAACTTTTTTTCTTCACTTTGGCTGCCCCTCAATTTGCTAATATCTGAAATGGTTCAGAATTAAACCAGTTCACATTAGCAGAAATTCCAACTGATAGGAGCATTGACACCAAGAAGGCTCACTATTTTTGCATACTCTCTACCCAGAAAACGTTGAAAAGGGTCACCATAAGTTAAAAGGGACTTGAAGGAACACAATTATCATTAATATTGGAGTGCTGACAACTTTTGTCCCTTGAACTACAAAGGTTTAACATTGTCAATGAAGAAACTGAAACTCTTAGAAATTTTGTACACCTTGGTTCAATCATAAATCCAAATGGAGACTGCAGTCAAGAATTCAGAAGGAGACTGAGGCAAGGAAGGACAGCAATGAAGGAATTACAAAAGTTCATCAAATATAAGGATATGTGACTGGAGACCAGGGCCAAGATCATCCACACTTTTGTCACCCATGTATGGGTGTGAAAGCTGATTTGTTTAAATTTGTGGTGCTTGAACAACAGCTCTACAGATACCTTGGACTGCCATAATGACAAGCAAGTAGGAGATCAAAGCAAACTTGAACTACCCCTAGAGGCAAAAATGTTGAGGATGAGGCTGTCCTACTTACATAAGAACATAAGAACAGCCCTGCTGGAACAGGCCACAGCCCATCCGGTCCAGCATTCTGTCTCACACAGTGGCTCATCATTTGCTTCATGGTATTCCCAAGCAGATGTCTTCACCTGCTTAAGATTCCCTGCAAATGGCATTGAGATAGATCCTGCTTCTCTCTCCAACCCGAAGGTCGTCCTTAGGCATCCATAATGAAGGGCATTGATACCCTTGTTCTCCATGAACTTGTCCAATCCTTTCTTAAAGCTGTCAAGGCTGACAGCTGTCACCACTTCTTCTGGCAGGGAGTTCCACAGACCAGTGATCCTCTGGGTGAAAAGTGTGTGTGTGTGTGTGTGTGTGTTGTGTTGTGTTGTTATAGTCATGACCGACCCTTCGTGACCCCATGTCCATGGAGTTTTCTTGGCAGGAATACTGGAGTGGTTTGCCAGTTCCTACTCCAGGTGCCTACAGCACCTGGTATTCCCTGGTGGTCTCCCATCCAACTACTGACCAGGGCCGACCCTGCTTAGCTTCTGAAATCAGGCAAGATCGGATGTGCTTAGGGCATCTAGGCAGCTCAGGTGAAAAAGTACTTTCTCTTATTTGTTTGAGATCTAGCAACCCAAAAGTTTCATGGAGTGCCCCCTAGTTCTAGTGTTGTGCGATAGGGAAAACAGTTTTTTCTTATCTACTTTGTCCACACCGTGTATAATTTTATAAACTTCAATCAGGTCACTTCTTAGGTGCTGTTGTTCAAAAGTGAAGAGGCCCAGCCGTTGCAGCCTCAGATGTTCCAGTCCCCTAATCATTCTGGTTGCCCTTCTCTGCACTTTTTCCATTTCCATAATATCCTTCTGGAGGTATGGTGACCAGAATGTACACAATACTTTGGGCACATAATGAGAAAATGGGATTCTCTGGAAAACATAACAATGCTGGGGAATGTGGAAAGCAGCAGGAAAACAGGAAAACCCAATTACATGATGGACAAAGGAACACACAGGCTTGCGTTTACAAGAACTAAGCAGGGCAGTTGAGGACAGGACCTTTTGGAGACTGGTCATTCATAAGGCCATGAGTCAGAGATGACTTGACAGCACATAATAACAACATATCCATATTTTAAGCATGGAGAACACTGAAGTGATCAATGTTTCCTGAAAGAAATAAGAAAACTGGACAAAATCCTGTTGCTTACATAATAAATTGTAGTAGACCTGGCCCAATGAATCAACAGGGATTTGGTGAGTCAACTGTTACATACAGACACTGATCCAAATAGGCCTACTCTAGTTGCAACTTACTATGGAAAAGTTAGTCAACATTAGAGTAGGTCCATTTAAATCAATGGAGTTCACAGGGGAGTTGAATCACCAAATCCCACTGGTTTAATGGGCCTCCTCTCGTGCCCCTTTCTATGATAAGCAGTAGGATTTCTACCACTGACTTTTCTGAGTACAAACCACATGGATACTTTGCTCACATTGATCAGCAATAAATAATGTCAGATTGTGAATTCTGTGGAACCACTGAGGTCAAGCAAGCAAAATCAGGGTTTCTGTTAAAATAGTACATTCTGTCTACCTGTTTAATCTTTAACTTCTTCAACTAGAATGATAACGTGAGAATGGAAGAAACCAGCTACAGGTCAATTTGACTTTTCCTAACTGGATTGATAAATTGGTGCTTGTCATAAATCCCCAAACAGCAGAGAAAATAATTCTAGGGTTGGTGACTGCAAATGTCTCATTCACCAGTTTGGAAGGCTTCTATTTAAAACACTCTTACTATATCCAAGGAGCAAGAAGAGATTCCAAAACACTTATTAATCACACTGCAGAGTTTTGAAGCATAATATTTTTATTTGTTAGAGTTGCTAAGTATGTTGCTAAGTTATACACACCAAAGACTGGCTCCTGTGATATTTGTGTAATCTGAGAGTGTTTACTGTATTAAGAGATTTCTTTTGCTGAACTAGCCAAGTTTAGCTAAACGTTGAAGCTTTGAAAAAGTGCAATTTATTAGCTCCTTATGCATCTACCATTTTTCCTTGACAACCCAAACCCATGTAATTATAGTTAAACAAATGTCTCCTGGAGGCCTAACACTTTACATCCTCCTCTATCAATTTAGAATTCCCTTTGCACTTTGAGAGAAAAAAAGGATGACTGGAGAATATATACGAGCTAGATTATATATATAGTAGGACCCCGGTATCCTCTGGGGATTGGTTCCAGGCCTTCCCATGGATAATGAAAACCGTGGATAAGAGAGAATGCCTGCCCACCCACCCCCAAACCGCTGTTTCCTGATAGTAGCTTGCTTTATGACTGCTGTTTTGAGACAGTAGCTTGCTTTATGGCTGCTGTTTGTGACAGTAGCTTGCTTTACAAATGCTATTTGTGACAACAGCTTGATTTGTGGCTGCTGAATTATTTAATTTTTTTTCTTCTGCCAACCATGGATAACTGAATCAGTGGATAATGAATCAGTGGGTAAGGGGGTCCTACTGTACTTTAAATTAACAAAACACAAAGGGATAATTAATTAAGCCTCATTGTAAATGTGCATAGGCTTTTCAAATGCATTTCCTTTCTCCTACTTAAATGATTCACTTATATCAAGGAGGGCCAGTATCTGACCCATGGATTACATAATGCCCCTTAGGAGGCCAAATGTGTCCTCAGTAACCCCTGTGCCTCCCAAAATGTAAAACTGGGGAATGGGCGGTGGATGAAAATGTCCACCTGGGACATGGGCTATGGGAGGATTTTGGTGCACCTCTTCCCCAACATCGCAATTTTTTTTTAAAAAAAAAGTCATCAAAAGACAAAGCAAAGGCGGTTTTCGTTTTCCAATAAAACACATGCTATTTTTATAATTTTGGGAATTTGGGCTCAACAAAGTGGGTATGGCTCTTTAAGATGAAGAAGTCAGATACAGCCCCTGAACCTTCAGCTATTCCCTACCCTGGCTTTTTCTTTCTTTTTAATGCGCACAAAATGACATATTCTTCCCTAATGTGGTTCTACAAAGAAATGGACAAAACCAAACAAGTACAGTATTATTCTAAATTTAGACCACTCTCACCCTGTGTGACAGACTTTGGGTGCATTGGTCTATATTGTCCACTGTGTCTGAAGATGATGGGCATTGTAGTCCAATATGTCTGAAAACCTAGCTCAGTTGACAACACTAATTTAGACAAATGGGGTGCAAGATACAAGGAGTTATCCTGCACAGGTCTATGGCTTCAAAGAAACAAGTACAGGAGAATGGGCTGTGTGCACTATAAAATTTGAGAACAATATAAATTAAACTCTTTGGTCTGGCAGTACAGTATTAATATGCTAATAATTACTTAGAGCAGTTCCAAATATAAATGTTTATCACTTGATGACAGTCAACTGCAGTGGTGACTAACATCAATAAATGAGGCAATTTCCCCACACATCTAACCATGAGGAATATGATCAGACATCACCCAAAATGCTTTTCAATGAAGTCTGTCCAAATATTAATTTAAAAAAGTCCCACACAGAATTTTACATCTAGTCAGAACTTTTTCACGTCCAGCATCCTATTTCCCATACTAGCCAGCCAGATGCCCATAGGTAGTCCACAAGCAACCTCACAAATAAAAATATAGTAGGACCTCCATATCCACTGATTCATTATCCACTGGTTCAGTTATCCACAGTTGGCAGAGGAAAAAATAATTCAGCAGTCACAAAGCAAGCTATTGTCACAAATAGCATCTGTAAAGCAAGCTACTGTCACAAACAGCAGCCATAAAGCAAGCTACTGTCTCAAAACATCAGTTATAAAGCAAGCTACTGTCAGGAAACAGCAGTTTGGAGGTGGGTGGGTGGGTATTCTCTCTTATCCACGGTTTTTATTATCCACGGGAAGGCCTGGAACCAATCCCCAGCGGATACCGGGGTCCTACTATATCTGGAGCATATAGGTATTAATGTCCACAAATGGACAATTAATAGTCTTACTCACTAGCTTTGCAAAATACTTGCTCTTGATTTGTTGATATAGACCAGGCCTGCCCAACAGGTAGACCGTGGGCTACCAGTAGCCCGCGAAGGGTTCAAAAGTAGCCCACCAGCCATCAATTAAAAAAAAGTGAGGGGATAAGTTCTCCACCCCTCCCTCCCCCATCCCAAGAACCACCACTGCCCTAACAAAGTTCTGGGTCAGCCAGCCCACTGTCTCAGCTGAGTGGGGCAGTTCAAGGCCATGGAACAGTCCCCAGTTCCCCTCACTGGCCAGATGATTGGTGTGCCACTGTCTTGTGACCAGCTGAGTCGCTGGTACGGAGTGGAGGGAGGAGCAGGGAGGAGAGGGGTGAGGGGTGAGGTTGCAGGTGCATCCATTTCCTTTATGCAGTGACATCTCCCTTCTTCTTCCCCCCTGGAGAATTCCCTCCATAACAGATTAATTGCTTTTCAATGCATTGCTATGGGAAACTGCTGTTCTACTTACATTTTTTTTTTACTTATGACCATGTGCTCGGAAGGAATGGATAAAATTCATAAGTAGAGGTTTTGGTGTAGTAGCCCTCAGGCACTTTAGTCCGGAAAAAGTAGACCTCAGCCTGTTCAAAGTTGGACAGCCCTGATATAGACCAGTGGTTCCCAGTCTTGGGGGTCCCTATATGTTCTTGGACTACAACTCTCAGAAATCCAGGCGAGCACAGCTAGTGGTGAAGGTTTCTGAGAGTTTCTGAGAGTTTTAGTCCAAGAACATCTGAGAACCAACGGTTGGGAATGTACTGATAAAGACTGACCCAGGTTGCAGCATTTTTCAACTCTTCTGAGAGAGTGACTATGGTATCTGCCACGTGGAGCACCTACAATTCCATATTTAGTGGTAGTCCACTGGAGATTACCTTGGTCCTTCCCGATGATTAGGTTCCAAAAGATGGTAGACAGCGAATGTCAGAAAATTTACTCTGTTGCTCCCCACATTGCTAAATCATCAGGAATCTTACCATCAGTAAGAAAGGGGTGACTCATAGGTGGCAGATGCAAAGATCAGCAGGGTTATTTTTTTTAATCACCTAGAATTCTCTTCGGCAGATCCAGTCCTCTTAACACACCATCTCCTCTATTCATGGCAAACAGAATTCAACCACCATCCATTTAAAAATGTTCAGGTGGTGGTGGGGGGATGCAATATTTCCTGATTATCAATATTGCACGAAAGATGTTTCTTTTCCCACTGTTAGCACCAATAAACAACATAAATGAAATACTGATTCAGCTGCCTGCAATCACCTGAATCAGAGGAGAGTCTATTTATTTCATTGAAAGTTCAATGTTTGGATTGAGAAGGAGCTTTCAAAAAAAAATCTGCTCTCTTCAATAATTAATATCTAGCCCTCAACTTCCATTGTCATACAGGAGTTAGACTTGCATCTGTCAAAGTGGGCTACAGCCCAAGAAAGCTTACACCAAATAAAAGCTACTAGTCTTTAATGGACAATAAGACTTTTTGTTAAATTAGACTAGACAGCAATCAAAGTTCTTTCTAGCTCTATGACTTTAGAGTTCTATGAGTTTTTTCATACATGCATATCCATTTCTGTTAAGTTGAAAAAATGTCAATACAATAATAATAGGTATTTTTAAGGCAAACGGCAAGGTAAAATATTTTAAAACAATAAATAAAATTAAAAAATAACTTATATACTGTACCTATCCACAAAGATTGCCAATATATGTATTTGACAAAAGGGATTATAGCATGTAAAAATCTCTGCCACAAACTAACTTTGCTGTACAATTCCACCATATCAAATTCCTATGAAAACTATTTCATCTGCAATTCGTATTTGCTCAGAGTGCCACAAATTTTGTGCACATGCACATACATATGTACATCTTTATGTACATCTACACATTCATAGGTTATACTATATAGGTACGAGCATCAATACATTCTAGTTCCAAGCATGTGTGTTTAGAGCTGAAAAATGGCATATGCAACTCATACATGCCACCTTGTGGACAAGGAATAAATAATAAAGCTATAGCGCAATGGGCTATGCATGTGGTTTGTGCTGAGTTTAGCATACTGTAGTTGAATTTGATTTTAAAATATCCACCCTGGTCTTGAGTCTCAGCAAAGCTAATCTCTGCTGAACACTGCTGGACCTCAGGATTCCCAATAAAGAGAGTCCAACACGAGAGAGTCCCAATTAATTGCCAATTTTTGAGCTCAGTAAATGTAGCAATGGCGAACAACCTCCACAAGGCAGAGAAGATTGCCCACGCCGAAGACCAGGTGTACAGATGTTTTATACCCCTTGCCCCTCCCTCAAGGTGTCCGCAGACCCTTGGGGTAGGTAGGTGGTGGTCTTCAGGGAGGCCACCAATGGTGACAGTCCGAGATGTCTCCCAGGGCGGTCCTGTGGGTGGCCACAGAGTCCTGTAATACTACTCCGGATTAGTCCTGCCATCCAGGTGTGGCTGAGCCATTTAGGTATCTGATGGGCCATAAGGTTTGGGGACAATAGGGCAGGGAAAAGGTGACTTTGTCCAATTATTTGGGTGATTAGAGTCAATAGAGAGTCCGGAAGAGTCAATAAGGAAATCCTAAGATGCCAGACAGGTCCACTGAGAAGAATGGATTGGAGACAATGGGGTGCTTCTGCTCTGAAGATGATCCTGGAGATTTTTCCACCAAACCTGGAGTCAGTTGGGCACGTCTTCCAGCTGGGACGAAGACAGCCTCCATTTCCCTCCTTCCGGGTTTTGTCCAAGATGGTGATCCCAAGCATAGAAAACAGGGGGGTAGAGTGTAGGAACACATAAAAGCACACCCAGGGAAAGCGGGGTGGGGAAAATATTAAGAGAGGAGTAGGGAGGTTTTGTGTGATGCTTGTGGTGGTGTGGGGCGTGTTTTGGGGGAGTCTCAGGGGACCCCAAAAGCATATCTGAGAATTTCATTCTGTCCAATTGTGACTCTACACTGGTCTGAATAGTCTTGTTAGGTGGACAAAACCCTAAATAAGCTCATTAGCCATTGTCTACCTATCAAGCCTACTCAGGCCACTGTTCACCTAATAAGCCTATTCAGACCAGGGTGATATGGCCTTCTGTGGCCACTGAGCATGCTCAGATTTCTTTATTTTGGGGTGGGAGGGGGCTCCACACTTACTAGTTTTTCTTGTTTTATTTCTGCATTTAGTTTTGCTTGCGCTGCCACCTTCTGAGTTATGGTTAGCAGTAGAGATGAACATGAACCACATGTTTGGCATGGTTCCTTTGCAGCACAGCTGATCCATGGGTTCGTCCTACCCTCTCCAATGGCCACCCACTCAGAGGCAGGGCTCTGGCTTTCCTGCCTTACCTGTGCTGTATTTGAATGGGTGCCTGTCGGAGGGGGCAGAGGGCTGAGCCCCCATAGCAACAGGCATAGGAAGACACGGAAGCATAAATAGTCAAAAGAAGCTAACACATTACTACTTCAGTTAACAAACTGTCAGTTTTAGAAAGGTGAATGAATTGGCAGAACTATCCAATGTTTTCCTGTTTTAAGGAAGCATTTAAAATAAGAGACGATCAAGTCAGTCCAGGTATAGCTCTGATGTTTCAACATTACTTTTTTTTGGGGGGGGGGTGTCACCACAGGCACAAATTTTCTAACCATTATTAAACAATTACTCTTGGCTCTTCTACCCACTCATTCTTCATTCCTCATTATGACTGCAATCCTCAAACCAATGGTGTTCCCCTCCCCCTGCATCTACTCTACTGTACTTTTCATGTTGTTTACAGTACTTTACAATACTTTCCTGGAGTTGAAAATTCTCTCTCTCTCCAAAAGGCAAGGAACTGTGTTACAAATGTACAGTACAGCATATTGCAACTTGCCTCTACTTAAAAGTGGTTCTACTTAAGAGCAATTCGACTTAAAGAGCGGAAAACCATTGGCATTTTAACTACCGCCTTACAAATTTTAGATGTGGTCTGTTCTACTTACAATTTTTTATTTTTTTATTTTTATTTTATTTTATTTTATTAGATATGGTAACTCTACTTGCATTAGGAACAGATTAAATTTGTAAGTAGAGGTACCACTGTACAGTATATTCAATCACTCCAGGTGGGTCCAAAAACTTATGTTGCTTTTGTTGATCTGCAGCCCTCAGAATATCTACTCCCCAGTACTAGGCATGTCAATTCTCTGTTCTCATTTGAGACCCCAGGAAGCACTAAAGTCCTTGAAAAATAATCTTGGTTCTCATCTGAGGGAAGCAATATAGGTATAGGATATTGCCAGGCATTTGCTACTGTCTTTCCAGTGCTGTGTAGGTAAATTTGGCTTCTTTGTCTCAGGTGTGGTATCAACATACATTGACCATTCTTAATGGAGCTATATAAATTATGAACACAGTAATATGAAAGAAATGTTTGCTTGACCAGTACACAGGGTTTTCTTTCACACCTCTTCTACAAAAATGAGGCAACTCACTTAAAATGTTCTTTGGAAAATGCTGAAAGTGTCAACTGAGCTCTTCCCCTGCAACATGCAACAATTTTTGGCATCTTAAACGACAGCCCGTTTTGTCCATGGAACAACTGATTGGTTTAAAATTGGGAAAGGAGTATGACAAGGTTGTATACTGTCACATTGTGTATTTAACATATGCAGAGTACGTCATACAAAAGGCAGGACTGGATGAATCACAAACCGGAATTAAGATTGCCGGAAGAAATATCAACAACCTCAGATACGCAGATGATACTACTCTGATAGCAGAAAGTGAGGAGGAATTAAAGAACCTCTTAATGAGGGTGAAAGAAGAGAGTGAAAAAATGGGCTAAAGCTCAACATAAAAAACCCAAGATCATAGCCACCGGTCCATTTACCTCCTGGCAAATAGAAGGGGAAGAAATGGAGGCAATGACAGAGTTTATTTTCTTGAGTTCCTTGATCACTGCAGATGGTGACTGCAGCAATGAAATTAAAAGATGCCTGCTTCTTGGGAGGAAAGCGATGGCAAACCTAGGCAGCATCTTAAAGCACAGAAACATCACTACCGACAAAGGTCCGAATAGTCAAAGCTATGGTTTTTCCAGTAGTCATCTATGGAAGTGAGAGATGAACTATAAAGAAGGCTGATCTCTGCACAAATTGACACTTTGGTGCTGTGGTGCTGGAGGAGAGTCTTGAGTCCCCAGGACTGCAAGGAGATCAAACCTATCCATCCTGAAAGAAATCAACCCCAAATGTTCACTGGAAGGACAGATTTTGAAGCTGAGGCTCCAATACTTTGGCCACCTCATGAGGAGAGAGAGGAGTCCTTGGAAAAGTCCCTGATGTTGGGAAAGATTGAAGGCAAAAGGAAAAGAGGAGGGCAGAAAATGAGATGGTTGGACAGTGGTGTCATCCATGCAACCAATATGGATTTGACCAAACTCCAGGAGGCAGTGGAAGTCAGGAGGGCCTGGCATGCTCTGGTCCATGGGGTCACGAAGAGTCAGACACAACTTAACTAAACAACAATGTAGAATACAGTCGAAAGGTCACTGAGAACAAGACCTGGGTTGTTTTTAATGTCACAAGTTTCCGCATGCCATTTGGCTGAGAGTTGCCTCCCAAACGCTGGCGAGGATGAACAACACTATTCTTTATAGTCTCTAGACAAGACTGACAGTAAATAGAGCGAATGAGACATCCTTCACTAGGAACAGTAAAGCAAATGCGCTCTGGTTATCGCTGAGGTACTAAAAGCAAGGGAGATGCCACACCCCGTTGTCATTTTTTAATCGCAGCACGCGGGGCTTTTTGCTTTGTTTGGTGCGCGGTAGGTTTGGGGGTCTTGGGTGCGCGCGTCTTCTGTTCTTAGGCGATTGCGCAACGTCCTGCGCGCCTCCCTCTCCTCCCCCCCCCACTTCGCTCGGCCATGCCGTGACAGGCATCCAAGCCGCCCAATGATCGTCTCCGGCTCCGGCCGCGCGAGCCAATGGCGAGGGAAAGGGCCCTCTGGAGGGGCCATGACGCCGGCGGGCAGGCAGGCAGAAGAGCGCGCAGCCAAACCCAGCTTCGGTCACGGCGACCCGGGAGGCGCCCGCGAGGAGCCGGCCGTTGTTTGTTCCCTCCCTTTCCTTCCTCGGCGCTTTTGTGAGCGACGCCCGCCGCCGCCATTTTGTGAGCGTGTCCCCCCTTCCAACCTCCCCTCCCCTCCCCCACCAACGCCGCCGCCGCCGCCGCCGCCGCCACCAACGCCTCATTGCGTGCGCGCCATTTCTCTCGCCCTCTCTTTCTTGTTCTCTCTCGCGCTCTTTTTTTTTTATTATTACAACCCCCCCCTTTACACTTTTCTTTCTCTTTCTGTGGCATTCAGCCGGGGCGGCCGCCATGATTGTCAGGAAGACATAACCAGAGCAGCTTCTCTATCTCTCCGGCCAACGGCTCCCTTGCTTTCTCTCTCTCTCTCTCTCCCTCCCTCCCCCACCGCCTCACTCCCGCCTGGTGTGTGCGTGTGCGCGTGCGCGTGCGTAAGTGTGTTTCTCCCGCCCTCACACACTCCTAGGGTTGCGTTGTATTCGGGATGGGGTAACGCTTCTCCCCCTCGCCGGGATTGCGCCTCTCTTCTGCTCCTTCGCCTTCCATTCTTGGTGGCGAGGCGCGCACTGGGGGCCCAAAAGGGCCGCCTCCCGTCTTTTTCTTTCTTTCTTTTTTCTTTTTTGTCCAGGCCGGCCGTTTAAAAAGTGTCCTCCCTCTGTTGTGTGGCGTTGTGTTGCCTTCTCTCTCTCTCTCTCTCCCCCCCCCTCCCACCACATACACACACCCACTCAGTAAAACCGTGAGTGAAAACGTCGTTCGCCGCTTCCCTGAAGGGGGCTGGGGGTCGGGCTCCCCAAGACAATCCCCCCCCTCCCTCCCCGCCTTTCACAACATGGTTGTCGTCGTCGCCCTCCTCCTCCTCCTCCTCCTCCTCCGGCAGTCGCAGTGCCGTAGTGGTGTGTGACCGCGTGCGTGCGTGCGCGTGTCTATATGGTTGCGTGTGCATGGTGGTGCGTGTGTGCGCGCGTCCTCCTCCTCCTCCTCCCTCCTCTCCCAGCGCCCCTCCACGGGCAGCGGTGTCCTCCTGCCTTCCTCCTCCCTGCTCCTCCTCCTCCTCCTCCTCCTCCTCCTCCTCCCTGCATACACAGCCAGAGCCAGCACAATGGCCTTTGAAAGCCTGTTCTCCAAGCCCCCAAACCCATTTCTTGACCAAAACATGCCCGACTCTGACAGGCAACATGCAGGGGACGAAAGGTCGAGTAACCTTCTCTCTCTCTCTCTCTTTCTCCTCTCTTTCTTTCTCTCCGCTTCTCAATGGTGATAATTAACGGTGATAATAACTGAGAATATGCTGTGAGATAATGATGATGGTGGTAATAATAATAATAATAACGATGTCTTAAATGTGTCTAGATGGATTTCAGAAAAGAAACAATATGTCGGTAGCTTTGTTTTTTTTTGGGGGGGGAAGTCACCTTCAGCCTTAGGTGGGTGGTGGGTATGCAAAAAAAAAAGGCTAGAGACACAAGGATGTTTTTGATGGGGGGTGATCTATTCAAGGAGCATTTGCATGCATTTTTTTTTACATTTCATTCTCTAAAAAAACCAAAACCAAATCCATCTTGTCATAAAACGCACTTTACATTGGGTGTCTTGTTTAATGTCACCATTGTTCTTATCCTGCCTACCCCACTGTCATTTGAAATTAAAGACAGTGCTGCTTCTGTATGTAATATACAAGGATCTACATGTTAACGTTTACACCTTACACATTTAAATAGATGGGGGGGTGCAAATGAAGTTCTGTTTGATGTTACATTTGCTGCCTTTTCAGTCCCCTTAAAACAGCAAGCCAGAGCCATTTTTGTGGTTTGAGATCCTTCACCTTGGTTTTCTGCAGGCTCTTTTTTGTATAGATTGTGTGTGTTTTTCCTTTATTTAAACCTTGGGGGCTCCAAGCTAGTTCTTTAACATTCAGTAACAAATTCAGTGTGAAAATCTTACTTATCTTTGATCAAGATGGTTAATGGAGTTCCAGTAACAGACAAGACTAGCTGTCTCCCCACATCCTTTTACAATCATGCAAATTGTAAAACATTGTTTTATCAAAGTAGTACAAAACATTCCAAAGCCCCTAATACATACAACAACACTGTAGCAGCTGATATGTTTCCCTTTTCTACAAACAGGGATACATACGTTTAGGGATATAGACTACATCTGTGCAAGTCAACTGCAGTGACTTGCACAGCTATAGCGAAACAGATCTGGGCCTTGTATCTCAGATCTGCATATTAGTAAACCGTTAGTAAAGTGGTTGTAGAAGTTTAAAATGTTAATAGAACAGCTTGTCCATCAAATTGGATACTGCCTAGTACAGGATTAATACTTTTAACATGATCAATTATGAATGCCACCTGAAATGTCCTAGTATTGCTTAAATGAAAAGTTTGCACAGTTCTGAATTATTAACAGATCTGAAGCCGATTATCCCATGGGTTCTTTGACATATTCCTGTTTTCAAAATTAATCCAGTGTTGAGAAATAGAATTCATCTAAAGACATTCATGCAAAAGATTCTCCTTTTGTTGAAGGATGACATGCTGGATTTTTATAGGAATACAGAAAGATATATTTTATAAAGATTATCAATTTTGGATTAAACAGCAGAACACATATGTTTATCTTACTGGTGTTATCCACACCAATATGTTGAGATATACTGGTTTGAGAAGCACAGTCAAAGCTTGTACATACCTATGTTTTTTGCAGAAATATCAACTATTTAATAAATTAATTTATCTGCAAACTTATCAAATGCCAACATTTGTATTACACTCCTCACCACCGTCCAAGATTTCACAATAATTTAAGATATTCAGATGAGTGACTTTAAAAATAAGTTCATTGAAATAATCATTTTTGGTAGAATAAGAAGCATATGAGTTGTGCTTTCTTTTGTAAGTTAGATAACATTCTTACCTTTTTTTACAGAACACGCCCAAAGTAGAAGTCACACAGAAGGGGGTAGTGTCCATACAGAATAATTTGAGCATGAGATGTAGGATGGGGAGAACTACAAATATTTTGCAGATGTTAATTTACCCTTGGAGATACAGTTACTTATTGTCCCACTTACTGCACAAATGTAACTAAATATCTTTGGATTAGCTGTGGCTATAGATTTTGTTTGTGGCAACACTAGTATTGTGAGGCTACATTTGCTGCACATTTCTCTATTAAGAAATGCATAAACAACAACTCAACAAAGGTTTGGGTTTCCAGCCAAAGGCCCAAAATACAAACAGTAGAGTTCAGAATTTCATTTGGCTATTTGGTAAATAGGAACAAACAAGAATCATACCCTGGGGAATGTAGTTCTGTTGAGCAATGTTATGCAGTGCTGACATGATTATTGTAACTGGTCATGTAATCTGAGATGGTAAATTAGGAGCATGTTATAATTTACTTGCTCAGAGTTATATTACACAACTAGTTGTAAAGGTATGCTACACTGTACATATATAGCACTGCTGATCATAATCAGGTGGCTCACATCTCTGTTTGTAAATGAACTTATTTTTATAAGCATTGAACCCAGCACATTATGAAAAATAGTACTTTTCTCAGAACTGCTTTGTCTTTGTCAGGGTTGATATAAAGATGGCACAGAAGGTTTGAGGAGAGCCTTTCTCACATTTTATGATTTAATTTAGAGATCTTCACAGATTAACACATAGGTGTTTTACTTACAATAAAAGCTTTTCTTTCTAACATGGCAGTAAATGATGTTAGTAGCTTTGTGGATAACACTTTCAATAAAGGTGTGTATAATATATCTAAAATATTTTGAACATCAGGAAATAAATGATAAAAGTCATAGTATCAGTGGTGCAATATTGTTAAAGAAAGGCATTAGCTTACTGATCAGACTGTTGAAAAAGAATAAATAACAAATTTTAGTGACCAATCTTTGAAACTAATTCTCCAGCTGAAACGGTTAATGCTTAATGAATGTATTATGCTACCTAGATTCTAATAATTATAAGTAACAGCCCTTTATATGTGTTTTAAAACTCCTTAAAGACACACCTGTTTCAAAAAGTACACTTGACATTATAAGTTAAATATATACAATTTCTGCATATTTTATATGTTACAAAACTATATCAACCAAATTGTGGAGGGTAGTCTTCTGATAAACATTGCAGTATTTAATTACAGACATATTTATAGCCCGGTGTCTACATTAGAAGGTATCCTGTGTATATCATCAAGTTGAACTCTTGGTCTTGAAAGCCTTTCCCTGAAACACTCTGGGCAGCATTACATGCACAGTATTCCTAATTTCTTGGATGAACTAAATTGACCACTTCGTTAATTATTTGCCTTCTGTCTATGCTTGTAGGTTTCATCCCACTTATCTGTGGCTGATGTGTTTCACTTGTCTTGCTGAACTTTTTTAATATTAGTTATTTTTTCAATTAAGCAGGTTCTTTCTTTAATATGTCTGTCATTTAAAGCTTCAGAAATCTATGCCCTCATTCTTTGTGTAACTTAGATACAGATTGAATAGGGTAGGACAGAGGGGTTAATTCTAACCCTGCAGTGCACATTTAAGTTGTAGAACACTTCCTACCCTAAATGACTAGCACAATAAATATTATAGCTAGCATCTGGAAGTTGAGTCATGGCAACTGGACTTATTTTCTTGAGAGATTGAAATGTTTCGCTGCTCATCCAAACAGCTTCATCAGCTGAGGAAAGCTAGTTGTGAGTCCTCTATTTTATAGTTCACATTGATCTCCTGTCACCCTGGTCTGAAATAGGCTCATAAGATAGCCAATGGCCTTGTTAGATGGACAATAGGCTCAATAGGCTCATTAGGTTGACTTTAACAACCTTCTCAACACTTTAACAACCTTCTCAACACCTATAAATTTTGAGTCGTTAGCCATGGCCTTGTTGGTGGAGGTGTGAAGTATTTTTGATTTGTCTGGGGATGTTTGAAATCACTGCCTGATAAGTAGCAGATAGACTGCCCGATAGACCTTTTGGTGGCATGTCCAGATAAACTCACCTGGATGACTGAGAAGTTTCACAGACATATAGCTGCAAGGTCATTGTAAGTTGCCACCAGAAGGAAGTACTGTATAGCCCAATTCCATAATAAGCGCCATATTGATATTTCCACCAGACTACTAATGCAGTGCTTACAAAAGTTTTTGAAATACAGTATGGGCTGAGTTTATCAATATAATAGGTAAATTAGTGGGCTTGTTTCTAGGTTGCTACACCTCAAAATAGATTTAAATACTTGCCTTCAAAGTTTGCGTCAGCGAATGAGACATAGTATCCCTATGACTATTACTAATTATTTTGAAATTATAGTAAAATATGTGAATAGTGTTTTATGTCTAGCATAAATTAATTTTGGATAGCCTCTCTAGCTTCAGGATTTGGAAGGACTACCTAGCTACGTGTATAATTTCTTATTTGTGCTCTTTTGTCCCCCTCCCCCCCCAAAAAAAACACCAGTGTTTCTGCTGCACTGTGGGCTACAGTCTGTAAAAGCTTATGTTAAATAGAAGTTGTTGATCTAAAGGAGATTCTATTGTTTTTTTTTTTCTGAAAGAGACTAACACAGTTGTCTTCCTGGCAATTTCTTAACCTTGAAATTTGACAAATAGAAGCTGGTGGTAATAGAGATAGGCTTACATAAGTGTGCTAAAGACACACATAGTGAGGTTAAAAAGTTCAAGGCATAGAAGGTAGAGTTGAACTTCTGAATGTTATATTTTTTCACTTGGAATTTGTTTCTTAAGATTCCCTGATCAAAAATTGCCACCTTGCAGTCTGACACTATGTGGATGGAAGACTTATGTGTTCCTTCATTAGTTTTTGAATATTAGATTTGTACCTTTTTATATATACAGTATATATAAACATTGACCTGTTGAGAATCCAGAGTGTTGCTGACAAATATCATTGTAATGTAACATTATTAAGTCATACAGTAGTGTTGTTGGAGTGGATTTGGGATTTGGGAACATTGGGTATATTTCTTGTGTCTATCAATAACCAGGCCTGATATTGATGAATAATCTTTGAATGTTGGGTGGTATCTGCCTATAATCTACCAAAAGCCTATCATTCAAGACAAGTGTGAGAGAAATCTCCACTAGGTACTGCTAGTTTGGATATGTTAATCTTTTTCCTGTTTTGTTATGTGTGTTGTAATGAGAGAAGTGCACATTTTAAATAGATTGGGGTGATCTGTGGTGTTTGCTTGCTAGAAACAATAGATATTTGTGAAGTGGTTTGAAGTTAAAATATGCAGGGATGTGTAGTAGTCTGTAGATTTCTATTGTCTGTGGCCTATAATGTGAGTAATTATTTAGTTGCACAGTAGGATTCAGAGAGTGAATCTGTTCCACATGCAACAATATAATGACCCACATTGTAGCTCACAAACACTAGAAGTGTACAGACCGCTACACATCCCTTCATATTCCTGTTGTCTTGTACTGACCAAGGGAAAAGTCATTTGATTGGTGATGCCTTTATAAGTCATTTTTCCCTAGGTTCTTTCAAAGTAGCTTACATTCAGGAAGTTTTAAACAAACGTACTACAGTATAACACTTCCAGTTATTGAAAAGCCAGATTGTGCAATGAATTACATTAGCATAATTTACACCCAAATCTTGTGGTTTCCAGGTCAGTGTCCTTGATCAGTTGGGCAGATTGATATAGTTAGAGACAGCACTCCAGTTCTGAAGGTTTGATCTTAAGACCTCCCCTGTCCCTGTGCAGAGAACCATAGCCCTTCTCCAACTTTGGAGCTTAATGTCTTGAGAAGAGAGAAAGTGGTAGGAATGAGATGGTAGGATGAGTAAGAAAGAGGAGCCTCTGGACCTACAAGATTTTAAGTCTTCCTCGTCTTAGGCTGCATTCCCAACACAAAGGGAATAATTTGGACAAACCATGAAATTAGTCTAAATGATTTCTTTACTTTTGCTTTCAATGAGACAAATTATTTTTAAAACCCAGCCAAAAATGTATTGTTTAAAACTCATTGATTGTTTTGTAACAAAAAGTAAGAATGGCAGAAGTGGCTGCTCCTGACTTGTGCAGTATTAGTAAAACCCAACATGGGTTTGGATATGTCAGAGGAACTCATACCTAAGAACATTCTCATTTAGCTGTTGGATTGCCCTGTTAGACATTGTTGTGTTCATCTGGACAAAATAGATAACTTGCAACATGCTGTCATTTGTTTTTATTACTTTTACTGCTTTGTTAACTTGTGGTTTTAGCTGCTGTGTTGCTTTTGTCACCTACTGATTGTTATGGATAGTTTATTAACATGCTAATGTTTCTAACCAATATGTTGAAGTTCCATGAATGATAGTTAGGAGTTGCTTTGGCAAAGACATAAAAATAGTGCATTGCACTAATGGGTCTTATATAAATAAAGAAAATAAATAATATTAATTAAATGATTATGGAGTTGAGCTGTGTATTCCGCAGTTTATTTGTTTGTTTTGCATGTGTTGCATTTGTAAAAATTATATGTGATCATTCTGGTTCATGAGATTATATCTTTATGCTGGTCACTGTATTTTCTCTCTTTTAATTTTCTCAATTCATATTGAGTTTAAACTGGATCTTTCTGAAACAGAGAGGATGGTGAACTTGAAGATGGTGAAATAGATGATACTGGATTTGAAGAAGATAAAGAAGAACAAGATGCAAAAGTTGAAGATAAACAGAAAAATGAAAAAACCCATAGAAAATCACGTAAGAAGCGCAAAAAAGAAAAAGAAAAGAAAAAGTCAAAAAGGAGAAGACGAGATAAACACAAGGTTAGTAATGTTGGCCAGCATTCTATGCAATTTGCAGATGTAATTATGGTTATTACTACTTTCCTTTATTAAAAGCAGTGTTGATACTTTGTGATAATTTTGCATAACGTTACTGGGTATAAAACCTGCAGAATGGTGAGATTCGCTAAAGAGCACAAAGTAGCTAATAGAACCAGTCCACTGAATCATTCCATGGTGCTTCCTGCTTTCCTGGCATCACAAACATGTCATGATGTGTACCCAAGATGACATTTTGACCTCTTGGAATAATTTTGGATCTGTTGCAAAGCTCACTAAGCACTCCAGAACTGCCACTATACTATATAATAACTATATAGTAGTATGCTATGTAAGCTGTATGCTTATACACTATAAGCATACTGCTTATATACTGCTCCATAGTGCTTGAAGCACTCTCTGGGTGGCTAAAAATCTAATTAAGCAGACTACACATTGCCCCTGCCCTCCACCCCCACCCCCACCCAGTAAGCTGGGTGCTCAGTTAACCAACCTCAGAAGGCTGGAAGTCTGTATCAACCTTAAGCTAGCTATCTCAGCCTAGGACAGAACTCAAAAGTCATGAAAAGAGTGCAGTTTCACTACTGCATCACAAGGCTATTCTGTGTAATAAATTTGTTTTGTGTTTGAGTTATATACCATGATCTAGAATCGAATTTCATCTCCACTTGTAGGTATTTTAAGTATATATTTCCCATATGTCAAATATATAACAATATATTTGTTCTTTGCTTGCAAATAAAACTATTCTTACTTTTCAGCATAATTCTCCTTCCAGTGGTGATAGTTCCGATTATAGTATTGATTCTGAAGCTGAACGTACAGAAAGATCACATAAGAAAGGATCTGGTTACTACAGAGACTATGAGCCATCATTTCTTCAGGTATAATGTTCCACAATAATTAAATATACACATGATCTGACCATATGATTCTTCAGTAGTAATGCACATGAATTAAAAATGAACTGCAAAATTCATTCAAAAATTGCTAATCAATTTTTGCAAATGGATAACCTCAACAAATATTGTACAAATTGGCACATTTTAGTTATTTTTGATTCATTGATTTGTTGGGCTAAAAAATGCCCCCCTCCAGGTGCCTAGATATTGGATTTATGATGTCTGTGTTATGCAACCCCAAAGAGCCTCCCCAGGATGCCCCCCCCCCCGGTATCTAGAGACACCAAACTTGCAGAGAAGCTTCCTTTGACTGTCATGTACAGTACCTCCAAAGTTTGGGAAAGATTGGATTTCTGGTGTCCACGTTATGAATCCCAAAGAGCTCTCTCAGGTATGTTCCCCTCAGGTACCTAGAAATGCCTAATTTGCAGAGAAGCTTCCTCTGATTTTCTTTTACAGTCCCTCCAAATTTGGTGAATATTGGGTTTCCCTAATCCAGTTAAAGGGCACAATCCTGTGGGGACACTTTGTGAGTGTATAATGCAAACGTCTGTAACCCCATCTTCATGAAACTTGGAGAGGTTGTGGAGGAGAGTCATGGGAAGCTACTCTAGGGGTCTCAATGTGCCTTAGAGGTTATTTTATAGTGCTTTAAAGTAAAAAAAAAACCACGCATTTACAAATTGATTTGTTAGAAAAATACATTCTTTTTTGTGCTTTGTTGACCTTGACAAATCACAAATCACCAATTTTTCTGATTTGTCCCCATCTCTATTTTATAGTGGACCTCCTTTGGAAAAAGAAGTATTTTTAATTTCTTCTCCGACTATTAATTTAGGCACATTGTGTCTTACTATAAAAAGGTAAAGGTTTTCCCCACACATACGTGCTAGTTGTGTTTGACTCTAAGGGCGATGCTCATCTCCATTTTCAAGCCAAAGAGCCAGTGTTGTGCAAGTCCATGGCCATGTGTCCGGCATGGCTGCGCAGAACACTGTTTACCTTCCCACTTTTTGCGGCACTACCAATTTATGTACTTATATTTACATGCTTTTGAACATGCTAGGTTGGCAGGAGCTTGGATTAACAGCAGGAGCTCACGCCAATGTGTGGCACCCAGGATTCAAACCACCAAGCTGCCGACTTTGCAGCCAGCCGTTTCAATGGTCTAGTCCGCTGAGCCTCCATGCCTTACTATATAGGATCTTACTATATGATCTTACTATACTGTACATTATATAATCAACATAGTACCTGTTGTTGAGGTCTTTGTTTGCTTCCATGCTTGGCTATGCTGAATACAAGCAAAGAGAAAATATTCCTGCTAACTACCTAGTTTCTAGTCAGCATAAAGCAGTTTTTGTGCCCCTCTGTTCTTCAGCATGGAAGACTTGTTTGTACTTCTCTATTGCTGAGGAATGCTGTCCCCTTGGCATTTGTAGGTGCCTTCTGTTTTCTTGTTGTCCATAATTGCTTACAATTATTCACAGTAAGCTAAAAATACAGAGAAACTGGAAATAGATACCTTAAGTTGCATAGATTTGACAGTAATTGAGATACTCATTTGAATTTCTTCATTGAGGTATCCCAGTATCAGAGAAAGATTTCAGATTGACAAAGATATTAGTTACAAAACAGAAATATCACACTTCTGTCTGAAGATTTTTTGTGGTTTCATATGGCCAGACATATGAATGATTCAGCTGAATAGCTCCTAGAGGTAAATGAAACATTTTAAAGAAGCTGGTTGCTGTCCCGAGTAGTATAGTTCAGAGAAACCTTGGATTGTTTATCTAGTATTCTTATTTGACATTATCACCACAGATAGAAATATTGCAGAGAACAAATCTTACTCAGGATAGGCAGGTACACAGGTGCAATAATGTGTCAAAATAGATCGAATACATGCTTTTTCTTTGCAATGAAACAAGGTCAATTCTCACATGTGGAGTTACTGTAATAATTAATTATTTTTATACTGCACCATCTAGTGGCCTTGCCACTACTCTGTGTGATTTCTAGCAATATAATAAATATGCAGCCAAATTCTCACCCAATCCAAAAATATAAAATAAAAAAGCAAAAGCAAAGCAAAGTGTTCTGCTATATATTGCCCCATACCACTTCAAGTAGTCTCTGCGCGGTTTACAGTTTAATTACAGTATGCAGGCTACATATTTGCCGCCGCCCCCCAGCACGCTGGGTACTCATTGTATCAACTTTGGAAGGATGGAAGGCTGAATCAACCATGAGCCTGCTACCTGGGACTGAACCCCAAGTCGTGAGCACAGTTTTACCTGCAGTACAGGCATTTAACCACTGCGCCACCAGGCACCATAAAAGGGCAACAAAACAAAAAAATCAAATCAGAGAACTGCTTGTTGACTGTAGCCAATGATATTGGAACTTGCATACTAATGTGCTTTTCATTGTCGTTTTCTTTCATTCAGCATAGCCACGTTTCAGGAAAATATACATCTTCACAGAAGACACCACATAATAAAAAATCCAAAAGCAAAGACTATGATAATTATAGTGATGACTTTGGCTACAATGAAGATGAAAAAGAGGATTTTGCTGACCAATTAAAACAATATAGACAAGTTAAAGAAACATCAAATATTGATGTAGACGCTCCAGTTTTGAAAGAACCAGTGAAAAAACAGGGGATGAAAGGGATTCAGAAAGGTAAGACCTTATACCTTTCTTGTTCATCACCTTGAGCTGTTTTATACAAGCAGGTGGTATATAAATTCTAAGTAAAGATGGGAGTAATAGATTAATTTCATCTGGAAACCTTCCATGTAGGAAGGAATTGCAATATTAGTAGTGATATAATGCTTAAAAGGAGCAGTTTCCCTTCATTTGATCGTTGGGAATAGGACCTGTTTTGTTGAGATTTCCTACATTAATTTTTATATCTAGACAAGCACATGTGAGGCTCTACGTTCTGCTACTTATCCAGCTCCTTCAAGTACTAATTTCTTTGATCAACTTGCTTTTTCCAACAATTGATATTGGCATTTTGTTGCTGTTAATCAGGAATAAGTAATTTCAGTCCCAACTATATTAATATAATAACACTCCTACTGATTTATTTGGCATATTGCTCTTTTATTTCAGGTTAGATTCCTGTCAAATCTCAAGAAAAAATAATTCAGTACTTCCATGGCAGATTATGGCCATAGAAATACATGGAAATTTTAGTTAGGGGGAAAGAGTTATAGCAACTTGTATAGAATCATAGAGTTGGAAAAGACATCAAAGGCTATCCAGTCCAGCCCCTTGCCATGCAGGACCCTCTCCATCAAAATACTCCCAATAGATGGCCATCCAGACTCTGCTTAAAAACCTCCAAAGAAGGATGCTCCACCACCCTCTGTGGCAGCATATTCCACTCTCAAACAGTTACAACTATCAGAAAGTTCTTCCTAATGTTCAAATGGAATCTCTTTTCCTCTAGTTTTGAAACCATTGCTCCCAAGCCCTAGTCTCAGAAGCCATGGGAAACAAACCTGTCCCCCCTACAATATGACATCCTTTCAGATATTTAAGCATGCCATCATATCCCCTCTCAACCTTTTTGTAAAGCTAAACATTTCCAGCTAAGCCACCCCTCATAAGACATTTCTTCCAGACCTTTAACCATCCTGGTCGCTCTCCTCTGGACCCATTTAAGATTGTCAACATCCTTTTTAAAGTGCGCAGAACTGAACACTGTAGACTGTATTATATAACAGAAACCATCTTAGTAATCTAGTATAATGATTGCATTCAGAAAAATTGAGAAATACATGCTGGTTTCGAATGTTGCCTTCTAGAGTTCCATTAATGTAATAACTAAGCATTATTTGTGAGTTTCCACAAGGGAAAAATAGGAAGCTTTGTTATTGCAGCTTGAATTCACTTGATTTTCATGTTTTTAACACTCCATGCAAAGTTTATGCATGGTTTGCTACCTTCAAATTAAAAGGAGTAAGAAACTAGGTATGAGAAAATGTATTAACTTTGTCCCACTGAAATCACAGTATATTCATTGGGTTAAATTATTGGTCTTCATTAGTCACATTCAAACTCAATTCTCCCACCATTATGTAGTTATTTTTTTCCTTGAAAAGAACTAAGACCAAGGCACATGCAGAATTAGAGAGCAAATGCATGGTTCCTATCTTGTCCTTAAGTATGGGCCCCAGCAAAATGATTACCACCATCTTTGTTGCTGCTCTGCCATCTTAATTCTTAATTTTTTAATTTTAATTATAACTTGAATCTTATATTGAGACTAATTTAATTTAATTAGTGTATGGCTTTATAATCCATTTTATGTGATTTTATTTTATTGTGTTATTGTAATGATAGTCTTAGTTGTTTGTTGCTGTGGTTGATACATTGTATTAATTCGGTTTTGTTATATTTACTTTGTTATGTGATATTGTGTTGTTGTGCTGTAAGCCGCCTAGAGTGGTCAGATGGCCAGATGAGCAGGGTGTAAATATAATAAATACAAATAGAAATAAAAATCATATATGAAGTCTGTACCATACCAACTGCAGTTTAAATATTGCCTTTGAACTGTCAGCACTTGAATAGTTTGGGCCCAAGTTGTTTGAAACGTGAACTACCAACAGGATTGACTCATATCTCTCTGCCTGTGCATTTAGACCAAACAAACACTTCTCATTTGTCTACCTTTGAGTTAAGTGGGGAAATGCATGAGGGAGGGATTTTTCTGCATTTCCCCTACCCCACTAGAAGGGACTGCTTATTATCTGAAGTCCACCAAGCTGCATCGCTCCCAGCTTTCAGGAAATCACAGAAGAGTTGGGTGTCTTACCGTGAGCATCTCTGTGCTCAGTTTTCAGCTGCAGTTGTATTGGATTTTGACTGCTTTTTTTTTTTTTTGTTTTACATTTTGATTTTTACTTGCAGTTGTTGAATGTATTTTATTGCAGGCATTTGTTGATGTGACTCATTTTTGGTGTTTCGCTATTGGATATGATTTTATAGAGATAGGAATTTGATCACGTAAGCAAGCTTGACAGGATTTGAGCTGAAAAGCAGCCTAAAAACATTTTAAATAAGAAATAATGGTCAAATATTTTTAAAACATTAACTTGATTATAGCAACAAGTAGAGATGTTTAAGTCATAAATTGGCTTTAAATTCACCACAAAGATAAATTAGTTAGCTCTTTGTTGGTGAGATTAATTTATAATTTACAAACTGATTGTACTTTTTAACTATGTCAAGTGAATTTGCAATAAGTGAATGGTTCAGCGAATGGCCTTCCTGTTCCTTTTATTGAAGGACACCAGCATCTATACGTAATCATTTACAATTGTTAAGTGAAACTAAAACAGAAATAAATCAGAAAAGCTATTATAAAAAATATGGTCTATTTTTACAGGTACAGTTGTCCCCACCATTTTGCGGTTCATATATATCACAGGGCCGCAGTATATGAAGGCAAGGGCTCCAGGGGAAAGCTGTGTGGGCCTGTTTGAGGCCTCTTGCACTTACCCCCAGGCCTGACACTGCCCCGAATGGGCCTCCAACAGGCTTCCCGCTCCTGTCGGAGGCCCCAGAAGTGGTTTCCGGCGAACAGGAAGTGGCTTCCAAATCACCCAATACCACTTTTGGTGCCTCCAACAGGCCTGGGGAGCCATTTTGAGCCCTGTTCAAGACAGCACTAAGCCTAACATAAGTGTAAGAGGCTCCAGACAGCCCCCCCCTGCCCCGACCCGGCCCAGCATCCACATATCGCAGATTTTCCTTTATCACGGGTTGGGTCGGGTACTCAACCGCTACAATAAGTGGGGGATTGCTGTAGTTGTAAATCTACTGGTTCCATCAGCATGATCTATTACCGTATTAGTATATTGGCCACTGTGCAACAAATGGTCAGTAGATTGGAGTGGCCTAGCATCTCAACTGAAACAAGAAGATATCTGGAAGTAAAGTTATGGCATTTGGATTTCTTTTCTTGTGAGATGTAAACATTTCACTACTCATTCAAGCAGTTTTGTAAGTCTCAGATAAAGCTACTTGGATGAATAGTGAAACACTTTTGGTCTCACAAGAAAAGAAGTCCAGTTGCCATGACTCAACTTCTCAACTTTCAGATAACCTCACCTGGATTATTGAGAATCTTCACAAACAGATAAGAGAGTTTAGAGATAGATTATCTTACTGAGTAATGAACTACTTCCCATCCACTACTTTATTTTTTATTTTCCTGTTTTTTCTTTTCTAAATGATGTGGAATTTTAAAATTGCATGTACTCCTGTTATGTATATTTCTTGCTTCTTCCATCGATATTTGAGTTTCCTTTCTTTTTCTCTTTAACAAGCTTGCCCAAATTAGAATCTCTTTGTAATTTGCCTGCTGTGTATTGCTCTATTACACATTCTTCTCATAAGTGCATCGTAAATATAAACACAAAGAAATTGTAAAAAATAAAAATATAAAAAGTTATTAAAGATGATTAATCATTATAACAATATCTTAACAATCTTAAGGCAGGCTGTAATGTTAGAAATTAATTGAACAAGTAATTCAGTTCTGATCTGGCATAGAGGAAGAAATCTTATGAGAGCCATCCATTGTTGTATTGTGGATTGTAAGTATGCTGTATGTATAGTATTACTCTTCCAGACCATAACCTTCCACTCTAAACAGTCAGATATATACAATGTTGGTTTGTTTTTTTCAGGTACTGGTCAAACTAGCAATAGTTATGGTATTGGCCGAGGACGTGGCATGCAGAAGAAATTGAAACGCAAAGACCGTGGAAGGGGAAGAGGGATGAATAAAGGACCTGAAGAGGTAAACAGGACAAAAGTAGCTTAAATTATTTTGACACTTGGGGAATTTTATTTATGTGCTATGAAAGTATCAATAGCAAAGAACCAGTATTTGTAAATTAGGAATAAGCATGTCTTCAGTATGATGACTAAATTAAGTGGCTTGGGTATTGTGGCCTAATAATACAGGCATCATGAGATCAGCCTTTTATATAGGCAGTGATAATTCCAATATTCTACCTAGAAGAAATTAACATGAGCAATTTAAGTATTTATTGTGGGTATCTGTCTTTGCACAAGCCAGATGATATTAAAAAGTGCTAGTGAAGTTAGTAAAAGAGCTTCTGTAATGGCTAAAATGTTAGTCTGTTTGCTCATCACCACCTTTAAGACAAAGAACAATTAACAACGTTCTTTCCAATTTTATTGTATTTCTCATTCAAAGTTAATCCTGTTCGGTCCCTCAGAAAAGCATAGGAAACTCATGTATGAGTATGCTCAACTCTTAACGAGAATATCAAATGATCACATCAGTGGCCTTATACGTTTCACTTTATGTGTTTTAGCAAGCTTCACTTGTCATTGTATTCTGTTGTTTGAGTGAGTAATTATTTGTTCTCCATTGAAACTTTAGTAGACCTAATGTTAAAATAGGATATTTACTCTTACAGGAATTAAAGCCAGTGAAGAAGTGGCCAACTATGAGTCAGGCATTCATAAACCAGCATACTGTGGAACACAAAGGAAAACAGATTTGTAAATATTTCCTAGAAGCACGATGTATTAAGGTGGATGTATAATTATACTGTCTTTTTGGGAAGATGGGAGGAATGCATGAATTTTTATTCCAGTCTTTGGAATTTTCAGGCTGTTTTTAATATAAAAAGCATTAGAGAAAACTATCACAGAAGTTTAGAAAAAGCTACACGCATTAAAATGATTGGTGTCCAAGGCACTTACTGTATAAATTTCAGTGTGGGCTTCATGTTTAGTATTGAATGTGTAATACAGTGGTACCTCTACTTATGAGCTGCTCAACTTAAGAGCAGTTTGACTTAAGAGCAAAAAAACCGTTGGTGTTTTAACTGCTACCTTACATTTTTTTAAAAATCAAATTTTAAATTTATTTTTTGATTTTTTTAGATAGGGCTGCTCTACTTGTTGATCAACTTAAGAGCATGCATTCGGAATGGATTAAACTCATAAGTAGACATACCTCAGTATATAAGTCATCTCTTTTTAAAAAATACTCTATAGTTTGTATTGATACCTTTGTTCTAATTGTTTGATGTTGTGCATATGCTTTTGCCAATATTAGAGTTGCATTAACTGCTCTGTGAGTTACTGGCTATGAGCAACTAATACTACAGTAATTCCCTGCCTATTCCGGTGGTTAAGAACCCAACCCAAACCGCAATGATGGAAAATCCACAATATGCAGATGCTGGGTCGGGTCAGGGCTGGGGGGCCTATCTGGGGCCTCCTACACTTAACTGACGCCTGGTGCTGCCCCAAACGGGCCTCCAACGTGCTTCCTGGGCTGTCAGAGGCTCCAGATGTGGTTTCCAGTGATCCAGAAGTCACTTCCGTTTTTTCAGAAGCCACTTCCAGTTTGTCGGAAACCACTTCTGGGGCCTCCGACAGGCCCGGGAAAGCTATTGGTGGCCTGTTTGGGGCAGCGCCAGGCCTAGGGAAAGTGCAGGAGGCCTCAAACAGGCCCATTCAGTTTGCCCCAGGAACCTTTTGTTTCATACACTACGGTCCTGCAATATACCAGGGACACAGTATATGAACCGCAAAATGGCTGGGGAGAACTGTAATTGTGTGCTGCTAAGTCAATTCTATTTTATGGAGACGCATCTTGGGAGGCTTCTAAGTAAAGAGTACTCAGAAGTGATTCACCACTCTCTTCTCCTTGGGCTACCTTGTCCAAAGTCACACAGACTGGCTCAGCCTGCAACGGACACAGGGGAAATTGAACTCCCAACCCATATGTAACCTACTGAATGATCCAGTTGGCTTCTGAGCAGCTATAAAATGTTTAATTATGATGTAGATACAGTTCTGTGTTTTCTCTGGATGCTGTTTAGTGAACTTTTCCCACTGGTGGAGCTGTTTCTATTAGTTAAACTAGGAGAAAGATAAATCCTCCCACTCAATAGACCTCAAAATCTGTTCCACAGCTGGTGTGGAAGTGGGGAAGGAAGCACAGTGGTCTCCACAGTGAGAGGAAAAAAAAGTGGGGAGCTCGTTTCATTAGCAAAGATCAGCTCATGAGAGATCAGCTTCTCCTCACAGTGATTTTTATTAGCTTGCCTTGCTTTTTCATTTCTTGCTTGTAAAATTATCCCATGGAAAACCAATCATTGGAAAGCAACGGATGATGTTTGTCTAGGACAGTGGTTCTCAGCTGCAACTCCCAGAAGCCTCCACCACTCGCTGTGCTGGAAGGGTTTCTGGGAGTTGCAGTCCAGGAACATCTGGGGACCTGCAGGTTGAGAACCACTGATCTAGGATATTGTCATTGTAAATTCAACTTGGGATGCAGTAATTTCACAGAACTGATCATTTTTCTTTTTGTATACACAGGGAGACCAATGCAAATTCGATCACGATGCAGAAATAGAGAAGAAAAAGGAAATCTGCAAATTTTATATACAGGGCTATTGTTCCAAAGGGGAAAAGTGCATTTATATGCATAATATCCTTTGACAAAAACATTCTAGTAATAGTGAAATTAAAGCTGTTATAGGTATTCTTTTAAAAAAATCATGACTATGCTTGTGATGTCAGCTGATATCACAGCTGATAGTGTGTGACATATGATTTCAGAAATTTATGGGCATGGGGTCACAGGAATTATTTTGCTGGGGTGGACAGTCCATTGATTAAACATCAGATGTTGGGCATTTCTTTTTGTAATGGCTCCTTTCACTTAAAAGTCAAGGACAAGATTTCAAAATGTCATCAGGCATCTTATTTCATGCCATCCCCAATTTGTTGTTTTCCTGTGTTTGTGAAATATTTGGCCGAGCTGGAGAATTCAGGGTGCTTGTTGATGTGCTTTTGGTTTATAGAAGGTGAAGGCAGCATCTTATTGGTGATCCTTTCTGCAGAAACTGAACATAAAGGGAGATAAAGTATTCCTCTTTCCTAAGAGATTTTTAGGACAGGATTGGAAAAAAGGAGGAATGGATTTTCTCCTATAAATTGGGATTTTCTCAAAAATCATCAGCAATGTCTTTTTGTTGCACTCACTCCCCCTCTACACCAAAGGAAGGGTATATAACTCGTTTTTTCCACCACAGAAAAAATGGAAGAAAGGAGAAGCAGCCCCCTTCCCCATCCTACGCTCTAGTTTTTCTGGAAACAACAGGTATATTGAGTACACAGTTCTGAAGAAAACAAATGCCTTCTTCCCAGAATGTAGAATAACAGGAAAAGTGCACTGATCATGTATTTAAAAAACCTACTTTGTGGTGATGCTCCTCTCACAGGAGAGTTTCAAATGATGTTTAAATTTAATATGTAAATAAAGTAATAAATGTGTGAAAGTTAGAACCTTGTGTTCAGAAGGTTAGCTGAGTTTGATCCATCTTGTCCTGTGAGCTCTTAAGAGCAGATCTATAGGGAATCCATTGAGCAAAAAAAAAAAAAAAAACCAAACAAACAAACCCACAAGTGAAAGTGATGTTGCAAAGAGCAGTGTGAACACCTGCAGTCCAATTTCAAAGTCCTCCTCACTTCCCAGTATGTGACAAAATGATGAGTTTATCCTGGTACTGTTACAATCATTATACTTGTTAAAAATCCTAAATATGAGTTCACATGAATTTCCTTGCAAGTTCTACCATACAGGGGCTAAGTGCTATCATGGTGACAAGTGCAAGTTTTCTCATGATCCATTAACTAAAGAGACAAAAGAACTACTTGATAAGGTGAGTAATTTTGCTTTTGTCAGTAGAATATGCAGCCTCCTACTTCTGGCATGAAGATACTGTTTCCTAAGGTTGTTTTTCAAAAACAGGAGACTAGCCAGTAATTACCCAGTTCTAACTGGATTTTCAATGTGAAGTTGACAGGTTCACTGAGAAATGTGTTGTCCATAAATTACTGTGTAACGATAAGTCTAGAGATGGACACAAACCTGGAAAATTGTGGTTCGTGATGGTTTGTGGTTCATGGTTAGCCACAAACCAATAAAAGAACAGACCTGGTTTGCAATTTGGTTTTAATTTCAAGCCTACTCCTGTCACATGACCGTCGCAGTCACACACCAGCAGTGGCAAGATTTCCCTTCCAGGAGCCTGGTAGCTGCCTCCAAACATGTGCCCAAGAAGCCTCAGCTGATTAACCTGATCCACTGAGAGGTGGCCACATGCACAGAGGCCACAGGCCCTGCTCCTTCAATGAGAGCCAGCCTACTATCTCTGACAATAGTGGCCCTTTTTTTGCTTTGCATTGTAGAATATGTTGTAACTATGTAGAAACCAACTTTTCTCTGCTACATATCTGTGTTGGGAATTCACTGGAGAGGTTGTGAAGCCAAGCTGACCTTGGCTACCGAAAAAAGCAGATAGAGACACTGTTCCTACCAGAAGGCCTGGTTCTTCTTCGTGGTCTTCTGTGATTGCACACAATGGGTTAACGTGTGCCAGCACGGTAGACCTCGGAATCTTCTAGAAAGTTATAACCAGTAAAGGACCTCCCACCCTATAAAAGCAGGCTCCGCCCTCCTCCTACCTCAGTTCTTTCTTTTCCGACGCTTCGGTAGCACCTCATATATCTTCTCTCGTGAGTCTTTCTGTTTAAAAAAAAAAAAAAAAGGATTTCTAGTTTTTCTTATCATTAGTATTTTTTTTTATTTACTGTTTATTGTTTTTATTAGTTGGGACCTCCCTCCCTCTTTTATTTTCTCCCCTTCCCCCTCGGGGGAAGGAATCCCCCTTCCCGCCAAATTTTTATGGCCTTTGCCGCGCCCTTTAAGCGCTGCAGCTCGTGTCAGAACAAGATAGCTATCTCCGATGGACACTCTCTTTGCCTGTTCTGTTTAGGAGAAGGCCATCTATACTCTTCCTGCGCTCATTGTAAAAACTTTACAAAAGCTACCATCCGTTCCCGGTTGAAACGGCTCAGATACCACCTTTGGGAGCAGTCTCTAACTCCCAGCATGGCGTCTTCATCGACAAACACCGATCTCCCACAAAATCCTGCCGTGCCCGCCCAACCTCCGCTTCTACCGGAGAGCAACCGTCAGGGCCGAGGGCCAAATCACGCTCCTCGGCCAGACCTAAATCATCCAAGGCGGACAAACGAGCGCATAGACCGGCAGCTATACCCAGCCCTTTACCACCGCAGCTGGAAGTCATCCCGAGACCTCAGGAAATGACTGAAGCCCAGCAGGGCTTACCTGAGCGAGATGCGGCCCCTCCGAGAAGCCCAGCCTCCCTTGTCTGGGGGATCACTCTGCTGAGCTGCCGCCGCTATGCAGGGCGTCCATGCCTTGCCGGCCGAGCGCAGGAGCGCTTCCCTGGCCTCATCCTTTCCGGCCTCCCAACCGCGGCAAACAACCCCGCCCATCTTACAACGGAGGCGACGCCATTCCTACCTCGCGCTGCGCCGCCGACACAACAGAGCAGATTCCTCTGCGTCGAGGCGCCCTGGCAACGACCGACGCCGTCGCCGCCACGACGGTCCGCCTCACGCTCTCCACGCCGCTCCCGCCCCCGCGACCGCCGTTCTTCCAGAGGCCACAAACGCCGCGCCTCCTTCTCATCTGACAGATCGCACGCGCCATCGCGCAGCAGGGAGCGCACCGCAGGATCATCGGCTCATCCCTTTACCGCCGACATCGCTCTCAGATGCTAGCAGCTACCAACAACGCGGTAAAAGACGGCGCCATTACGCGGACTCTTGTGCCTCTTACTCTGAGGACCTCCCCCACGGCAGGACATACCCGTTTGATCATCCACCATGGGTATACTTTCCGCCAGACTATATGGGCTTTCCTCCCCGCCCACTCAGACGCCGACATCGCTCTCCAACTTCTGATGACTCTCACGGCTCCCCACCAAGACGTCGCCCTAAACATCCACTTGCGGCTGACCTTCCTACAGAGAGACGTCAGCACTCGGATAGGCATCACTCTTTACCTGAACTTAATGCTCCGATTGTGCTTTCTCACCAACAGCCGGCTACTACTGAGGTCGCCCATGCTGCGCAGCCTGACCATCTTGATCGCCCTGCTCAGCAGCCCACCACAACAGCTGCCAGACCGGTAACGCGATCTACACATGCTCTCCAATCTGAGCTCAACACAGACTCAGCCTCCCAGGATGCTGACCCGTCCTACTCCCCCTCTACAGAGACTGTGGACTCGGATTCCTTTGACTCTCAATCTACTTACTCCGGGGAATCTCAAGTTCACACTCCATCGCCGAACTCTAACGTGGGTGATGACCATGCCCCCTCTCCATCTGAAGACTACAAATCATACTCCCAGATGATCACAAAAATCGCAAAGGCACTTAACCTAGCAGTAGTGCAGCCTCCTCTCGACGACGATGATCAGGTCTTTGATGACATATCCCTGGACCAAGCCCCTCCCTGCAGACTGGCATTTATTAAGCCCATGCTACGCTTGGTCAAGGAATCCTGGGAAAAACCGTCATCGTCCTACCAGATGCCCCGTAGAGTGGAAAATTTATATAAAACACATGGGGAGCACACCTCCTTTTGCAAAAGCATCCACTTCCTAATTCCTTTATTGTGAACTCTACCCAAAACAGATCACGCTCCCGCTCATCTGCAGCACCTTCCAACAAGGAAGGCCGGAAGTTGGACATGTTGGGCCGCCGCCTTTATTCCTTGTCGTCCTTCATCATTAGGGTAGCAAACTACTCGGCTGCTATGGGGGCTTACCTTCGCAACCTTTGGAACAACATGCAACCTCTCCTAAATCTCCTCCCAGAGGATCATCGAACCAGAGCTCTGACATCCTACCAAGATGTGATGGCTTTGGCGAAACACCAGCGCCTAGCGGCTAGACACACAATCGATGCCGCATCCAAGCAACTAGCCACTGTGATAGTCCTCCGCCGACATGCTTGGCTACGTTCCACCACGGTGCCTGATGATTCTAGGGCTCGCATTGAGGATCTGCCATTCGATGGAAAGGGACTGTTTGACCCCCCAAACTGACGACATCCTAGATAAACTGAATAAACTGAGCAAGACCTCCAGGTCCTATTCCTACCAGAATACCTACAGGTCTTACCGCCGCCCTTGGAGACGTCCATCCTTTTATCAGAGATACTTACCAGACAGACAACGGTTCCAGTCCAACACCGCCTCTTCTAACCGCAGCAATGCCGGCAGAGCACGTAATCGTCCTTCCCAACGCAGACCTGATAGGAGGAATAGGCAAAATTTTTGACCCCTCTCCAATTCCAGCTTGCCGCCCTCTACCCGACCACCCCATATCCCGTCTGGCACCCCATCTTTTTTCTTGGACAGCCATCACTACAGACCGATGGGTTCTCAACACCATTACCTTCGGCTACTTCATCGAGTTCCAACATTTACCTCCCATGGGCCATATTTGTACCACTGCTCCATCTCAGGCCCTCCGCGAAGAAGTACGCTCCCTGTTGGCAAAGAATGCAATCGAGAAAGTAGATATGGCAGACCTCCACCGGGGGATTCTACTCCCGCTATTTTGCTGTCCCGAAGAGAGATGGGGGCCTTCGTCCCATTTTGGATCTCAGAGCTTTAAACGTCTTCCTCATAAGAAAACGTTTCCGCATGGCGTCCTTAGATACTATCATCCCCCTGTTAAAAAGAGGCGATTGGTTCGTCGTGATCGACCTCAAGGACGCATATTTCCATGTCTCTATAGCTCCTACCCATCGTCGTTACCTCCGTTTTTTGTTGGACGGTACCATTTACCAATTCAGGTCCCTTCCCTTCGGCCTTGCCTCTGCTCCGAGGGTATTTACAAAGACTATGGCTCCAGTTATTGCACACTTGAGGCTCCAAGGGGTCACCATTTTTCCCTACCTCGACGATTGGTTACTGGTTTCGCCGAACTACCACCGTTCGATCCAAGATGCCCGCCTCACCCTCTCCCTGTTGGCAAGTCTGGGTCTACAAGTAAACTTAAAGAAATCGTCTCTTACCCCTTCCCAAAGAATGCCATATATTGGGGCCCTTCTGGACTCCTTAGCAGCTCGTGCTTTTCTGTCTGCAGACAGACAAACAAAAATTGTTGCCACTGTTCTTCACGTTCAAAATTGTTCAAGAGTTTCTGCAAAGTTTGTTCAACAACTGTTAGGCCTTATGGCTTCTACGACCTCCACCGTACAATATGCCCGTCTCCGCCTGAGACCTCTTCAATCCTGGTACCTCTCTGTCTTCAACCCCATCACAGACGACCCAGGGACTATGCTCCAAGTTCCAGAAGCTATTCTCCAGGACTTGTCATGGTGGGTAGACCAGGAAAATCTATCCACAGGAATTCCCTTCACTCCTCCTCGTCTAGAAAAGCAGGTCACCACCGACGCCAGCCCAACCGGCTGGGGCGGTCACTGCGACAACACACCGGTACACGGTTTGTGGACGCCCCATCAAAGGACCCTACATATCAACCAGTTGGAGCTATTGGCAGTCATTTACGCCGTAAAAGCGTTTCTACCACTCATACAAGGAAAGACTATACAACTTGTAACAGACAACACGACAGTAATGTATTATATAAACAAACAGGGAGGCACTCATTCTCCTCCTCCTCTGCTGGACCTTACCTTACACCTCTGGAATTGGTGCATCCGTCATCACATCACTCCGGTCGCCATCCACGTCTCCACCAGGGAGAACGAGTTAGCGGATTCCCTCAGCAGGCAAGTTCACGACACACACGAATGGTCTCTACACCCCGAGATCTTCACACAACTCACGGACCTATGGGGAACACCGCAGATAGACGTGTTTGCATCCAGACAAAATACCAAATGCCCCAACTTCTGCACCAGAGCAGGCAGGGACCCGAGGTCTCTGGGCGATGCCTTCATGATCCCATGGACGCCGGATCTTCTCTACTTCTTCCCGCCCATCCCTCTCCTCCAGAGGACGATCATCAGAATCAGAGAGGAGTCAGCAAATGCCATTCTGATCGCCCCATGGTGGCCACGTCAGGTCTGGTTCCCGACTCTGAAGGCGATGACGTCAGAATACATCCGCCTCCCTCTCCGGGCCGACCTGCTATCCCAGGACAATTTCATTCTACACCCTCAGCTAGACAACTTACACCTCACGGCATGGAGAATTTTCCCTCCGTTGAGGAGATAATCCATTCGTCTAAGAAGCTTTCAACCAGGACACTCTACCACTATAAATTTAAAGTGTTTACTTCTTATGCAGCCGCTCAAGGTCTACGCCCTTTGCCTACTTCTGTGGACTTACTCCTTAAATTTCTTCGTCACCTTGCTGCTCTTGGCCGCTCCATCTCCACCCTAAAGGTATACATTGCCGCTATTGTGGCCTACCAACCACCTTCCTCTGACGCCCAGCACCTCTTCAAACATCCTACAGTTAAGGACTTTTTAAAAGGCTTACGTAACATCGCTCCACGGCCTCCACCGCCGACACCGCAGTGGTCCCTTTCCTTAGTTCTCCGTCAGCTCACTAAGCCGCCTTTTGAGCCCTTGGCTAAAGCTTCTGACCAATTGCTTACGTATAAAGCCATTTTCCTTGTTGCTATTACATCTGCCAGAAGGGCGGGAGAGCTCGCCGCCTTACGCATGGACGCCCCTTTTTACAATTTCACCCCAACAAGGTGACTTTATTTCCAGATATTTCCTTTTTACCTAAGGTTGTTACACAATTTCATCTTTCTCAGCCCATTCATTTGCCTACATTTTTTCCTAATCCTTCAACGGACTTGGAGCGTTCATTGCACTCTCTTGATGTCAAGAGAGTCCTCTCATTCTACCTTGACCGTACTTCCACGTACAGGACTTCTAAACGCCTCTTCACGTGTTATTATGGGCAGAAACGGGGCCAACCCATGTCTCCACAGAGCATTTCTAGGTCCATTGTTCAGCTTATTTCCTTGGCCTACCAACTCGCCCAGGTGCCTCTACCGACTGGAGTTCGAGCCCACTCGACCAGAGCTTTATCTACATCCACCGCTTTTCTGAAGGGTGTCTCCATTCCGGACATTTGCAGGGTGGCTACGTGGTCCACATCTGCGACCTTTGCCTCTCATTACCGGCTGGATACCAGGGCGCGTGCTGAAACATCGTTTGGGCGCTCTGTGTTGTCTGCAGTCCTGCCGTGACGACCCACCTCCGGTAAGTGCAGCTTGCTAAACACCCATTGTGTGCAATCACAGAAGACCACGAAGAAGAAAAAGAGGTTACTTACCTGTAACTCTGGTTCTTCGAGTGGTCATTCTGTGATTCCACACAAACCCGCCCTCCTTCCCCTCTCCGTCACGTCAGTGCTGTCTACATCTTTTTGTTCTTATTTCTGGACAGCGGCGTAAAAGTGTACGGAACTGAGGTAGGAGGAGGGCGGAGCCTGCTTTTATAGGGTGGGAGGTCCTTTACTGGTTATAACTTTCTAGAAGATTCCGAGGTCTACCGTGCTGGCACACGTTAACCCATTGTGTGGAATCACAGAATGACCACTCGAAGAACCAGAGTTACAGGTAAGTAACCTCTTTTTTTATTAATCTTACCTATGTTGACAAGCAGTAGAATGGAGAACTTACAAAAACAATGGTTCAGATAGGAGGCCGGTACCCTTTAGCCCTGCCTCAAAGCAAGAAGAGGTCAGGGGAAACAGAAGTTCACTTCCCTTTCAGGCATGCAAGGTGGCACCAGGAGTGTGTGCACATCACTGTAGGCCCTCGGAAATGCAGTTCCCTTCTTTCCCTAGTAAGTGTGATGAGTAAAGCCATTGAACCCGCCCCATTGATGAAAATAGCTCAAATATTCTTGAAGGCTTTCACAGCCGGGATCTGATGGCTGTTGTGGGTTTTTCGGGCTGTTTGGCTGTCTTCTGGAAGTTTTTCTTGTAGTTTTTCCGGGCTTCCAGAACACGGCCAAACAGCTTGGAAAACCCACTGCCATAACTCAAATAGTTGTTTCCTGTTAAGGAATTCCCTCACTCTGTTTTGGGGTCTCTAATCACTGATGATGGTGAGGTTAGATGATGGTCTGTGTTCTTTTTGAGGATATATACTGTACTAAAACCATAGGCTAGGAGGGATATTGAAAAGTGATTCTAACTCAATTTGAGATTAATTTAGGATTTATTTGAGATCAATTCTTGGTATTTTACTGTTCATCAGAATACTGTATGTCCTATTCTGAATTTTCAAAATCAGGCACGATAGAATCTCATAAAGTACATATGTGGTGGTTTCTGTAGTCACCAAAATATTAATACTTGTATAAATTAAGCGTTCTTTTCATGGTGTTTCTTAGGTTTTGAATACTGAAGAGGAGCCACAGAATGATGATGAAAGAGAAGTGGAAGAGCTTAGGAAGCGAGGCATAGTTCCTCTTCCTAAGCCACCCCCAGGAGTTGGACTTTTACCAACCCCACCAGAGCCTTATTCATTCACTGAGGAAGATGCAGAAAACTTCCAGGATCCCTCTGGTGAATTCAAGAAAATTCCTTCTCTCTTTGAAATAGTAGTGAAACCTACTGTGGATTTAGCACACAAAATAGGAAAAACGTAAGTTTTACAGTTGTCAGAACTGAACCTAAGTATTTAAGAAGTCTGTAAAGGAATTCAGAAATGTTGTGGCCTTCTGGGAAGTTAACAGTAAAAGTGTTAAGCACCACATTTTTACCAGTGAGAAACTCTTATTCTAGTCCAACAAACAAAAAAGGGGGCACATTACTGAACCCCTGCCAGGACAGAGCCGAAGGTATGCAATGTATGTATGTGTTATGTTCATTAATACGCCCTTCTTTCCAAAGAGTCCCAGTACACAAAAACAATACATGTTAAAATATAATAAAAACCTAATGATAGTGTACATATAAACATAAAAATTCATACCACATAAATGGTGGAATAGCAGTCCCTAGCATCCAAAAGCCAACTGAAACAATTCTGCCTAACATTGCCGCCTGAATCCCTTTCACAAGAAAGAGAATTGCAGAGTATGAGGGCAACAAGATTAAAGGATCGTTTTCAAATCAAGTACTTTGGTGGTTGGCACCTTTGGAATGACAGTTCCAGATACTTAGGTTGATACTGTGGCTTATATGTGTAAAGGTGGTCTAGTAAGTATGAGGGTCCCGAGAATCATAGGACTTTAAAGTTAATAACCAACATATGGTGTTGAACCCAGAAAACTACTGGGAACCAATGCAGCTGGTGCAAAATAAACGTTTAACCACTATAATGGGAAGCACCCGTTAGGAGCCCGGTTGCAGTATGTTGTCCCAGTTAACAGCACATCATGCATAACATTTGTTTGTTTATTTATTTATTTTAGAGTATTTTTACCCTGACTTTCTCCATGGAAAAAGACCCAAGGCAGCTTACAGTAATGAGGGCTTCATTAATCCCTTTAATGAGGATAATATACAATCCAGTACAATTAAGACATGTTCAAGTATTGAGAACAGGGAATTGAAGGACATCTTACAGCAGGCCTGCCCAAAGTCCGGCCCGGGGGCCAAATCCAGCCCTTCAAGCCATTCTGAGTGGCCCGCAGCTGGCCGGCCCGCCCCTCCCCCCCTTCGCCCATTTTTTTATGGGTCAGTGGGTGGGGCTTGCAGTGGGGTGGCAGGGTCGGGGAGAAACCGGCCCCTGACACATTCTCAGCCACCAAATCTGGCCCTCCTTACAAAAAGTTTGGGCACCCCTATCTTACAGCATTAAAAGATGAAATTACATTAAAGCTACAAGATAACACAAGCAGTTAAAAAGAGAGTAAAATTCCATGTAAAAGTTAGGAGTGATGGAAACTAACATTGAAAACATAGTATCAATGCAATCACACAGGATTTTAAGTGGTTATAAACACATAGGGCACTTTTACATGACCCCTAAAATCCGCTGGCAACTTAAATTCAGACCAGAGATCTTGGGGTTTGCTCCTCTTGCTGTGTTCCCACCCCTCCGCACTCCTTTGCTCCTGTCTGCGTGAGGGGAGGAAGGAAAAAAGGGGAGAGAAAAATGCAGGCTCCCCTCTGCTCTGCCGTTGGAGCTGCCCCGGGAAGCATTCTAGTCTCTTAAAGGGGCGGGGGGCAAAAAAAATCAAACAGAAGGCAGGAGAGCCCGGCACTCACTGCTTTGCAATCCGCATCAGAAATTGTTCACCTTCAGAGACCAGATACTTGGAAAATGCGCTGGGATGCGCTTAGGTGGGCGTGGTCGTACTTAATTTTCTTTAAAGTCCAGAGCTGGTGGGAAAACAATTTTAAGCTCCGCATCTGGGAGCCCTTTGCCTTGGATTTTAGGGATCGTGTAAAAGCGCCGAAAGTGTATGTGATCATATAGATTCATATAAAAGACACATAATAGGTAGTACATGATTCAAGGAAAGTTTGCCTGAAGAGAAAAGTCTTTGCCTGTTTCCAGAAAGACATCAGAGGTGGGACAGTCCTGTCCTCTAGTGGGTGGGAGTTCCAGAGTCTGGGCGCAGCAGCCGAGAAGGCCCTTTCATGTGTACCCACGAGCCGTACCTGTGAGGGTGGCAGGATGGAGAGAACGGCCTCTCCTGATGACCTTAACACCCGAGTTGGTTCATACTGTGAGATTCGATCTTTGAGGTAGCTAGGACCCCAGTCATACAGTGCTTTATAGGTTAAGGTCAGCACTTTGAATTGTGCTGATTAGTAGCCAGTGGAGCTGCTTTAGTAGGGGTGTAATGTGATCTCTGTACCCTGCCCCAGTCAGCAATCTGGCTGCTGCATTTTGGACCCGTGGAAGTTTCCTGAGACTTTTCATCGGTAGCCCCACATAGAGTGCCTTACAGTAGTCTGCCTGGGACGTCACTAGGGCGTGTGTCACCGTGGCCAGAGCTGGTTTCTCAAGAAACGGGCGTAACTTGTGTACTAGCCTTAGTTGTGCATTTGTGCTCCTGGCCACAGCTGTGACCTGGGCATCCAGTCTCAAGAACGAGTCCAAGAGCACCCTCAAGCTGTGAACCTCTTTTTTTTCAGTTGGAGGTGACCCCATTCAGTACAGGTTGCATCCCTATCCCTTGTTCTCCCTTTCAACTGACCAGAATCACCTCTGCCTTGTCTGGGTTTAGTTTCATTTTGTTCATCCTCATCCAGTTCATTACTGCAGCTGAACACTCATGTAAAGTTGAGATAGTAGCTCCCTTAGAATCCGGAGGTGACGAGAGGTAGTGCTGGGTATCATCGGCATAGTAGTGGCACTTAACCCCAGAAGTCCTGATAACCTCCCTCAGTGCTTTCTTATAGATGTTAAATAACATAGGAGACAGAACAGAACCCTGGGGGATCCCACAGGTCAGCAGCCGTGGTGTCGAACATGAATCACCTGACACCGCTTCCTGCATTCTTTCCTGCAGGAAGGACTGGAGCCACTTTAATACGGTGCCCCCAATTCCCATTTCAGGAGAGAAGTCATTTATGATTTAACTGCCACCTTCATGTAATAATTATGCGGATCTGTTGTGTTAATGTGCCTAGTTTTCTGAGATTGTCCTCAGTCTGATTTCCGTGTTTGTCCAGAAATGTTTTTAACCTGATATTCAATCTTACAGTCCACCAGCATTCTACAACAGCACGTCACCACCAGGACCGGAGTTTGAAGGAGACGATTCACATATGTACAATGTAGAGTCAAGCCCAGGACGTAATGGACCAGCGGGGCTTCCAGGTTCCCCCGGGCATCCTTGCACAGGCCCAGCCGTGCCACAGAGCCCACCTTTGCAGCCAATGCCTCCACCAGGTTACTTAGGACCACAAGGACCTCCGCACGGACAACAGGGTGGTCCACCTTTAACACCACCTGGCGCAGCATACGGATGCCCCGTTGCTCAAGAACATATGGCAAACCTGCCCAGAGACAATCATTGCCCACCTGGTCCACCATATCAGCAGATTCCTGGTGAACGGCAGCCCAATCCTAATTATGAGCCTCTTCAGCATCCAGCTAATTTCTATGACAACTATTATTCCCACCAAGCGGTTCATAACTTCCAGACAACCAGTAATGCTGGTGGTAAGTTTTCCTAGCTGAAGTTTACTTTTACAAGTGTTTTACTTGAATCATTGTTGTTATTAATGGCATATAATCAGTTAGTCTTAATCTTTATCATTCAAGATGTATAATGTTGGTCAGAATCATTTCAAAAGTGACTGGGACACGATTCCACACCCGTAGCACGTATTGGCTTGAAGCACCTCATGCCTATGCTGACTTCTTAACTGGAGAAAATTGTCACTAAAATGGACATAATTTTTTCAATTGCATTCTGACCAGGAGTTTGAAAAGGCCCCGTTACTATGATTACGATCCTGTGCTGGGGGAGAGAGCGTATCTGCAGCATGGCCTCACGGAGGTTCAGTACATTCTGCTAGAGTATATTACTCCCATGGAATTATAGTTAAGAGGACCAGAACACCCTGGTTCACATCTGAAGGATGTGTTACATTCATTATAATAGTTTCCCTTGTAGACTGGCCGCTAGTTATTTGAATGCAGGCTGGCCACAAATCTTCTAGTTGCCAGTCTCCCAGTCCTCTGATATGCCTTCCCAACAATTTTTGGGCTTCTTCATATCCAGAACACACATATAACATTGCCTCATGTGGACTTTTCCAGAGGGGAGAATGCCGGTTGGGATGCTGCTGCTTTAGAGAGAAAGACTGGTGACTGGTCGCCACAGGGCCCGAAATGCCCCTTGTTGCACTGCCATCTATCGCCCTACAGCCTTTCCCAAAACTGTGATAGATCTGAGAAGATGACAGAGCTCACCACACACCTAATAACACAATCCCCATCCACTGCCAAGTGTCCAATGTTTGGAGGATGGGTCGTTTCCCCTCACGCCTGCCTGAGAATCGTGCAGTAGTTATTGTGTTGAATGGAATAGTTAAATCCTTTCTATAGGAGAAACTACACTCAGAGGTGCTATGGAGGTGGTACCTGGTGACCCCACCCACTGAAAATCAAGCCTGTTCTCATTCACACAGTCCCACCGATTAGCCTGCCTTGCCAGCTAGGCTAAGGTTACATTTCTTAACCAACAGATGATAGAACTTTGGGAACTTGTGCTTAAAAGCTAGTTTGGATTTTTGCTGTTTGTGTTCAGCATCATTATTAATTATCATATGTAATGTTGAATGCAGATGGCATGTGGCAAGGAGAATTTACAGAGCACCAGCCTCACCACATTTCCTCAGATTCCCACAACAGTGGAAATGAATATGAATCAGACTGTGCCACTGCAGGAGGCCACCATTCAGCTATTAAGGTGCCAGACTTCCTTCCTGCAATGCAAAAAGCACTTTTTGTAAGGCTCAGTCAAAAACAGCAAGATGATGGAGAACAGATGAGCAGTCGGTGTCAAAGGCTGCTAAGCAGAGAAGAAGGTATTGTTGACTTCTTCATTTTTAGAACAAAAATTTGGCTTCTCAAATATTTGTGAATATTGCATACATGCCCGTATTTATTCATATTTGTTTTCTTGAAGTGGTCCCAAACATTGCAAAATCAGTCCCGACTTAGTCCAGAGAAAAGTTTTTGTTCTTTTTGGGGCTAATTCCACTATAAAGGTGAGGCAGTTTCAGTTCCCCCACCCCACCCCACCCACAAAACCACGGAATTAATTACCTTTTCATTGGATTCATTGGCTGCATTCACAGCTCTAATGTGCCTTTATTCCACATAGTGACTAGACTTTTGCCTTTGTTAAGATAAGTCAGTTATTCAGACAAAAGCTGTGCTGTGCTGGGTAAAATAATTACAAATTGTTATTCATTTAATTGTTTTTGGAATATCATCATCATCATCATCATCATCGTAGAACTCCAGAACTAGAAGAGAGCCTATGGATCATTAAGTCTAGCCCCTGCCAAGGAGACACAGTCTGGAATTCAGTTCCCAGTCTCTGGCTCACATCCTACTCTGTTTTTCATTGTTTTTATTTATGTCGTTGAAAATGATGGTGAGTCCCTTGAATCCCCTCTGGGGAGTAAGGCAATGAATGAATGAATGAATGAATGAATGAGCGAGAATCATTCTCCAAGTCACCCTTCCTTTTTAGTAATCCTTATGGTGTGTGTGTGTGTGTGTGTGTGTGTTTGTGTGTGTGTGTGTGTGTGTGTGCGTGCGTGCGCACACGCACACTCGCGCGCTGTTCTTCCTACCATTCTAGTTGAAAAACAAAAGTACTGTATCCTCCTCTGGTTTACTTAATTTTATTACAGTGGTACCTTGGTTCAGGAAGTTAATGCATCCTCCGGGATGTTTCATAATCCAGAAGTTTTGTAAACCGGATCACAGGCACAATGCATCCTGGGAAAGGAAGTCCCTCAGAAAGAAATAGTAAACAGGTTTTTCAGGGGGAAATTTGTAAACAGAGCCATTTTCAATGGATTTCCCTTTGTGAACCAAAACTTTCGTTAACCGAGGCACTCTTAAACCGAAGTACCACTGTATATGGTTCCAGGCTCTACTAAGTAATTCCACGTTGCCACAGGTTATAAAAAAACATAGTACTGAAAGTACAGCATATTATACCGTTTGTCTAGTGTCTTCTTTTTCTTTTCTAGATGATAATGTAAACTGGTACTCCAGCAGTGAAGAGGAAGAAGGAAGCAGTGTTAAATCCATACTGAAGACCTTAAAGAAACAAAGTGAGACCTTGATACATCAGCAGCAGCCATCAGCAGACCAGCAGCAGCTACGTGTCATGCCAACTGACCCAAGGCTGGCTAAAGAGCGAGGCCCAGGGAGTCAAGCTGCTGATCCCAGGCTCAGGTCGGCCTCAAGATCAAACGCGAGGAAGCCGTCAGAATCAGGAGCCTCAGACCCAAGGCTTGCACGGGACCCTAGAATCTTAAAAGGGAATGAAGCAAGTCGTGCAAGCGCATCTGCTACTGGAGCCAAGATGGACTTGAACCCTGCACATCCCGGTGTCAAGGTCACACAGAAAGGACTGGATGAAGATGAGGAGGACACAGAACGAGAGCTGAGAGAGAGACCTTTTCTAATACCATTGGAACCTCTTCCTGGGGTAACATTACGGGATCCAAGATCTCAACTTAGGCAGTTTAGCCATATTAAAATGGACATTGTTCTGAGTAAACCCAACTTTGCTAAACATATTGTATGGGCTCCAGAAGACTTACTCCCGGTACCTTTGCCCAAACAAGACCCAGTCTCCTCCATCAATTTACCCCTTCCTCCTCTCATAGCTGACCAGAGGTTTAACCAGTTAAGGAATATCAAAAGTGATCCCATCCCAAGTGTGTTGCCTTCTGACCCACGATTAGCTTCAAAAGCAAAAACTACAAATTTACCAAACAGAAGTGTCTCTTTGGATCATGCTACGGATTTGCATCCTGCTAACACAAGTAAATTGGGAGATCCTCGTTTGCAGAAAACCATTGACCCCAGACTCCATAGACTGTCTAGTGCCGACACACACCATGGAACAGGGAAAGACCCTCTGCCTTCAAAAACTGATCCCAGATTAGCCAAATCCAGTGCTGCTCCATCCCAGTCATCAGAAGATACAGCTTCTCATTCTGACTCAGATGTGCTGCCACCCTATGCACCTAAGCTGTCATCTGCTAGCGCTCGACTGGGTACTCCCAGCTCAATCTTAAGTGGTATTAGTTTGTATGATCCGAGAAATCAAAGTTCACTGGACAATTCTTCAGTTAATTCAGGAGAGAATGGAGAGAACCAGAAAAAGGGTATTTTGAAAAACACTGGCCAGAATGAAGCTACTCATGTGGAAGAACAGTCACTTCAGAAATCTTCCCCACATAGAGAAAAGAACCAAGAAGCATTTGCAGAAGCTAATCCAGATAAGACAAACAATGTCAGTAAAGCTCAGGCTAAACACTCCAGTCCTGCTCCAGCAGTGCACAACCTTCCCATCCAGGCTTTATCAGGGTTAATCAGACCACAGTACAGTGATCAGAGACAAATAAGGCAGCCTGGGCAGATCAGTCAGATGTCAGAAAGTGATCCAAATGGAGAATCCGATGACAAATCACTGAAGGATGTTTTCAAGACATTTGATCCAACTGCTTCACCTTTTTGTTAGCTATTGGTTTACTAAGACTTTTTACAGTTGTGAATAATGCAGGTTTCTGCAGTTTTGTAATTGGTTTATCCCTATGCTTTTATTTATTTATAAATTATAACCAGAAACACTTGGGGGCTGCTATTTTCAGAACCACACGCAGTAATACAGTATGCTGTAGTGTTTGCCAAGTTGGTATTTTCTATGTAATTTTCCCATTCCAGGGAGATTAATCATTGATCTGGGTTTTTTTTAAGGGGTATATCATGCTAGATCTGAGAGAAGCACTTTCATTGTAAATAACCATAAATGGGATTAAGTTTGAAGACTTGTATATGTGTAATGCGTCTTTTCAAAATCAGCGTTTAGAGAATGTTTGCCACTTTTGTATGATTGTACAGGTTCAAGCAATATAATGTACATTACTGTGAGAGACACTATTTAAGATGACAATTATCTAATCTATCAAGATCAACTTGCTAAGTAAAATAAAAATACTGAACTTTCTGATACAAGACATCATTTTTTTATTCATGAAGCAGATACTCTTAGCCTAAATAATACTGTATTGCATATTGAGGAGCTGAAACAACTTTTTAAAGTATTTTATTCTGTATGTATGTATATTGACGATAATATAAAGGACATAATTAAAACATTGCTGTTAGAGTAGAAAACACCTATGCTAAATGTGTAAAAAACTATTTACTTTCTTCATATAAACTATTCTCAATTAGTGCTATGTCCCATTGTGGTGTTCATGTATTCAATGTATTTTTGTATTAAGCTGCTTTATTTGTATTGCTTTTTTGTATTGATGTAATGACAGTAATATGTATCTATGTGTCTATGACATTTTTAACAAATTAAAGAATGAAAATCTCTGACTTCTCATAGAACTGAGTAGATTATTAAACTGTTTAGATAAATGCTGGAAAAGTTTCATTAATATTCCTGTACTATCGTTCTGTTCACAGAAGCTTCGTTACTGTAGAGGAGAAGTCTATTAATGGGGTGGAGGGAGAAATAAAATTCATATACATCTGTTTTCTCATGCAACTCTCTCTCAAGGTGCTACAGGAGGAAAAAAAGAAACGGTGAATAATGGAAATCACCATCATCTTGTATTTAATAGAAAGATTACTTTGAATTCAAGCGTGCTTTACCAATTTTCTTCCAAAGAATGTGTTTGTCAGTTCTGGTTTTGTTTCCTCTTTTTCCACCCAATTTTTTGTAAGGCTGAGAGAATAAGGTTTGTGGTTGGGATCGTTACCCAAGTCTTCTACATTATATCCTGCATTGAATTTTGGGTGCTTGGGCAGCAGCATACATAATTCATTGGTGGAACTTGGGGGCTGGTATGAATAAAGATGCTCTCTCTACAAGTTGAAGCATGATCTGTCTCTGTGTCCCACCTGCTTCTGGACAGAAGTAACAATATTGGGATGCATGCATGTTTGTTTTTCTCTTGGCTTATTCATGAATAATTGAAAAATCTTTCAACCAGCTTTCCCCAAAAACACACTGCACAGTTGTTTGCAATGTGTAGTATACTAGAGATGAGAACGGGAGAGTATGCAACTCGTTTCTTTTCTGTCAATTGTGATTTGCTACTTTCTTCTTTGACTTCCTCCTGTAACTGCTGTGTAGATCCACATGTTTGAAGCTAAGAAAAAAAGACAGGTAATGCTGGAAACCCTTTCCTGGCAATATGGATATACACACTGTAGTTCAACAGATAGAACTCGAGATGTTTTCTTGACCCAAATGAGTTGTAATTTCTTTCTCAGTAGACATATTTCTTTGTGCAGTGTGGGCAGTATTGAAGGTAGATTAATATCTCCTGGTTACGCAGAAAACAGTTCAGGATTGGTTTTGTTGTTGTTGTTGTTGTAGCATCATATCCTCTTCTAGAAAGCTCCTATTCAGTTCTATCTTCATTCAAAACAGATGGAAAACCCTTTCCTGCTGTTCAGAGTTTTCATCCTGAGGGTAACTTCAGGGAAGTCTTATATTTCCCTTTATTTTCAAAGCCCCTGCTCTGTTTTCTTTCTGTTTCCTCTTTTATCACCTTTGCTTTCAATAGCACCAGCAGGGGAGCATTTATTGTGCAAGTGTGTAATGAGGAAAGTGCACCAATCAGTCATGAGGCAAAGGAAACAATTAGGCTGTGGCTACACATTGGCGATGATATGGTTTGATCTACTATGATTCCCACCTGTGGAAATCTGTTTAACATCAGTGAAATCACCAGCTATCTAGACACAAGTTGCAGGAGCCAGGAGAGGTAGAGATTTGTCTTAAGGTGCTAATTAGCAATTTCATCTCTCTCTTTTATTCTCCTTGTAGCATTGAGTTCTAACCTCTATTTAAAAAAGAACCTAGCTTTATGTTGTGTGGTCACTAGGCTTTTTTCTGTGCCCAGTCCAATGCAGATTGCTCAGTAAATGTCAATTGAATCTCTCCCTTAGTATGCCTGGAACAAAGCAGCAAGAGAGATCTTGCTTTGTATGCAGATGTATGCATGCAAAACCAGTGGAGTAATCAAGATCTTCACTTCCATGCTCAAGAGAATACTGCCAACAAGATAGTGCTTCCACAGATAATAAGACTTATGCCTATTCACAGTTTTCCAGCTGCTTCCAGTCCTGTCTGCTTACCTTGTGGAGAGGAAAAACATTCTTTTTAATAGACCACCAAGTGGCAGTAAAAAAGACCACCAAGTCCAAGTAATGCAGTCTAGATTTTTAAAGAAGTTTTTGGATAAATATGCAATAGGGTTAATTCCCTACTCTGTTTCACCTGACCCGCGATAATTGAAAATCCGTGATATGTGGATGCAGGTCGAGTCAGGCCGGGGGCTAGCTGGGGGCTCTTATACTTACCCCCAGTCTGGCCCTACTCTGAACAGGCCTGCGAGGGCCTTCCCGGGCCTTCTGGAGGCCCCCAAAGGGCCTCCTTGTGAACGGGAAGTCACTTCCAGGTCACCAAAAATCATTTCTGAGGCTTCCGACAGCCCTAGAAAGGCTCTCGGAGACCTCAGAAATTATTTTCAGCAATCCGGAAGTTACTTCCAGTTTGCAGGGGGGCCATTTTGGGGTCTCCAGAAGGCCCAGGAAGGCCCTCACAGGCCTGTTTGGGGCAGCTCCAGACCTGGGGTAAGTATGGGAGGCTTGAAACAGGACTTTTCTCCCTTACCCTAGGGGGCCTTTTTTCATATACTGCGGTCCCGCAATATAGCGGGACCACAGTTTATGAACCACAAAAGGGCAGGGGACCACTGTACTATATATATGTACAACTTCTTGACAGGGAGAACTGCTCGGTAGTGGAATGGACCACCATGGCAGCTGGTGGACTGTCATTCATTGGAGGCTTTAAGGCACAGGTTGGGTGACGCTTTAGCTGTGGATTTCCTCCATCAGCAGGGACACAGATTGATGACTCTCTGGGCCCTTCATAGCTGTACAATTCTGTGATTCTTCCTGCTCCATCTCCACTGGCAAAGGGAAGATCAGTAATCTTAGCAACCATGTCCTGTGTCAGGAGACCCAAGTTCTCCAAAGTTAACTGGAGTTAACAAATAATGTCACTTGGTACCTGCTAGAAATAATTAAATGCTCTCAAACTACATTTAGGAGACTTCAAGGAAGAGTTTCACTCAGCAAATAATAGACTACCTATAATTTATTTATTTATTAATTTACTGTATTTATTTATTTATGGAACAAATAGTTCTTGGGCCATAGATGTGAAAGTTGGTTCTGGCAATGATCCAGTTTTGCGAAGTCCCAGTTCATCTCGCTCAGAATCCAGTGCTTCCTTGACTCGGTGCCACCACAGACTTTTCCTCCACTGACTGCAAAATGCAGTTACACCGACTTCCTCTGAATTAGGGGTCGGCTCCTGCAAACCCTGCAAGGAAGAGGGGGGGGGAGACACATGGCATCATGTCATTAATTCTAATAGCTAAAAGTGGGGTAGGGAAAAACTGCATAACGTACAGGAAAGTGGTACCATAAGCTAAAGGGGGAGATGGGAAAGTTTTGGTCCCTTTCTCAAATAGCTCTTTTACTCTGCGAAGAGCAGGCCCCACCATCTGCTTTATATGTGCATGGAACAGACACATGGATAAAACATTCGCTGCCTTCTCAAATCTGGCACTTGAATAATCAATACTTAAACCATTAAAGTTCTCATTGAAACGTGCCTTATATACAACAAAGTGTCTAAAGCAGTGATTCTCAAACTTGTGGGAACTCCAAATGTTTTGGACCTGAGCAACAGTCAGGAAATCTAGCTGAACTCTGAAACAATTGGAGGACCAAAGCTGAGAAGAAGAACCACCAGTCTGAAATGTCCATGGAGTGGCAGCCAGCTTCTTCAAATAGATCTAGAAAAGTGGGATTAGGCGCACAGAAGTCCATCCCAAAGAAAGCCTGTCAGTCTTGAAGGTGAGGTGTGACTTTTCTATATTGGCTAATACAACTAACTAGCCCTCTGGAAATGTCTGCGTTTCAGAACATTTCAAAGATTTACCTTGACACAAGCAGCTTCCGCTGTCTTTAACATCAGTAGAGCTACCTGAACAAGGTTCTGCGCGTTGCTCACAAGGTGTTCCGCAGATGACCTGCTTTTGCCCGTCGAGGCATTCACCCTTGGAAATGCAGAGACAACACACTATGTCTGAGACACAAACAGGTGTAAGATGGGCATTCTGTAGTTTGGATTGGAGAGATTCGGGTGTGTGCCTGTGATCCCTTTGCCAGCCTCCATAACTAAAGGGTCAAGGAGTGTCACTGAAGTCCTTTTGCAACCCCGTTGTGCAGCCTCCCAACGCCACATAAAAGGGTTGGGGACCCTTAGAAAAAAATTACATAGGGCTTAAGGGGTGGCAGATACACATTTGCAAAATATTGCCTCTGCATCTGTTTTCTCTGTGGAAATCTCTGCTGGATGAAAGATGAATATTATATAATCCATTATTATTAGCAGTAGTAGCAGCAGCAGTAGTACTACTACTAGTAGCAGAAGCAGCAGCATCCCTTATACTAAGACCAAACCTATTTCCTGAATGCTATTGTCACCACTCACAACAGGGAAGAATCAATGAGCTCAGGGAAGTTTTTCCAAGAAGCACATATTTTTGTTTAAAATGTAAAATTGTCTTTTTTATATATATAAAAAAATCAGCTCTGTGAGAACTAAGTATCCTTACTCATCATTGAATACTATTGCGGCAGAGGGAAGAAAATTGGGCAAGAAGGATGTTGTGGAACAGAGTTTCTAGAAAAAGTCATGGCTAGTTGTCCTCCTGAGCAACAGCACTGATTATCTCATTTCATTGGGAACAAGGTGCAATTTACTAAAGATTGGGTATTTTTACTTCCTAATAATGATAAGGCTACTGGCCAGAATTAGTGTTCACATAAGATGTAACTTGTGGGGTGGCGTGACTCAGCGGACTAAGGCTCCAAAAACTGTCGGCTGCAAAGTCAGCAGCTCGATGGTTCGAATCCCGGGTGCCACTCAGTGGAGTGAGCTCCCGCTGATAACCCCAGCTCCTGCCAACCTAGCAGCTTGAAAGCATGTAAATGCAAGTAGATAAATAGGTACAGCCGTAAAAAGGGGGAAGGTAAAAGAGTTTTCCTTGCAGCCATGCTGGCCACGTGGCCATGGACTTGCACAACACTGGCTCTTTGGCTTGAATACGGAGATGAGCACTATTAGCACACGTGTGTGTGTGTGGGGGACCTTTACCTTTTTAAGATGTAACTTGCCACGAATATTTGGAGCCAATGGAAAAGGCACTGGGGCATTTGACAAGGTATGGGAATCAACACATATTCCGACACCTAGTCAATTAGCAACAATTACCAATGGCAAGGTATACAAACCTTAGGCAAACACCAGTAAGATTTTAGCTACTACCTCCCTGCAGCCTTTGGGAAAGCCAGTCCTTTTTCACACGCACACATACGCAAACTACTAGGAACAGTGGGATAGCTATCTGATATCCCAGCCCTCTCTTTCATTCACTAAACAAGAGATGTCATTATAAAAGAGAAAATGCAAGGCACCTATGTTAAATTTTATCTATTTATCTCATTTATAGGCTACTTTGGACTCAAGGGTACTTGAAGAGCTACTGTAATGTTGCAAGCATTATCCTACCACTGACCATTGGATAGTTTCATCATGTCCTTTCTTACAGCAACTTCCTAAGTCATTTACCTGGAAATGATGCTAAGCTGGTAGCTAACCATCTTGGTTTGCTCAATAGTGCACAGCAACTCAGATGCACATCTTTTATCCAGGCAGTTCTTTGCAATAACGCTGGCAAAATTTGTCAGGATGCGTCCTCCAGAAATTATTTGCCTGGCACAAGCAATAAGTTGTTCTTTGGTCTAAAATCAGAAGAAGTAGTTTTAAAAAAAATCAGTACTTTCCAACAGCCATTCCCAGTGAACTCAGAATAATATTTTCAAGCCGGTTTATACAACCTGTGGAATCAAAAGGTTAAGTTTTCATACACTGCAGTCCTTGGTTTTGTTTTGTAAGGGTGTTGAAACAAAGTGATATGAAGGCGCTGTATCCCTTTAAAAATATAGACAGTCGTGGGGGAAGGTTATTCCCCATGGTTTTAAAGAGACTTTCAGTATACTGATTAACACGACAAAACAGCAGTTTTCTTGTACCTGCTTTTTGGATGTGGATCCGGTGCCGGATCTTGAGTTCTGGCCCTGCGCCCCGCCCCCTGTAAGACAGCTCCGGAGGCATTGAGTGTGTGATAGAAAGGTTAATTATATTAAAAACAGGAATATCTTTATGAACAATAACCTCGTCAGATCCTGCAAAACCAGGGGATCCCTCCAACAGTAACGGGTTGATCCGACTAGTAGAACTCACGTTCTGAACGTTCATGGCCTGGGAAAGATCTGGAACCTCTCGGAGTCACGTGGGTGTCTCAGATGGGGTCCCCTGCCAGTGCACAAAGTCCCGCTGCAGGGGTGACGAACCCAGTCGGGCATCACTTCCAGTGACCCAGCTCGTCCTTGTACTCTGGAGAGGGCCTTCTTCCAGGGACCCACTGCATGATGTTGGACCATCTGAACTTTTGCCTTGGAGAAGAAATTTGAACAGTTGTCCTGCAACCCCCCCCCAGACCTTTTTTTTCAGAAGAAATAATTAGATAAGAATTACCGTGATTGGTCCCTTCCTTTTAAGGAATTGTGCCATGTAGGACATATCAGTTGTCATCTCCTTGGCAACTTGTGAAACTGGGCAATGATCATGCTGCCATTTTTCAGGATATCTCAATGAGGAGGTAGGACTTGGTCTCAAGTTGTGTGCAGAGTGACTGGGCTGGAAACCAGTTTGCAGATCTCTCTGGTACTGTAGAGATAATAAAATCAGATTACCCTTTCCTTATTCCCCCAGACAGTTGGTGGCACACAATTAATTAGTTAATTAATTAATCATTGAATTAATTTTAATCACTTTTCTGTTCATTAGTTATTCCAAAGCAACAGTAAAATATATTTAAAACATATTTTGAATGGATTTTAAAAAGCTAATTTTCAAAGCTAATTTGGGGGGAGAAGGGCCAGATGACAAAATACAGTGGAACAATATCACAGATGTGGTTGTGAGGTCACTTCACACATCAAATAGCAACTCCTCTTAATGAAGAAGTTGGTTCCACTAAGTCTAGATGACAGTTCTTTAATAGTAGAGGGCCCAGCCAACATTTTTCAAATTTGGTTTTTGCAATGGAAAAATATAGTGTTAAGCAAAGGCATCAGAATGCAGGCTCCCAAGTGGATTTTTCAGAAAAGCTTTAGGAGCCAGTGCTATCCTAATTGGCATCACTGATAAAGTACATACTTAATAATGATTCCTGTAAAACAGCTTAAGATATATTGTCACCTTTTTATATGTGTCTCCGGCATTCAAAGCTCCCTGGCTAGTTATGGTGGCCTTGCAATTTGGAGTCATAACATCCTGATGTCTCTTGAAATCTTGCTCCTGGTGCCGAAAGAGCTGTGTTTTGCCCAAAGGCTGATTGGAATAATTATATTCCTCCCTGTTCTCCAAGCACTTCTTAACCTGTTCCAAGGCTCTTTCACTGATGCCTTTTGTGGAATGAAGCTGACTCACAAGATACCCAGCTTTTGCTGACCACTCATATAGAATGCTGTCTGTTAGAAGAAGCTCCTTGTCTAGCTGGCTTTGAAGTTTCCTGGTTTCTCTAATTACTTCATCAGTAAGTAGAAGAAGGTGGTCCACACTGCAAAATAAACTCTCTTTTGTTTCTGAAGAAGAGGAGTTTTCTGAAACATCATTAATCGTTTTTTTAACCATCTGGATATTGGCTATGAGTTGGGTTGCATTTTCCCCAAGGGTCTCCTTGTTGATTAGAGCACCATCACCTTCACCGTCACATGGCATAAACTCGGTTTGTCTGACAACATTTTGGATTCTTTTCAAGTATTTCCCGTTTACTGTATTCAGGCGATGCAGGAGTACTTTTGCTGCTAAGGCAAGTTGTCTCTGGAGAAGTTCGAAATGGACCAATACACTTGGAGCAGGTGAAGGAGAGGCAGAAAGGGTACTGGCAACTTGAAGCAAAGAATCTGTCAGAGTTTTCATCTGTTCCTTTAGCATTATCATCTCATTCTTGTCACTGTGACCGGGATTGGACAGAAGTGACAATCTGGTAGCTTCTTGCATTCTTAGACTACTTTCTGAAATGGCTGCCATGGTCCTTTGCAAGGAAATCCAGTGCTTCCTCTCGGTTTGCAAGTCACTTAAAGACAACACATCTCTCCCTACAAACTGATCTACAGAGTTCAGCAAAGCTTGGATGGTGACAGACCACAGAATACAATTTGCATCAAAACTCTGCCGCTTAGCTGAATCAGGGTGGAGTTTAATGACAGCTGGTGCCTTTTCAAGCAGGGCTTTTGTCCTGGTTTGCAGACAGCTGAATTTAGCCTGCACTCGTAGAAAAGTTTCATGACACCTGGAGAACTCAGGGGTCCCCTCAGATTCTGAATGAGCAGCTTTGCTAACCAGTTGGACAATAGTCCCTATTGTCTCCGTTATCTCCTGTAAGACTAGAGTATTGTCAGGAAAGTCTGGTGCAGATGCAAGGCAAAATAACTGCTTATTCAGGTTGTACCAGAAGTTTGCAACAATGGCCAGGCACTGCTTGACTTCATCAAGCTTCTCGGAAAGCAACGCCGCTGTCTGCAAAAGTGTGTCTGGGCTAGAAGTAGGGTCTGGCGCTCCCTCTTGGGCTAACCTGATAAAGTGAGGGATTAATGGCACTATTTCTCTGTAATGCAATAGTTTTTCTGACACAGGCGACTTGGCAGCATTTAAGGCTTCTTTAGCTGCATCGATGCAGTAGTTGGAAAACTCCAGTAAATCAGAGCAAGCACTGTTCAGTCTTGTGACGTTCTGTGTCTCTGTTGCTGATATGACCTCCCTAATCAGAGGATGCCAATCAGTTTTTACAGATATACCTTCAGATAATACAATACTGTCCCTGGGACATCTTTGGGAAGGACAAGTGGCTGGAAAATACCCACCTGTGGACTCTGTCAATAATTCTAAATAGTTTGAATGGCTTTGAATTATGGTACTCTGTTCACCAAGCCCTGTAGGATTCTGAGGAGTGAAGCAACATGGAAAGTCTTTGGAAATATTGTTATTCCTAGCACCTTCCCGTAGTGGGCTAAGAATATCTGGTTGGTTACATTCATCTAACCCCATTCTAACCTCATGAGCTGCCTCAATCAGTTCTTTCGCTTTCTCTGAATATTCGCCTTTGGCTTGTAGACAGTGAATTTTCCCCACGCACCAATCTGTAGCAACTTTAACGTGCTGAATGGCATTTTCTAAACGCCTAACTAAAACAAGCAGCCCATTTCGAAAAATGGGATCTCTAGCTCTGTTGACGTGCCTGTTAGCAAACTCAACTGCTTGTGTGGCTTGTTCAGAAAGTCGGGAGGCATAGCAAGAAAATACTCCAGAGTCCTGATCATCCAAAGCCTTTTCACTCTTCTTTTTATGGGCAATCATCTCCTGAACGGACAAGTCCAGGAATTGTCTTAAGTCAAGTACTCTCTCCAGACACATCAGCAAGCTTTCGATTGTGCTTGACCACCTCTGACACAAGAACCGTAATTTTTCAGACCCACAACGATCTGCAGGGCAGTGGCTGATTTCGCTGAGGAAGGCAGGCACTTTGGCAAGTAGTTTACACATCAGGTCAACAACATCTTCAATGTCTTGAATGGTCTCCATTTCAGTGCATGTGACAAGGACCAAACGGGCTGTGTTGAGCATCTGACTAGAATGGCCAAATAAGCTGGCAATGAGCGGCTTCAATGTTTTTAAGAATTCTCCCTTCTCAGCTGAAGCACATGGTTCCATTGCAGCTTCTACCAACCTCTTCAGTGGTCCTTTAGCATCAACAAAGTTGTCCAGAATCTGATAGAGAAGAGCAGTACATACTACTTGGTTAAGTTTTTCCAGCTCGGCGCTCATTGCAAAGCATGTTTCTTTTGTCCTTTCCTCTAACTGCTTTTCCATTGGGAAGCCATTTAGTGCGTTCACCTGCATGGTAATAATCTTTCTGAACTTCAAGAGATTATGACAGAGTTTGACTAGCTCCAGCTTTTGAGGTGGCCTTGAGGAGTCAGCCAACAGCATACAGTAAGAGACTGGTGGTTCTACAAGGTAATTTAATTTGCCCTCCTGGAGATCAATAACCTGCGGATTGGACAGGAATCCTGAAAGCTTATGCAAATGCTGAGAAAAGAGGCCGCTTCCTTTATGCTGTTTTTTCGTTCCTACATGATTCCTCAGCAGGCAGATCAATTCCTTGACTGTGTTTTTGGCCAAGTCAAAAATGTAGCTGTTTGATAGTTTCACTTGCTGATCGCAGGGATGCTTCAGGTTACTGAGCTTTGCTGTGTGTAGCATAGGAATGCAATTTTTAAGGACCTTTAAGCTTTGAACCAGATGCATCTGATGCGGAGATTCTTTAAGGTTCCAAAGGAATTTTTCTGTCAAGTTGGTCAGCACCAACAAAGCCTCTGAAAAACTGTGGAAAGCAGCCAGCATGGCAGAGATGTCTTCAGGAGCTTCCAGCGCGAGTAGGCAGTCCAAGAGCCAATGAGCAGACCGAATTATCTTCTTAACCATGGCATCATCTTCTGCCTGGAGGACCTAAAACATTAATAATTTAAAACGGGAAAACAAAATAACAATGTCAGTACTTCACCAGTACAAAATACTGTACAATATATACAATAGTTTAATACATTACATTGTACCAACACAAAGATTGAATACACTAATATGTTTCAGTATACCGGTAATTATTTTTAAAATTAATTATTCCTTTGGTTATTCTGATAAGATTCTCACAGATGCATTGGCAGTATTCTGTAGAAAGGCCCACAAACATGCCGTCAGCCACGCAACCAGTTTCTGGGTACGGAGGGGTACCTGTCACACAATCCACTGGATGACCTCGTTGTGCACAGGATATTCTACCAAATGCCACGAACTGCTCACACAATTACAATTGCACAGACAGATGTTCCAACAAGCTGCTGGCTGGTTAGCTCAGTGGTTTACATATCCGGCTGCACAGACAGAGATGGGAAATTTGATTTCTCCTCTGTGCCTCCTGGGAGAAGAGCCAGCCCGTGCAACCTTGGGCAAGCTGCACCGTCGCAGAGAGACCCCGGGGGGGGGGAGAGAATGGTAAACCACTTCTGAGTACTTTGTACCTGGAAAAACCCTGAAAAAGCATAACTATAAATCAGAATTGGCAGCACATTGTTGTTGTTGTTGTTGTTGTGGTGGTTGGTGGTGGTGGTGGTGGTGGTGTGTGTGTGTGTGTGTGTGTGTGTGTGTGTGTATCTTCTATTTATGCTTATATGAAATAAGCCACGTTGTTCATGACAGCTCATACTGTATTAAATCTGTTTGTTTTTGTGGGGCATATGATTTTTTTAAAAAAATTATCTCTTGCTGCAACAGGATAACATGACTGTTGTTATGTCCCATCAAGTCTCATCCAACTTATGGGATGCCTAATAGGACTTCCAAGGTATATGAGATATTAAAGGAGTGGTTTTTCCATTCCAACCCCACCAGTAAATCGGGGGAGAATTTAGCTCTCCTGAGACCCAGTCCCCTCACTGTGTCCATGACACCACAATGGTGTTCTGGGCAAACATGGCTAGCCTTTGGAATTGCCTAGCCAATGGCATAGCTTCGTTTTAAATGGTTTTTAAAGTGAAGTGGTTGTTTTTAGTATTTTGAATTCTTTACTTCTATTTTAATACTATAACTTATTAATTATAAGCTGTTATATAGCTGTACCCCTTTTCATTCACATTGTGAGTTCTTATGCACCAGAAGAAAGATGAGACATAAATTCTAGGAAGGAAGGAAGGAAGGAAGGAAGGAAGGAAGGAAGGAAGGAAGGAAGGAAGGAAGGAAGGAAGGAAGGAAAAGAAAAAAGTATACAAAGAGGTTTACCAACTTTTCAGTGGGACTTTGTAGCTTTGCCTTTAACAGGAATATTAATTAAAATAGTCAGTCAAGATAATAATAAACATCTTAGAACTGTAGTGCTGGAAAGATCACCTATAGATCACTGAGTCCAGCCCCTGTCAAGGAGGTACAACAGGAAATTGAACTCCCAACCTCTGGCACTGCAGTCAGGTACCTAAACCACTAAGCTACATAGCAGCCCAGTTCTCATTGTGCATAGACAAGAATTATTATCATGACAAATTGCTAGGTATTCAGCCATCTTAAAAGACAAAAGTAAAAGACATAAACAACCTTTCTTGTACCAACAATATGGTGACTTTGATGCTGATCAGTAGAAGATTGAGAAGGTTACACCAGGAAGCAGAGAGTGAACAGGCGAGCAGAAATCACTACTAATTGGAGCATCTTTTACTTCTAGGAGTCACATAATAAACTTGATGGATGACAACAACTTGTTTTGGCAATAGGCTTTCAGAAATGCTTTTCTTGCAGGTCCCTGACCAACACTTATGCTATTTGGAACTTGAGTCATGGCAACTGGACTTCTTTTCTTGAGAGACTGAAACGTTTCACTACTCATCCAAGCAGCGTCATTAGTCTGAGGAAAGTTAGTGGCGAGTCCTCCAATTTATAGTTCATAAGCTATTCATAGACCATTGTCCACCTACAAACTTATTCAGGCCATTGTCCACCTAACGAGCCCATTCAGGCCATTGTCTAACTTATGAACCTATTCAAACCAGAGTGATGTGAAATCAAGGTTAACTGTAAATTGGAGGACTGGCCAGTAGCTTTCCCCAGACTGATGAAGCTGCTTGGATGAGTAGCGAAACGTTTCAATCTCTCAAGAAAATAAGTCCAGTTGCCATGACTCAGCTTCCAGATAAGCTGACCTGGATGACTGAGGATCTTCACAGACACTTATGCCATTGTTAAACGTGCCAGTCTAGGCAGAGATGGGAAACATTTGCTTTTGCCTTCTACACTGAGAATAGAAGCACCCAGTGTGGCGTAGATGGTAGAGTGATGGTCTAGGACTCTGGAGACCAGGGTTCAAATACCCAGTTGGCTATGGAAACTCACTGTGGGGTGTGTGGAACTGGTAAAACCACTCCTTAAATATCTCACCTTGAAAGCCCTAAAGGATTAATATCAGTTGGTTATGACTTTATGAGATGGTTGGACAGTGTCATCGATGCAACAACTCCGGGAGGCAGTGGAAGATAGGAAGGCTTGGCGAACTCTGGTCCATGGGGTCATGAAGAGTTGGACACAACTGAATGACTGAACAACAACAACAAATGACTTAATGGCACAGAAAAACCAGAATGGCACCACCTGCCTGGCCAAAGATGGCAAAGGCCACAATACTCTGGGTCCAAAGGAGGAGGAAGAGGAGGAAGGGAAAAAGTAAATAAAGTGTTCTGCTTATATACCGCCCCATACCACTTCAAGCAGTCTCTGGGCTGTTTACAGTTTAATTACAGTATGCAGGCTATACATTAAATATTTATTATAAATATAAATATAAATAATATAAATAATATTTATTTGTTTATTAAATAAATAAATAATAAATAAATTATGTATTTCAGTTCTCTGAATCTGTGCTGAAATATATGCAGACAAATACTTCTCCTACTTTTATGGTTTCCATAATAATCTTTTTTGCACAAAGAGCCAATTCCTCTATACAGTTATCAGCATCAGGCTGTATATGAAGCTTCTGAGCCACCAGAAGGATGTTTTTTCCAGAGACCAAAAGAGATTCCGCTGCGGGCACCATTTTCTGCTTAAGCACCTCATCTTCAGATTCTTCAACCAGCCTAGAATTAGACAAAATACGTAGTCAGCACAATGATGGATGCTCTCATACTGGTATAAATTAAACTTGTTCTGGGCGCCCATGTGCATTGTGCACAACACTGCATTTTTATGTTACAGCTTGCTCAGTGGGTGTTTCAAAAATTTGAAAGGCATGTCCCTATGACTACCCTCCCCCACGCCACCCCGGACAATCAAAAAATGCAGTTCCTATTAGCAGATCAGCTCTAGCAGCCTTTAAACTAGCAAGAGCAAGACTTTTGTAAAGCAAACGTATCTTAATTGCTCATCGCAGACCAAGTCATCCTGAAAGACTCTGCTCAAGAACCCAGGCAGGTAACAACAATGTCACACACTGAGGCTGTCACACACTGTGAGGAATACAGCCAAACTCAGAGGGTACCAAGGAGTTCTGAAGCAGCTGCAATACTGCTATTGTTTCATGAGAAATATCTCAGTACCTACCTTGTTAGGCTACATGCCATTTGTGTAGTAAAGCAATGAGACTTGCACTATTATTGAATAAGATATCGCATTCATTTTAGTGGGCTGCTAGATATCCTTTTCAGAGATTTGAAGTTGCACCTCCTCTGACTTGAGGGACAAAACAAAGCTTTGTATAGCATTGTGTGTAAATAGCTTAGAAAGATCGTTTTGTGTTGAAAGCTTTGCCCTGATTTAATGTATGGAAAGGGGCAGAAATTCATGCATAGACTAATCAGCTGCCCTGAGCTTGGATTTCACAATGATTTTTTAAACCTTTTCAAATATGTATTACCTGCTTGCAATAGAGGCAAGCTCTTCAGCAGCTTTGGCTAATTCTTCTGCAGTCTTTTCTAAATCAGCAAGAGCTTCGCAGTTCAATTCTCCCTCCTCTGTTGCTATAATTAAATGGTAGAGTTCAGCAACCATAGGAGAAATAATTCTCTCGGTGGATCTGGTATATATAATAGCCGTGATGTCATACAGAGAGAAGGGCTCCATAGCTTGTGTTCTGGAAACAGAAAAGACATAATTCCCTGAGGTAATACTACACTGAAATGTAGTGTTATAATCGAATCACTGCATACTATAGGAAGCTCGGGAGGCTGACACTTGTAGATTGGAAGGTACATTTCCTTGCTAGAGATATACATCAGTTTTCTACTAGCCATATATTTAAAGTGCATCTCCATACCCCTGCTACCAGGCCCTCAAAAATTCCTAACTCTTTCTGTTTCAGATGTAATAATAATTGCAAATTGGAGCAAAATCTTTATTACTATGATGAGGTCTTGATACACATCATAGTTATTATATTCCTACGCTTGTGTTAGCTTCATAAGTGTGGAGAAAATCTAATATATGAAAATGATTGCTATGGGCATAAATAGAAGAGCAATAGAATGCCATAGCCTGCTTTGGTGTTACCATAATATACTCCATCAACAGAAAATCTTAAGCAAGAATGTATGCTGAGACCCAGTCTGGTGTTGGACTAGAATTTAAGACAGGCATGTCCAAACTTCGGCCCTCCTGATGTTTTGGACCACAACTCCCAGAATTCTAAGCCTGTATTTCCAATGGCAAAGGACTGTGGGAGTTGTGGTCCAAAACATCTGGAGGGCCGATGTTTGGGCATGCCTGATTTAAGAGATTAGGGCTCAGAGACTCTCATGTTGTGCAACTTGCTAGGTGAGACTTTGGACACTCTCAGCCCAATGTATCAAAGTGCTGATAATAAAATGTAGAGGGTGGGAGAAATAAAGGATAGTGTTTTATTCTTCTTGAAGAAAAAATAGACTATGAATTCGTTTTTCAAAAACTGTATCTATCCCTAATCTAAAAACAAGGCTGGGTAACCTATTTACCAGAGCTGGCTGGATAGATGAGTGGTTTAGGTACCTGGCTGATATCAGGAATTCAATTCCCTACCGTACCTCCTGGAGAACAGCCAGACTGTGGGGCATAGGGAAGTTGTAACACCCTGGAAAGGGTTGTCATAAGCCAAAATTGACTTGACACCACACACACACACACACACACACACACACACACACACACACACACACACACACACACACACACACACACACACACACACACACACACACACACACACAGGTACAGTGGTACCTTGTATAAAGGAATTAATCCGTTCCAAATGAAATTATGTTAAGCAAATTTTCCTTTATAAAAAAATTCCCATAGGAATGCATTGAAAATGGAGTAATCCCATTTTATCTTGTACAGATTCTCCCCATAGGCGATTATGTTAAGCAAATTTCCCCTATCTCCAGAATTTTTTATAATGTACAGATTTTATGTTATACAAGCTGTTTGTTATACAAGGGTATACTGTACTAGCTTTTGAGTCCTGTAGGGAGGTAAGGGAGGAGGTGCAGAAGAAGAAGAAAATCCCTTAAAAACAGCTATTTTGTTGAAAGTGAGTTTTACAAAATGGAGACTGCAGTATTGTGGTGTCAGTTCAGAGTGGCACCTTGCAATTCTCATCCCAAGAGATGTAGATTTCTTGGAGAAAAAGACTTGTCAGTCACTCAGTGCCCCCCACCCCACCCCACAGCCACCACTTTTGCCTCATACGTGGCTGTGTTCCCCCCTTTGCTGGGAACGATGACAGAGAGAAACATGACAAACCCCATATTGGACAAGTCCTGGGTAACAGTTTATTTCACAAGGCAAAACACACTCAACTGCAGACTAATTAAGAATATTACTCAGTGCTTGGAGGATGATGTCCTCAGTTCAGTGTAGTTCCTCTCCAGCAATGATAAATTTTTGAGGCTTGGTTTTAGATACATACTGCCAAAGAAAGAAAAAGAAAGAAAGAAAGAAAGAAAGAAAGAAAGAAAGAAAGAAAGAAAGAAAGAAAGAAAGAAAGAAAGAAAGAAAGAAAGAAAGACATGTGGTCCTTATAAACAACCCCAAACAATGATGGGCAATCAGCCTAGGTATCCCTTTAATGTTTAGTGTAATTTTAGATTCTGTAATTCACTGACATTTAGATGGTTCCCTACTTGGCAAAAACCCAACAGACAGAACTCTTGTATTAATTCAAAGGATAATGAAGGAAACACTGATAGAATGAATGTTCCTGTTTAAAGTGATAAATCATTTGTGCCTTCTTCCAGAAGCCTCCACTCCATCCCTGCTGAAAAACAGTCTTTCAATACCATCCAAGTCAAATCAACATTCCACATATTTTTAGTTATTTGTATTTGATTTTATTTTTGCCTACATAAGCAGGAACAATTCTGAACTAGAGGGAGTTACAGTATATGACATACAGTGCTACACAATGGTAAGTAAAGGCTATAAAGTGGTTACAGCAGGAGATATCTTTTATGGTCACAGGTCAAAACCAACAACTTCCTTAATAATGTGTTGTCAATTAACATAGTCTTAGATGTTGCAAATGCAGCATGACAGATATTCCTCCATGTCTTTTTCTTTCTTTCTTTTTCTTAGCATCTATCCCACTTGGTGGCAGGGTACAGCTATTCCTCCATGTATATTTTAAAAATTAAAAATAAATATCAGGGAGACCCAGTAGGCTCAGAAACACACACAAATACACAAACACAAATATAATAAGAAATCCCTTTTTGAGTGAAAGATAAAAGTGGCAATGTTGACAATCTCTCTCTCTCTCTCTCTCAATAATTATTTAATTACACATCACCTCAAAAAACATGGATATGTGAGAAAAAGAAGAGGGGTAACTTACTTTGACACCAGCAGGCTTCTTTTTTGAATGATAGATATGCACTTTTAATTCACGCAATAGAGATGACTCTGTGATAAATAATTTATACTGGCTTGTTTACAAGTAAGAGGAGCCCCTGGCAGATATGATGGTCTCTCATGGCAACAGGCAGTCAGTTGATCCGAGGTCTGACATCAGGCATGGATGGCCACGGGATTAACCAGCAAAGGATGTTCAGGTTATGAACTGAAATGGTAATTTTCTTTTTTAAAAAGATATCATAACAAAAGCAAACAAAACTATTGTCACCATTGTGGAAACTTTAGAAGGACTGTTATCAATTACCTTTAATTTACATAGTGGCTATATACATTTCTAAATTCACTTCTCCCAAACAAACAAGCAAGCAAGCAAAGAACATGAATCATAGTACAGTACAGTGGTACCTTGTATAAAGGACTTAATTCATTCCAAATGAAATTATGTTAAGCAAATTTTCCTTTATACAAATTTCCCATAGGAATGCTCTAAAAACGGAGTAATCCCTAATCACGACCATTTTTATGTTGTACGGATTCGCCCCATAGACAATTCTGTTAAGCAAATTTCCCCTATCTCTGGAATTTTTTATGTTGTACAGATTTTATGTTATAGAAACAGTTTGTTATATGAGGGTGCGATTTCATAAGCTGTAGGATGAGTGTGGTACCGTAGATAGAATGACGAACTAGAATTCTAGAGAAAGGGTTCAAATCCCTGCTTGGCCATGGAAACTCACTGGGGGGGACTACTTACATATCTCACAAAGACTGAAAGTCTTATAAGGGTCATAATAGGTCAGTGTTTGCATACTTAGTGTTTTTAGGTTTAAGCATTGTCTTTTAATGATGTAAGCCACCTTGTGTCCTTTTAAAGGAGAAAGGTGATGTAAAACTATTTTAAATATTTAAAGTGGGCTTGCTGCCAGATGGGCGGTGTATACATCCAATAAATAAATAAATAAATAAATAAATAAAATATTCTGATCAACTGAATTTATTATGACAGATATATATTTCAGATGAGAAATATATATCTGGCCCAGAAGTATTGGAAATCTGAATGCCATGCTAGTTAGAGAACACAGCAAAGCTTGTGGCATAATTTATTCACATAATTAGTAAAGCTAATAGAATACAGTAAAACCTTGGTTTATGAGCATAATTCGTTTCAGAAACCAAAACACTTTTATATCAAAGCAAATGTCCCCATGGGAAATAATGGAAACTCAGATGATTTGTTCTGGGGTCCCACAGACCACATACTATATACACAAAATGCCAAAACTTACAAAATAAGTTGGCTAGATGTCCATGTCCCTACCATGGTTTAGGTACCTGGCTGCAGAACCTGTTCTGCTTGGGACTAACAACTGGATTTTATTCCATGTTTTTAATGTAACAATAATAAAATGTGATTTGTAGCCCTATGCACACTTGACTAGCTGCCCAATGACTAGAAATGGTTTGAAAAATAAGAAAATATGTTGAAAACAAATTAAAAACATATAAAGAAAAATAAAACAAACTCCTAACCTGCACTTCCCTTTGAAAATGCTCCAGGCTGGTGCAAGGGAAACCTCCATTCCTCCCTCCTCCCTCTGCTTTGGAGGCTGCCTGAGATGAAACGTTCCAGACCATCACTCACAATTCAACAGAGGGAGAGAGAGACACACACACCATTGGATCATTTGTGAACATGAGACCTGCTTTGGTTACTTGTATTGCAAGACACTGCTTGTTGATCAAGGCCAAATTTAGAAGAAATGTTTGCTTGTCTTGCAAAACGCTCTTAAATCAAGTTGCTCTTAAACCAAGGCATTGCTGTACAGTGGAACCTTGACTTACATACTGCTTGACTTGCAGTATATTTGACTTGCAGCAAGAAGGGGCCTGTTTGACTTGAGTCGCAGGCTTTGACTTACATCTCAGAGCCCCGGCGCAAGGCACTGGAATCGGGCGGCAGCCACGACCCAGCATCGCGGCTGCCGCCTCCAAACTGCTCCTGCCTTCTTCCTCTCCTCCAGCAGTGCGGCTTCGGCAAGGCCAGATCCAAGCACCTGGAGCTGGTCCTTGGCCTTGCTGAAGCCGCCGCTGCTGCCGGAGGAGAAGAAGGGCCGGGAGCTCGGGGCTGGCCTCGCTGGTTAGACAGTCGGCTCAGTCTTGTAAAAAATCTGGCTGCAGAAGTCTGGTCCACAATGGAAGCATTTTAGTTGGGGAGCTGTACAGTTGTGGGACTCTAATGGTAAGCATGGAGTTGTTCAGAACTTGGAACGTCAGGTTAAAAATCAGTAAAACTTAAATGTTAGACATTGTTGCTATGAACATTTAAAGGTGGAGGCGTATAATTTGTGGACTATAATTCCACTGCCTCCTCCTCTCTTTGAAGAGACATTTCATTTACATCCCCGGAAGGAATCTCCTATCCCAGTCAAATTTGTGTTAAATTGCTGTTTTCGGGGGTCTTTTTCATCATCTGGAACGGATTAATCCACTTTCCCATTACTTTCTATGGGAAAAAAGTTCGTTTGACTTAAGGCATGTTTGACTTATGTCTAGCTAATCAGGACTATGTAATGCTATGTATCCTTCCGCCAATCAATGGCAACTGATCTATTATGTGTATAAGAGGTTGTCCTCTGGTATGCTTCGGGGTCTTCCATTTAGGGAACCCATGTGCACACATGCTGTTTTTCCTTTTTGTTTTTCCTTTTTGTCTTTTTGATACCTCTTTGAAATAAAATCACGATTTGCTTTTATCAATTGGAATCTTGAGTCACACAATATTAGTACATGATAGTCTTTGGCTATCCCCAGATTCCAGTGTCTGGGTGACAAAAGAAATCATTCCAAGTAGTTCTTCTTTAATACTGGTCTTCAAAAACATCCAGATAAAGACTAGTAACTGGGCTATGTCTGTTATGTCTGTAGATTCGTCCAGTTGGAGTAAGCAACACAATCTGAAACATCCTCCAACAATTGTTCAGTTGAGTCTCCACACATCTTTTCTATTCGCTGCACAATGGTGTTTCTTGACACTTGTACATCTTGAATAGAAGCTATGATCTCTTTCTTATTTTAAAATCCTTCAAAATGATTGTTAGCTACTTCAAGAAAACAATATTTTACAAATTCTGCTTCAGTGAAAGGTTTGCATTTCTTTGCAATTAGGGGCAGGAATGGTGATTCTGAGAGACAGGAGACCAGGTATGATGCCGGGCCTGTGATGTCTCGTTACAGGGTGTGCATGGCAGCCCCCTGGGACACCCACACACTATTGGCATGAACACAACAAGTGCCCCCAATACACCTGCAGGCAAGGTTGGCGCAGGCGGGGGGGGACAGACAAAGGATCAGCAGCGTCAGGAAGTCGGCGGCAGACAACCTGCCAGCGCGAGCTCTCTCCTAGCAACAGGGAAAGCTGCTGGAGAGATGGAGCCAAGTGGGGGTGGTGATCTACCTCTGACCCCACCGCAATCTACAGGTAGATCTACACTGCAGTCTACCTGTTGGACCTGCCTGTTATAGGGTTATTGCCTCACTAAATGGTAGAGGAAAAATGCCACACAGTCCAAGTAGAGATGGTTTGTAGACAGGATAAAGCATGCCACAATGCACATTCCCCAACTTCTGAAAGGGCTGGACGCCTGCTCTGATCATGAGCTGCCAATGGGTTTCACTGCTGGCTGGTCCAGAGTCTTGTGCTCTGACGTGGGATAATGAAGTGATTGAAAAGACAGTGTATTTTTTGTGCCAGGCCTACAACCCCCAGTGATAAGGCTTTTTTTTTACAAAGTAATTAAATGAAGTTACTTTTGAAACAATACCAAATACTAACAAGTTATCAACTATGGCATTAGTTAATACTGTTGTTGTACACCAGACAGCATATAAACAATGTTGTCCTTCATTTTTTAGTGAGGCTCCTTGGCTATAATGATACTAACTTAAAAGATGCTGTTCTAGCATGATAAAAAAACGGAAAAGATCAACATCATTTGGAATCAATCTGATGGCACAAAATTTCTGTTAATCAGACATTTTTTAAAAATAATAACCTTAAAAACCAAAACAATATTCACCCATTTCGGGTGCAAGGGAGGTTATCTGCCTGTTGAGACAAGAACCAGGAATCTTGTGGCAACCTAAAGGGTAATACAGTTGACCCTTGTATAACAAAGAGCTTGTATAACATAAAATCTGTACAACATAAAAATTCTGGAGATAGGAGAAATTTGCTTAACATAATCGCCTATGGGGAAAATCTGTACAACATAAAAATGGGATCACTCTGTTTTCAATGCATTCCTATGGGAATTTGTATAAAGGAAAATTTGCTTAACACAATTTCATTTGGAACGAATTAATTCCTTTATACAAGGAAGGTATCACTGTACTTTTTATTTGCCACACGCTTTCCACGGACTGCATGCCACTTCCTCGGTTGGCTTTCCATGGCAGCTTGTGGCGAATAAAAACTGCCCATTTTTTGAGCCCCCAGACTCTCATTCGCCCTCTTCTAGCCGACCAGGGCTGGACAAATGTGCTTTCCTCCTCATTTTTTTTTAAACAGCCGAAGCGAGGCGAGCTTAAGACTCTATTGTCTCTAATAACCCAGGTGGTGCAAAACTCCTTTTTCTCCCAGTGCTTCTTTTCCCTGTCGAAGGAAGAAGGGGGCGTGGTGGCCTATCTGGGAAGCAGCAACAGGGCCCGAGCCTCGTTCTCACGAGGAGCATTTCTGGGCCGGTTGGAAAGGGGCTTGGCGCGCGCGACGCCGGATAAGCTCCGAATTAGGAGCACCCGCGCCATCTGCTCGGTGGGAAGAGGGGGCCGGGCTGGGTTTTGCACGCCGAAAAGGCGGCGGCGGCGGCAGGAGCCCGGCCTCTTCCTCCTCCTCCTCCTCCTCCTCCTCCTCCTCTTCCCTGGTCCGCCCCCTTTTGCTCCCTGACCCGTGCGCTCCGCAATCGTGAGGAGGAGTCAACATGGCAGGAGAGGAGCCTTCGCTGCCGCCGGCGGAGGGGTGGCGGCGCTGCCTTGCCGGATGGCGTCGCCTCCTCTTGCTCCGGGCCAGATAGGCGGCCCCGCCTGCCTGCTTAGGGACCGACCGGGGGGGGGCGTGGATGGGGGGCTCCAGGCGGTTCGGGAGGCGCCCTCCTTCCGTCGCTCCTGCCTTTTGAGTCTCCGTCCTCGGGCATCATCCCCATGTAGGAAGGCGTCGGGATTGAAGCGGCCCCGGGAGCACCGCTTCCGTGGCTCTCCCTGAACGGATCCCGATCCTCTCGAGTCGTACCTTGTGGGCGCCGGATTTATTTCATTTCATTCTCTCCCCCCCCCGCCAGCTGGGAGGAGACTTTGGGCACGTGTGAAGCGGTGACGCCTGCCTTGAAATCGAGGGTTTCCAGCTCGTTCTTGTGAACACCGCGCTTTGGAAATTACTGCCCTCCTCGGCTCAGCTCGCGCGGACAGACGCGTCCTTATTATCTGCCTCTCTCTGCACGTTGAAAGATGTACACGTTTGTGGTACGGGATGAAAACAGTAGCGTTTACGCGGAAGTCTCCAAAATCCTCCTTTCCACCGGACAATGGAAGAGGCTGAAAAAGGACAACCCCAGGTTTAACCTCATGCTGGGGGAAAGGAACAGGCTGCCTTTTGGGAGACTGGGTAAGCGAGTTGCCCCCCCCCCCGTGAGCGCGGACACGTGTCTGGCAGAGCAAGAACAAACGGGTTCGTTCAGTTGCGCCTTTTTCGGCAACGCTTTTGCAGCGCTGGGTTGTGTGAGTGGCGGCGAGCGCACGCCCCCCTCTCCACCCGTGGGTCTCTTCGCATTAATACCACCCAGAGTGGTTCTTTCGGGGGTGTGCTGAGAACTGCGTGCGGCTGCTGGAGCACCGAGGTTTGGAGAGGTGGTGCAGAGCCTGTCAAATTGCGATCTCAGTGATGCTGCAGATCTTAAATTTGGGTGTTGTCTGCTGCAGCCAGAAGGCGATTTGGCTGTTAGGAAGTGAGCCGGAGGATATGCGTCTCCGAGCTGTATTTATGGAGCAGGGAAAGTATCCGAAGTAAATCATACCCTTCCTGGCACAGCCTGGCATCTGCTCAAACCATCGTTCTTTTAAAAGGCTCCCCCCCAATTCAAACAATTTGTACAATATTTAGATTTTATGCAGTTGTCGTGCTGCGTAATTGTGGGCAAGAGTATTTTCTCTTAAAATGATGTATTCTATATTTTATGACAACATCATACAGGCCCTTCAAATTTATCATATATTTGCAGATGGGGATTTTTAAAAATATGGTTTCAGGGGAGGCAATGAAGAACAAAGAAATGAACAAACTTAAACTAGGAGCCTGCCAGTTATTCTATATCTGTTGATTCTTTCCGATACTGAAATATTGTACTTTTCCTTTTTAAAAATGAATGTGGAAAAAAGTTACCATGTTGATTCCAACAACAGAATGCTCAACGGCAGGTTGTTAAATTTCTTTTGCCTTGGATTAAATGGCTTGGATTACTTGGCTCTTGGAAGTTTTCAGCCGTGGTGTAACGTTCTGCATTGATGATGTCAGGCACCCAGCCCTCTCATCCATGCCTGCTGCTACTCTGACTTCTGTACAGCTGCATGTTTAGTGCTGTATGAATGGAGTTGTCTGCTTTCCCTCTTATTTGTGGGTTTTGAAGAAGCCAATTATATGTATTTTTCTAGTGACTTCTAAGTGATATCAAGGATAAAACTTCAATGTCCACAGTTTTGGTTGCAGAACACTAAAATGGGCTTCGTTGCAATGGGTGTACCTAAGTGCCTTGTTTTCTTTGGGCTGCAACCTTAATCTTAAGAGGCCCATGAACCTTAATTTTTTAATGACTAAAGATTAAAGGTGCTACCTAGATGCACTGAGCACATCTAATCTCTCCTGATTTCGGAAGCTAAGCAGGGTCGGCCCTGGTTAGTACTTGGATGGGAGACCACCAGGGAATACCAGGTGCTGTAGGCGCCTGGAGTAGGAACTGGCAAGCCACTCCAGTATTCCTGCCAAGAAAACTCCATGGACAACACACACACAAAGATTAAAGTGTTTCTGAGCAAGCTTCAGGCTGTGTGTGGCTGGCCAATGGAGACCAGAGTAACTTGCCTACTATCCATTACCACCTAGCTGATCAGGGTCCAGCACAGCCGTTGAGAACAGGTGGTTGTCTCCCCACTGTTATTAACACTTTCTGTCTTGACCAAGGAGATTAAAGCCTCCTTTGCTGAACAAGTCCCCACCACGTAAGCACTTTCAAAGGGTTCTGCAATAGGCAGTACCACCGTCTAGGTTCCCCCCATATGGAACCATAAGGATTATGGTTGAAACCTCACGTTGGGACTATGTTATGACACTTTAAAAAATTACAAAAGTGCCTATTGTTGAAGTATCATAGGCCAAACATTTTCTACTATGAAGCAAAGTACAGGTACCAATAAAATAACAGTAAGATGACTGGAGAAAGTATTGTGAACACATAGCTGCAATGAAAAACATAGCTAAATGCTTCCGAGTGTTACTGGCATTGGTTGGAGTAGAAGATTTGGGATACCCTCCTATACACACTTGCCTTTGAATAAAACAAGCCAAATTCAGCAGGCTGTGCATTCAGTTGACCATAATCATACAGTATAGCCTTAGCAAAACTGGTGGCTCTAGATGAGCTTGCAATGCTCATAATCACCATCCAATAAACATCCTGGGTTAGGATGGTGAGAATTGTAGTTTACTACAGTACAGTATCATCAGTTGCCTAGATGCCCTAGCAATCCGATCTTGCCTGATTTCAGAAGCTAAGCATGGTCGGCCCTGGTTAGTACAGTACTTGGATGGGTGACCACCAAGGAATACCAGAGGTGCTGTAGGCACCTGGAGTAGGAACTGGCAGACCACTCCAGTATTCCTGCCAAGAAAACTCCGTGGACATGGAGTCATGAAGAGTTGGTCACAACTGTAACCCCCCCACACAGTATCTTCCAAGGACACTGGACTACAATTTTCATCTGTAACTAGATTGTTTGGTATAATATTGGATACCGATGGGATCACATCACTCAAGTGTGTGACCAAAGCAGTTCAAACTAGTACTGTACTTCTAAGGAGTTGACGATAGTGATTGTATTTAGGATAGGAACTAAGGCCTGGGAGGAAAGTCTGAAGGAGGTTAGTTGAACAAAATTTTAAGAAATTCATCTATGTTTGGCCAGGAGAAGGGACAGTTAAGGGATTATATGGTAGCTAACTTGACATATTTGAAGGCTTGTTGTAAAAGAATATACTTGTTTCAGATTCAAGAAAGGGAATTTGGATTAGACAGTTGCAAAAGATTATAGTGGCATGTGAACCTTTTGACAATGGAATAAGCTTCATTGGAATGTGGAGGTTTTGAAATTGTTTCAATTGGATTGTTTTGGTTTGGTTTGGATTGTTTGAATTGTTTGTTTAGTTGATTTATTTACTCAGATAGCTTTCTCCCAATATAGGACTCAGATCTACTTAATACCATGAATGTTGAAGCAGCAGATTTTCTGCATCAGCAAGAGTTTGGTTTAGAGGTGTTCTAAATCCTTGAGATATTTTCCATCTCTGTAGGAGAAGCTTTGCATGGCTGGAGCAAACCTTGAGATTAGAACAAGTAAAATGATGTGTTAACTGAGAATATTGTACTGTACTGATATATAACCTTGCAATACTAGAATTTCAAGTTCTTCAAGCTGCAGGAGAAAATTAAGGCACCAAATCCTAGATGTTTCCATTCCCCTTCCTAAAACTTGGAAATAAGATGCATATAAGAGTATTTATTTTATTTTTATTTTAGAGTATTTTTACCCTTCCTTTCTCCTTGGCAAAGGACCTAAGGTTGTATGAAGTAGCATGAAAGTACTGTAACTGATTGTACATTGAGCCCAACACTTCTTTCTAAAGAAGTGAAAAGTTGCAGTATAATTCTCTGTAAAATAGTAGTTTACTATCTTAAGCATTCTAGCAAATGCAGAAGTAACGTTCAGTACATCCTATATATACTTATTTAGAATTAAGACTCATTTCATTTAATGGGACTTCTCATAGATCAGATAATATGCAACTGAAGCAGTACATTTGTAAGTTAATATGAACATGGTAATGGGTCTCTTCCCTGGGGGAAAGGCAGCCTAGAATTGAAATAAATAATGCAAACCAGATAAGCCTATATTTTCCATCCCTTTCCAGGACTAGTAATGCCATGGAAATTAGCCTTGGGAGATAGTGACCACATGAGAAGCGCCTGCCTGCATCATCCCCTGCTTTCAGAAGTCCTTTCCACGAAGGTTATGCATCTGACGTTTTGCCGATTCAACTGTTCCATTCATTATAAAATCTCTGCTGCCATTTAAAATGAAACAGAGTAACAGTAGGTCCTCTTCTCAAGCTAGGGTGATCAGACATATTATCTATTTGCTGTATAATGTTGTCAGGTCTTTTTAAAAACCCAGTGTTGCTTAAGAGTTTTCATTCCTGGACAGCTGCCCCTTGGAGCCCTCAGAGAAATAGTCATGCAAAGTAGTATAGGCAGGACCTGGATAAATGTCCAGTCTCATCCTGGATCAGGATGAGACTGGACATTAGACCAAACTTAGGGCGCTTTTACACGACCCCTAAAATCCGAGGCAAAGGGCTCCCAGATCCGGAGCTTAAAAATGTTTTCCCACCAGCTCCGGACTTTAAAAAAAATTAAGTACGACCACGCCCACCTAAGCGCATCCCAGCGTACTTTTCAAGTACCTGGTCTCCGGAGCTGAAAAATTTCTGATGCGGATGTAAAGTAGTGAGTGCCGGTTCTCCTCGCCTTGTGTTTGTTTTTTTGTCCCTGCTGCCCCTTTAAGAGACAGGAATCATGACCGGGGCGGCTTCCACCGGCAGACGGAGGTGAGCCTGCATTTTTTCTCCCTTTTTTCCTCCCTCCCCTCACACAGACAGGAGCCAGGGAGTGCGGAGGGGTGGGAACGCAGGAAGAGCAACAAACCCCCAAGATCTCTGGTCCGAATTTAAGTGGCCAGCGGATCTTAGGGGTAAAAGCGCCCTTACTGATAGTAAGAGCTGTTTGATAGTGGGACAGACTGCCACAGAATGTGTTGGACTCTCTTGTGTCAAAGGTCAGTTGGATGACCATTTGCCAAGGTTGCTTTAGTGTGGACATCCTGCGCTTGGAGAAGAGTGGTCTTTGTGGTTCTTTCCAACTCTGCAGTGTTAAGGTTCTGTGGTAGTTCACAGAGGTTCACAGAAATACAGTACATTGACTGGCTTCTTAAGGCAGGTGAAAGGGTCTTCTTGGGGACTACACCTAGAACCCATCGTGCCTAATCTTTTGCTGTTTTTCAGCCATCATGCAAACCGTCCTGTGCAACAGAAGGCCTTTGGTTTGTCAATGACTTTAAGTTTTTTATTCATTGGATCCAACCTTTACAAAACTGGTATCTTTTTTAGAGCTGTTTAGGAGAATGTTTGACCATTAAGATGAATTGGCCTACAATGCCCAAAATTTCTGCATGGCCCAATTTTACAGGGTTTGTATAGATATATTTTGTTAATAGCACAGAGTGCAGGATGCATTTAATAAATATAAGGCTTGTGTGTGTTGTGTCATTAGTACAGTCCTGACCAACTCTTTGTGACCCCATGTCCATGGGGTTTTCTTGGCAGGAATGCTGGAGTGATTTGCCAGTTCCTATTCCATGCGCCTACAGCACCTGGTATTCCTGACCCTGCTTAGCTTCCAAAATCAGATGAGATCGGATGTGCTTAGGATAAATAAATCAACAAGCATCGTGAACTTCCAGTTTGCTCTGGAAAAGTGCAAAGCTAGACAGTCTGGATGACTGAAGTAAAGGAGGGGGAAATATTTATTTATTTATTTATTTATTTATTTGATTTCATTTGATGAATCCCAAGGGTCACTCTGGGCAGTGAACAGCAAATATATTATCCCTAGTGTTCTCTGTGAGGCTGGAAATGCTTTTGTTTTAGCATCCCAAAGCAATATTGGCAGACTGGACAATGGAGCTGGGGGGTGGGAAGAAGTCTGAGTAGCAGGCCCAGCACTAGGACTGACTCAGGAGAACTGAAACCAGAGCAATTAGGATGGATGATAATGGATCATGAATCAGCACTGAGATGCAGTACAAGAGCTTGAAAGGCTAATGGACAGCATTAGCTGAAGTTTCATGTCTATATTCTGGAAACTAATTTTGATTTTACTTTTCTCTGAGTAGTTCTTAGCTGATGTGCTTTATACAATTCTGGAAATTGAATAATAAACAGATGGAAGCTCTTTATTGAAGCCTTGGGCATTTTCCATTGAAGCCTTGGGCATTTTCCAGAGAAGAATGAGTTTGCACACTGCTGGTGATTTTATATCATAAAAGGATGGAACGAGGGTGCAGAATGCTGCAAGATGAGAGGCATTCTATAAAATACTCCACAGAAGTTGTATATGTCATCTCTACAGAAGGAAAGACATGCTATTTGCAAGGTTAAAACTAGGAAGATAAACATCAAGAATATATAAGTGCCATCCTTTAGGGTCATCTAACAAGCCCTGATGCTCTCTTGTGACCTTTCTGTCTGGGTATAATTAAGAACATAAGAAGGGCCATGCTGGATCAGGCCAAAGGCCCATCTAGTCCAGCTTCCTGTATCTCACAGTGGCCCCACCAAATGCCTCTGGGAGCTCACAAGACTAGACACAAGACTCACTCCCCTGCATCTGGCCTTTGAAGTGCCATGTTTTTATCCCTGGAGATTACACATCCCTAACATGGCTTGTAAGCTATGATGGACCTTTCCTCTAAGAATCTTTCCCATCCCCTTTTGAACACATCCAGGCCAGATGCCATCACCACATCCTGTGGCAGGGAGTTCCACAGACCAACAACATGCTGGGTAAAGAAGTATTTTCTTTTGTCTGTTCTCACTTTCCCAACCCACAATTTGAGTGGTAAGGCTGTGCCAACAACACCTTTTTAGATGGATGAAGCGCCTGACACAGAACACAAGAACATAAGAAGAGCCATGCTGGATCAGGCCAAAGGCCCATCTAGTCCAGCTTCCTGTATCTCACAGTGGCCCCACCAAATGCGTCCGGGAGCGCACGAGACTAGATATCTGTCTCCTAATACCACTCCCCTGCATCTGGCCCTTGAAGTACCCCGGTTTTAAGCCTGGAGATTAGACATCTGTGATCATGGTTTGTAACCTGTGATGGACTTCTCCTCCAGAATCTGTCCAATATTGTTTTTGAAGCATCCAGGCCAGATGCCATCACCACATCCTGTGGCAGGGAGTTCCGCAGACTGACAAGACACTGGTTTAAAAAAATATTTTCTTCTGTGTGTTCTCACTCTCCCAGCCCTCACTTTGAGTGGATGATCCCTAGTTCTGGTATTTTTGAGAGGGAGAAGAGCGTCCCTCTATCCACTTGACTCCTGCCCTGCATAATTTTTTATGTCTCAATCATATCCCCCCTCAGGGGCCTTTTTTCCAGACTAGAGCCCCATATGCTATACCCTTTCCTCATAAGGGAGGTGCTGCAGCCCAGTAATCATTTTAGTCACTCTCTTCTGCACCTTTTCCAGTTCCACTATGTGATGCAGTGACCAGAACTGTATGCAGTACTCCAGGCGCGGCCTAACTATTGTTTTGTACAATAAAGCAAAGTGTTTAGCTTATTAGAGGTGGGCACGAAACAGAAAACCCATGGTTCGGGTTCGGGTTTTGAGCCGAACCGGTTCGGGTCTGACTTACTGGGCAGCAGGGGCGATCCTGGCTCCTGGGGCAAGGGCTTTTTGAAGCATTGGCTTGGGGCCAGTGCCTCTTTTTTTGCTTTGTTTGTTTGTTTGTTTCTTCAAGCACCAAACGCGCGGCCCCTGGGGCAGGGTCAGCGCTGGCTCTTTTTCCCCCCTCCTTTATTTTAGAGCACCAACCCGGCTATCCCTGGGGCTGGGTCGGCGCTCGTTTTATTTTTTTAATTTATTTTTTGTTTTCCAGCACTGACCACATGGCTCCTGGGGCGGGGTCAGCGCTGGTTATTATTATTAATTATTATTATTATTATTATTATTATTATTATTATTATTATTATTATTATTATTATTTTAAAAGCACTGACCATGCAGCCACTGGGGTCGGGTCGACGCTGGTTCTTTTTTTTTTTAAGTGCTAACTGCATGGCTCCTGGGGACGGGTAGGTGCTGCTTTTTAAATATTATTATTATTATTTTAAAAAGTGGTTCTTATTTATGCAGCCCCTTTATTTATTTATTTAGGTTTTTTTTATTTATTTATTTTTTCTTTATTGTAGAGCGCTGACTCGGCCACCCCTGGGGCCGGGTCGGCGCTCCTTTTTTTATTTGAATTTGGGGGGGGTTAAAAGTCCCCAGGCCTACCTTCCCCACCAGTACCAGGAGGACTGCGGCGATGAGGACAAGGTGGTGGTGGGGAACAAAAAATGAAGCGAATGAAACGGAAATATTCGTTTTGTTTTGTTTTTCTTTGATGGGTTGGTTCGTTATTCATTTTGTTAGCTAACAAAACAAATAACGAATAACAGAATGAATTAAAAGTTCATTTTGTGCCCATCTCTACTGCTTATATACCGCCCTATACCACTTCAAGTAGTCTCTGGGTGGTTTACAGTTTTAACTATAGTATGCAGGCTACACATTGCTCCCCCCCTCCCCAAGCAAGCTGGGTCCTCATTTTACTGACCTCAGAAGGATGGAAGGCTGAGTCAACCATGAGCCTGCTACCTGGAACTGAACCCCAGGTCGTGAGCACAGTTTTACCTGCAGTACAGGCATTGAACCACTGCGCCACGGGGTTATAATAGCATTATAATGTTGGCTGTTTTATTTCCAATCCCTTTTTTTGATGATCCCTAGCATGGAATTCACCGCTTCTTCACTGCTGCCACACACTGGCTATATACTTTCATGGAGCTGTCCATCAGCACACCAAGGTCTCTTTCCCAATCCGTCATGGATAGCTCAGAACCCATGAGTTGATAGATAAAGTTTTGATCTTTTTGCCCCAATATACATTACTTTACATCTTCCTACATTGAAACGCATTTGTCATTTGACAGCCCATTCTCCCAGTTTGGAGAGAACCTTTCCTCAGTTTTAGCTGTTCTTGAGGGGTTTTTAAGCAGATCCTGCATGGCCATCACTGGGGAGAGGTAAAAGCTTTCTGGAACTTCTCAGGAAGCCCGGCCATGGTGGCCTTGATGCCTTGCTCTTATGTACAACCCTAGATGTTCCTTCTCCTTTATCCCTTAATACCTTGCCATTACATGCTACCCTAGAGATATTCCTTCTCACTGATCTACTTTTCTAGCAGAGTGTCTCTTAGCTGTTTAATAATTACTTTTCTCTCTCTAATCTCTCTCCCTTTTTAATTATGTTCTAAGTCAAATTTCATGCACCATAGAGATTCCTCCCATGGAGTAGATTCCCAAGGAAATCGGCAGAATTGGCTCTGGAGTTGACTCTTCTAAATGCCTTGTTGCATTATCTGCAGCTTTTTGAATGAATTTCAGGTTATATTTGAAGTCCTTATACATTTTCTTGCCATGTGGTCAAGTCCAAAGCTGCATCCAAACTCTAGAATCCCATGTTATCATCAATTTTCCTTTGATAATTAAAAACACTTGGATAAATACAAAGCTGGGCATAGTAGCCCTTTAATTTTTTTACTTCCTTAAGCACCAGCTCTTCAGTTCTGTCAATGCCTCTTTGTTCCCATAGGAAAAAAACAGCTATTATTCTGCTTTGCTCGAGCATCTGTGAGATGAAGCAAAGTTTGTGATTGAGACCCCTTTGTCAAAAGATTCTAGAGCCCTTTCAGTTAGCCAATACTGTATATTTATACAGTGGTACCTTGTATAAAGGAATTAATTCATTCCTATTGAAATTATGTTAAGCAAATTTTCCTTTATACAAATTTCCCATAGGAATGCATTGAAAACAGAGTAATCCCATTTTTATGTTGTATGGATTCACCCCATAGGCGATTATGTTAAGCAAATTTCCCCTATCTCTGGAATTTTTATGCTGTACAAATTTTATGTTATACAAACTGTTTGTTATACAAAGGTCCACTGTATTTGGCAACAGAGCTTAAAAAGTTGTACTGTACTGTTTTACTACCTGCCTTTTACTCTACAAGCATCCCTGTGCCCAGGAATGTTAAGAGTTTATTAGTTGGTTATGCTCAGTTCAAGTTTGTTGATAAGACTGAGATATAATAACAGTCTAAGGCAGGCATGTCCAAACTTTGGACTTCCAGATGTTTTGGACCACAACTTCCACAGTCCTTTGTCATTGGCAATCTAAGCTTAGAATTCTGGGAGTTGTGATCCAAAACATCAGGAGGGCTGAAGTTTGGACATGCCTTGTCTAAGGCCACCCAGGGAGTTTCCTGGCTCAGTGGGGACTTGAATGGGTATCTCCCAAGTCACAGTTCAGCATTCTAACCAGGACAGTGTTGAGTCTGATTGAAGGGCAAAGGTGGCCTTCTTGGTGGTTGCATCTAATTTACAGATATTTCCATCTTGGCAGGATATGTTGGCTCCACCTTTGTCAGTGCCTCTCCAAATGGAAAATAATATTTTTAGGCAAATGTTTGCTGTGTTCATTTTGTCTAATGTTTTGTGTGTAGTACTTTTCTATCTTTATTATATTGTTACTGTTTCTGCAATTGTACTGTATTTTATGTGTGTGTTGTGTCATTACAGTCATGACCGACTCTTCATGACTCCATGTCCATGGATTTTTTTCTTGGCAGGAATACTGGAGTGGCTTGCCAGTTCCTACTCCAGGCACCCTACAGCACCTGGTATTCCCTGGTGGTCTCCCATCCAAGTTCTAACCAGGACCAATCCTGCTTAGCTTCCGAAATCAGATGAGATCGGATGTATTTTATAGTTGTTATTAATTGTTGTTAGCCATCCTTAGTACACTTCCATTGATTTGATTTGATTTATAGCCTGTGTTTCTCCCTTAAAGGGAAAGCAAATTACAAAATAGGTAAAAGACAAAAAAAAAGCTAAGAAATGCAAGAAATGACATTATTTAGAAGCAAATATGCGTATTATATCCTGTTAAACCAATGATCTGAAAAAGTATGCCTATGTGGAACTTAAAAATTCTGCATCCCTCATTAAGGCTCTTGGGTACTCTATCTCTCAGTTTCTAAAGGCCTACCTGGAAAGAAATGTCTTTACCTGCAGAAAGACCTGGGTGGGAACAAAAGGAGATATTTGCCCTCTCCATGCTTTGCCCACCAGGATATTCCATCTTACATCAGTGTAGACTGCTAGGGCAGGGTGGTGGTGGAGGAGCTGCCATTGTTATAAATGAATGAATTAATGAGTGAGTGAGTGAGTGAGTGAGTGAGTGAGTGAATGAATGAATAAATAAATAAATAAATAAATAAATAAATAAATAAATAAATAAATAAATAATGTGTGGTGCTTGAGATGTGTGCAAAAATCTCCTTGGTTTTAGCTGCCATTCAGGGGTGGTGAGATCCATTAACTAGATGTGTTTGATGCTCTATTTCCTTAACTCATTCATTATTTGCTAGCACCCCTTGACATACTGTACTTCTGGGGGTACATTTCTTTTTTATTGCAAACATCACCAACCAGAAATGATGTTTGGGAGGAAGAAAGGGAAGCAGAACCTGGAAGGCTTTGGGAAAGAATTTCACAACCAGCCGCTGATAAATACTTTCTCTTGTTTTCACAGTGCATGGCAGAGCACCAGAAGGGCAAAAGTCCAGATTTTTTTTAAAAAAAAAACACACACAGCAGATGTTAATAAACCTGCAAAACTTTGGCTTCTGAAACTTCATCCCAGTTTTTTTTTGTTTGTTTGTTTGTTGTTTGTTTGTTTTTTTGCACTGGAGCTGTCAACATTGTGGAAGATTTTGTTGAATTTTTGGGAAAAGGAAGGAAGGAAGGAAGTTTCCCTAGCTCTGCATTGTCTATATACCAAATATATCATGGAGTATTTCTCAACATATATTTTCTTTGTAAGAGCCTTGCCTTAGCTCCTTCTGAAGCTTATTTGTGGCACTACTAGAGGCATGCAATATACATGAGGAACCCAGTGGAAAGTTCAGCCCAGGTTAGTTGCAAAGCTGCTGCCATCATCAGCAATTCCTTCATTCATGCTTCAGACATTGCACATAGTTTTACATAGAAGAACGGACCTGACTACATTCCTATTCCACCCAGAGTAGCCTTTGGGCTAGATGGCTGCAGTATATTAAATAAATAAATAAATAAATAAATAAATAAATAAATAAATATTCCTCTGTTGCTCAAGAAATGAAAATTGTACACTCAAATGTCGTTGTGTCATTTACTTTTGCCAATAAGCTTATGCTATGGCATTATTTTAATGGAGATGGCAGGAATTGAGGCTGTGACCCTATTTGCTTGCAAAGCATGTGCTCCTTGCTTGCAAAAGATAACTCCTCCTCCCAAGAATATAGGTTTAGATCTATACAGAAAATGGCTTTAGGTTGTAATCCTGTCTTCAGTTAAGCTGCTTAAATGCTCTCTGTGAAGGCCATGGGATTTATGAAGTCGGTCTGCAAATACCAGCCATTGTATATTGTCAAATGTACAGATTCCCATTGCCCTCGTGTGCTTAGATGTGCCTGTGCAAACAGGAAGGCACATTAATATATCTTTTCTGTCCATCTGCGCTCTTTGTTATTTTTGGAACTTACATTGGAGTCATTCGGATGTAACTAAGTAGAATTTATCATTACATGAATGGAACCTTGATTTCATGCTTTGACTTCCCTTTTTAGCTGGCCATTATTTTGAGTAAGAGTGCACAATTTGCTAAGCTAGGACAGTTGTCTGTGCGGGGGGGGGGGGGAAGCAAATGTTAGTGCGGGTTGCTCCTGTTATATTTTACTAGTAGGAATGAAGGATGCCCGACATGATGTGGTGGACAGAGTTATGGACTAGGACTCAGGAGACCTGGGGTTCAGATCCCAATAGGGCCATGGAAACCCATTTCAGGGTGGGGTGCAGGATTGGTAATCACGTTCCTTAAATATATCACTTACCCTTGAATTTCCAATTAGAATCACAAAAAGTCAGTTCCAGCTTGAAAGCACATAATGCAATAGGAGTAAACAATGGGGTGAAATGCAGTGGTGATTATTTTTTTAATATTAAATGCTTCCTATCTCACTGTCTCAAATCCCCCAAAGACATCCTCCACTTGAAAAGGATCTCTATGGAGCGCCACCTGCCTCGATGCACAGTAGTGTGCCGCGAGATGTTGCCTGGTGTGCCGTGGGAAAAATTCTCCCTAAGCACATCCGATCGGCACGGTGATTTGCCGCAAGGCTTCCTTTGGGAGATGAGTTCCTCCCACAGGTCTGAGACGCGGTCCTGGGGAGGAGCAGCCACCTTTCCCGGCGTGCCTGGCCGTGGGCGGGAAGGATTAGAAATAAGGGAGGAGGAAGAGGAGGAGGAGGAGGAGGAGGAGGAGGAGACTGGAGAGCGAGAGAGTGAGAGAGAGCGAGATGCGCAGGCGATTGCGGCAAAGGGCACTCCAGCCGCTCTTAAAGGTTCTTGGGGTTGGTTCCCCCCTCCTCGCTCACCGAACCCCCTCCCTCCCTCCCCGCCTTGCGCACTCGCTGTTTGCCTCCTGAGGGTAGGAGCGCGCGTGCGCATCCCTCTTTAAGGGTGGGGAGCGGCCGGCCGTTGACAATGGTCTTTTTTGTGGGGGGGGGGTAAATAAAGGGGAGGAAGTGGGAGGCTGAGGATTGGATTCCTAGGACCTAGGGAGGAGACGGGGATGGGGTCCCTTCCGGGCCCTGTGGCTGCCTGGCTGGAAGGAGGCGGGGGAGAGGGATATACTGGAAGGGGGTAAAAGATGGGGGTTGGGGGTATGAAGAGCCTCCCCCAGCCCCACCTTCCTGGGTTTGCAAGTTCCTCTGAAAAAAAGTGCCAGGAGGAGGGAGGGGGAAGGTAAGGGCAGGCGGACATTTTGATAGGGATGCCTTGGGAAGGCCTGGGCTGGAGGATGGATTTGTTGTTGTTTTTTTGGGGGGGTGAGAAGTGTGTTTGTGTGTGTGTGATAGGCACAGAGTTAAATTTTTTAACATTTTCTAATGGTGGTGTGCCTCGTGATTTTTTTCATGAAACAAGTGTGCCTTTGCCCAAAAAAGGTTGAAAAACACTGCCCTAAGCACATCCGATCTCACCTGATTTCGGAAGCTAAACAGGGTCGGTCCTGGCAAGTACTTGGATGGGAGACCACCAGGGAATTCCAGGTGCTGTAGGCGCCTGGAGTACCATGTTTCCCCCCAAATAAGACATCCCCCGAAAATAAGACCTACTTACAGTTTTGCCTCTCGCTGAAATATAAGGCATCCCCCTGAAAATAAGGCCTCCCCGGTAATAAGATAATAATAAATGTGTACTGTATTCTTCTTCATGGAAAAATAAGACATCCCCTGAAAATAAGTCCTAGTGCATCTTTGGGAACAAAAATTAATATAAGACACTGTCTTATTTTCAGGGATACACTGTAGGAGCTGGCAAACCACTCCAGTATTCCTGCCAAGAAAACTCCATGGACATGGGGTCACGAAGAGTTGGTCATGGCTATCACAATTTCTCTCTGTATCTATCTATCTCTCACACACACACACACACACACACACACACACACACACACACACACACACACACACACACACACACCGAGCCCCATGAGGTGAAATAGAGTTGATAGGAAGCTTTCGGTTAAATTAAATACTCAATGGAGATTGCTGGGGGGATGAGAGCACAAAGAAGTATGCATCTATTGAGATGCATATTGAGGTGTGAATACTAAATTGTAATCTGGCTCAGTCTAAGTTGGCATTCTGTGCTCTAATAGCAGTAAACGTGGGCAAATCTGTATGTTTACGGATTCTGAATTGGTCTTCCAGCACTGTGTGATGAATTAAAATACTGTATACATATACAGTGGTACCTTGCTTTACGAGCATAATCCGTCCTGGAAGCATGCTCGTAAGCCAAATTACTCATCAATCAAAATAAATTTTGGCATAGGAAATAATGGAAACTCAAATGATTCATTCTGGGGACATAATTTCCATTACAGTGGTACCTCGGATAACAACTGCCCCGGATAACGAATAATTCGGATAACAACTGCAAATTTCCGGGTATAGGGCTACCTTTGATAATGAATTTTCCCTATGGGCTGCCTTGGATAACGAACCGCAATTCCTAGGTATAGGTCTGCCTTGGAGAATGAATTTTCTCTATGGGCTGCCTTGGATAACGAATCTTCCTATGGGCTGCCTCGGATAACAAATTTTCCCCATGGACTGCCTCAGATAATCAATTTCCAGCATGCATCAGTAAAAAAGTTATCCCGGGTGGCATTGCATCTGTACCTTTAAAGTGCACTTTTTAAAGAGTTTTAAGCAAAAAACCAGGTGTCTGTGCCTTTTTCCTAGGCTCCAGAATGGATTAAACAGTTTCCCATTCATTCCTATGGGAAACTGTGTTTCGCATAACGACGTGTTTCGGATAACAACTAACCTCGGAGAATGAATTACCGTCATTATCCGAGGCACCACTGTATTTCCTATGGAGAAATTTGCTTTGGCAGGGAATCTTAACGTTCAGCTTTCCCCATTGTGGCTCATTCACCATTTTTAAATCTCCCTCCTGTTGCAGCGGGCGGACGCCCCAGCACAAGGAGGGAGAGTTTTAAAAGGCAAATGCGCCAAAGTGGGAAAAGCTCTTTCCCCACTTTGGCGTGTTCACCTTTTTGAAACCCCCCTCCAAGTGCTGGGGAGGACGCCCACCCCAGCACAAGGAGGGAGATGATGTCAAAAAGCTAAACGCCAAAGCGAGAATCCAGCTCCTCCAAGGCGAGCAGCGGTGGTGGTGGACGGGTGACCCGTGGTGCTTGTATATTGAGGCATCGCTCGTTGATCAAGTCAAAACTTTTTAGAAATTTTTGCTCGTTGATCGAAATGCTTGTAAACCGTGTTCGTTAACCAAGGTACCACTGTATTCTTTCCTTGGGGCTTCCATGCATAGGCAAAATAAGGTGGGATTTAAAATTTGATACAGTACATCTGATCCAGTGAAGTACTTCTTTTCTACTATTAGACAAATTAAGACCAGTTATTGGTGCTATCTGCATGAATGTTTATCACACACATCCCTTGAAAATCGAATGAATCCCGCTATAAATAGTCTTTCTCTTTTGTAGGTCACGAGCCTGGTCTTGTACAGCTGGTAAACTACTACAGAGGAGCTGATAAACTTTGCCGCAAAGCTTCTTTAGTGAAGTAAGATCTCTGTCTGTGTTACGCTTGTATTTGTGTATGTGTCACTTTAAAACTATGTTACTCTTTTAAAATGTGACCACTAGCAGAATCCTCTCAGACAACATAGCCATATGGGGATTGCTAGTCCAAAAAAAGCCACAAAATATCTCTGAGTTCTGACACGTATATGTAGTAATATCATCTTTATTTTGTTTTGTTTTGTTTTCATTTTAACTATTGGGATGTGTTTGAGGGCAAAAAAAATCAATATTATCAATTTTATCACACACACAAGAACTACCAGTGGGCATACAAATAAAAATAATATGAGTTACGCATTTGACTAACAAAATAGAACATATGACTCTGACGTTTAGAATTATGAAGATTGTAAGACCATGTGGCCTTGTGACCATTTAGTGGGTCGTTAAATTTGAGAGAAAGTAGTTGGTGAAATGTCGCTGCTGTCTTACACTCGCTTGGTGTGAATAACTCGAAAGCAGAATTTAGTTGTGTTAACAAATTGTTTGATTTATTGTTTTAATTACAAAGAATCAGTCAATGTATGTGCATTGCTGGCCTTCTTGTTTGTATGTATTTAGAAAATCTTGTATTAATGTAGCCACAGTTTACCACATTGCCTGTATCCTAAACAATGGTTTATCTTAACTATGCATTGTCAGAAACAAGGCAGTCTCACAGTGTTTGCTTTGAAGCTGGTTTGTGAAGATTAATTTCTTTTTTTGCCCATGTGCACAAAAGGCATAATCAGAGATGATCTGAGGCTATTCACAGGAGATTTATTAAAGTCACAGCAGATAAACAGAGAATAATATCCATGAAATGAAGGCACACCTTAAGGCAAATCAGTTAATTTCTAACACAATACAATGCAATGATGAAATGAAAAGTGTAAAGCAGAGCAATCTATTAAAGTTCAGATGAAATAATAATCATGTAAAATTAGCCACAGTTAGCCCTTTTATAAAATCACTCTATTTCTCCCAACCTTTTGCCAGCCTTTTAGTTGAAGTGCACAATGTTCAGCAGTTTGGGGCCTTAAGACTGAGAAGGAAAACATATAGCTACCTATTTTAAACAACAGCTTCATGAAGATTCACATGAATGTGGAGAACTGATCCAGAAGGGTCGACATGGGAAACTCAGAAGGAAAGTATAACGCAAACTAGTAAAGCAAAGCAAAAGCAAAGTGTGCTGGTTGTATACCGCTCCATAGCGCTTAAAACAATCTCTGGGTGGTTTACAAGTAATTATGCAGGCTGCAAATCCCCCCTGCCGCCGCAAGCTGGGTACTCATTTTACTGACCTTGAAAGGATGGAAGATTCAGTGAACCTTGAGCCAGTTACCTGGAATTGAACCCAGGTCATGAGCACAGTTATAGCAGTAGTACAGTAGTTTAACCACTGCGTGATGGATGAGGTTCAGTTTTCGCATAAACCATGCTTTAACATGAACTGATATGACTGCAGTGAGAGAAAGCTACACGGTGGGTTGTCTCGGGGATTACCAACATTTGAGGAAACAGAGCATTTTTATATGAGATATCCCATGGATAATGGTTCAGTCATGAAGAGAAGAATGCCCATGTGTGAAGCAGCCCAAGAGTTACTTATGATGGCTCTTCTACAGGGCATGTCTTATGTAAGGCAGTTTCTGTATTTTAGACCCAGAAGTCTTGTTGCTGCTTCCTCCATACAACTGCATTTCCTTCACTATTGATCAAGTCTAGACATTCCAGAGTTAATGTCACAACACAGGGTTTTGAGGAACAGAATATACTGCATTTGATTTCAGGCACTTCTCTTTTATTTAGAATAGCAAAAATGGATGATTCTCCAATATGGACTGCACAATTTAAAAGATTATGAAATGCCCAGTACTCCTTAAAATATATATAAATCTTTTAAAAATAGATGAATATATAAATAATAGATATTAAAAATAGATAAATATCCCTTCAGAGATCTCCTTTCAGAACTTGATTTGATTTCCCCTAAGAGTTCATCTCTGATTCAGCAAGAGAAGATGCTTGCGGGCTTGTTTTTACTGGATAATATGGAGTAGCATTATGTAAGCCCTTTAAGTGGCATCTGTATGCAACACATACATAGATATGCCTTGGAGCTAGATCATTAATTCAGCCTAGCATTTCTAAATGCCCATGACCTTTCCCTCTGAAGCCAAACTAAATCACTTGGTGATGTTGCCATAGCTGTGTTCTCTTTTTACGATTGCGCTGTAATGCTAGATATCAAATTACAGTACAGTAATTGTACTGTAATTTCTCCTCCTAAAACTATTCCTCCTTTCTCCTCCTAAAACTATTGCTAAGTTTGGTGGTGCAAGCGTCAAAATGTCTGATGGATTACAATGTTCCTTGACCATGAACAAATTAACCTAAAATACAGTACTGTACTTAAAAATAAGCTTATTATTGTTTGGGATGTATCGTCTGCAATGATTATCAGGAGCTTCCACATTTTAGGCATCCAGTAGGGAAAGTGCATGTTTTCTCCCTCTTTCATTATACTAGAACTTAAGACTATCCAAAGAAGTGGAATGGTGGGAAATCCACAAGTCAGCTGTGGTTCTCTGTATACCCAAAATTCACACGTTTCAGAGAAGAGACGTGAATGTGTATGAATGAATCTTTTAGACATCTTGAAGCATGAGGGTCTTGTCAAAATTAAGTTGACAAGGAAAAAATAAATAAAATCTCTGTTCCCCCCTTTTTGTTTAGATTAATCAAGACAAGCCCCGAATTGGCAGAATCTTGCACGTGGTTCCCAGAATCGTATGTGATTTATCCGACTAATCTAAAGACTCCAGTAGCTCCAGCACAAAATGGGATCCATCATCTGATAAGCAACCCAAGAACGGATGAAAGGGAAGTCTTCCTGGCCTCCTACCAGAAAAGAAAAGAGAGTGGAGAAGGGAATGTTTGGATAGCAAAATCCTCAGCAGGTGCTAAAGGTTCGTGCTTAGTGGAACCCCTGGAGCCTGTTGCTTCTTAGGGTTTTCAATTCTAGATTGTAGAGATGCTAGATTACCGTGGTGGCTCGGAGACTGGCCTTAAATCAGAAAATCCCCAGTTCAAATTTCTCCTTTGCCACAAAACCATGGGATGATCTTGCCCCACCGGCTAGATCTTCATCTCATTTTCTGGGAAGCTGGTGATAATCTTGCTGCCTTTTAAAACAAGCTTGTTGGAAGGATAACTGGAGGGAGGCCTTGGGAAATGTTCTCTCAAATAAGCTGTTCTGCTGTGTTACCTGCATTGCAACTCTTCTGATTTTCCCCGAATGCATAGCATGCTGCTGCTGCTGTGTTCTATGGTGATACAGTTGTTTCCTGGACTTCATAATTCTCTTTCTGTGCAGAGCTTGCTGCTATTGTATTACAGTGGACCCTCGTATAACAAGCGGTTTGTTAAACAGAAAATCCTCCGAAAGGAAAAAATTCCGGAGATAGGGGGAAATTGCTTAACAGAATCGCCTATGGGGCGAATCCGTACAACAGAATAACGGTCATCATTAAGGATTAATCCATTTTCAATGCATTCCTATGGGAAATTTGTACAAAGGAAAATTTGCTTAACATAATTTCATTTGGAACATATTAATTCCTTTATACAAGGTACCACTGTACATTGTTTTCATGCCTTCATTGAAGTCTAGAAAGCTTGAGTCTTATGTCTTCCCTAAAGCTGCAACAACGTCTAGGGATGGGACTTTGGTATTAGCCTGAATGGAAAATAATATGAAAGAGGCTCTTATTTTCCGTTCTTTCATTGATTTCTGAGAGAGAGACTCAAAACACAAATGATTCATATTGATGAGAGAGAGCAAAACAACTCTATGATTCTATGATTCTTTGATTCTATAAGAGGTTTATGCTCTTTCGTGTTTCCCTCTTTCATGTAAACTTTATTTCACCCTTTGTATGTCAAATTACTTGATAAATTTTCTGTCCAATAGGGTTACAAGGGCTCTTGCAAGGGCACGTTGGTGTGATCAATGAGGGCTGTCAACAAATGAGGGAATGGGAATGTTGAAACTGTAGAAGGCCCTAGAACCCAGTGAGAACTGACTTTTTTCTGTTATTTATTTTGGAATGTTTATTATTGTTGTTGCTTTTGCCAAAACAAAATTCTAGATCTGGGTGAATTATTCCACCATCATTTCTTTTGCTACTGCCAGGCAGCCTGCCTATTCCGGTGTGCCTTCTTGGGACTATAACCAGCTATAGAGACTGTCCCCATTACAAGGACATTACCAACATTAGTTATGCTGAACATGCCCTCCATATGATTCCTAGTAGACTTTCCTCTTGAGGTCTATAAGACTGGCTTTCATATTCAAATAAGTATCAGGCTCCAAGACCTGAGTCCAGTTGATTATGCAGAACTAAAGTAAATCATTTAATTAATGGGATTTACATATGCATTATCTCCCTATAAAGTATTGACTGTATAACCAGTAAGTTCAGTGGATCTTCTCTATATGCAGCTGAATTTAAACCAGTAGCCCCTTAGTTACTCTAGTCATTTTGTGTTGGCAAGCTTTCTGTTTAACTTGTTGGTGTGTTCTTTTCCTGGATAGGGGAAGGAATTCTTATTTCTTCAGAGGCTACCGATCTTTTGGATTTTATAGATAATCAAGGACAAGTACATGTGATTCAGAAATACCTTGAGAAGCCTCTGCTGTTAGAACCAGGTCATCGCAAATTTGATATTAGGTAATGTTAAAACTATATTCACACTGAAAGGATTTAATAACAGGTAAATCTGATTTGGAAATTTGATACACAATTATTTTTTTATAATATTGTATTTTGCCTGCCTTTAGAAGCTGGGTGCTAGTGGATCACCAGTATAATATCTACCTCTATAAAGAAGGCGTTCTACGGACTTCTTCAGAACCTTACAATAGTGCTAATTTCTTAGATAAAACCTGCCACTTGACCAATCACTGCATACAAAAGGAATATTCTAAAAACTATGGAAGATATGAAGAAGGGAACGAGATGTTTTTTGAGGAGTTCAGTCAATATCTCATGAGTGCTTTGAATGTGACTCTGGAGAATTCAATCTTGATACAAGTCAAAAATATAATAAGGTAATATTTTTGTGTGTACTAAAGAAGTATGTTGAGGACTCTTGTCAAAGCAAAACTTGCTTTTATTTATTGTATTTATACCCTACTCTTCCCACAGGAAACTCAAAGCAATGCATATTATGCTACCTAGTTGTCTTAATTTATTTGTACCAACCCTATAAAGGGGTCAGAATAAGAGATGTCACCAGTGAACATTATGCCTAGAGATAATATTTACACCTAAACTCCAGTTCTATTTGAAGTCTTAACCCACTATACCATGGTGGCCATTGCCTCAGTTACTGTACCTGTACATTAATATCTCACTTAGCAGTCAAGATAAGCTAAAATTCAGCAACACCTAGGAAAGAGATCAAATATTACCTTTTGTTCATTCATTCACTTTTTCACACCTCTCATGAAATGGCTTTTCTTGGGAGGATTATGTCGAGATACTTTTCCATGTAACGTTTACTCTTGAAATGGGTTGAGCAGATAGAGTGGATTCCCAGTTGAATTTTCTTCCCTCAAGGGGCTGCACGGATCGCCAAGAATACCAAAATCCACAAAAAATAATAACGGGAAAAGAATAATAAAAAGAAAAGCCTAGAAGACCACTTCAAGTTATGAAATGAAGGCACAATGAGGTGTTAAATGTTGGGGGTGGGTGCCCTCTGACTTTAAAAGGTGAATTTCAGCTTCTTGGGGCTTCTGGAAATCACAGTTCACCCGTTTTTGCCAGAAAAAGAGTGGCCAAATGGAGGGCTGGAGCCCCATAAAAGAACCCGAGGAAGGGTCTGCACTTTGGCCACCATTGTATGGTGAAATCAAGTGTGATGAAGTCTGCTTTCTTTGTTCTTCAAGAGATGAATAATTAGACAACAGTTTCCCACACTTGAAATTGTCCGATTTCAACTTCATGGTTTCCAGTCCAGTGAAATTCAGATTTGTGTGGGCATCAGAAGCTTGGATTTCAGATGCTCCAGGATAAGGGTAATAGCAAAAAATGGAACTTTTAAAGAAACCTCAAAGTCCCTTGGGGGAAAAAACAGCTAGTTTGTAATGATCCTCAATTAAATAAGACAAATGGAGTTGGGAAGACACAGATGCGCTGCAGAAAATGTCACCCCAGTGACTGGGAAAAAAGTCGATAGAAATGGGCATGAATTGTTTTGTGTCAGGTCGTCCTAAGTCGAATCCCTGCCCCACCACTCCATGTCAGTGGGCAGCTACTGGAGGATGCAACGAAGAGATGTCTGCGCTCCTGCTAGGAATGGAAGATTGTGTGACAAGGAGGGAATGAGAACACATGCTGGTTTATGAGTAAGGGAGCCTGGGTGGGGGGTAAGTTGCCGCACCAACAACTCAGGACACACACACACACACACCCCGCGCCAAGTGATTCATGCCCATGTCTAGTCTGTGATGATGACTGACCTCCTGGCCCCTTCAAGGATTATCAAATTCTGAATAAGAGTGAATAGTAGATAGACGTTAAGCAGAAGTGAAAAGTCTTTGGCGATTCATATAATTTGGAGTTCCCAATTTCCAGAAATATCAGTCAGCTGCCTCATGGTAGAGAATTATGGGAGTTGTGGTCCAAAAGCTCTGGGTGATTAAGAATTCTCTATTCTCTAGTCACCAGTCTATCCCAGTTGCAGCAGTTGAATGGGACGTCATTGTGAAAAATAGGTAGATCTAGTTCATTTCAGTGCCTAGTTGAGAATATTTTCTTGGATGGCACTTTCGTCTCAATCACACATTAAAAGTTGCTTCCAAAACCTTCGAGTTTAACATACTTCAATTGTTTTAGGGGTGGAAACTTAAAATACTTCTGATGCCTGATGGATGTGCCCTTGACTCTGTTCACAGAAGCTGCCTTATGTGTATAGAACCTGCTATCAGCACCAAACACCTTCACTACCAGAGTTTCCAGCTCTTTGGCTTTGATTTCATGGTGGATGATGACTTGAAGGTTTGGCTAATTGAAGTCAATGGTGCCCCTGCTTGCGCTCAGTACGTATACTTTTGTTGTTATGTACTAATAAACAAATAAAGGTATATGTGAGTAATGCCACAATTTCCTGAAATTTTCTGTTCCAAAATTCTGGCAAAAAATAGAGTGACATTCTTATTGGAGATACTATTATCTCACATTTCTTTTGAAGCAGGGACTACACAAACAGAAAAAAAAAGCAATCCTCCCCCAGGGGTGTGTTTCCTACATTGACAGGAGCTGGATTTAATGTTCCATGGGGTCACGTCCAGCTTCCCAGATCTATGTTTTTATTATTCTCGAAGCCATGATGCCAGATAGCTGCGTTCATGAATTCAAACACAGGTCCTTTGATTAATTTGAGTTGGAACGCAGGATCTCCTGCATGCAAAGCATTTACAGACTATGGACTGTTGAGAGCAGAGGAAACTCCATTTAGAATGAAAGACTGTTTGAGTTCTGTTGACTTGTACACATGTGGAAACACACAAGTGTCCTGTCCTTCCCTCCTGTCAGTGCAACATGGGGGAAAAGGCATCTCTATCAATGGAGATTCCCACATGCCATGCATTTCTGATCCTTCCAAAATCTGCTTCAGGTCTTTCTCTGATGGAACAGCTGCAAACAAAAGTCACACAACTGTTGGCTAGAATCAAACAAGACTTTCTTAAAATAGAATTACTAAGTCCAGAAATTCCACACATGTCTTTCTTGCCTTTTGATGAGCCATTTGTTCCTCAGGTTGTTGAAATATTTTTATACAGTACTTCATTCCTCTTCTCTCTTGACAACTGGAGTGGGATGATGCAAGCAAAAGAGGGTATGAATGCTGTTGCCGTCTTTAATGACAGCATTAGAAGAGGAAACAGCCAAATAAATCAGTCAGTGCATGACAAATTTATAGCAGCTTTATCAGCAAGAATAGATGCTGACTTTCAAGCTAAACTGAAAGCTTGCTCGTCCACTGATAAAGTGTCATGGGGCCTTTTCACACGACCCCTAAGATCCGCTGGTCCCTTAAATTCGGACCAGAGATCTTGGGGGTTCGTTTCTGTTCCTGCGTCCCCACCCCTGAGCACTTCCTGCTCCTGTCGGCGTGAGGGGGGAGGGGAAAAAAGGACAAAAGAAGCCTTTACTAACCTGCCGGTGCCGGTCGAAGTTGCCACGAGCCCCATTACTTCCTGGTTCCTTCTCAAGGGGCTCTTAAAGGGGCGGGAGGCAAAAAAACAACAGACAAGCCAGGAGAGCCTGGCACTCTCATCCGCATCAATTTTTTTTCACCTGCAGAGAGCAGGTAAATGAAAAATGCGCTGGGTCGCGCTAAAGTGGGCGGGGTCGCACTTAATTGTCTCCAAACTCCGGAGCTGGTGGGGAAACATTTCTAAGCTCCGGAGCTGGGAGCCATTTGCAGTGCAGCTTAGGGGTCGTGTATAAACGCCCATGGATGGACCTGACCTGTGGTCCATCCTCTGCACATTTTTCTCTATGTGTGTGTTTTCCATATGCTCCTAGATGGTGTTCTGCATATGTACATTATTTAATCCTAACAAGAATTGAAAACCTTGTTCTGCTTAACAACAAAAACAACATTATCAGAAATAGCATCACCAGAGCTACCAAAAACTACAGCATTGGGAACAGCATAAATACCATGCAGATCTATTTAATGGGAATTTTAGGTTAAAGCATGTATCTGTTATATGAGATCAGTAAAAACATTTATAATTTTATTGGCTGTGTTTGGTATTAACAACAACAGTAACAACAACAATGCCTCTTCTGTCTTCTAAAAACATTCTGAATCTGGCCTTAGATAAGTGTGGGCCAGAAAATAGATATGAAATGAATAAGTAAGTACATTTTATCACCAGTTCATGATATTCTCCATTTTCCCTGAATTTGATAACCACATCAATAATACATTATGTAGCCGAGTTTGAATATCAGAACAAACCATGGTATGGGTTGTTGAAGTCTGGCTTTTTGCAGCTTGTGAAACCCTCTCTGTTATGTGGACACAAAATACAATCTGAAACTTTGGCTTGTTCTTCGCTTATGAATGCTGGCTTGTTTAAAACAGCGCTGCAGTGAAGACTCTGCTCGTGACCTGAGTTTGATCCCAAAGGGCTCGGATAGCCAACTCAAGGTTGACTCAGCCTTCCAGCCTTCCAAGGCCAATAAATAGAATATCCAGCTTGCGGAGGGGTAGCCTGGATAATTAAAATTGTAAGCTGCCCTGAGAGTTCTTTTAAGTGCTATTGTGTGGTTCATAGCAACACACTTTAAGAAGATAACATAAGAAGAACCATGCTGGATCAGGCCAAAGGCCCATGTGGTCCAGCTTCCCGTATCTCAGTGGCCCCACCAAATGCGTCTGGGAGTGCACGAGACTAGATATCTGTCTCCTGATACCACTCCCCTGCATCTGGCCCTTGAAGTACCCCAGTTTTAAGCCTGGAGATTACACATCTCCATCATGGTTTGTAACCTGTGATGGACTTTTCCTCCAGGAATCTGTCCAGTCCCCTTTTGAAGGCATCCAGGCTAGATGCCATCACCACATCCTGTGGCAGGGAGTTCCACAGACTACCAACATGCTGGGTAAAAAAAGTATTTTCTTTTGTTTGTTCTCACTCTCCCAGCCCTCAATTTGAGTGGATGCCCCCTAGTTCTTGCATTTTCTGAGAGGGAGAAGAGCGGTCCTCTATCCACTTTACGTCTCAATCATATCCCCCCTCAGGCGCCTTTTTTCCAGACTAAAGAGCCCCAAATGTTTCAGCCTTTCCTCATAATGTTTTAGCCTTTCCACTTTACCCTAAAACCAATGCTTGGTGTTTTTTTCTTGATCTAATTTTAATTGTTCTCTTCTTGTTTTTGACTTTCAGGAAACTTTATGCAGAGCTTTGCCAAGGCATAGTAGATGTAGCCATCTCCAGCGTCTTTCCTCTTAATGACACCCCACAAAGGCAGATGCAGCAATCAATATTTATTAAGTTATGATATTTTTTTTCAACAAGCCGTCCGTGTAACACACATGGGAGTGTTGCTACCTGTTGGAGAGAAAAAAAAGAAACATGGATTAATTGCTTCATTATGCTGAAAAGGAGGCAAAGACTTCAGATCATATTGGGATGTCAGAAGAAGAAGAAAGTCCAAGATGAACCAACGTTTTCTCATGAACTCTGTATCTGTTTGGGAAACATTTGCTTTAGAAACAATTCCTGTGTAACTGAAGCAAATCTCTCTGGGAGAACAAGAACAGTGTATTTTTATCCCTTTAAATACAAGGAAAATAAGGGATATCATTATTATTTTTCCTTCACTCTGTCCCTTACCATGTAATAAATTATTTTAGCAGTTGATTAGTATATTTATCCTTCAAAGGACTTCATAGCTCAGAGGGTGTTTTTTCCAACTTAATACATGGGATTATTTTCTGATTTTTTTTCACCTGCTGCAGCTCTAGTGCCTTAGCTTTGTTCCCAAATAACTTGTTTTTATTCTTGATTAGTTCTGTAGGTTTTTTTTTTTAAAAAAACCTCTCCTGTTCCATGGGGTATTAACCATCCATTGGGAAACTGTGTTTTTAACGTATATGTAGGTATGTGTATGTGATTGTTTTCTAAAGTACAAACGAGGAGCTCCAAGTGCAGTGAACTTGGCTTCTTTTTTTCTCTAATAGTACAAGCGGGCACAATTTATAAACCTAATTGGTGAGAACAGACCCTATTCTCCATATCCTGTTGTATGATCATCAGTGGACAAGCCCTCCAACATAAGCAGTCCCCAGCAGGCAACTTAAAACGGGTTTGTTAAAATTGCAATCTTATGAATGAAGCCCATAGCATATAATAACAAACATGCATAGTACTGGGCTGTATACCTGTGATCAGCTAGTAAGGCAAATAAGTAACATTCAGCTCCATTGGGTCTAAGTTATGCAGTCTGTCTCTAATGCAGTTTCTGTCCACTATTTTGTTGAACCCAGGATTTTGAATCTAACAAGGCATTGCAGAATATTTTCCTCAGTGTCGAGATTCAGTGCCATCAAAACATTCACGTCACCTCAACTCCAAAGCTGCTTCTGCTTTTAACTATAGCTGTCCTTTCATTGATTTTGGGTGTGTGCATGCATGTTTAAACTGCCCCCTCCCCCTTTCCTTCATGCTTTCCTTTGTTTTTTTCCTCACATTTCTTAAAAGAGCAAGGGAAGAGCTAGAAAGGAACATTATTTTCAAAGTGACAACAGAAGCTGCCAGTTGTTCATCTTTTTGCATGTCCCTTTACCATATTAAAAAGCTCCTGAAATCCAATCTTTAAAAGATCCCTGATCCTAGTGATTGTGGCCCAGTTCAGATCTCATAACCAGGCTGAGGTCCAGTCCATGCGTGTGGGCATGCGATTGTGTTCTCCCACCTTTGTACTTTGCACAGCCTGAATCCATTCCTGGTTTTTAGCAACTGTGGTTTGCCGACATCTGAACTGAGCAAACTAGGATTATCAACATCATGACCTGATTCGAAATTGCAGTTGGAAACCCAGACTAGAACATTGCTTGGGTACAAATAATGCCTCATGATAACCATGGCTTGTCCAGCTATGGAAACAATTTCTTTTCAAGGCAGCCAGATAATAGTGTGTCCAGAATGCTGGGCAGAGGCTTTCAGAAATAGGAAAACATTTGTTGTTTTTAATTGTAGCTCATACCACACTGGCTGTGAAGGAAGTCCACTTGCAGTGGGATGTGGCTGAAAACCCTTAATCATTTTCTGATACTGTATTGACCCTTCCCTAAAACTTGAGCTGCTAAGGGCTAGCTTCTGCTTATTCTTTTTCATGATCTGATTAGTTGCACATACAGGTCTTGCTCTTACGTGAAAGTTCAAAGATGATCTGTCAAAGAACCATAGTTACAAGTAAACACATGGTTCTTCCAGGTGATGTGTGTGACTCATGTTGGCTAGCTAGAATGTGCTCTAAACATGCCTTTTAAAAAATTTTTTTTGTTTCAGTCATAAACAAACTAAACATCCTAGCAAGGTTGGGCGCAATAGGAAAAAAATTAAAAATAACTAGAGTTTATTTAGGAAAAAGTGTTTTGGTCTCTTAAATCAAGAGGTAGTCTGAATAATCTCATGTATAATCTGTGTTGCAATTCTGTCTCTCCAAGACCTTTAATAAAGGAAAAGATGCTGATGAGATATTTACATCTTGATGCCATAAGTCTTTTCTTAAACCCATCTGATTCCAGTGGAACTTCATGTACAGAAATTGAGATTCACAGCCTTCGATTTAGTATGTGGAATGTTGCAGTAAACTTTGCAGATATTGGTTGCCAGGAATGGGAAAGAACAGGCAAGCATTTTATTTTAAAAAAATAATATTTTAGTAAAACATTGTCACTTCCAGATGTCATTGAATGTTGCATGTACAGAAAGCAATGGGTTAAAAAATGAAGAGTGGGTGCAATTTGGTAATATTGCAAAGCATACAAAACTGAATAAGTTAAATGAGGATACCTCTCTCAAATGAGCTGAGAATTTTATTATGGGTCTTTTAAATGGAGTACAGTGGTACCTTGTATAAAGGAATTAATTTGTTCCAAATGAAATTATGTTAAGCAAATTATCCTTTATACAAATTTCCCATAGGAATGCATTGAAAATGGAGTAATCCCATATTTATGTTGTATGGATTCGCCCCATAGGCAATTATGTTAAGCAAATTTCCCCTATCTCCGGAATTTTTTATATTGTACAGATTTTATGTTATACAAACTGTTTGTTATACAAGGGTCCACTGTATTTGTTCTTGCCATTGTACCTGTTCTGTTGCTGTTACTAGTGTCCCTCCTGCCAGCCACATGCCATGGCATAAGATTTTTCTTGGCTCAACCTATAACAGTGACAAAACCATGTCTTTCTAGTGCCTTCCTAGGGCATGTGTTGTGTCGTTACAGTTGTGACCAACTCTTCAGGACCCCATGTCCATGGAGTTTTCTTGGCAGGAATACTGAAGTGGTTTGCCAGTTCCTACTCCAGGCGCCTACAGCACCTGGTATTCCCTGGTGGTCTCCCATCCAAGTACTACCCAGGGCTGACCCTGCTTAGCTTCCGAAATCAGGCAAGATCGGATGTGCTTAGGGCATCTAGGCAGCTCCTGAGGCTGTTTATTTTTTCCCTCTTCGTTTTGGAAATGAAAAGAGCTAATGGCACTTCCCAGTGGATGTTGATTTCTGCACGCAGGGTCTCTAGTCAGCTGTTTTGCGATAGGTGGTCATTTAAATTCAAACATGTACAGATGTAGGGAAAAATGTCAGTCAGAGAAGTTGATTTTTATATATTTCTGAAATAATTTCTTCAGATTCCCTGAAGATAAATTGTTTTTGGGGAAGTCAGTGTTAAAAACATAGTTGGATGTGGATCCTGGTAAATTCCATGCTCTGTTCTGACAGGGAGAAAGGGATTATAATTTCTTCCTTTTCTAGAAATACCTGCCACATTAAGAGTTTTTGCTTGATAGGTTGGGATTAGAAAAAGAATTTTGGGAGACAGGGACCTAAATCCAGTGTTACACAAATGGTGCAGTTGCCAACATGACATCTCTATTCATTCCTGCAGTCCTCATGACCTGACATTTGCTTCAGGATTTCCTAACTGTCCTTGTCAGTGTATTTTTGAAGGGAGCACAGACAGAACTCCTAGCTCCCTCATCCCCTGCCCTCTGACAATGCCGGCCAGAGTCTGGCAAAACATCAGGAAGAAAAACTTCCAGAACATGATCAAACAGCCCGAAAAACCCACAGCAGCCATCTGCTGAGCAGATTTGTTGCTGCTGTGGGTATGTGTGATTTCCCCTTCCCCTGACTTCACTGAGACATATTTAGTTCTGTAAGTCCCTTCTGTGTTTGATCGCAGAAACAGATGAAATGCCAGCTTTGCAGTTAGAAGTGGAAATTCCTTAAGTGTTAAGGGGTGTTTGGTTTTTCAAGACAAGCCTTTCATAGCTCTACAAGGCACAATCTTGCTTGCTTTGGGGTTCGGCGATTATTTATTTATTTATATAATTTATACAATTTATATGCTGCCCACTACCCAAAGGTCTCCGGGTGGCTTACAATTAACATGAACAGTTAAAACAAAGCATTAAAATGTCAATGAAAAACATTTCAATCCAAAAAAACACTAAAATTGCCCTCAGGACCCACAATTTATGTTATGTCAGTTAAAAAACTTCTGGAACAGGAAAGTTTTTACCTGGTGCCAAAACGTCATCAACCTGGCTGAGGTCATTCAGAGTTATGGAGTCTGCTGTCACCAGTATGCTGATGACAGGCTGCTCTATCTCTCATTTTCTACCTCTGCAACGGAGGCTGTGCGGACCCTAGACTGTTGCCTGTCCACGGTCATGGAATTGATCAGGACTAACAGGCTCAAACTCAACCCTGTGAAGACCGAGTTTCTGTTCCAGGGGAGGGGGTCCCCAGGTGGGTACAATTGCCCTCCTCCCAGTTTTTGGGGACTGACCCTCCAGCTGGCGGAGAGTGTGAGGAGTCTGGGCATTGTCCTGGATCCAAGCTTTGTCCCTGGAGGTTCAGGTGGCAGCTGTTTCCAGGGCAGCCTTTTACCAACCTAGGCTTATCACTCAGATTCACCCATACCTGGACATGGATCCCCTTCGAATAGTTGTGCAGGCGCTGGTGATCTTGAGAATAGACTACTGTAACGCCTAATAATGGGAGAGGCTGTCTGGTTCTGAAGAGTGTAGCGAATCGACATCAGGTTTTATTCTGAACTATACATGAGCAATGGGAGATGTTTTCTGTTTCCCAAGGTAGATGTGGAACCTTGAATTGTATCTGTCACATTTGGATTAAAACCCGGAGTAGATTCACTATCCACTCCGAGTCAGTGGTTTCCGGTAAGTTGCACCTCCCACTGGCCATACTGATTGGAGATTCTGGGAGTTGTGTTTGTAAAGCAGAATTTTCAAGTTTCACCTCTCTGCCTACCCCAGTATAGTCTACTCTACACTTGCCTGTCATGTGGCTCTTGTGCCCTGCAGTAGGAGCCAGGAGTGTTGTCTGGTAAATTAAATAATGGCCACACCTCTTAGGGCTTGTTGGCAACTCAACACACAACCCAGATTGTGATGGGAAATAAAAATACTGGTTGTGGAGAACGAGCTCCTTATCAGGGAACATCTTGACTGTACTTAACTTCTCATGGAAATTGTACTGTAATATTAATAAACTTCTGAACAAACTCAGGACTGCCTAGAACAGTGGTGGCAAACCTTCAGCACTCCAGATGTTTTGGACCACAACTCCCACAGTCTTTTGTCATTGGTTATACAGGCTTGGAATTCTGGGAGTTGTGGTCCAAAATATCTGAAGTGCTGAAGATTTGCCACCATTGGCCTAGATTGAATGTTGTTTGGAAACCATTGTTTTGAGTAGCATTTGGGAACATTTGGGCATGCAACTGTTTCATCCACCTCACCTGGAATGAGCTGATGGAATATGGGAGCAATAGTTTAAAACATCTGGAGGGCCAAAGATTCCTTACCTCTGACCTTGAGCATATCCCTACAGGGATTCCTCAGGTCGCCATTGGGTCATCCATCTCTTGTTGGTGACTGATGTGCATCTCTGAGAGGGGTCAGGATCCTGGCCCATCTTTTGCTGTTCTTTCATATGCTGCTGCTGTGTGTTGCTAACATCTTAATTTAAACACTTTTTTAAAAAAATGATTTTCCACTCACTGTCATTTCCCTCCACTAACTCAAGCATTTTCTATATTTTTGTCCGAATAAAAAAAATTGGTATAAAGTGTCACTTTGGTAGCTGAAGAGGCAATGTGTGAAAATCAACATTTCCTTGAATGATGGATCTTTTGTGCTAGATCCTCACATAAGCAAATAAATTATAGTGATTCAGTGATTCAAAATAAAGAAGACATATTCTGTACATTTGATTAATTTACCATTAAGGTTACTTGGATGGGTGACTTATGTTTTTGTAATTATATTTTCAAGATCATTAAATACACTATTTTGAATGTTAGAGAACGTGATGAGATATGAATGATGAAATATTTGCTAACATTTAATTCTTGGGGATTGCTGTGTTTATCTATTGCACAGAAAACATTAGAACCTTTTGAAAGTTGAAGTGCTGGTAAGTTTTATTTGGCACAAGTTTTTGTTGACTCTACCCCACTTCTTAAGATGTTGTCCTTTAACTAGATCCTAAAAATATTATTTTCACATACGCTTTGTATGAACTAAAGCAGCAAACAAAATGAGAACAGATACCTTTATGAAGAAATTTCACAAATGCAAAATCAGAGTGAATAAAAATCAAAAGCTTTTAAAAAATCAGAATGATTTAAATCATGATTTTAAAATCAAAAATCATTTTTTAGAATAATCAAAAATCTGATTTTTGAATTCAAAAATGTTATTTAAATCACAATGTACCGTAAATCAATTTTAATCAAATCTACTCTGGAAGAAAGTGTTTTTTTAAAAATATTTGCAAAACTGGACTTTCTTCCTATATCAGTGAAGACCCTTTTCTGAGAGCTTGAATAAATTCCATTCCTCTCTCTCCTCTCTTTTTTTCCTATTTATTTTTAGGAAAGCTTTATTTAAGAAAATCAATATACTGTAGCACATGTACTTTGTTTAAAAAAACTTTAAAGGGCTGTAATCTTTTATAAGGCACTGTATCACCCATTCTGATATTTGGATATGTACTTTCTACAGTGTGAGTCCTTTGTTTTTTAATCTGGTGCAATGTATACCAACTGGCATTCATTACACTGTTGAAATGTTTTTGCTGACAGATTTCTCCAGGAAAAAATTGGAACTTAAAACGTTCTGAGTAAACTTTCAAAGCAATAAGTGTCAAATCAAGTCAAGGACTGAGGGGTGAATGCCTATGTGTTCAAGAGCAGGCAGCATGCACATTTGTTCTATAAGAAGACTGAAATGTTATACAGTAGATATTGGCAAGAAAAAATGGTTTTAAATATGGAACATGTTTGCGAGTGAGTGAGCGAACATAATACTTCAAGCATCATTTTTACACTTGAAAGTAACAAAATCTGTTTTTGTGTCCCTGTCCATGTCTTGGTTTAGAGACATGTTGTCCACTTATAAATAAATAAAAGGAAAGCCCTAACATTTCATAATGATGCCTGTACTGATCAGCTGACAACTATGTCTTGAGCTGGTAAATGACGTAACTTCACTTTGTCTAAATTTAGATTTGGTGCCTTGCAGTTAGTTTTAAACCTCCTGAGGATCTCTGCTCTGAACTGTGGATTCATTCAAGTTGGATTTGACCACTGGTCAGCACAGTTTCACTTTCTATTATTGGAGCACACATCATTTTGAGTTGTGGCCATCATGTATTCCCACACAGCTATCTAAATATATCTCTCCTTTCAAAAAACACAGCGCAGTTCAACATTTATGTTCAGTCTTTTTGTCATCAGGGAAACTTCCTCACATACTAACTTTTCTGCATTGAACTTCAGTGTCTTGTAGAGGATTTTGGAATATATTTTAAGATGTACGCTCAGTTCCCTTCAAGGCAATGGTCTGTAATGTTAGTGGGGATTCTGAGCTTGATGTACTGAATATTTTCATACAGTTACACATAGTGATGGAAGCTATGCTTTCAGTGGTACACTTAGCATTTATTGAGAAGTGGTGTGTTCTTGAGATGTGAAAGACATATGTTTGTCCTAGCATGTTTTTTTTTCCACACCCCTGTTTCTATTGTTTTTGCATCCGTTTTCTGATTGGTTACCAGCAAGTAAGCCCTGGTTTCATGTGCAAGTCTGATTGCTGAAGTATGCATTCCCACTAAAAGTCCATTGACAGAGGGAAAACTCAAAACACATATTTCAACTACCGGTACTTGCTAATTGTATCCCCTATTACAGTGTTTGGGAACCTATGGCATGGGTGCCAAAGGTGGCACTTGGAGCCCTTTCTGTGGGCATCCGACATCGTCCCTTCACAGGCACCTGAATTCAGGTTAAATTGCTATATTGGCACTTTGCAAAAAATCAGTGGGTTTTGAATCACAGTTTGGGCACTCGGTCTCTAAAAGTTTGCCATCACTGCCCTATTATGTTGACCATCAGTATTTCATAAAATTTTATTTGTGAGTACTGTATGCTTTTCTGTTTGGAAGTAATGGACCAGCACATTTCCTTTCTTTTACATCTTGTACCCACCTCAAATATTTTCTGAAGAATCTCCAGTAAAATCTCCTTGGTAAATTTTGGGGACATGTAGGTCTGAGAGCTTTTGTTTTGCCAACTGTGGCCAGTCTGATGATGGAGAGGCCTCATCAACAACAGCCCAACTTTATCATCTTTTTATAGAAAATACTAAGGCAAGATTTGAAAGATGGCAACGTTGAAACAAAAAAATGGAAGCGTTATTTCAAATAAAAGGGAGGCAGAAACAACAGGTGAGAGAATATGCTGTTTTTGGTATGGTGTGATACCTATCTACTAAGAAATAGCATTCACAGAGTTCTGTGGGATTTAGTCCCAAGTAAGTGCGTGTACTGGATTTCATCTGAAGGATTAAAATTTATTTTGGTCCCACCTATGGCAGACTCATTGAAACAAACAATAAGTGTTCCATAGCAAGAGATTTTCATTTCAACTTGCCACTTTAAAGTGTGATCATGATTGGATTAAGCTTGGAGGCATAAAATGTAGATGCATGAGCTAGGGAATAAGACCCATTGTACTGAGACATATTTCCTAAATAAATGTAGACAAAATCCCGCTGTTATTCCATGGCTCCTACCCTCTCACATAGTTTCTGTTGATTACCCTTGTTGCCCTTCTGTTGCCCTGTTTAACATTAAGGCTGCTGTGCTAAAAACCATTAATTGTGTCCCTGCTGTAACAAAGGTTGGCAGGCAGATTATTACAAATATGTTACTACTGTTTACTGACTGGAGTCTTTAAAATTAAGTATGTATGAATGGTCAGAGTATGTCACCTCTGAGCACTGTCTGTTAAAAGAGTTAAAAGAGTTCTGTACAGTATAAATAATGGCTGAAAAGCTGCATCTCAGGTGTTGTTTGAAGTGGGCTAAACCCACCCTGACCTGATATATGCAGCATCTAAAGTCACGTCATACCAGTTTTATTTGTCTTCAGAAAGTTGTCGTGTGACTGTGTCCGTCGATGTCTGACAGAACACGTGACTGTAAGCAGTGCATGGTTTGCTGTTGTTTGTATTCAACTTCTTCTAAGCAGATTAAAAATCTAAAAGAGGATTTTATTCATTATCCGTTTATGTGTGCTTCTTGGAAAAAAAAACATACACAGGAGCACAGGTACATACACAAATGTAACTCAGCAACTTAACACTTCCCAAGATCCTAAAAGACTAGGTGAATCTCATGTGCAACTCTTGCAAATAGCTAGACAGGGTAGTGCCTCAAGGTAGAATAAGATTATAGTTAAATACTGAGTGCTTCCTAGAACAGAATAAAGCCCCAGGAACTGAACAGACACTTGCAAGTCATGTTTTCCAGCAACACATCCTGAATACTATTTCATCCTATTTTAGCCTCTCTTGGTATTATAATACTCTTCTGAACCTTGATCTCCAAATAGTATAGTAGTCCAGAAGTCAGAGGTCACTTAAAACAAACTGTAAAGGCAATCCTTCATCTGAAAAAGGGTAAAAAAAAATCAGGAGGAAACAATTGGCAGATCCATAAGGAGCCAAACCCAGCTTATTGAGACAAAGAGGAAACCAACTGGTACCCTTTGTTCCACTCTATTTCATATGAAATTTAAAAATTCTTCAAGTGCCATGTCCTCATAGAACATTGGTGATCAGTAGCATGATCTGGTTTTTATAGCTATTCTAAATAAAGGGGAGGGGCGTGGTGGCTCAGCTGGCTAGAGCAAAGAAACTGTCCGCTGCAAAGCTGGCAGCTCAGCAGTTCGAATCCCAGGTGCAACGCAGCAGAGTGAGCTCTCATTGTTAACCACAGCTCCTGCCAACCTAGTAGTTTGAAAGGATGTAAATGCAAGTGGATAAATAGGTACCACCCTAAAAAGTGGGAAGGTAAACAGTGCTCCCTGCACAGAAATGCATTTGGCCATGCCGACCACATGACCACAGACTTGCACAACACTGATTCTTTGGCTTAGAAAAGATGAGTCCCACCCCTAGAGTCAGACATGACTGGGGGTGGGGGTTACCTTTACTACTCTAAATAGAGAAGCTGCGCTCATTGCAAACCATTGGCTTATTTTATTTATTATTTATTTATTTATTTGACTTTTATACCGCCCATCTAGACCAAGGGCTACTCTGGGCGGTTTACAACATGTAACAACAAACAAATGAATACATTTTAAAAACCAAAATACAATGTACAAAATAAAAATATATACATAAATCAACAACAAAAACTAAAATGAAGCTATAATGAAGCTAAAAATGAAGCTTAAATTTTTAACCCAGAATGTTCTTCTATGCACCAGGCCACACTTCCCATCTATTTTTCCTTGAAGGATAACTTGCAGCAGATGGTATTTGTTATTGTACATTATGTGATGGAAATTTCAATTTTCTTCTCTTCATGGTATTGATCATTTCTAGCTTTTTCTTCATACCTGTAATACGGCCAGATTACTGACTCTAGCTGTCCAAGGCATCTTCTGAATTCGTCTGTACGCCCACATCTCAAATGCTTCCACCTTCCTACATAATGCGTCTGAATTTAAAGCTCCCATCTTTAATTTCTTGATAGATAAGACCTGCATGGGCATCACGCTCAGGGCAAGGCGAATATGCCGCAGCATTTATTTCTCCTCTCATCCAACAATCTTCCCGATTTCAATTTTGTAAAACAAAATTCTGACAATATATGGGTTTTTAGAGCTAGATCATCCTATCTCTTTATCCCTGGGTCCTCGTTATTATTATTTTCAGTATTTACTGCTCTATAAAGAGATCAGCAGAAGCGGGGGCAGAAGCAGGAACAAAGGACATAAAGGGGGTGCTGTTCGCTTGAGGCGGATCAGAGGAAGTGAAGAAGGAAAGAAGGAAGGGGGCTCTGGGCTTGAATGCGAACAGCATTGCACTCAATATCAACGGTGAACTCCCGGATCTCTGTAAAGCACTGATTGCGATTTCTGATGTGATCAGACTGTGAAGATTCTCAGTCATCCAGGTGAGTTTATCTGACGTTGAGTCATGGCAACTGGTCTTCTATTCCTTGAGCGATTGAAACCTTTCTCTGCTCATCCAAACAGTTTGACTAACGAACAGAGACGAAGCTGTTTAGGTGAGCAGCGAAACGTTCCCTCTTTCACGAAAAAGAAGTCCAGTTGCCATGACTGAAGCTCCAGATGTGATCAGACTGCAAATCAAATTTCACCCAAGGAGAACCGCGGTGCCCTAAGCATCTGTCTATCTTATTCGTATCTCTATAGCTCAAGTATAGGTTGGGGGAAGGGGGACGAGCACACTGCATGCCGGGAGGAAACGCTCGTTTTTCTCCACCACCTCTTTGAACTACAACTCCCAGCAACCCCCGGGAGGAAATGCGTAAATGGGGGGCGGGGAAGAGGAACGAGGAGGAAAGCGTGCATAGGTGTTTCAAGCATGGATGCCGCGTGCAAGTGGCGGGACCTGCCGCCTTCTCCCAGCCTCGGGAACCTCACGGCGCCGGATTACGCCGTGCCCGGCGAGCGGCAGCGGCCGGCTTTGCAAGACATCGCCCGGGCCCACATCGAGTCGTTCAATTTCGCCGTCGGGGATGGGCTGCTCCGGGCGGTGCAGGTGAGGGACGGGGAGAGACAGGGCAGGGAGACGGAGGCTGGGCGTGAAGGTGAACCGGGAGGGTTTGCAAGTGGTGGTGGTGGTGGTGGACTCAGTTAAGGAGGATCTGGGAAACAATCAATCAATCAATCAATCAATCAATCAATCAATCAATCAATCAATCAATCAATCAATCAATCAATCAATAAATAAATAAAATTAAAACCGCCCAGAGTCTTTTTTTGGAAATTGGTGCGGTCTAGAAATGCATAAATAAATAAATATATTTAAAAAGTTCTATCACAAAAAGTTTAGTAAGTTGTTTTTAAGAGTACTATTAAGAGTTGTTTTTAAGAGTACATTGCTGCCATCGGGACGGAGATATAGAGTACTGAGGGCGAGAACAAACCGTCTCAAAAATAGCTTCTTTTTAAAAGCAATATTGGCCTTAAATGGATATTCTGGACTTTGAAGTCAGTTTATTTTATATGTTATATTGTATGTCTTGTAGCTGTTTTTAAATCCATGTGGTATGTTTTATATGAGTTGAATATAGCAACCGTGAAGTTTCGTTGTTCCTGCAAGGGGGCAATGACAATAAAGATTGTTGTTCTTGTTGTTGTTCTTGTTGTTGTTATTCCTTATAGACAATTTCCTTGCCTGAGGCAATTTTGTCTTATCATTTTCTCTCTGCCTTTTGCAAAACATGCAGGTAGAAATGCCCTAAAGCCTGTTGCTGAGCCAGAGGTTGGGAGTTTGATTCCCTCTTGTGCCTCCTTGACAAAGGCTAAATTTAATGATCAATAGGGTATCTTCCAGCTCTCCAGTACGATGATGATTAAAAACAATAGTAAGGCTGCACCTAGAGTATTGTGTACAATTCTGGTCACCGCATCTCAAAAAAGACAGTGGAACTGGAAAAGGTGCAGAAGAGAGCGACTAAAATGATTACTGGGCTGGGGCACCTCCCTTATGAGGAAAGGCTAAAACATTTGGGGCTCTTTAGTCTGGAAAAAAGGCGCCTGAGGGGGGATATGATTGACACATACAAAATAATGCAGGGCAGGAGTCAAGTGGATAGAGGGACGCTCTTCTCCCTCTCACAAAATACCAGAACTAGGGGACATCCACTCAAATTGAGGGCTGGGAGAGTGAGAACACACAGAAGAAAATATTTTTTTACCCAGTGTGTTGTCAGTCTGCGGAACTCCCTGCCACAGGATGTGGTGATGGCATCTGGCCTGGATGCCTTCAAAAGGAGATTGGACAGATTCCTGGAGGAGAAGTCCATCACAGGTTACAAACCATGATGGAGATGTCTAATCTCCAGGCTTAAAACTGGGGTACTTCAAGGGCCAGATGCAGGGGAGTGGTATCAGGAGACAGATATCTAGTCTCGTGCGCTCCCGGATGCATTTGGTGGAGCCACTGTGAGATACAGGAAGCTGGACTAGATGGGCCTTTGGCCTGATCCAGCATGGCTCTTCTTATGTTCTTGTGTTCTGTGTCAGGCGCTTCATCCATCTAACCAGGTGTGGTTGGCACAGACGTTGTTGTTGGCACAGCCTTACCTGGAGATGGCAAGAAGGGATCGTGGAGCCTTCTGCAGGCAAAGTCGGTGCTCGGCCATTTCCTGGAGCCCACCTAACCCGCACTGTTTTTCCTCTTTTAGGCCATTCCACCTTTGGAGTTTGCTTATAAGAATGACCGGATCACTTTGGCCATTTCAGGGGCTGTCATTACTCCTCCAATGGTACCAAAAGGGAGTGTATGTAAAGAGCTGAAAGTTTACCCAGCAGAATGCCGAGGACGCAGAAGCACCTACCGTGGAAAACTAACGGTAAGCAGCAAAGGAATAAAATGCTTGGAGCATTTAGAAGGGTGGGAGTATTGGTTGTGTTCTCTTCAGAATACCAAGAATGATAGAGATTGTGTTCTTGTATTTTAGAAATGTATGCACTCTGAAAGATATGATGTGGTGGCAAACCTTCGGCACTCCAGATGTTTTGGTCCACGACTCCCACGGTCCTTTGTCATTGGCAATACAGGCTTGGAATTCTGGGAGTTGTGGTCCAAAACATCTGGAGTGCAGAAGGTTTGCCACCACTATAAGCCATTATGTTGGCACGTTGTTCTTTCAACAGGGATAGTTAGGGAAGGGCCTTCCAGGTGTTTTGTACTGCAACCCCCTAATTCCTTATCAATGCTCCTAGTGTCTGAGGCATGTGGGAGCTGATGTGAAAAACATCAAGAGCACCCAGTGTTGATAATGTCTTTGTCCCAGCAGCTGACATGATCATCAGGGAAATGGATACAAATAAACCCTGTCGGATAACTTGCTGCCTGTGGAAGGGTGATGATATCATTGGCAGAAGCAAGATTTTGGTAATGAAAAATATGTTACATTACTTTTGGCATGCTGCTTTTCCAACTTCGGTGTAATTCCTTTCATTGTATGGGAATTGCCTCAAAAGTCATTACAAATTGGAGTTTTGACAATTAAAAGCTTCATCTTTCTGTCCCGCAGCTCCCACGGCTTCCATAAGATGAAAAAGATTACACAAGAGTTGGAAACGCTGTGGGACAGACGTAGGAAGTTTTTAATTACTAAAGATAATTCCTGCAGTTGATGGCATCACCCTGCAGCAGATGCAGCAGAATTTCAGCCACTATGTTTGTTTGTTTGTTTGTTTGTTTGTTTTCCTCCTGTCATATAAAGTCATATAACTTCATCTAACTAGAACCACCTCAGGGGGTGAAATTTTTTTTATCCCAAGTTTCTTTCAATTTAGTTGTTTATTTGATGAGAGGTTGTTATGCTCTTTTATTCATCAAATAGTTGTTGGTGTTGCTGAACTCATTTTTTTCCTGTGCAGGCTGATGTAAGCTGGTCATTGAACGGCATCCCTAAAGGGAGTATTAAACAGTTTCTCGGGCACGTTCCTATCATGGTGAAGTCCAAACTCTGCAATCTGCATGGCCTTTCTCCCAAAGAGCTGATCGAACACCACGAGGAGGAAGAGGTATTGCTGAATTTTATTAGTTCAACGTCCTGCTTCTTACATTAAGCAAGAATGAGCAAGTATTGCATCATTTTTGTGAACGTGGTGATACCAAAATGGAAATCTATTGATACATTGTACAAATAGAAAAAAAAGCACTGGATTTGCTTCTACAAACTTGGGGTTGTGAGAAAAGGTATGCTTTCCACTTCTGGTCACAATAAGATCTGTTCCATAGCTTGGTTAAGTGTTTATTGAGTTTTCTTATTTCCTTTGGCAGGAAATGGGAGGCTATTTCATAATTAATGGTATAGAAAAGGTGATCCGGATGGTGATTATGCAAAGGCGAAACTTTCCTCTCGCACTGATAAGACCCAAATGGAAATCACGAGGCCCTGGCTACACAAAATACGGTAGTATAAATCGGCAACATTGTGTTTTGCTTTGAAATGTTACGATATACATTTTAAGGATGTAGCTCGCGCTGTTGAGTTCGGGGTTTTATTGGTCTGATCTAGAGATGGGCTCAAATTTAAAAAAATGAGTTTTGAAATTTGTTCAAACATCACCAGTTCATCCATTTGTATTAGTATGAATGTATACCCCGATGAAGATGAATTTTTAGCAAATTTCAGTTCATCAATTTGTTGGGCTATATAACAGAACCTAAAGCACCTAGAGACATCAAACTTGTAGAGAAGGTCCCTCTGATTCTCCTGTTCAATCTCTCAACAGTTTAGTGAAGATTGGGGTTCCCCAAGCCAATTGCTAAAGGGCACTTTCCCATGGGGGCCCACTTTATGGGTGTGTAACTCGGACATCTGAAACCCAATCCCTGCCAGACTTGAAGGGATTATAGACTATTGCATCTCTGTTTGGAACAGTAAAGGAGATGTCTGTTCCATCTTCCTGCATGGCAGTTATGATATTTGAACATAGCTAACGCTCTTCTCCCTCTCACAAAATACCAAAACTAGGGGACATCCACTTAAACTAACAATCTCTAGTGAGAACAGACAAAAAATCTCTAGTGAGAACAGACAAAAACAATCTCTAGTGAGAACAGACAAAAAAAAACATTTGTTTACCCAGCGTGTTGTTAGTCTGTGGAACTCCCTGCCACAGGATGTGGTGATGGCATCTGACCTGGATGCCTTCAAAAGGGGATTGGACAGATTCCTGGAGGAAAAGTCCATCAGAGGTTACAAACCAGGATGGAGATGTGTAATTTCCAGGCTTAAAACCGGGGTACTTCAAAAGCAAGATGCAGGTGAGTGGTATCAGGAGACAGATCTCTAGTCTCATGCACTCCCAGACGCATCTGGTGGGGCCACTGTGAGATACAGGAAGCTGGACTAGATGGGCCTTTGGCCAGATCCAGCATGGTTCTTCTTATGTTCTTAACATTTCTCTCCTGCATTTCCTTTTCTCCTAAGTTTTTTCTGACATTCCTCTTAGAACCTGGTTCCCAAAGCATCCCCATCCTTCCTTAGCCTTCCTCTCCTTTGTCACTGTCCTTCATGCAGGGAGTCAATTCCATCCATCGCTTGATGGCTCAAATAAAGATTAACAGCTGAATTTCCTCTGGCTTGGGGGGGGATAAGGTTGAACAATTAGTTAATTGCAAATTAGTTCCCCTTTTGTTTTTACACCTTGTCTTTTATACAACGAAGTGGTGCAGTAGTACAAGCAATGTGTTTCTGTTGGACTTCTAGGAATAACGATGCACAGTGTTAGAGACGAACACACAGCCGTTAACATGACTCTCCATTACCTGGAAAATGGCACCGTGATGGTCAACTTCATCTACCAGAGGCAACTCTTCTTTCTCCCTTTGGGATTTGTACTGAAGGTATGGCGTTGTGTTCTCCTCTTGGGTCGCTTCCGGCATTTAGGAGCCCTGCGTGGAGAAGAATGAGACCAGATGCGATAGCTGCCGGTTAAATCCTCAAGGAAGTACAGTGATGCCTTGAATTATGAAATTAATGTTGAGGGCACCATGATACGTTTTTATGTTGGTTTTGTATTGATTGACTCAGCCTTTTCTTGCCGGACTATGTGTTTGTGGTATGGATGGATATGGTTGTCTGTTTTATTTTTTTCCCTATGTTTTGTTACTGGATTTTTATTGGGTTTTTTTAGTTGGATTGTTTATGTTGTAATCTGTCCCTGCATGAAAATCGGGTGGTTAATAAGTATAACTATAAATAAATAAATAAAATAATCAGTTTCAATAGATGTTTTGTAATTCAAAATGCAGTTTCCCATAGGAATGCATTGAAAATCAATTAATCCCTTCCAGAGGTCGGAAAAAAGGCCAAAAACAAGGGAATGGATTAATTGGTTTTCACTGCATTCCTATGAGAAGCCTGCCCCGACCAAGCAAAACAGGAGAAGGGCTTCCCCCCTCTTTGCCGGGTTTGGGCGAAAACCCCTCATTCAACTAGAAGTGGAGCTGTCAAAATCAGCTGGCTGTCGGCCAGCTAACAGCCAGGTGTTTTTGACCACTCCGCAGCCAGGGTGCTTTTTGCATGGTGTGCGGGGGTCTTTTAAAAGCAGATCCATGCTGCTCTGACCCATTTGGGGGGGGGCAGGCAAGGAGTCACCCCCACGCTGTTCCATTCATCAGGTGGACTAGGCAAGTGGGTGTTCACAAGCCAGCATCCAGTGTAATGGAATCATAGGTTGATCATTGGGATCAGGCCCTTCTTTTTGTGGTTTGCAGGCAAACCAGGATTTTCCTGGTGTGTGTATGGGGAGCTGAGGTTTGTTTCAATGAGGTGTGGAATTGATGAAGAGAATCAAAGAATTTGGAGGAGTTGTGCAGAGGACCCACAATCCTCATGCCTAGACATAATTGCCTAACCATGACTTTGTCCATCTGTCTGAAACAATAGTATTAGCTCCCTGTGGAGAGTGGAATGCTGTGTGCATTAGGGATGGGCATTTCATTTCGGAACCAGTAGGTTACAAAATTAACCACGTGAGCCTAGGTGGTCCTCGGAACCGGCTGATACACATAGCTCCAATTGCTTTACCTTTCTCTGTCTTGTGCAGGGTTAAAATCCATTGAGGAAGCACACTGCTTTCCTGCTTCGTGCTGCTGGCCAATCAGAGAGGGAGGTGGGATATTGCCTGTCCCTGCACAGCTCCTGATTGGCCAGCATCACAGATCTAGTAAGGCATCTGGCTTCCTTGTTGGTTTTTAACTTTGAAGGTCATTGAGTCTAACCCCCTCCTGAGTCAGAAATCAATGCAATGAAGACTCCACACAGACCCCAAAGCCATATGACTTAAGCTCATACCCTGTAGATCTGCTGAAGAACAGCTCACCTCATCTCCATCAAGCAGATCCTGGATTTTGCTTGTCAGTGTAGTCCAATACAGTACTTGGAGGTGTCTGGAGGGATAAAATATGCTACACTTAGGGTGGGCAATGTTGGCAAGTCCAGAGGGCAATTTATTTGCCTTTGCATGGGCCACTAGCAAAGTCATCAAGGGAAAAAGTGAAATCAGAAATGCCTAGATGTTCACATCCAGTTTGCAAAAATGGCCATCGGGGGGGCATTAAATGCTGCAGGTGAGAACTGTGATCTATTTGAAAGGTGAATTGCTGTTTACTGAAGCTTTTGGGATCTTTAGTTCACCATTTTGCTAGCAAAAAAGGGGGTTGTGAGAGGAGCAAGTGCCACAAAAGCTGCACCTCGTCTGCTCCGATAGATAGGATACAGAGACCTTTGCACCATTACATTGTTGTATCGTGCATCGTTAAAGATGTCCAATGGCATCCTGGCAGTATCAGTCCACTGCTATCCCTGTGTCATTCGCCAAGTGTGTTTATTTTCTGTAAACTCAGTTCTGGTAAATAAAGTCACATACTGAGCCCCTAACTGTCTATGGTGGTTCCACCCCTGCTGCTCCAACTCACTTATTCCACCGTTTCTTCTTTGTATTTTAGGCATTGGTTGGTTTCTCAGACTTCCAGATTTTCCAGGAGTTAATCAAAGGAAAAGAAGAGGACACGTTCTACAAGAACTGTGTGTCTCAGATGCTGAGGCTGGTGGCGGAGGAGGGCTGCATGACCCAGAAACAGGTCCTGATCTTCTTGGGGCAACGCTTCAGGGTGAAGCTGAACCTTCCCGACTGGTACCCCAGCGAACAAGTTGGAGAGTTCCTTTTCGAGTATGTGTGTATTAAGTGTGATTTGTGTGCTTTGTCACACGACAAATGCAGTGGCACCCTGATACCGGCAGGATCATTCTCTGCTGATTCACTTATCCACAGTCTAACATGCAGTAACCCCCCTCCTATCACGTGGATTAGGGACCCACCCGACCCGCGATGACTGAAAATCCGCGATATGCGGATACGGGTCAGGGGGGGAGGGCGATCGGATCCCCCACCGCTGCTCACTCGGTCTGCTCCAAGAAGTGAGCGGTGTTGGGGGATCTGATCCTTTGCCAAGCTGCAGCCCGGGGCTTGGAGAAGGGAGAAAAAGGTTCCCCCCCTTTCCCCACACCCCAGGCTCCAGCTGATTGGCGCTGGGGTGGGGGAGAAAAATCTTTTGTTTCCCCACCCCAGCGCCAATCAGCTGGAGCCTGGGCATGGGGAAAGGGGGGAAAGGTTTAAAAAGCCAGGTTTTTTAAAACCTTTTTTTCCTTTCCGCACACCAGGCTCCAGCTGATTGGCGCTGGGGTGGGGAAACAAAAGATTTTTCTCTCCCACCTCAGGCTAATCAGCTGGAGCCCCGGCATGTACTGCGGTCCACGATATAGCAGGACCGCAGTACATGAACCGCAAAATGGCGGGGGGGGGAGGGAGTTACTGTATTTAAAATATTAAAAGGAAAGTCTCAAAAACATCCTTCAAAGGATGAAGTCCCAGAACTGGCCACTAGAAGGAGCCAGAGACCAGGCATTGTCTAGTGTTCTCTATTGAAATAGCATTCACTATAACCCACCTTCTCCAGCATTCTTTGCTGCAGTACAAAGACAGATTCAACTGAGGGTGGTTTTTTTTTTTTTTTTTTTGGTTGATGCTCCTTCAGGCAATGCATCTGCATACATCTGAAAACCAAAGTGGAGAAGTTCTATTTGCTTTGTCTCATGACCCGGAAGCTCTTCACTTTAGCCAAAGACGGCTGCATGGAGGAGAATCCGGACAGCCTCATGAATCAAGAGGTGCTAACTTCAGGACAACTGTACCTCATGTTTCTAAAGGTAATATTCTATCAGTGGTTGTCCTTTAGGCCAGCGTTTTTCAACCACTGTTCCGTGGCACACTAGTGTGCCGCGAGATGTTGCCTGGTGTGCCGTGGGAAAAATTGAAAAATTCTAAAAATTTCGGGTGGCCCACAGCTGCTATAAAAGCGTCCAAGGGCCAGCTTGGCTCCTCCCCCCCAGGCCCGTGGCGCTGGCGTCACTTCCTCCCCAGCCGGACCTGGCCCCGCTCATTCTCTTAGTGTTTGCCCTGTGCCTGCCGCCGCTGCCGCGACTCGCTTGCTTCCCTCTCCCCACCTCCTTTTTTTACCCTGGACCACCACCACCCCTTTCCTGGGAGCTACCAATGGACTGAGCCGCCCGACAGCCCGCCCGCCAACACGAGCCGGCCCGGGAGCCCCAGCCCAGAACAAACCACCAGGTGAGGGGAAGGGGAGGAGGGGCGCCTGGCTGCCCCACGAGCACCATGGCAGGGCTGCGAGGAGGAGGGGATGGAGGAGGCCTCCGCCGGGCCTGGGCAAAGGAGGCGGGCAGGCGGGGGGGCTACTGGCACGGATGGATGGCCGGCCGGCCGGCCTTTAGGGTCCAGGAGGGGAAGACCCATCTCTGAGGGGGCCCGCAATGGGTTCCTTGAAGTCTTGCCCCTTTCTTTCTGTCTTGGGTCACCCTCTTCTCTCTCTCTGTCTTTTCTTTCTTTTTTCCCCCACCTCTCTCTTTCCATTCGTACCCTTTCCCCTCTTCATAGAAACGTGCTCATTTCTAGCCTGCATATGTGTATGTCTAGCAGCCTGCCTACTGTAATTAAAACTGTAAACTCAGAACACTTTCTGCCTTCTTTCCTTCCTGCCTTCCTTCATCCTCCTCCCCTCCTGTCGCTGGACTTGCTGAAGGCATCTGCCTTGGCCACAGTGTGGAGAGCAAGATGGGCTTTTGGGTCTTATTTGTGTTCCTGGACAGTCAGTGCCCCTTCTCAGGTCTCCACTGGACACAGAAGTCCATGCAGGGCAAAATGTCTTTTAAAAAACAACACAGGTAAGTGGGAACTGGGTGCTAGAGAGCGGGCTGCCTCAATCTGTGGCCCCTCTGTCCTGCTTCTCTCTACACCAGCAATGGCGAACCTTTTAGAGACTGATATAGGCACAGAGTTAATTTTTTTAACATTTTCTAATGGTGGTGTGCCTCGTGATTTTTTTCATGAAACAAGTGTGCCTTTGCCCAAAAAAGGTTGAAAAACACTGCTTTAGGCAACGGTGCCTAAGAGGTGACCTGATTGAAGTTCATAAAATCATACACGGTGTGGACAAAGTAGATAAGGAAAAACTGTTGTCCCTAATGCACAACACTAGAATTAGGGGGCACTCCATGAAACTTTGGGGTGCTAGATCTCAAATACATAAGAGAAAGTATTTTTTTCACCCAAAGGATCACTGGCCCATGGAATTCCCTGCCAGAAGACGTGGTGACAGCTGTCAGCCTTGACAGCTTTAAGAAAGCATTGGACAAGTTCATGGAGAACAAGGGTATCAATGGCTATCATTATGGATGCCTAAGGACAACCTCCAGGTTGGAGAGAGGCAGGATATATCTCAACACCATTTGCAGGGAATTGTAAGCAGGTAGAGACATTTGCTTGGGAATCCCCTGAAGCAAATGGTGAGCTGCTGTGTGAGACAGAATGCTGGACTGGATAGGCTGTGTGGCCTCTTCCAGCAAGGCTGTTCTTATGTTCTTTTTCACCATTCAAAATATCACCATCATCTTAGAACAGCAGAGCTGGAAGGGACTTTATGCATCAGGAAGGCACAGTGGTGGAATCGAACTCCCAACCTCAGACTCTACAGCCAGAGATCTCTACCGGGAACTTGTCCAATATACTGTATAGCCAAATCTCCGCTGTATAATAATAGCCACCCATTATTATATAACGCCCAGAAGTCACCTATAGTCCATGCTGTTGTTTTTATCTGTACGTTGTAAGCTTATACAAGCTGTCCCCACCTCATTTCTTATCCTGCTTTCACGTCAAGGATCTTGCAGTTCCCACAGATTTTTCTGAACCAGAGAAGTGCCAAGTGCTTCTCGGTGGTGGGGGCGGGGGAAGATCTCACTGGATCCATCCTGAGGGAGGACTGTGGCTCTTGTAATTATGTTTATTTAGGGCATGGAGGAGAGTTTGGATTTTGGTGACTGCCATGTAGAAAGGGTAGACTTGGGAAAGTACTGTTTTTTTTGACTGCATTGCACAGGATCCTCCAAGTAGACTTCTGGAGAGTGCAACACTCAGGCTTCTGCCAGCTGCTGTGCTCACTGTGAAAATGCTGGGAGCTGCAGTACACTGAAATGACTAGCATATTAAGAACATAAGAAGAGCCCTGCTGGATCAGGCCAAAGGCCCATCTAGTCCAGCTTCCTGTGTATCACAGTGGCCCCACCAGATGCGTCTGGGAGCGCATGAGACTAGATATCTGTCTCCTGATACCACTCCCCTGCATCTGGCCCTTAAAGTACCCCCGTTTTAAGCCTGGAGATTACATTCTGAGAAAAGCCCCCAGCTCTGTTGCTTTGTTCTTTTATTCTTATTTTTGTGTGACAGTGTGGTGTGTTCTTCCCTGTTTATAGCACAGAGGTGAGTTTTTGCTGTGGCTTCCTTGAGCAGCAGCTTGCTTCCCAGGGATCTAGAAGCATTTGAGGCAGGCCTCAGGGCTGCAGAAAATTTTTTTATTTCTGAGCTACAAATTCCATGCTGTCTGGGGATGTGTGTCGTCCAACATTAGTTTTCTTAAATCTGAGCCGAGTGAAGTTAAAATATGCTTTCTCCCTTTTCTCGAGTGATGCTAGATAATTTTGTAACCCATAGAGGTTTGCGTCATAACTTTGTGTCACCTCATAGAAATATATCTTGTTTGTCCCTGAATTCTTTGTCCTGTTTTTTTTTCCTGTGTTCCAGGAGAAGATGGAAGGCTGGTTACAGTCTATAAAAATAACCTTAGACAAAAAAGCACAGAAATCAAATATAACTCTTAGTTCAGAAAGCATGATGAAGATCCTAGGCATGGGAAACGATCTTACGAGGATGCTAGAGTATCTGCTCGCTACTGGGAACTTGCGCTCTAAAACCGGTAAGGATGGCAGAAACCTCTTAAGGCAATTTTAGAGGGGTTTGATTCAAATGGAATCCTGTTGAGCTCCATGAAGGTGGAGCTCAACCAAACGTGGCTACTCAGCCACTTGGCAAGAGCAGACATAGCAGTGGCTGTCTTCCATCCTGCCTTCAGAGTCCTGCAGGCATTCACCTTTCTTGAAGGACAGAGCTGTGTAGACACTCATCCTGTTCTGTACAGTAGTCCCCCGCCACAACATGCTTCATATATTAGGGTGTCAGTGTATCACATTTTTTTCTTGAGAGAAGCAGGCTTCCAAAGAGGTTTTTAACCCCCTCCTGACACCTCAGCAAACAGACCTGGGGCTCTTTCTCCCAGTTGTGCTTACAAAGAGAGGTTTTTAATCCCCTCCTGACAATGCAGCAGACAGACCTTGAGCTCCTGGCAGCAAGGTTTTGCTGAGGTGACAGGAGAGGGTTAAAAACCTCTCTTTGGAAACACAGCCGACAGGAGCAGCCCCAGGTCAGTTTTCTTGAGGCATCTGCGTTTCGTGGATTTTCCTTTATTGCAGGTGGATCAGAGACCTAACTCCCGCAATAAACGGGGGAGTACGTTACTCCTTAAACAAGCCTGATGCCTTTAACTACAACAGAAGGTTTGCCAGGTTGAGGGGCCAAATTTTGCTGCAAAAGACAGTGAAGGTGGGAACAATCTTTTCATTCGCTTTAGAGTCAGTGGAATTTCTTTGCCTGGCCCTGCCTACCTCTAGAGGAGATCCTTTCCCTGACACACAGCTTGTGCAGTGCTTACACTGATATTCTGCAGCTATAATTGTCACCAATCCCAGGTAGCACACTCAGGGTTCACTCAGCCTTCTCTCCTGAGCTCAGTAAAACGGGTACCCAGCTCATGGGGGTGGGGGTGGGAAGTAATGTGTAGCCTGCATAAATACATTGTGAACTGCCCTGAGAGTGCTTTAAGCTCTATGGCAGTGGTTCTCAACCTTCCTAAGGCTGCGACCCTTTAATACAGTTCCTCATGTTGTGGGACCCCTTGCCCTGCTTGGAAGAGGCCACAAGCCCCCTTTGGCCAGCCACTGCCCCAGGTGCCATAGAGAACTGCCCTCTACAGGCACCCTCGGCCAATCGCAGCCTCTGGGGCCCTTGACTGACATCCCCTCCAACCTATCAAAATGTAACTCACTCTTTCCCCTCCATTCCTCCCCCCTCCTCCAGGCCCAAGCCTTGTGCCTTTTTCTTCACTGGCTCATGGCGACCCCTGTGAAATGGTTGTTGGACCCCCAAAGGGGTCCCGACAGCCAGGTTGGGAACCACTGCTCTATGGGGTGATATATAAGCAGCACACTTTCCTTTTCTTCTTTTTGCTTTAAAATTGACGTTGTTTCCCCCTTTCCCAGGTCTGGGGATGTTGCAAGGTTCCGGCCTGTGTGTGATTGCAGACAAGCTGAACTTCATTCGCTACCTCTCCCACTTCCGCTGCGTGCATCGGGGTGCCGATTTTCTCAAGATGAGAACCACAACGGTGCGCAAGCTGCTGCCCGAGTCCTGGGGCTTCCTTTGTCCCGTCCACACCCCGGATGGCGAACCTTGTGGCCTGATGAACCACATGACAGCCCCGTGTGAAATCGTGACCCAGTCCCTCTACACTGCCTCCCTGCCCCCTTTGCTTTGCTCTTTAGGTGAGTTTCAGGTCCATTGGAACGCCTACAGAGATGCTTACAGCTGTCGGCAATCACGCAGTAACTTCTACCATACGTTTTGCTGCAGGTGTCACTCCAGTCGATGGTGTGCCAAGCCAACCTTACTCTGAATGTTACCCAGTGACTTTAGATGGATCTCTAGTGGGCTGGATAGAGAAGGATCTGGCTCCTGATCTTGTAGAGACACTCAGATATTTTAAGGTCAGTTTTTGTTGGGAGGGAACGTTTGCACTCGACTCCTCTGGAGAACGTCTTGTAGTGTTTTACTCTTGTTGTCCATAGTGGTGTTGGTCCAGTCAAATTAGATACTTTTATTTAGACCAAAATAGTTGAATCCAGCCTGAGTTTGACTTAAGGCAGTGGTTCCCAACCTGGGCGGTCGGGACCCCTTTGGGGGTTTGAAAGACCATTTCACAGGGGTTGTCATGAGCCAGTGAAAAAAAAGGCACAAACGGCTTGGGTCTGGTGGAGGAAGGGGGGGAAGAGTGAGTTGCAGCTTGATAGGTTGGAGGGGATGCCAGTCAATGGCACCGGAGGTTGCAATTGGCTGAGGGGGTGCCTGTAGAGGGATGTTCTCGATGGCACCTGGGGCAATGGCCTGCCAAAGGGGGCTTGTGGCCTCTTCCAAGCAGGGCAAAAGGGGTCACCACAACATGAGGAACTGTATTAAACGGTCGCGGCATTAGGAAGGTTGGGAACCACTGCTTTAAGAAATATACCTGGCAGACATCTGCCATGACAGCTTTGGCTGATTGATTTATAATTTTTTTGCATTCTCCATAAGATACTGGTGCATGCCTAAGGAAGTGAACTTATTCATGCAAACTAGCACTTGAAGGTTTGATTCTTAGTGGTCTAAATAAAAGTTGCATTTCTCCTACTTTTGTATTCTGTAATAGACAACTCTGGTTTGTTGTTTTCTTGGGATTATATTGCTGACCTACTTAGTAACATGTTTTCTGCTTTTGGACTTCACAGTGTTGTCTTCCACCTAACTTTAATTTATATTTCTTGCTTATTTGTCTCTATTTTACTTGTTAAAGTGGCTCAGTTTGGACACAGAGCTTTCCTTCTTCATAGACCAGTGTGCGCACTTTGCCATTCTCAATTTTGTTCAAGTGTGTTTTATTTAAAAAAGCACCTGCTTTTCATTTGATGTGTTTCCAATAGACCATGCAGGAAAAGAAAATTCCCATTTGGACCGAAGTTGTCCTTATCCCCATGATAGGCAAACCCAGCCTATACCCAGGACTCTTCATTTACACCACTCCTTGTAGAATGATGCGTCCAGTACGAAACTTGTCCCTGGGGAAAGAAGAATGGATTGGAACAATGGAACAGGTAACCATGTACACACTGGTCATAAAGGGGTGGCTGATCTTAAGAACCCTTTTAATACTGGTCGGGGCAATCTGTGGCCCTCATCCAAACTGTGTGCGATGCTTAAATGAGCTTCAGAAGCTTTCTGTATTTGAAAGCAAAGTGTGCTGCTTATATACTGTCCCATAACGCTTAAGAAATCTATATGTGGGACAAGCAGCAACCGTCAGAATTGGATATGGAACAACTGACTGGTTTAGAATTGGGAAAGGAGTACGACAAGGCTGTATACTGTCACCTTGCCTATTTAACTTATATGCAGAGTACATCCTGAGAAAGGCCGGTCTGGATGAATCACAAGCCGGAATTAAGATTGCCGGACGAAATATCAACAACCTCAGATACGCAGATGATACTATAATAGCAGAGAGTGAGGAAGAATTAAAGAACCTCTTAATGAGGGTGAAAGAGGAGAGTGGAAAAAATGGGCTGAAGCTCAACATCAAAAAAACTAAGATCATGGCCACTGGTCCCATCACCTCCTGGCAAATAGAAGGGGAAGAAATGGAGGCAATGACAGAGTTTATTTTCTTGGGCTCCTTGATCACTGCAGATGGCGACTGCAGCAATGAAATAAAAAGACGCCTGCTTCTTGGGAGGAAAGCAATGGCAAACCTAGATAGCATACTAAAGAGCAGAGACATCAGTTTGCCAACTAAGGTCAGGATGGTTAAAGCTATGGTTTTTCCAGTAGTGATGTATGGAAGTGAGAGCTGGACTATAAAGAAGGCTGATCGCCGCAGAATTGATGCTTTTGAGCTGTGGTGCTGGAGGAGAGTCTTGAGAGTCCCTTGGACTGCAAAGAGATCAAACCTATCCATTCTGAAAGAAATCAACCCCGAATGTTCACTGGAAGGACAGATTTTGAAGCTGAGGCTCCAGTACTTTGGCCACCTCATGAGAAGAGAGGACTCCCTGGAAAAGTCCCTGATGCTGGGAAAAATCGAAGGCAAAAGGAAAAGAGGACAACAGAGAATGAGATGGTTGGACAGTGTCATCGATGCAACCAAAATGAATTTGACAAAACTCCGGGAGGCAGTGGAGGATAGGAAGGCCTGGCGAGCTCTGGTCCATGGGGTCACGAAGAGTCGGACACGACTGAACGACTGAACAACAACAACGCTTAAAGCAGTTTGCAGTTTGTTATGCAGGCATCACTCCCTTCCCCAATACGCTGGGTACTCAATTTACTGTTCCCAGAAGGATGGAAGGCTGTGTCAATTATTAAGCTACCTTGCAGTCTGCTGGTTAGGGGGGGAAAAGCCATGAGTAGGAAAGAGGGAGTGGGTCTGCAGGAGGAGGGAGCCTGGAAAAGAGAGAGAGATTTTGAGCAAGGGAGGGGCAAGAAAAAGATGCGAGTTAAAGGAAAAGAAGGTGCTGGAGAGAGAATGAGGGCAGATAAGTGATGATGCTTTCTGTCTGCCTGGGCTCGGGTCTTGCTTACTGCTGCTTTCAGCTTTGCGGTCTGTCCGCATGTATGACTGGGGGAGCAGGACCTTGAACAGAAGGAGGACTCCCCACCCCAGTTAGTGTGTTCAGTTAGTTGTGTCCTAACAAGGTTGTGTTTTGCATCGCGACTGCATGAGGTTTTTGATCATCACTATGTTCAGGCCGGAGAAGGGCCGTGTCTCAAGAGGTAGCATGCAAAGGCCTTGTAATTTCCTATACAGCAGGACCTCCATATCTGTGGGATCAGTGTCCATGGTCTGAAAATATTAAAAAAAAAGAAAAGAAAAGAAATCAGGAAACCTATTTTCACATGTATAACCTGAACCCGGCCATGAGAGGAAGAGAGAGACCATGCAATGAATACTTGTTAGGCCAGATGCCTAACTCACTGAGCTACCCAATCAGCTCTTAAAAGAGTTGGTGGTCATATTCTTGCATGTATTATGTGTTTATTTGCTTATTATACTTGTTTATTCTACTGTTTATTTAATTTGCATTGTTTATTTCTTGTTTGCATTTATGTGAACTGCCCAGAGTCCATTCTGGGAAAGCGGTACGGTATAAAAATGCAAATAACTAACTAACTAAATAAATAAATAAATTCTCCTGCTTTTTATCTGAAGGAGCTGGAGGGACCCTCATGGGCCAGGTAATTTGTTCTCTAAGGGGAGTTTATGAAAGGACAGTAGACCCTCGTATAACAAACGATTTGTATAACATAAAATCTGTACCACATAAAAAAATTCCGGAGATAGGGGAAATTTGCCTCACAGAATTGTCTATGGGGTGAATCCGTACAACATAAAAATGATTGCGATTAGGGATTACTCTGTTTTCAATGCATTCCTATGGGTAATTTATATAAAGGAAAAATTACTTAACATAATTTTATTTGGAACGAATTAATTCCTTTATACAAGGTACCACTGTAATAAGAACTGGGTCTTCCTTACCCTAGGTCTTCATGAATATAGCTGTGTCTGAGGACGAAATTGAACCTGGGCTGACCACTCACCAGGAGCTCTTTCCCCACAGCATGTTAAGTGTGGTGGCAAGTTTCATTCCCTTCTCCGACCACAACCAGAGCCCCAGAAATATGTACCAATGTCAGATGGGTAAGTGGCAGATATGGACCTTGTATGTAGCCAAAATGGCACCATCCAAGCAAACTCCCGGTCGGAGCAGGAAGGGCATCCAAAAATAACCCATTGAGGCCGAGCACACTCAGTAGGCATGGAAGGCTGATGCATTCTGGGTAGGGAAGGCAGAACAGGAAATTGGAAAGGGAGGATGGGATGGAGTGTCCTAGCTGGTTGCAACTGAACAGGAGCACTGCACGCTGTAGCATTTTCTTGTAGATCCCGCTTGTAAGTATGGCTCTTCAGTGTAGCTTCTTCAGGTCTCCATCCTTCAACGTGATGCTTTGCCCATACTCTGCTCTTCACAGATGGAAGCCCACTGATCCTGAAGCATGGGGCCCATGTGTTGTTGGGGTGTTTCCCTTCCATCCACTAGTAGGGAAATTCTTGACTCCCCCTCCCCAAAAAGACTGTGGGCTAGATCAGGGTTGCCCCTTTCGGGAAAGTCAGGGAAATTGCCCGCACATTGAAGTCCCCAACCACCAGGAGGCAGGGGGACCTCAGCAGCGCCGCTGCGATGAACTCCGTGAGCTCTGGGAGGGATTGTGCTGGGTTGCAGGGAGCGCGGTAGCCCAACACAATGCCAAATCTGTCCCGCTGTCCCACTAACAGATGAAGGCATTCTAACCCCGGACTAACCAATGTCGAGGCCCTGCTGACATAAATAGATTCCCTGTAAACGATGGCGACCCCCCTTCCGACCCTCCAACCTGCCCACCCTCTGAACCTGAAACCCAGGTGGGCACAGCTGGGTGAGCGAGGCCCCCTCTGCCCCCATCCAGGTCTCGGTAATGCAAGCCAGGTCGGCCCTCCCATCATTGATGGCATCGTACACAATGGGGATCTTATTGTGGACCGACCTGGCATTCATTAGGAGGCAGGACAGGTTGGAGGCGCTGGCGGGATGGCTCCGAGACACGTGGCAGTGAGTTGACGTGTCAGAACGTGGGACAGGCGCAAGTTGCCTGACCCAAGTTCTTCTCACCTGACTAACTCCCCAACTCCTAGCGTAACGCCCACGGTCCAACACAATCAGAATAGGAGTCCCTGCAGACATGGTGACGAAAAACAAACAAACTGTCCAGACTGTGGTGTATGCTCCCATCCTGAGTGAATGAGCCTTCACTCTGACTGATTTGAATAAGGGAGTAAAATACATCTTTTCAGACCAGCATAGGTTATGTAACATGCCCTGCTGTATTATTGTTAACTGTACCTTGGCCGATTTGAACGGCTTTAATCCATGTTCTTGACCTGAATGGTTTTTACTGTGGGGCACTGGCGTAACTAGGGAGGGCCAGAAGAGTGCATGTGCCCCAGGGTGCGCAGCAATCTGGGGGCGCCTGGAGGGGTGGGAGGAGGAGGAAGCCATGCACCATCCCGCCAGCAGCCCTCCTTTCGCCCCGCTAAGGCTTGGCGATCCTTAGTCAGGGAAAGGAGGAGAGGGAAGCAGGCGATGTTTTTCCCCCCATGTAGTACCTCTGTCAATTGCTCCCCCTCCTTCTCCCCCCACCCCTGCCAAGGCTTGCCAATCCTTAACCTGGGGAAAGGAGAAGAAAGCATGCAATGGAGGTGCTGCTTGAAAAAAAAAATCCCATCACCTGCTTCCCTCTCCTCCTTTCCCTGGGCTAACGATCGCCAAGCCTTAGCCAGGGGGAGGAGGAAGCATGCTCTGGAGGTGTTGCTTGGAAAAAACAGTCACCTGCTTGGCACTATTCGCACGCAGTGCGGTTTGCACAGGGCAGCCTTGTCCGGGAGATCCCCAAAGAGGCCGTGAGAACGAGGGACCCTCCCCCGCTGTTTCCCCAAGATCGGGCAACTTGCTTGGTGGGTGAGACGCAGTTTGGGGGCCAGGAGGGGCACCAAAACTGACTTTGTCCCCAGGCTCACCAAACCCTAGCTACCTCTGCTGTGGGGTTAGTTTGATTTGGTTTTATAGTTAAATTTGTTTGGACTTGTGAGTCCTCCTCCAGCCTTTTCCTCTGTCTGATGGGTTGATGGATATCACCTGTACTGCTGCTTTTTTGGGTGCGTGAGATGAGAACACTATGAGTAATCAAAAAGTTAGAAAGAAAGCAGGAAGCTCTTCAGAACAGAATTTTTGGTGTCAGAGAAGGATGTAAAGCAGACCCAACTATTTTAAATGAAATTCATGAAAGGGATGGCCCCCCAACCTCTATAAGGCTTTTTTAAGCTTTGTAACCTACCATATCTAGGCTGGACTGCTTCTTCATCTACCTATATTGCATCTATCCTGACTAGCTGATGTTCTCTGATATCTCAGGAATATTTCCCAGTATCTGATACCTACTTTTTAAACTGAAGTGGCCAGTGATTAAAGTAGAGATTTTCTGCTTTCAGAGGATATACCGTTCTGTGCTATGATGTTTCCCCTTCTAAAAGCAGGTAGTTTTAAATGCACAGTGGTACCTCTTGAGACAAATGCCTCGTAAGACAAAAAACTCATAAGAAGAAACAATTTCCGGGAATAGGCATGCTTTATATGACAAAAAATTTCCTATGGGATGCTTTGCAAGACAAAAAAAAAAAACACTCTGCATGTACCCAAGGGGAAAAAACAGTTATTTTTGTCTTTCTTCCAACCTCCTGTATGGATTAATCAGTTCCCAATGCATTTCTATAGGAAACCATGTTTCGTAAGACAAAATTTTCATAAAACAAAGCAACCCATAGTGTCTGGAACAGATTAATCCATTTTCAATGCATTCCTATGGGAAACTGCATTTCGTAACACAAAATTTTCTTAAAACAAATTGTCCCGTAGAACGAATTAATTTTGTTTTAAGAGGTACCACTGTATTTTTCTGTCATCTAATTATTCTCTTTTTTAATCTTTCATTTGTTGGTCTTCTGCCACTGTAGGTAAACAAACAATGGGTTTTCCGCTCCTGACCTTCCCGTATCGGTCTGACGACAAACTCTACCGCCTTCAGACCCCTCAAAGCCCATTGGTACGGCCCTCCATGTACGATTATTACGATATGGACTCATACCCAACGGGTACAAATGCAATTGTTGCTGTGATCTCCTATAGCGGCTATGATATGGAAGATGCCATGGTAAGTCTTTACGGTGGCGGCGGAAGACGCTAACTTCAATGTACTTTTCTCAGAGAGGAAGTCTATCGGTTTCACCTAAATGAGAGGGCAGATGCTTTGGATCTGAACCCCCTAGGAAGGGGAAAGAGCATGGAGAAAGATTCTCCTTAAGGAATTTCCAAGCTTACATACAACTTATAAAGTTCTAAAAACTCCATCTTTAACTCGGCATGGAGACAAGATGGTTCTCTTTGACAGTTAAACTGTCAAGTAATGTAAATGTTAACAAAATGTATGGAATATAAATACTTAACAGATTCAAAATGGTTTCTGTATATAATTGCATAGTTATTTGCCAAGACACAGGTGAATAGTGTCATCACATGAAAAGGTCAGAATAATTATCTCTAGGTGCCATGGATAACTGCTTAACAGTGTCTGCCTGTGTGTACTCATGTGATCGGTTTACATCAGGCATGTCCAAAGTCAGGCCCAGGGGCCAAATATAGGCCGTTTTCAAATTTCGAGCGGCCCACAGCCTCTTCTTCCCACCGGCTCAGCCTGTCATGCATCCCCACCAGCTGGCCCCTCCCCATACCAGATGGAGACATCAGCTTGCAGTTTTACAGTTTGCCTGCCCTCCCTGCCTCCGTCCATCACCCCCAGCCACCTGCCCAGCATATCTGCCCCAGCTCCGTTGCTGCAGTGGCCTCCCCGCCTCCTTGCATGTCCTAAAGCAGTGTCGGCAAACCTATGGCACGGGTGCCAAAGGTGGCACTCGGAGTCCTTTCTGTGGCCACCTGACATCACCCCATTCACAGCCACCTGTATTCAGGTTAAATGGCTGTATTGGCACTTTGCAGAAAAATTAGTGGGTTTTGAATTGCAGTTTGGGCACTCAGTCTCTAAAAGGTTTGCCATCAATGTCCTAGAGGCTTGTCCAATATCCGGCCTGGGCCCCCAGTGTGGCTGAATGGTTGCGCCCCCCCCCCCATATTTTCACTTCAACAAATCTGGCCCTCCTTGCAAAAAGTTTGGACACCCCTGGTTTATATGATGTCTGCCATATGTATAAAAGGCAGGATTGTAACCCATTTTGCTTTGGGACTGCTTTTTGGTGAGATGAGCAGTTTCCCCACTACTCTGTAATATTTATGCTGTGTGTTTTACCTCATTGTGTATTTGTAAATGTTTTGGTAATACAAGCTTTTAGGCTAAAGTTTATTTCTGTCTCCCAGCTTCAAATCTGTGCTTAGCAATTATCTTTCCACACCACTGTATAACTCTGCTAATCTTTGAAACATTTAAAACCCAACCCACTTTTTAACATAAACACGCATATATATGTCAGGATGGGTATTAGCTGGGATGCAGAGTTCATCTGTGGAATTCCAAGTGGCGTCTTCCAAAGTCTGGAAATGTTTGTCCAGCTTCCCCAAGTCTGGGACACTCAAAGTGTGTGAGATTTCAAATACCTGGCATCAGTTAGCCACTGTAGTTGTGGGGTTGTGCTCAGATTATATCAAATTTTTCCAGCTTGGGAAAGATTGTTTTGGGTGTTGAAGTCTGAGAGGAAACCTCCAGCGATGTTTGTTTCACTGCCATGTTTTCCACGTGCTTTGAAATTAGATCACCATGTTGACGTTGCTTCATTTATGTATTCCTGGGACTGATGCTTGTCAATCGTCTGTCTTTAGATTTTGAACAAGGCTTCATGGGAAAGAGGGTTTGGACATGGAAGCATCTACAAGACAGAACGCATCGATTTGGCAGAAAAGATCAAACAAGGAGATGACAATCTGGTCTTTGGGATTGGTCGTGACAAAACGGAACTTTTGCAGAACTTAGATCCTGATGGCCTGCCCTATATTGGAGCCAGACTTCAGTTTGGGGACCCTTATTACAGCTACCTGAATCTCAGTACAGGGGAAAGCTTTGTGACATATCACAAGTAAGTTCACATTGTTGCTGTTGAACTACTTCATTTTTCCATTATAAGTTCCTAGAAACTACAATAGGGCCCCGGTATCTGCTGGGGATTGGTTCCAGGTCTTTCCGTTGATAATGAAAATTGTGGATAAGAGAATGCCACCCCCAACTGCTCTTTTGTGACAGTAGTTTGCTTTACGCCTGCTATCTTGCGACAGTAACTTTCTTTATGGTTGCTGTTTGTGAAAATAGCTTCCTTTACGGCTGCTGGTTTCTGACAGTAACTTGCTTTACAGCTGCTGTTTCTGACAGTAACTTGCTTTGCGGCTGCTGAATTATTTAGTTTTTTCCTCTGCCAACCGTGGATAACTGAATCAGTGGTTAATGAATCAGGGGATATGAGGGTCCTACTGTAATATATAAATTACTGGATTTGTGCTTGTATCAGTTCCCCTGGAATCTTCACACTCAGAATAGTTCTGGAAAAATGTTTTGGAGGGGTAATGTGTTGCAGAGTATGTTTGTTGGTTTGATTTTTAATACCACCTTTCTGGGGCAGTTACAACAAACACAATAACAACATAATTCAAGTACCGATTTGACAAAATAGAAAATAATAGTAATAAAATGCAAATAAAGAATACAGTCAAAAGTATTAAAATACATTCACATGAATAAAATTTTAAAATGGCAGAGTTGATCAAGTTAGGCTAACTAAGCTCAGCTGACTCCGCAGGCAGTGCATTTTGGAATGCCTGCCTGAATAGTAGAGTTTTAAGTGACTTTTTTAAAATTGCCAGCAAATGGGCCAAATTAATTCCAGGATGGAGTTCATTGCACAAATGAGGAGCAACTGCTAAGATAGAAGGTCCGGTTTCTCATCTTCTCCCTGTGTGCCTTTCTTGGAGTTAGCATCTTCAGTCAGCTTGCCTAGGGTGTTCGTGTAGGACAGGCCAATCTTGTTGGAAGCAGGCATTCTACCAGAGACTGAGGTCCCAAACCATTGAGGGCTTTATAGGTTAGAACAGGGGTGTCCAAACTTTTTGCAAGGAGGGCCAGATTTGGTGAGGTGAAAATGTGTGGGGGCTGACCATTCAGCCTGAAGAGAGAGAAAGGGCGTGGTCCGTGCGCATCTGCAACAACCACAAATGCTCAGCCTCTGATTTCAAGGTGCCCAAGGGCCCGGCGGCTGTTATGAGGCTCAGGAATTGGCCCACACATACCCTAGGTGCACCACTGCTTACATATGCTGTCTTCCCTTGCAAGGAGGTAGGGAATACGCTGCAGCAATGGAGCCAGGAGCGGGTAGGCATGATGGGTGGCTGAGGGGATGGACGGAGGCAAGGAGGGCAGGCAAACCCTAAAACTGCAAGCTGATGTTTCTAGCCAGCATAGAGAAGGGCTGGCCAGCGGGGATGAGTGAAGGCTGAGCTGGTAGGGAGAAGAGGCTGAGGGCCACTCAAAATTTTAAATTGGGCTGCATTTGGGCCCCAGGCTGGACTTTGGACATGCCTGGGTTAGAACCATCACCTTGAAGCGGGCACAGACGGACAGGCAACCAGGGTAAGGGGACCAACTTGGAATATGCTTTTAGCGTGATGATTTCCCTCTCGTTCCCATTCTCTAGGAATAAAGAAGTCTGTGTGGTAGACAACATTAAAGTCTGCAGCAATGACACAGGGACCGGAAAGTTCAAGTGTGTGTGCATCACCCTGAGGGTGCCCCGGAACCCGACCATCGGGGACAAATTTGCCAGTCGACATGGCCAGAAAGGCATCTTGAGCCGCCTGTGGCCGGCTGAGGACATGCCGTTTACTGAAAGCGGGATGGTGCCGGACATCCTCTTCAACCCTCATGGCTTTCCGTCCCGAATGACCATTGGCATGCTGATCGAGAGCATGGCGGGCAAGTCGGCCGCCCTGCACGGCCTCTGCCACGACGCCACCCCCTTCACCTTCTCTGAGGAGAACCCGGCTGTGGAATACTTCGGCCAGCTGCTGAAGGCGGCCGGTTACAATCACTACGGGACGGAAAGAATGTACAGTGGGGTGTCGGGAGTCGAGCTCGAAGCAGACATCTTTATCGGCGTCGTGTACTACCAGCGCCTCCGGCACATGGTCTCTGACAAATTCCAGGTGCGGACGACCGGCGCCAGAGACAAAGTCACCAACCAGCCCGTCGGAGGGAGGAACGTTCAGGGCGGCATCCGTTTCGGAGAGATGGAGCGGGACGCTTTGTTAGCTCACGGGACCTCCTTCCTGCTCCACGACCGGCTTTTCAACTGTTCCGACCGTTCGGTGACCCACGTGTGTATCCAGTGTGGCAGCCTGCTCTCCCCGCTCCTGAAGCCCCTGCCCGAATGGTCCACCACCCGCCTCCGGCAACACACTTGCACCCTGTGCGGACGGAGCGACACCGTGGAAACCATTGCCGTCCCTTACGTCTTCCGCTGTTTTGTGGCAGAACTGGCCGCAATTAACGTCAAAGTGAAGCTTGATGTGAATTAATTGCATCCTTCACTTGGTATGGGGGTATGTATCCCAAGTCTCTTCTTCAAAAGGGCAATTGAGTTATCATGAATTGCAAAATTACCCTGACAAACATTTAAGATCAAGGCAGAATTTTACTTGGCTCTTATATAACATCAGACTTCAAGGTGGTCTCGGTGGTTTCCCTGGTTAAATTGCACGGTTTTTGAAGCTTTCAAATGTTTTGACAGTTGAACTTCAAAAAGCCAATGTGAACTGTGAATGAAGAGCCAAAGAGCTTTCCTTCCATGGTGTGGATTTCAGCTGTGACGGCTGGTGATACGTCCCAGAGAGAGACTTGAATAAGTTAAGAGGTGACAAAAGGCAAAACCCAGGTCTTTGCCTTAGGAAATAGACATGTGCTTTAAATGTGCTGTTCAAATGTTAAAAGAGCTGTGAAGCGGAGCTCCCCTCCAGCTGTTCTGTGCCCAGTTAGTGATAAGGACTTATAGAAGGTGTAGTCCACGAATGTCTGGAGGGCCCAGGGTTCCCGATCCCTTCTCAAAAGGCCCCGTTTTCCCTTCCTCCTCTTTTCTCTTCCATCCAGCTGAGGATTACAACCTGTAGCTTGAGTGGGAGGAATATCGCACAGATAACAGCCAGCCATCTTGCTAATGTTTTACCCTACAACAAGTACCAAAAAAAGGATGGTGAAGCTTTCCCATTGCATCCTGAGAGGGCCCACACTGGCTTGCTTCTTTTTTTTAATGTGTTTGTTTCATAACAACTGTGCTGTTGCTAAGCTACACCTTAGTGGGTGGAAAGACATTTTTCCTCTCCCAATTTCCTGTATATCATCTCCTTTTTCTCCTTCAAGTAGAATTCTGCGCAAGGACTAAAATGGTGGCTGAAATCTAGTTAGCCCAGCTCAGAAGGACTTGAATGACAATGTTAAATTTTATTCCTTTTCCCCCAGCCTTTCATGCTCCAGGTCTCCCTAGAGATCCCTGTTTTCCCCTTGGGACAGGATGAAGCCTTTAATACAGTACAGTCTAGGATAGTGGTGGCGAACCTTTGGCATTCCAGATGTTTTGGACCACAACTCCCAGAATTCCAAGCCTAGATTGCCAATGACAAAGGACTGTGGGAGTTGTGGTCCAATTCATCTGCAGTGCCGAAGGTTCACCACCACTGGTCTGGGAAACCTATTGTTGCGTCGCTGGCCAAAATTTTGTAATTTTAAAGGCTTGTCCCATCCTGAGGCTCCCAAAGACTTTTTAAAAGGGTTTCCCAAAGACATGTGGAACCTGAAAGAAAAGGGGAGGGATTAGGAGTATTTAATTTAATACTTACGATGTCTTGAATGTCGTTACCACTGTTTAGGTCCTGTAGAGCTACTCAACAGGATTTCAACAGGAACTTCTATAGCGATCCATTATCATTTCTTGGAGGGCAAACGTTGAATTATGACTTGCAGATGCTGCTGTTTCCGTCTGTTAAATGACCTTTTTGTGAGTGTTTGCTTTAAGATGATCTGACTGCTAAGTTTTTTAAGTGGTACTGAAAGGCTGCTATATTTTGGCAAGATGTACCCAGAAAAAAAATTATTTGCATTCTGCAAAAACAGGACCTTTTCATTAAACTTAAACTACCACTCTTGGATTTGAATTTGGATTGATGCGTTAGTAACAGGGGTTCATGATTTCTCTAGTTTCACAGCCAGGTTGGAACTGGATCCTGTTCACCATTGGGCCCTGTTCAAAACCCAAATTGCTGCAACCACACTGGTTGTCGAAAAAGTGCCTTTATTTTGACACTTGGATCAGAGTGTAATTGGGTTTTGTGAGCAGATGGCACCAGAAAACCATTTCCTGGGGGAAAGGAGAACCAGCAGGTGCAGGAATTCTCCCCTAAAAACTTTGTGGTCTGTTTATCACTTGATGATATTTCCTCTCTCACTCTCACTTGTGTAATGAAGCAGTGACTTAGTCTAGATCAGACAGTATTGACTTCATGGGCTGTGTTGTTACGTTGCTGTCAACTTAGGATGACATGATAAATAAGCCAACTCCAGAAATGGATAGAGGGACGTTCTCCCTCTCGCTAAATACCAGAACTAGGGGATATCCACTCAATTTGAGGGTTGGGAGAGAGAACAGACAAAAATATTATTTTACCCAGTGTGTTGTTAGTCTGTGGAACTCCCTGCCACAAGAGGTGGTGATGGCATCTGGCCTGGATGCCTTCAAAGGGGATTGGACAGATTCCTGGAGGAAAAGTCCATCACAGGTTACAAACCATGATGGAGATGTGTAATCTCCAGGCTTAAAACCAGGGTATTTCAAGGGCCAGATGCAGTGGAATGGTATCAGGAGACAGATACATCTAGTCTCATGAGCTCCCAGATGCATTTGGTGGGGACACTGTGAGATACAGGAAGCTGGATGAGATGGGCCCTTGGCCTGATCCAGCCTGGCTCTTCTTATGTTCTTATCCTGCCTTCATCAGTCCTTGTAGACTCAACCCTATGGCTTCCATTAGAGCAGTGGTTCTCAACCTCTGGGTTCCCAGATGTTCCTGGACTGCAACTCCCAGAAATCCTGGCCAGCTCAGCGAGTGCTGGAGGCTTCTCGGAGTTGCAGTCCAGGAACATCTGGGGACCCACAGGTTGAGAACCACTGTATTAGAGGGTCAGTCCATCTCCTATATGGTCCTTCTGTTTTCTTCCTACCCTCCACCTTTCCTAGCATTATTGGCTTTTTCAAAAGAGTCTTGTTTTCACATGCTGGGTCCATAATAGGGCAGTCTCAATTTCAGGCTGTCCTACTTATGGCGCATTATGAGAAGGTGGAATTCTCTGGAAATGCCAAAGTGCTAGGAAAGGTGGAAGGTACCAGGAAAAGAGGAAGACCACGTGTGAGGTGGACTTGATTCGCTTCAGGCAAATGAAGCAGTTGTCTTAAGAACACAGTTGCAATAAGGGAAATGCCTCCTCTGTGCCCTTGACACAGAATAGCCCCAGCCTTACTGGCAAAGATCCCACGTATGGATAATCTGCAGGGCCACCCAGGGCATTTTGCTGCCTGAGGCAAATGTCAAGATGGTCCCTGAAGCCAGCCTGCCTGAATGGTGAAAGCTTACTGAAAAAATAGGAATGTTCATCACCACACCTCTTGCAGCAAAGTTGGAGGACTTGGGACAGAGCCCATAGCTAATGTGGCTCTATTTACCCAACAAAGGGGAACACTTTTGCGGGAAGTCTGCCACGTTTGCTCCTCAACATATGCTGACATGGTCATCTCCTTTTGCCTCATGTTAGTACTGGTCAAAATCACATGCCCATTCATACTTTGAAAGATGCATTGCGTCACCTACATCCCACACTCAGGATCATTCAATATCGAAAAGGGGGGCCCCTCCACTCATTTTATAAGTAGCTGCTTACTTTCTCAGCAGTAAGAACAGGTGCACTTCTAAGAACTGCCTTTTCCTGTGTGCCTTGGGTTAAACTGCAAAGCATCAGTTACTCAGGTGCATCCTTTTTCCTTTTGCTTACTGCCAGCTGGAAACCTCTGCGGCTTAAGAAATGCCAACAACCCAGCTTGTATGAGAAAAGCAATATTCAGGGCTTTAATTTTTGGCATCCCTTTCTCCTTTTGGCATCAGGCTGACATCTTGTGCTGCATTAAGTATCCTAAGAAGCAAGTCAGAAAAGGGGCCTCGATTACGTACGTAAATATTTAAATGCTTAATGGTTACTTCTCATGGTTTTAAGCAGTGCTTTTAGACACTATTTTAAGCTGTGACTGTGATTCTCATCTACCAATCGTTTTTTTAAAAAGGAAGAGGAGCTTTCAATTTGTTTCAGGAGATAATGTGTTTTCACATCACTGTCCTGATGAATATTTGCTTTATAGGGAGCACTATACAGTGAGGACATTACCATCTCAGGATAATGACCTTAGAGCTGCAAGAGCTGGAAAGAACTCCATCGATCATTAAGTCCAGTCCCTGTGAGGGAGGCACAGTCGGGAATTGAACCGCTAACCCCTGGCTCCTTAGCCAGAAACCTAAACCACTGAGCCACTCCTCTCATCTCCCATAAGCCACAGTCATAATGGTTGGTGGCTGGGAGAAGCTGCCGTCCAAAAGCATCAGAGGCATATCCTGCCTGCTGTTAATACAGACCAGTGTTTTCAGGGACACCAAGAAGCAAACAATGTTCCATCAATTCTTACTATTTTTATATCCCGCCCTTTCTCCAAGATGACCAAATTAGCAAGCTTTCCCCCCACCCCCACTCCACCCCATTCTGCTCATTTTATCAAGAACCCCCGGCAACAGGCGTTAGGCAGAAGGTGGAACTTCCATATTTCTGGAAGTGTTTCTCTCTTCCTGACGTTTCGCCAGTTTCTGTGGCGGACATCTTCAGAGGGCAAGGAGCTCAGGGAACTGGGAGTATGCATTGTATTCTGCCTTTGATAATACAGTGGGGTTATATTTCACTGGCCAGAATTGTACAGTGGTACCTCAACTTATGAATTTAATCCATTCCAAATGCATGTTCTTAAGTCGAACTACTCTTAAGTTGGGGTAGCTATCTAACAAATTGAAAAAAATAAGTTAAAAAAATAAAAAAATGAAAAAAATATTTCTAAGTCAAGCAGACCATATCTAAACTTTGTAAGGAGGCAGTTAAAAAGCCAACAGTTTTCTGCTCGTAAGTCAAATTGGAGCTGCTCTTTAGTCAGGGTACCACTGCATCGGCAATTTATGCTGACCAAAGGCAAACATGCTTCTTGATGGCAGATTTCTGTTCATGGACGAAGTGCTGATCACATCCCCAGAAAATGGGGACCAGGGATGAGATGTGGCAATTTGGCAACAAGACACACGATTTCCCCTAAGATTAGCGGATGATGCTTATGGTTTTTCGTTTCTAAAAAGCTGTGCCCTAAACGGTTGTCAAAAAGCAGTACCTCTGCTCCCACCCACTTCACCCAACTCGTAAAATGTTTATTCCAATGTATTTCACTTTGCTTAGCGATCGCTCTTTCCTCACAGATGTTGGGTTTGTTTTCGATTATATGCATTCATCTTCATTGTCTTCACTTCTCAAAGATTTCCACCAGAGTAAGGACTTCCTGGATGCTGACCCAAGACTTTGAGAAAGCAGATAAGCCAGGAGGAGGATTGAGAGTGCTTTGAAAGATTTTGAGCAGTGGGTCGTGCTGCCAATTCCCCCCACAAATTTCTTTTTCTGAGTGACATGACAGAGGGTGTGACAATGCTGCTAGACCAACTTGAATTTGTCCTTCGTGTTGGACAAGATTACCACTCCTGATTTAGCCGTGCACTGGATTTTATGAGTGTAGCCCACTTCAACTCAAATCTCTCCCCCCGACACACACACACACACACACCTACTACTTGGAGATCTGTCACAAAGCATCCTGGGAAGTTTGACCTCTGACATTGGCTTCTCTGTGTTGTTTCGGATACCAGATTTGCACCCATTTATTCTCTGCCTTTTGTAAAGTGCAGAGAGGACATTTTCTGTTGTTGCTGGGTTCTTTTTAAGTTACTGTTGTCTCAAGACTAGATGGAAAAAGGCGCCTGAGGGGGGATATGATTGAGACATACCAAATAATGCAGGGCATGAGTAAAGTGGATAGAGGGATGCTCTTATCCCTCACACAGAATACCATAACTAGGGGACATCCACTCAAACTGAGGGTTGGGAGAGTGAGAACAGACAAAAGAAAATATTTTCTTACCCAGCATGTTGTTAGTCTGTGGAACTCCCTGCCACAGAATGTGGTGATGGCATCTGGCCTGGATGCCTTCAAAAGGGGATTGGACAGATTCCTGGAGGAAAAGTTCATCACAGGTTACAAACCATGATGGAGATGTATAATCTCCAGGCTTAAAACCAAGGTACTTCGAGGGGCAGACGCAGGGGAGTGGTATCAGGAGACGGATAATCTAGTCTCGTGCACTGCCAGACGCATTTGGTGGGGCCTCTGTGAGATGGATACAGGAAGCTGGACTAGATGGGCCTTTGGCCTTATCCAGCATAGGTCGTTTTCCAAGTTGAAAGGTGGGGTAAAAATACAGGTACTCTAAAATAAATAAATAATGATTTAAACAACTGAATGAAAGCTGGCATACTTAAGTGAAAAACACTTTAATTGCCTCTTGGCTAAATCAATTTTCTCCGTGCAATAGTAGCCTTCCTGTCTTCGGGACTTAATGGCCACACAAACTAGCAGCTTTTCAAATAAAAAAGTGAATGAGTAAAGCAACTCTGTAAATCCCATAGGTTTTAGTAAACATCCTCCTTCTCCGGTATGGAAGATGAGCAAAAATCCATTTATCAGGATTTGTTCTCCCATGGCTTTGGCTTGGGGGCCATCTGAGATGGTGTTGGGCTCTCATTTGTTGCAGTGATATTTAGCTTCTGAAGTCCAGGAATGTCCTGCCCGGTCTGGACCAGGCGAAGAATCTCAGAAAAAGACACTTTTGAATCCAGAGGAGGGAGGCCATCTTGAATCTCTTCCTTTACACCATCTCTAGTACCGGGCGGTACATTTGTTGTCTCTGCCACTCTGGACTCCATTTCTCAGTAAAAGGAAGAAGGGTGCACTGGAAGACACTGCAGTTTAATCTGCAACATTCACCTGGACACCTGAGGAAAAGAGAGAGTCTCTGAAGCAAGTATAACCACTGTGTATTCTCGAAGGCTTTCACGACCAGAATCTGATAGTTGTGAATTTTTCAGACTGTTTGGCCATGATCTGGAAGTCCTGTTTCCCCAGACTCTGTGGTGGGCATCTTCAGAGGGCAAGGAGCTCAGGGAACTAGGAGTTCTCTATACTCTGGGTTATAAAGTGAGTGAGAGTGTGGGGTTTTTAAAGTTGTGGGAAAGAGGAAACTTGTCACAATACAATGACTAGCACCTATTCTCCTGCCATAGGACAAGCTTCCTCTTTCTCTCAACTAACCCCCCCCTCTCTCACTCACTATACAGCCGTTCTGTGGGCACCTGCCTGGTCCCTTCACAGCCACCTGTATTAAGGTTAAATTGCTGTATTGGCACTTTGCAAAAAAATTAGTGGGTTTTAAATCACAGTTTAGGGCAGTGATGGCGAATCTCTCTAAAAGGTTTCCCATCACTGCCCTATACTCTATACTCTCTCTCACTTTCTCTCTGTGTATACACACACACACACACACACACACACACACACACACACACACACACACACACACAGTGGATCATCGTATAACAAACGGTTTGTATAACAAAATCTGTAAAACATAAAAAATCTGGAGATAGGGGAAATTTGTTTAACAGACTTGTCTATGGGGCAAATCCATACAACATAAAAATGGTCACGATTAGGGATTAGTCTGTTTTCAATGCATTCCTATGGGAAATTTGTATAAAGGAAAATTTGCTTAATATAATTTCATTTACACACACACACACACACAGCGAGAGAGAGAGAGAGAGAATAATAAAAGAATTTACTGGTATAAAAAACATAATGATAACGAGAAGGAAAAAAACGTAACATTGCAACCGAACGGCGCACAGCGCCTCCACCAAGCCCCTGGAGAGCACAACCCGATCCTTCCACTGGTTTACTCGAGAAAACCCCACTGGGTTCAGACGCGTCAAGGGACGGGGGAACGCGAAGGACAGCAATTCCCAAGGGCTCGACCGGCGACGGGACCGCCCCGCCACTTCCCCTCCGTAAGGCGGGACGCCCCGACCTACCCTTTTCCCAATGCAAGTCGCACCAAATGTCTCGACCAACCCGAGCGACGCTCACCCTACGCAGATTTCCTGGAAGCTACCATTGGGCAACTGAGAGGGAGGCCACGCCGGGCTATACCAATACAATACTCTTAGCAGGGGGACATAAAAAGCATTGGCAAGGGCGCCGTGGCTTAGGTAAAAAAGGTAAAGGTTCCCCCGCACATGAGCGCTAGTCGTGTCGGACTCTAGGGGCGGTGATCATCTCCGTGTTCAAGTTGAAGAGCCAGTGTTGTGCAAGTCCGTGGCCACGTGGCCGGCACGGCTGCAAGGAAACACTGTTTTATCTTCCCGCTTTTTACTGGTGGTATCTATTTACAGTATCTAATTGCATTGACATGCTTTCATACTGCTAGGTTGGCAGGAGCTGGGGTTATCAGCGGGATCTCGCTCCACTGCATGGCACCCGGGATTCGAACCCCTGAGCTGCCAATTTTGTAGCTGACAGTTTTCAGTGCTCTAGCCCGTTCTGGATTTAAAATATATATACAGTATATTAAAAAACACAAAACTCACAAACATGTTATAATAACAGCATAGGAGCAAGAGTTTTATAAGTAATCCAGCTCAATTTTATGTCCTCCTGTGATTTGGTAATTTACAAAGCTGCCGAGAATGAGTGGAATTTTTCTACCATACAAAAAGAAGCTGAAGTGTTATTTGTTGATGGAGGGAGAGGAGTGTGGCATTTTAAATTTATTTATTTATTTATTTATTTATCTTTTTAGCCTCTTTCCAAAGAAGTGAGTACTGTATAATGTGGCAATCTAGGCGTGCATAAGCAAATTAGTAAAAAAAAAAACTCAAGTAAGTCAAGGATTGTTTTCCATTTCCTTAGCTTTTGTCCCTGAAAGCATTCAGACTAGGAAGCCTTCTGAATAGGATGGATTGAAACAGGCCAGAAGATTAAAAAAAAAATCTTGACTCGTTGTCAGAATCAGTTGGTGCTCATGCCTTGGCTGGCCACTTCCACATCACTGAAGGAAAAAAAGAGTAAAAGATGGAATTTATTTTTGTAAAATAGCATATTTTATATTAATTTTAATAGCAATGTTATATTTTATATTAATTTTTAGATTATTAACACTACAAATGATTGTAGGTGAAAACAAAATAAAAATCAAAAAGACAAAAACATGGTGCCTCCTTACAGACTTTTATGTTTTTTAAAATGTGAGTTTTCGTGCAAAAGTCCACTTCATTATTTATTTATTTATTCATTTATTTTTATATTTTTATACCGCACCAATTTCCCAGAGGTGGGAAATTGCTCATTAGACATAAGAGGAGCTTTAACGTGTGACTTTAAATATTGTAACTTTATGCATCTGCAGAAATGGGGCTATGCCCATCTTGCTTCCTCTTCTAAATGGATTTTCCAAGAATGCTCAAATTTAAAAATATATAAAATTTGGTCTTTAAGGGCCTATCACATTTTTGTCTTTTTTAACTTTTTATTTTTGTTTTCACCTGTAATGGTTGCACAAACTAACATGGCTGCACCTTCTAGATGTTATGTTGATAATTTAAGCAGAATATGGTGCATCTCACTCATGTGGAGTAGACTGTAACCAAGATGGGTTGTTTGCTTGTTGACTGTGTTGTCCAGGTAATTTGCTGTGGATAAGCACCTACAAAGTCCCTGTTCTCTCTCTCCCATAAATCAGACTTTATAACCCTACAGAGGATACTTCCCAAAGGAGGACGGCTTCCTGATATGAACTGTAAAATGAAGGATTGTCAGGAGACCATATAACCATCTTACTCCCACTGGTTAGTCAACACAAATATATCTTTAGAAATTGCTTGAACAAAGACAAATAAAGGCTTTCCCTTTCATAATCTTTATTAGTCCGCTCATCCATACAAATTTGTGGCTCACAGGAATTATTCTTCCAACAGGATTATGAATTGGAACAGGACACTTCTCAATCTAAAATAGATATCTTCTTAAAAGCAGAAGCCATTGCTTGAACACTTTATTTATTAGTTCATCCTCCTAATCCAAGCTCCACACTGAATGGTTTATGGAAGATTTAAACTTATAACACCTTTAGACTATGGAAAGTAATTGAGTTGTATAACCTTGCAATGGCTTTAGTGTTTATCCTTTTGTTAACTACTCTTTTTGAATGTATGATCTATATGCAACCAACATTTTAAAAATCCCCTTTTATTTTGTTGCATCACACACACCCAATAACCATAACTAGAGGTTATATTTCTATGATTTTAAACACTACTTCAGGCATGTCCAAACTTTGTCCCTCCAGATGTTTTGGACCACAACTCCCACAGTCCTTTGGCATTGGCAATACAGGCTTGGAATTATGGGAGTTGTGGTCCAAAACATCAGGAGGGCTGAAGTTTGGACATGCCTGCAGTGTACAGTTCTTCATGCATGTATAGAAATGTCCTGTGTCCATGATGACAGCTCATGCCAACTGACACCAGTTAGCCTTAATGGTGCCCCAAGACTTTTTCTTAAGCAGCAAAATATAAGGTATGTATGTGTGTTTTTAAAAAATGGCTGTTTACTGAAGTGCAGCTGTGCGGTTGTTAGCCTTGGGAAGGAAGAACTGAGGTCAGAAAAGAAGGTTTGCTGAGTAACGGATTTATCACACTGCCTACTGTTGTCACACACTTTGTTGCAGTGCCTACACCTGAAAACATGCCTCGGCTATCTCTTAAGCTTGAAATGGCCTGGAGGCCAGTGGGCCGACTGCTGCTGACCAGTGCAGCCCTCCAGCTTCTGTCTTGTGAGTAAAAATTTCTTCCTTGCACACTCATTGAGGTTGGTGAGGGAGATGAAAGGAAGGAAAATGAAGCAAGTTTCCTCAGAACTTCTGAAAGTTACAGTATTTGTTTCAACTGTTGCAGAGGATATGTGTTGAAATGTTGCTGGTAACTTATGACAACCTTAGTAATTGTATTCTTCACACAGGTCTTGCAAATTCATGGCTGAAGTTTCTTTTGTTGAGTCAAAAATGCATCTCCTGTTAGGTCTTCCTCGTTTCCTACTGTCTCCTACTTCTACCAACATTACTATCTGTTCTAATGAGTCTTTCAACTCTCAGTTTTAATCACATTTGCTTCTAAGAAGAGTTCCAGCTTGATTTGAGCAGGGAACCGTTTATTTGCATTTCTGGCTCCCTGCAGTGTTCAAAGCTCTGCACCAATAACACATTGCAAATTAATTGACTTTTTCCTTATCATTTTTGTCATTATCCAACTTTCACATCCATGCACAGCAATTGTGAATACAGTGGACCCTTGTATAACAAACAGCTTGTATAACATAAAATTTGTACAACATAAAACATTCCAGAGATAGGGGAAATTTGCTTAACATATTTGCCTATGGGGAAAACCCGTACAGCATAAAAATGGGATTACTCCGTTTTCAATGCATTCCTATGGGAATTTGTATTAAGGGAAATTTGCTTAACATAATTTCATTTGGAATGAATTAATTCCTTTATACAAGATACCACTGTACTGTATTATAATATGGACCATCTTGTCCTTGTCCTGCATGTTCCACATTATAGCTTGGTGATGTGTGACCAGTGGGCTGCCCCTGGGTTCTGTTCTGGGTCTGGTGCTATTTAATATCTTTATTAGTGACTTGGAGGAAGGATTAAATTTGCAGATGATACCAAATTGGGAGGGGTTGCTAATTCCCTAGAGGATAGGGTGAAAATCCAAAAGAACCTTGACAGATTACAGTGCTGGGCCAAAGCTAACGGAGTGGGTTTCAACAGAGAGAAATGGTGCTGTATCTAGGTAAAAAAAAAAAATGAATTGCACAGATACAGGATGGGAGACATGTGGCTGGAGAATAGTACATACATGGGAAAGGGATCTGGGAGTCTGGGTGGACCACAAATTGAACATGATTCAGCAGTTTGATGCAGAGGTAAAGATTCTTGGTTGCATCAACAGAAGCATAGTGTCTAGATCAGTCATGGCAAACCTTTGGCACTCCAGATGTTTTGGGCCACAACTCCCAGAATTCTGAGCCTAGATTTCCAATGACACAAAACTGTGGGAGTTGTGGTCCAAAATGTCTGGAGAGCCAAAGGTTTACCACCACTGGCCTAGATCAAGGGAAATGATAGTACCACTCTATTCTGATATGGTCAGACCCCACCTGGAGTACTGTGTCCAGTTCTGCGCACCTCAATTTTAAAAGGATGTTGACAATCTTGAACGGATCCAGATGAGGGCGACCAGGAGGGTTAAAGGTCTGGAAGAAATTCTTATGAGGAATGGCTTAGGGAGCTGGGGATGTTTAGCCTTACAAAAAGAAGGCTGAGAGGGGATATGATAGCCATGTTTAAATATTTGAAAGGATGTCATATTGAAGAGGGGACTGGTTTGTTTTCCATAGCTTCTGAGACTAGAACTCAGGGCAATGGTTTTAAACTACAGGCAAAGAGATTCAATTTAAACATTAGGAAGAACTTCCTGACAGTTAGAGCTGTTCGACAGTGGAGGGTGGTGGAGTCTCGTTCTTTGAAGGTTTTTAAGCAAAGGTTGGATGACTATCTGTCTGGAGTACTGTGATGGGGGGGGGGGTTCTGCATGGCATGGGGTTGGACTGGATGGCCCTTGAGGTCTCTTCTAACTCTATGATACTATGATTCCTTGAGCATACTTATATTTTCTATTATTAATATTTATATATTGACAAGTCAGTTCCAATTGCTAGGGCTTTCTAGATATACAGTAGTCAGAAGTGGCCGACCACCCCTTTCTTCGAAGGACACTGTGGAGATGTACAGCTTGCCCAAGGTTACACAGGCTGGCACTTCCCTGGGAGATAGAGTGCAGAACTTAACTCCTAACCTCTAGCTTGGGTGCTTCATCTCATGGAGCCACCCAGCTATCTCTGTCAATATTAAAATGTATAAAAAGCAATCTCAGTAAATAGCAAGCTCTTTTAAGAATGATCACACCTTTTGGCAATTCAGACTTGAGCAATCCAAGAAGCCTTCAAATATGGCCATGTTGGCACTCTGACCCTGGTCTCTTTCTCCAACTGCTGAAGCTTAATTTCCAGGGAGTGGTTGTTTAATCCAGAGTCCACATCAGTTTTTCTGCATGCATAAAAGGCCTTCTGTGTAAATCAGTATGGAAAAATTTCAAATGGCAGCATGTAGACTTTGAAACAAATAAAATACAGGCTTCATTGGGATCTGGAATTAAAACTTGTTGGACAGAATAAAAGGCAGATTGTTCTTCAGACAGCATTTTTCATTTCCTTTGCATTCAACAAAATAGAAGTTTAGAAGTTAAATAGAAGAGAAATTTAAACATTGGCCCAAGAATTGCAACTGAAGTGCTCAGGATGAATAATCAAAGTTCTGTTTGTATATGTTAATGTACTGTGCTTAATTTGTCATATTTTGAATGCCTGCAGGGGAACATGATTGAGGTGTACAAAATTATGGAGGGGAATTTTAAAGTGGATAGAGGGAGACTCTTTTCCCTCATACAATACCAGAACCAGGGGACATCCACTCAAATTGAGGGCTGGGAGAGTGAGAACAGACAAAAGAAAATACTGTACTTCTTTACGCAGCGTGCGGTTAGTCTATGGAACTCCTTGCTGCAGGAAGTGGTGATGGCTTCTGGCCGTCTAAAAAGGGATTGGGCAGATTTCTGGGGGAAAGGTCCATCACAGGTTACAAGCTATGATGAGGATACATGTTACCTCCAAGCTTGAAAGGAGGGCCAATCAAAGTGTCAAATACAGGGGAGTGGTATCAGGAGACAGGGATCTAGTTGTCTCATCCCAGAGACATCTGATGGGGTCACTGTGAGACATAGGAAGCTGGGCTAGATGGAGCCCTGGCCTGATCCAGCAGGGCTTTTCTTATGTTCTTATGCCTTGGTGTCTGCTCCACAGGTATTTGTGGTGTATGTTTATGTATAGAATTACATAAGGGAGAGAGGTGGTGGCTATAAAATGACTTTCAAAACTCAACCTAAAGACCAGAAAAGAATGGAAACATTCAAAATTATGGGTCCCCTAATCAGACGATTGGAAAGTAAAAGGGGGGGGGAGGAATGACCCATCCATGCATGTTACCTTGAGATGTAATGGAGAAGAAATAATTGATATACTGTATATCAAACAGGACTTATTAAGAGAAGCACTGCTGTTAGGTTTCACCTGAACTAGCTTCAAGTCTAGATCTGTAGACCCAGGAAGAAGGTCCTATCAAACTCAAATTAGCCCCAACTTCCCATGGCCAATAGCTTGGGAAGATGGGAGCTGTAGTAAAAAAGCTACTGTATCTAGAAGACCACAGGTCCCATTATGTCCATTCTAAAAAGAAATCTTACAGATTTTGAAGGAAATGGGGAGATGAAATGCATTCTGCATGGAAGAGAGTGCAGAAAAGTCAAATTCAAACAGAATTCCATTAACATAATAGATGTCAAAGAAAAAATACAGTATGTACTTGGAGATCTGGGAGTTGACTCATGGCAACTGGACTTGTTTTCTTGTGAGATTGAAGCATTCCGTTACTCATCCAAGCAGCTTTGTCAGTCTGAGGAAACTTAGTGGCGCGGCCTCCATTTTATAGTTCACCTTGATTTCACATCACCCTGGTCTGAATAGGCTCACGAGGAGGACAGTGGCCTGAATAGGCTCATTATGTGTACAATGGCCTGTACATATATAGTACTTAGAGAAAATAACTGACCCACCAAAGCCATAATTCAATGTGCTTTCTCTCTTTGTATAAATGCAAGAGTAGGTAATACCTTTATAGACCACTAAAAAAATGAATCATACAATTCTCAAGCTTTTGTGGGTCAGGACCATCTCCTTTGTACATTTCCCTTTCTCATCAGTTTGTTTCTTCTTACAGCAGGTAGTTGTTCTTTGGGCTTAACTCCAACATTGTCGCCACCCCAGAATATGATAATAAACGGTGAGAGAAAGACACTGGTCCTCTGCCTGGCAAATGCCGTCTCGGAGGATGCTTTGGGCGCTGTTTGGTTTTCCAGTGGAAATGGGAGTGTGTTGGAACCCTCCAACTACGGGATCTCCCAGGAAGAAGATGGGACATTCAGTGCAATATCTCATATTTCCATCAGCACCCAAGAATTTGAATCATGGGATACTATCACTTGCTATGTCGCACAAAACCAGACCTCAAGCAACTGGAGCACCTCATCACTTCAAATATCTGGTATTTATCCACGGGGGGGATTTTAAATGGGAAAACTTTTGAAGTTTTCATGGGCCACATATATCCTGCCTTTGTTTAGAGATTGGTTTGTGGCCATCTCTACTTGTAATGGAGCAAACTGTTGCCATATCTCCTCTAATGTGTTCTCTAAATATCTGTTTTTATAGAGGAAAATGTAGATGACCCATGCTTAGATGAAAGCCAAGGAGGTAAGAGCACCAATGTTTCTTCACTCCCTCCCTTCCCTTCTAGAACTGTCATTATTTGTTGGGGGGCAGTTTTTAATGGGGCTCATGCAGTGGCTCCATCCGATTGAGACGTACAAAATAATGCAGGGCATGAATAAAGTGGATAGAGGGACGCTCTTCTCCCTCTCACAGCATACCAGAACTAGGGGACATCCACTCAAATTGAGGGCTGGGAGAGTAAGAACAGACAAAAGAAAATATTTCACCCAGCACGTGCCTGGGGGGATATGATATCTGTCTCCTGATAGCACTCCCCTGCATCTGGTCCTTGAGTACTCCGGTTTTAAGCCTGGAGATTATACATCTCCATCATGGTTTGTAACCTGTGATGGACTTCTCCTCCAGGAATCTGTCCAGTCCCCTTTTGAAGGCATCCAGGCTAGATGCCATCACCACATCTTGTGGCAGGGAGTTCCACAGACTGACAACACGCTGGGTAAAAAAATATTTTCTTTTGTCTGTTCTCACTCTCCCAGCCCTCAATTTGAGTGGATGTCCCCTAGTTCTGGTATTTTGTAAGAGGGAGAAGAGTGTCCCTCTATCTACTTAACTCATGCCCTGCATTATTTTGTACGTCTCAATCATATCCCCCCAGGCGCTTTTTTTCCAGACTAAAGAGCCCCAAATGTTTTAGCCTTTCCTGGGTCTTTCTAATAACTAAGAAGAGTAATGATATTTGCCACCCTTCTGCTCCCATATTTCTTAGTGACTCTGAGCTTAGCTCGTCGTTGGGGGAAATATTACTTTTCCCAGCAATAACAGAATTGGAATGAGCAACTCCAGTTGTGAACCACAGTAGTTAGGTGTGGCTTGGCCTTGAATGGCCAATTGAGACCTGTTAGCTTTATAAAAGGCCAGCTTCTGGTATCCACGAAAGTTGCTAGAACTGATTTGTTGACTTAAGCATTAGTCCCCAACCTGGGTGACCCAGGTGTTCTTGGACTGCAACTCCCAAAAATGCTAGCCAACACAGCTGGTGAAGGCTTCTGGAAATTGCAGTCCAAGTTTAGGAACTCTCTTACATAACTTTACAGAGACACCTGCATTTTTAATAATCCTTAAGGCAGCATGATAGTGATTGTGGGAATTGTCTATATTTATTATCCAAATGTATCATTCCACCACTTGATATTTCTCTCCAATTTTTTTTTCTGTTTCTTTTGTGGCAGGTCAGGATCAGACGTTTTCACCTGACATTCAACAACATAATCATTTTCAGGTCCTGCTTCTTTTGTCCGCCAGAATTCTGCTATTCAAGATCCTTTTGTCTGATGTGCTGATGACTTGCTGCCTCATTTACAAGAGTGAAACATAAACTCAGCATTAGACAGCATGATGTAAAAGCAAACAGGGAGATGATGAAAACATTGATCATAAGGCTTCAGAGGGTAAACTGCCACAGGAAATGCTGGATCCTTCATGGGCTGGATGCTTATCTATCAGGAATACTTTCTCTGTGCTCTTGGGGCCACAGAGGAATAAAAAAGTTCATCCTGCCAGCACATGATATTCTTACCCTTGTTGAGACTGCAAGTATTTGTGTGAAGTACTGTAGCAGGTCATAGGAGCCTTGTGGCACAGTGGTTAAACTGCAGTAAAAGCAAAAAGCAAAGTGTTCTGCTTATATACCGCCCCATACCACTTCAAGTAGTCTCTGGGCGGTTTCCAGTTTAATTACAATATGCAGGCTACACAGTTGCAGTACTGCAACTAAAGCTCTGCTCATGACCCAGGTTAGCCGGCTTGAGGTTCAGTCTGCATATTTAAATTCTAAACCATCCAAAGAGTGCTTTAAGCGCTATGCAGCAGCATATAAGCGACATGGGTTTTGTTTTGCTTTTTGCTTGCTATTCAAATTGTAGACCTCACTGAATCTGAAATGTAATGGCAAAGCAAAGTGTTCTGCTCATATACTGCCCCATACCAGTTCAAATAATCTCTGGACAGTTTACAGTTTTCAATTATAGTATGCAGGCTACACATTGTCGTCCCCCCCCCCAGCAAGCTGGGTACTCATTTTACCAACCTTGGAAGGATGGAAGGCTGAGTCAACCATGAGCCTGCTACCTAGGATTGAACCCCAGGTTGTGACCTCAGTTTTACCAGCAGTACAGGCATTTAACCACTGCATCACAGGGCTCCTTGCCTCACAGGGTTGCTGTGGAAGAGAAATGAGGAATGGATGGCACCTTGAACTCATGGAAGGAAAGCCAAAATATACAGTAAATACAACTCATCCATAATGATGATGATGATCTCTCTTCAGAGAAACAACACTCGGCTGTTCTGCAGTTCATCCACGGAGAGTCAGAACTGGTTTTCCCCTGTTATATGGTCACTACAGATAACACACAGAAGCAATGATCTCAAAGAAGAGTTGATTTTGACCCAATTAGGTAAAAGGAAGGTATCCGAGAGGTGAAGCAGAGTACATGTATAGAAGACAAGTTAAGAACTACACATGGAGAAAGAACCAATACCTCTCCTCCAGTGCTGGTTGCAAAACAGGTGGATAAAAGGGTGTTTACATTTGTCAGTTTTCAGGGCATGAACTGCCAAGGACACTATACCTTTATTTTCTTTGAATGGCTTTAAGGTTATGATTTTCGCATTAATAAATATAATACTTATTGAGTGGCAGAGTACAACAACAGTGAGTTGGAGCAGTTGGCATATCTAAGTTCAAATCTCACAGCATTAGGTTTACATGCTTCTCTAGTGCAGTAAATAAGAGGGTGAATTACAAATAAAGAAATCCCTGGTTTGGATTTCTCCCATGTGTTTTGTAACCTTGGGTAAGAATCACTTTTTCTCCTTTCCATCATTTTTATCCACCATGCTTGTATGAAGATTCATAATTTCCCTTATACCCCTGTGGCAAGGTTTTAAGGGCGTTTATACACGACCCCTAAGCTGCGCTGCAAATGGCTCCCAGCTCCGGAGCTTAGAAATGTTTTCCCACCAGCTCCAGAGTCTGGAGACAATTAAGTGCGACCCCGCCCACTTTAGCGCGACCCAGCGCATTTTTCATGTACCTGCTCTCTGCAGGTGAAAAAAATTTGATGCGGATAAGAGTGCCGAGCTCTCCTGGCTTGTCTGTTGTTTTTTTGCCTCCCGCCCCTTTAAGAGCTCCTTGAGCCGGAACCAGGAAGTAACGGGGCTCGTGGCAAGTTCGAGGGGCACCGGCAGGTTAGTAAAGGCTTCTTTTGTCCTTTTTTCCCCTCCCCCCCCCCCCGCCGACAGGAGCAGGAAGTGCTGAGGGGTGGGGACGGAGGAACAGAAACGAACCCCCAAGATCTCTGGTCCGAATTTAAGGGACCAGCAGATCTTAGGGGTCGTGTGAAAAGGCCCTAAGACTACAGTGGCACCTTGTATAAAGGAATTAATTCGTTCCAAATGAAATTAAGCAAATTTTCCTTTATACAATTTCCCATAGGAATGCATTGAAAATGGAGTGATCCCATTTTTATGTTGTACAGATTCTCCCCATAGGTGATTATGTTAAGCAAATTTCCCCTATCTCCAGAATTTTTTATGTTGTACAAATTTTATGTTATACAAGACGTTTGTTATACAAGGTTCCACTGTAGATAATATATATATAGAGAGAGAAAGAGTTATACAAATGTCAAGATTTAGTATCTTGATTCATCACCAGGTTATTGGAGACTCAATACAGTCCTAAGCGTTTTTTTCAATTCAGTTCTACAATTCTTCTTCCCTACTGTAGGGAGGAGAGGCAAGTGGACTCACCAGTGCTTGTCCTGGCTAAGGCTACAGGAATTGGATTTGCAACCAAATAACATCTGGAGGCCCACTCATTCCCCACCCCTCCACAAACAAATGTGTTTATGTTTGTAGCCCTAATGATGCCATAAATTAATCACACACAGGCATACATTACCCTTCTATGCAAACATATAGAAACGAAGTTGTGGCACTTTTTAAAAATGCTGAATAATCTCAAATATTTTTTTCAGGTGTTAATTTCCCATCTGTTGATGCAGAGGCCGCACTGGGTCGGAATCAGCCTTCCTTGTCCCCATTTCTGGGGTATTCTAAGGGCATCCAACTAGAGCTCCCATAATTCCCTGCCAGGTGGATGACGGATGGCCATGTCAGTCTAGTGACTAGACTCTAGTCCAAAACATCTGCAGGACTCTTGGTTGGAACAGGCATCTCTGACCAGGAGTGGAGGGAGAATCCAGCCTTTTAAGTTCTAAATGTCCTTTTTTGGAGCGCCCCCACCTCCCAAATCAAGCCGACCCAGACAATCCACCTCCAGTCACGAGACGGACCAGCCCCCTCCCCCCCCGGCGAACGAGAGGTGGGCGCAAAAAGCGACCTTTCCTCGTTCCTTATTGGAGGAGCTCTACGACTTTTTGTGGGCCGCTGATTGGCTCCCATCTGATGGACGCGGCGCCCCCTTCGCCTGCCCGTTGGTCGGAGCGCGACACGCTCTGGGCTGCGATTGGTCGACGGTTCCGGTTGTTATAGTTACGCGGGGGGCGGACGAGAGGGTCCCGGAAGTGCCGGGGCGATGGGGCTCGCGCGCCGGGGGCTGTCGCAGCGTGGCAGCCTTTGAGGCGGAGTCGCGGCGGAGTGGGGGGGGGGAGCTCGAGATGGCTTCTTGGGACGCGGTCGTGGCCCTCTTGGCGACTCTGCTGCTCACCCCGGACCCTGGCTTGGGGGGAGCCATCGCCGAAGACAGCGATTGGGTCAAGCTGCCCAGCAAGTGCGAAGGTGAACCCAGGATCGAGGTGTTGGAGGGATCCGGGAGGGAGTCAAGGAGCGGGTGTAAAAAAAAAATATTATTTATTTATTTACAGTGGTACCTTGTATAAAGGAATTAATTCGTTCCCAATGAAATTATGTTAAGCAAATTTCCCTTTATACAAATTTCCCCTAGGAATGCATTGCAAACAGAGTAATCCCTAATTATGTTGTAGGGATTCGCCCCATAGACGATTCTGTTAAGCAGATTTCCCCTATCTCCGGAATTGTTTATGTTGTACAGATTTTATGTTATACAGTTTGTTATAGGAGGGTCCACTGTATTTAAAAAAAAACATCCCCGGGAATCAACGAGGAAGAGTCAGGGAGCCTCGTTTGGCATAATAAGCTTTCGCGCACTGCAGCCCGATGAATGAGGTGTGCCTCCCGCTTTTTTCCTTCTTCAAGTTACTCTTCCTCCTCCTCCTCCTCCTCCCGAGTAGGCGATTGCAGCCGATGGGCACGGCCACACCATTTTGGGGATGATGGGTAGCCCAACAGAAGGAGGGTCGAGGCGGAGGATCGGTCTGCCAGGGGAAGCCGGCGGGGGAGTGCGCTGGCTGGCTGCAAGAGGCGGTCCTGGGGCCGCTTCCCAGCCCTGCTTCCAGGCTGGTTTGCAACAAGATCGTGGCAAGAAGAGGGCAGGACATGCTCGCGACTCCGTGGGGATTAATACGTGCGAGTTAGGTGGAAGCTGTAACTGTGGACTGTATTCCCCCCTTCCTCAGAACTAGGAAGTGTGGCTTTATTGCGCGTGGGAAGAACTGGGATGGAGTCCGCCAAAGCATGTGCCAAAAACCATCAAAAACCGCCTGGTACTAGTCTTTAAAGTAGCACAAGGGTCTTCATCGATGTTTTTAGGGATCGCAATAGTGCTCAGCTTTTTCAACGTTTAGAGTGCCTTTGCAAGTTACATTTCAAGGGCTTCCTGAATGCTTACATATACTGTAGCTGGAAGACCTGTGGGTAACAATTGGAATGTAATGTTATCATGATTTGAAAGAAGATTTTTTTAATTTAAGATTTTAAAATTGATTTTTAATTTAAATTATTATTTAAATCATTTTTAACCTACTCTGGTGCCTGCATCTGCTGTGACTTTCAAGTGTATGCAGCCTTTGAATGGGGTGATATGTACCTGGGTGCCATCCATTTTCATGGGCGAAAAGTGCTTTAAATCTAGAAAATATGTCGGATTGGAGAACTTTGTTCTTGTTCATTGATGGAAATGGTGATGATTAACCTCATTAAAGTTCAGGTAAAATGATATTTGGTATTATTATGAGTTAAGACAAGAAGAGAATTCATCAGTTGGGATACTAGAAAAGTCTGTGAAGACTCCCAGGCATCCAGGTGAGTTTGTCTGGAAGTTCAGTTGAGTCATGGCAAATGGACTTCTTTTTCTTGAGAGATTGAAACGTTTCACTGGTCATCTAAATACAAGTGAGCTATAAAATGGAGGACTCGCAGCTAGCTTTTCTCAGACTGAGGAAGCTGTTTGGATGAGCAGCAAAACATTTCATTCTCTCAAGAAAAAGAAGTCCAGTTGCCATGACTCAACTTCCAGATACTAGAAAAGTGTTTTGCTCCATATGTGTCAGGCAGCAGCTTCCGTTCTCTCTGGCTAGCATGACCACTACGATTAGTCCGTGCGTATGGAATTGTTCAGCGCATCTGGGCATCACTTTGCGGAGGGCTGGAATACAGCATGAAGGGTTGGAAGAGGAAGCTGGAGAGGAAAGTGGCTTTGATCTTTCCCTTTGAAAATATTTGCATGAAAGTGAGACAGAGACATCAGTTGGAGAAGAGCCACTAGGAACTAAAAATGGAAATGCACTGAAACGGCATCTGTTTCAATGCATCTGTTACAGTTTTAGTCACGCCTGAGCAACCTCTCCTGGGGAGAGGTTTCATGTACCTGTCACTGGCAGCAGCACAGCTTGACAGCATGATGAGTTGTACTGTATACTGAATCAGTTGTGCAATATAGACAAATGAAAACTTGTTGAAGAGTTTGAGGAACATTATAATACAAGGCACGATGAAATCCAAATTGGTAATATAAAGGGGAAGATTGCAAGGATGATTCTCATCTCAGAATAATAAATGCTACATCGTCCATTGAAGGATGGGATTGATAAGAGGGGAAAAAACCTGACATGCATCTCCCAACAACTGAGAGCAAGTTTTAAAATGTGAAAGCCTAAACATTTAATTTTAATCAAGTAGAATAAATTGGGTATGCTTCATCTTAATATATATTTTGGGGGATTTTAAGGGTTGGCAAAGATAGTCTGAAAGGGTTTCAAACGCATGTGGTTTATTCTAGGCTATCAAAATCCAGTACAGTATTTGGTTTTGGATATTTTGAGACGTTATCTCAATTTGTTTTCTTCTACGGTTGGATGATGGGAAATTGCAAGAAGAAAGGCACAGAACTATGTTGGCCAACCAAGAAAAGAATGAAAGAGTGGCATATTTGTGTAAGTGGTGGTCAGATCTTTTTAAGGAGGAAGAGTTAAATGATTTTACTATCCTGTTACCTGCTATGGCAAAAACAGATAGCTACACTCATTGCTCTGTTTACTAGAAGGAAGAACTGTTACAGGTGACCAGTTGCAAGGGGCTTTTGATGTCTCTGGATTCCTTAACCTTAGACCCATCATTTCAGCCGTTTCATTGGTGCAGCTCTCTGTACCACCCTAAGGAATCTTCATCTCCAAGGAGAAAGGCGGGGTAAAAATACTCAAAAAATAAATACAATAAATAAATCTAACCCCCTTTCTAAGGACTTGAGCAATATTTCCTGCAAGAACAAGAAGGAAGCAAAAGTGTGAGTGAACCAGACCAATAATGAGATAGTGTATTTATTAGCGAGAGAGGAGAGAAGTGACAATGAGAAATAGGTATCTTGTGTTGGGGCATACTGAGCATGCTCCCCCTCCAGCAAATATTTGTCCTGTAAAGTGTTGCAGGACTTCCCATCCAAAAGGTACCAAATGAGCATATGTTCTAGTTTGAGGTATAACAAAAGAGCTAGTATTACATCCATTTGGGTGGAGGATTATTTATTTATTTATTTATTTATATTTATACCCATAACAGAAGCCCTCTGATGAGAGTGAATTGTGGAAGGACAAATGATCCACAAGCTGTCTTTTGTTTCAAAATGGCACCTTACCAGCTAGGGTGTTCATAATGAGAAAGTTAGCGGGGTGAAAAGAGGATCTGAAAAACTGATTGTCACTGAAAAATGGAAACAGAAGAATAAATGAAATAAGAAAAGAGGAACAGAGAGGCAAATAGAAGACACAAGTAGCAACTAAAGTGAAAGCTACTGTGGTATATAAAGATAGAAGACCGGTGATGTGAATGCAGTGATACCCACTGTGTGAACGAGGGGAGATGGTATCGCTCACCCCAAAGTTCCTGGAAGAAATGTTGAACCAAGACGAAATGTTGCTGCACTCCAGCTCCCATCCTCTTTCAAAGTTGGCCCTCCTGGCTCGGGATGATGGAAATCAGAGTCCAGACACATCTTGAGATCCACAGTGGCCACAGAGCCTTTTTAGAGGATTTAATTGGGTGCCTTCAGCCTTTAGCTGTAGGGTGATATTAAATCTGTGAATAGGCTTCACGGAGTTAACAACACAAAATGTTCAGTTGTATTGGATATAAGTCGTTTGTGTGAGAACCTTTGCACTTGCAGTGTATTATATGATCCCCTTTCTGACACCACAGTGTAACAAGGACATTCTTGCTTCTGTACCTGATGTCTCAATGTATGACGTGTTGGGCAAATCAGTGTTGAAGAGTGGCAACATATGGTGTGCCCAAAGTTCCCATGGAGGATGTTTCCCTGCTTCCAGGTGGATGCCAAATTTGCAGGTGTCAACCGCTCAGAAGGTCGGAAAAGAGACTTCAATCAAAACATCTGAGGAAAGCATATGTTGTACACTGTAGCAGACTAATGACTTCTGACAGGTGTCGTGTGGCTCCTTTTGCAATACTGGTGCAGCAAATTGTTTTACCGAGTCAGAGTCCTTTAACTGGCATGGGCAGCTTTTCCATATTCTGTTATTTCAGAATTCATGAGATCCCAGGTTGGAATCCAGCCTCAGACAAGAATACATTAAGTGGCTGTCAGTAGGCCATAACCTCACAGACAAATACACACTGTGGAATATTTGTATTCCGGATGTTTTGTATTTCAATTCCCTTAAGCCCCAGCCAGTCAAGGAACTGATGGAAGAGAAGTCTAAATATTTGGAGGGACAAAGGTCTTCCACCCCAACTGTACAGGGTTGTTGTGTGTAAAGCAGATTGAATATTTGAATAAACTGTACCAGGGCTATGTGTGACAATCCACTCTGAGGATAAAGATGAGAGCTATGTGTGTTAGTTGCGTTATCTAGTGCTAAGATGTTTGTTATCAGCAATGACAGTTTTGTGACTGATCAGTGTTGTTCCTGGTTCTTAATGTTGGTACCTTCTCCATTTAATTTTGCTCTGACTTCATTGCCTATGGTCTGTTCCCATCCATACATCTCTCTCTCTCTCTCTCTCTCTCTCTCTCTCTCTCTCTCTCTCTCTCTCTCTCTCTCTCTCTCATATAAGTCTAGTTTTTCAGCCCTAATTTTGGGCTGTAAAAAGGGGACCTCAACTTATATTCGGGTCAGTACTTTTAACCACTGAGGCAAGTGCTTGGGTTGGTGCCTAAAAGTCATTTTAAACATTGTGTGTCACTTCTCCTGACTCCCCTGTACATCACAGGGGAGCAGTGCGCGATGTTTAAAATGACTTTCAGCTCCCGAGGCAAGTGCTTTCCTCATTAGCTGAAAGTCATTTTAAACATCACACACCACTCCCCCAGCTCACAGAGGAAGAGCTGCCAGGCCCTGCTGCATTTCCCACCCTAGACTTATGTTCCAGTCAATAAGTTTCCCCAGCTTTTTGGGGTTAAATTAGGGGCCTCGACTTATACTCGAGTATATACGATATATATACTATATATATATCTGAAGTCTGAATAGCGCTTTATGTATCTGGTGCAGTGGGCTGTAGCAGGTGAAAGCTGGTGCCATGAACTGGGGAGTTTTCTGGGAGCTACAAGACATTGCGTTGTGCTCTTTAATAGGCTTTCCACTGCATGGAGAAGCTAGTAGGACTTAAGGAACTTTTATTTTTTGGACCTCTCCTGGAATTTTTCACTCACTTGGCCACTGATCATGACAGCAAGGGGATTCTGGGAGTAGTTGTTCCAGAAAAATTACTTTTCTGATGCTAGCAGTCCCACGTTCTAATTCTAAAAGTTCACGGCCCCAGCAGTTTGTTTAGATGGTGTTCATTCTTCCATTGTGTAGACAAGTGGTATATGGAGAATGCTCAAAAACCTGTGTTTGCCCCCATCACCCTTGGCACCTTAAGGTGAGCATGTGAAAAATATTATTAATTTCCATAAAATAATGCAAGGTGAGTTCTAGAACAAACCCAGCCTAAACTAAACCTGGGGGCTAAAAATGATGACACTACAGCGGTTATACTTTGGGCACATCATAAGGAAGAAGGCAAGATTCTCTCAAAAAGACAATAATGCTAGTAAAAGTTGTGGGCAGTAACAAAGGAGGAAGATCAAATATGATATAGATTGACTTCCTAAAGAAAGCCCCAGTTTTGAGGTTACCAGAGCTGGGCTGGGCTATTGAAGGCAGGACATTTTGCAGGCCACCCATTGATAGGGTTGCAATATGTTGGAGGTGACTTGATGCCACATAACAACAACAAACTGTTGTAAACATATCTTTCTAAAGCCTTTGGTTCAACGTAAACAGAATCCCTTCAGTGACTTTCCCAGGGAACTCGCTGTAGTCTGAGAACTTGCATTTTCCCCCCTTTAATGTATTTCATGATACATTTTAATGTATTTAATGTATTTATTGTACTAACCTCTTTAATGTATTTGCACTAATGTATTGTACTAATGCTTAATGTATTTATTGTACTAACCTCTGGGTAGTGGGCGGCACACAAGCTATATTAATAAATAAAATAAATATAAATAAATTGTCTCCATTTGATGCTATTGAGCTTGCAACAAAACTGATCTATTTACTGTACCTTGAATCAATAATGGAATTTTCTCCACGTTTAACAAAGTGACCTGAGTCTTGTCTCTTTCTAGTGTGCAAATATGTGGCATTGGAGCTGAAGTCCTCCTTTGATGAAACGGGCAAGACCAAGGAGGTGATTGACACGAAGTATGGCTTTTTGGATGGGAAAGGGTCCAAAATCAAGTACACAAAATCGTAAGTGAATGGGGCTGTTGACTGGCCTTTGCTGTGACAGGAGGGATTCCTATATATTTAGGGCAAGAAGGGTGATCAGGGACTGGACATCTAGCCCCATGGAAGAAAGACTGAAAGAACTGGGCATGTTTAGCCTTGAGAAAACGGAATTGAGGAGAGATATGATAACATTCTTCAAATATTGAAAAGGTAGTCATACAAAGGAAGGGCAGGATCTGTTCTCAATCACCCCAGAGTACGGGACATGTCATAACAGACTCAAGTTACAGGGAGCCAGATTTCGGCTGAATAGGAGGAAAAAGTATTATTATTATTATTATTATTATTATTATTATTATTATTATTATTATTATTATTATTATTATTATTATTATTATTATTATTATTATTATTATTTTGTTTGTTTCTGTTTCTGTATTGTCGTAAGCTTTTCTTGTTAACCACCCTGAGTTCCCATCTGGGAAAATCTGGCGGTATACAAATATAAAAATAAATAAATAAAACTTCCTAACTGTTAGAGTAGCATGGCAGTGGAACTAATTATCTCAGGAGGCAGTGAGCTCTGCAGTGCTGAAGGTGTTCAAGGGAAAATTGGAAAACCTCCTGTCATATGTACTTGAGTTTGGATTGCTGCAGTGAGCAGGGGGGTTGACATGATAGCCTTATAAGGCCCTTCCCACTCAGTTATTCTATGACTCTCTTTTAAAACCACCATTTGACTTCAGCTGTCAAGGTGGCTTACAATTGGGTTGGGTAAGAAAAGCTCAGCTGTCTGTCACCAGAAATTCCAACAGGATTCTAAATTGATCAGTTTGCTTCAGAAGCTAGAAGCTTCTTCATCTCAGTCTTAGGATGTTTACCTTCATGGTTGACTCAGTCTTCCATCCTTCCGAGGGCAGTAAAATGAGTACCCAGGTCGCTGGGGGGCGGGGGCAATGTGTAGCCTGCACAGTGTAATTAAAACTGTAAACCACCCAGAGGCTACTTGAAGTGGTATGGGGTGGTATATAAGCAGAACACTTTGCTTTGCTTTGCTTGGAGGAGTCTCTACTTAGAGGCACCAGACAGCATGGCGGACCGTGAACATGGAGGCAAAGTAACAACCACAGTTGGTTGATGTTGGGCTATGTCCTGCTGAAACTGGCAGAATTAAAATGTATCATGAAATAATTTTAATTCTGTGCTTATGTGTGTTGTCATGGAATTGTGTTTGGTGTTCCTACCTTCTTTTGGATATAGGAAGTTCCAGAAGAGATCATCTTTGCTAACTAAAACCAGATCTGGGTGGTTTGTTTTTTATAGCTGATTTTTCTTAGGAGATGCAGCGATGCTACTGATTTTCGTTTGCAATAGACTTGCCGTATATTGTAAGATCAGAGAAAATGTGTCAACAAGGTCTGGGTTAAAATACAAGTCAGCCCTTGGTCGCAGCTGGTGATATAGTTTTGTTTTGGTTTCACAGACTGTGATAAGCAAAAAAAGAAGAAGCTGGCTATGCCTGATTAATTACAAAAGCACTTGTATCATGATTTGATGTGTTTAAACACCAAATGTTCCGTAACATTTCCAGGTGGCTAACTAATGGAGTCCCTGTTTAGAGACTTGGGGACACTTGTTCAGGACAGTCACGTCACTGGTTGCAGTGTCAGCTCAGGCTGCCCATTCCTGACAACCGGTTGATGTAATACTGACTCTCTTCACTACCTTAACGACTTTGGAGAGATTACATTTGAAACAGCATTTGGAAAAACTGATTTGTACATTCAATGAGCTAAATACAGCTTTTCATTGCTACCAGAATAGATCTATTGAATGAAAGGGACTTAACTATATTAAGGTCAGTAGGACCCCTGTAGTGTCCAGTAGAACACTATTTAATAGGGAACACTATGCATAGCATGTTCTCTGTCTCTCCCTTCTGGTAGTACAGTAACATTCTGGAAATATACAGTATTTGTCTGGATCAGTGGTTCTCAACCTGTGGGTCCTCAAATCTTCCTGGACTGCAACTCCCAGAAATCCCTTCCAGAACAGCAAGTGGTAGAGGCTTCTGGGAGTCGCAATCCAGGAACATCTGGGGACCCACATGTTGAGAACTACTGGATCAGCAGATGCTATACATAGCTTGGTTTTTGGTACCCTCTCGTGGCCAGTTCTGGCAACTTCATCTTTGGAAATACAAATTTCTAGGATTTATCTTTTTTAATATTTCCAGATGTGAATAAGCAAATCGTTGGCTATTGATTATGCAGATAAGGGTGTATGTGTCGTGCTGTATTCTCTTTGAGTTAGTATAGTCTTAAGTGAGACTAAATACTGGGTTTAGCTCATTTGATTTTACTGGCAAGTAAAAAAGGTGAAGGTTCCCCCCCCCCCCAGACGTGCATGCTAGTCATGTCCAACTCTAGGGGCAGTGCTCATCTCCATTTTTTAGCCAAAGAGCCAGTGTTGTGCAAGTCCGTGGCCATGTAGCCAGCATGGCTAAGCACAGTTCTGTGCATGGAACACAGCATGTTGTTTACCTTCCTGCTTTTTACAGTGGTACCTATTTATCTACTTTTATTTGCATGCTTTCGAACTGCTAGGTTGGCAGGAGCTGGGGTTAACAACAGGAGCTCACTGTGTTCTGTGGCACCCGGGATTCAAACTGCCAAGCTGCTGACTTTGCAGCCAACAGTTTCAGCACTCTGGCCTGTTGAGCCACCATGCCACGTTTTACTGGCAAAGGGTTAAGGAATTATGCTGTGCAAAGCAGAGGTATCATAGCAGTGGCAGAAATAAAGTTTGTAAGCAGCAAATGGATGAGCATCCTTGTCTGTTGATTATGTTTTGCTCTGTGCATCTCCAACAAGCTTGATTTTCCAGCCAGTGTTTATTAGTTGTATTAACAGATAACCTTATTGATCATTTTCTGCCTCTGCCGCCTCCTTTTTCTGTCTGCAGAGACATCCGTTTAATTGAAGTGGTAGAAAACATATGCAAGAGGCTTTTGGAGTATAACCTGCACAAAGAGAGGCCAGGAAGCAACAGGTTTGCAAAGGTGTGTGGTATCTCTGGATTCTCCTGCTTGTAAACGTTGTTACACTACTTCTGTTCTGGATTTGAGTGCTTGGCCTGTGTGAAAAGAGCTCTATTTTCACCTGAGGCAGTTCCACCTCTTCAGACCCAGGCATGACAGGAGACAAAAGTGGAGACCACAACAATTTATTTAACTCCTCTGGAGGCTATTTCTCTTTCTCCCTCTGTTCAAACTTCCTGCCTTCTTTCTCCTTAACATCCATTTCCCCTCAGTGCTGGCAACAACATAAACATGGTGTCCCACTTCAGCTTGCTTGGATGGGGGAGGAGATGGTGCACTCCCAGGCTCTCCCTTTCCTGCAGGGCTCTCCTCACAGCTGGGGGGTTTGGAAATAGAGGGACAATGGAAGGAGTTGACAATCTTGTCAACAAAACAGATCTTTGATGGATGTTTAGACTGAGCCCCTTTTCCTATTGTGTAGAAAAGGATGGACTGGCTATGCTAGATTTTGCCCTAAGAGGAATTAAAATCCCTACTGAAGGACACTCTGTGGGGAATGAGGTGAGGATATGGTGAGTGGAGACTGTGACATCATCTCCAGTGAACTCTTTAAGAGGTGCAAACTGAGGGAGACATCCTGGTGCCTCAGTTGGTGGAAGATCTGTTTTTAAGAAAGGCATAGTATACTGGTATAGTGAGCGGACAGGGATCTTTGAGGTCCTGCTTCTAGTACCATTGAGCTGTGACACACATTGAGCCATTCACTCTCGTGAAGTGGAGAGTCATGTACATCCCCTTGAGCTCACTGACAGGAGGGCATAACATAAATCTGTTATAATGTGTGTGTGTGTTGTGTCGTTATAGTCGTGACCTACTCTTCGTGAACCCATGTCCATGGAGTTTTCTTGGCAGGAATACTGGAGTGGTTTGCCAGTTCCTACTCCAGGCGCCTACAGCACCTGGTATTCCCTGGTGGTCTCCCATCCAAGGACTGACCAGGGCCGACCCTGCTTAGTTTCCGAAATCAGGCGAGATCGGATGTGCTTAGGGCATCTAGGTAGAATGGAACAAAATTCAAGTCTGCTGGCCGATGCAATGTCTTGTATCATAATTCTGAAGGGACGTTACACTACATACCATAAATAGCACAGCAGGTAGGGGATGCTAGCAAATTGTCTGAACTGTGTTCTTCTTGTGGTAGGGAGGTCCTAGGTAGGACGCTTGTCCATCTAAATCTTTGTAGTCCAAAGAATGGGAATTGGGTTTAACCTGGGCATACAGCACCACTGATTCATCACTAAGTGCAGTGACATGTTGTTTTATGCTTTGCTTCTTGTAACACCCTCCATCTACATGTACAGCTGGCACTCACCCTGCATCTTAGCCACCTAGAAGGAAAGGAGAGTTGTACAGAATGCTGACCTGACAGTCCTTTTGGGACCTGTTGAACTCTCTCTTCATTGAGCCTAATTGGCATTACAAATTTATGTTCTTTCTTTTCTCTTTGTTGCTCTTCCTAAAGATAAGCTTTGATTGCATTGTCTTGTCACTTCAGGGCATGTCTGAGACGTTTGAGACACTTCATAATTTGGTGCATAAAGGAGTCAAAGTTGTGATGGACATTCCCTATGAACTGTGGAATGAAACTTCAGCAGAAGTGTCTGATCTTAAAAAACAGGTATAGTGCTTGGATTAACTGTATGGAAGATTAAGAATTACTCTATAGGGGTAATAAGTTCAATAAAAATGCCCCTTTGCCTTCCCAAGGCAGAGATAAATCATTTATTTCCGGTATTTATAAGAATACTTTTTTCCATAATGAAATCCAAGGGATTGCCAGAAGATACTTCGTCCCAATAATATGGCTGCTAGTAAGGATATTGCCTCTCATCTTAGAGGGAATTTGTCTCTGAAGGCTGGGGAATGTAAACTGGAAACTATTGTTACTCCCAAATACCAGTAACCTAACTATGTTTCTCATGGGAAGAGAAGGGGCTGATGTGAGGTTTAACCCAGCAGGGCTCTCCTTGTATTTGTAAAGCCACAACCAGATTTCATCCTAAGGTTGTTCAGACCAGATCTAGCTGTGCTTTATTTCATCACGTTTGCTGTGTCCTGTATCTATCAAGCCGTTCCCAACTTTGGGTCCCCAGATGTTCTTGGACTACAACTCCCAGGATTCCTGGCCCAGCACAGCTAGTGGTGAAAGCTTCTGGGAGTCTTAATGCAAGAACAGCTGGGGACCCAAGGTTGGGAAATATTGAGTATAGACTGTGGATTGGACAACTGGTTGACAGGTCAGTTAAGTCGAGCTCTAGATGCAGACAGTTTATCAAGCCACCTGTTCAAAAGGAAAGCTCTGTAATGTCCTCCAACATGCCTGGGAGTTACTGAACCTTAATTCCTGAAGCTCCAGCTAGCATGGTACAGTGGACCCTCCTATAACAAACAGTTTGTATAACATAAAATTTGTACAACATAAAATATTCCGGAGATAGGGAAAATTTGCTTAACAGAATCGCCTGTGAGGCAAATTCGTACAACATAAAATGGGATTACTCCATTTTCAATGCATTCCTATGAGACATTTGTATAAAGGAAAATTTGCTTAACATAATTTCATTTGGAACGAATTAATTTCTTTATACAAGGTACCACTGTAATTGGGAAGATATTCTTAGAATTATAGGTGAACATCTGGAGACCCACAAGTTCCAGAAGCATTGCTCTTCAGTGGTTCTCAACCTGTGGGTCCCCAGATGTTCCTGGACTGCAACTCCCAGAAGCCTCCACCAATCACTGTGCTGGAAGGGATTTCTGGGAGTTGCAGTCCAGAATCAGAACCACTAATCTAGATGATTGACCAGGGGTTTCAGTTGATCAAAACTGCTGTAGGGCCATCAAGCACTGGTTTCAGAACTGGGAGAGGATTGTCTTTCACCCTTCAAACTCCTACACCTTCAGTAATTAGAGGACCCGTTAGAGCAGATTTTGATCTAAAGAAGGAAGAAGAGGAGAGGAGACCCCCTTTGGCCAAGCAACAGTCTGTTGCATAACACTGGACATTTCCCTCAAGAGAGTTCCTTGTTGGTTTGGGAATAGTCTAGGCATATTTTTGGGGGAAGCACCTGTTTATCTGACCTTTTGTGTATGTTTCATTTAAATTGTACCTTCTTTGAGAGAGGAATTATGTTGATTACTTTCTCTGCTCTCTCTTTGGTAGTGTGAGATCATGGTGGAAGAATATGAAGATGTGATTGAAGACTGGTACAGAAACCATCAGGAAGAGGACATTTCCCAATTTCTCTGCGCAAATCATGTCTTAAAAGGAAAGGACACCAGTGAGTTTATCTTTTGGTGAAGTGACAGCCCTAGTGGCTGGGATCTAAGGACAGGGGGAAGACTATAAATGAGACCTCTATGAGTAGTTGGGTGTCATTGGGGTTTTTTGGAGCTTTGTGCCACCAGTACACTGCAAACGGTGGGACTATTCAGTCCTAAACGATGGCTCCTGAGAGGTGACCTGATTGAAATTTATAAAATCATACACATTGTTGACAAAGTAGATAAGGAAAAACTGTTTTCCCTATCGCATAACACTAGACTAGGGGGCACTCCATGAAACTTTTGGGTGCTAGATCTCAAACAAATAAGAGAAAGTACTTTTTCACCCAGAGGATCACTGGTCTATGGAACTCCCTGCCAGAAGAAGTGGTGTCAGCTTGTCAGCCTTGACAGCTTTAAGAAAGGATTAAACAATTTCATGGAAAAATTGATGATCCCTAGCATGGAATTGGGCTTCTTCACTGCTGCCACACATTGGGTAGACACTTTAATTGAGCTGCCTACCAGCACACCAAGATCTCTTTCCTGATCCATCACGGATACTCCAGCAGAACCCATGAGTTGATAGATAAAGTTTTGATTTTATCTGTATTACTGTGTATTACTGTATTAATATGTATTACTTTACATTTTCCTACATTGAAACACATTTGCCATTTCGCAGCCCATTCCCCCAGTTTGGAGAGATCCTTCTGGAGCTCTTCACAATCTTCTCTGGTTTTCACCACCTGGAAATGTTTCGCGTCATCCGCAAACTTGGCCACCTCACTGCTTATCCCTGTCTCCAGGTCATTTATGAACAGATTGAAAAGCACCAGTCCCTGGACAGATCCTTGGGGCACCCCAGTTTTCACTTCTCTCCATTGTGAAAATTGCTCATTGACACCTACTCTGTTTCCTGGATCTCAACCAGTTCTCAGTCCATAGGAGGACCTGCCCTCTTATCCCATGATTGGGCAATATTGTCAGCAGCCTTTGGTGAGGCTTATCTCTATGTCCAGGCTACGTTTTATCAGTGATTCCTTACTTTACCTAAATGTTTACCTCAGGAGGTCACTATACCACTACTTTAGTTTCCCTCAGCTTATCAGTGAACCTATTACCAATTTACCTCAAATTTTACCTCAGAGAATTGCACTGATACGGTGACAGACACTTTTCTTCCAGCTCTCCAGATCACACCACTCAGGACATTCCAAACTATTGGTTCTCCAAAATCCCCATGGGATTTTCAGATCCCATTCCTCTACTAGGTCCCCAAATCCCCTACTCAGGATTTTCCAAGACCTCTCCTGGATCTCCAAAATCCCCACTGGGTTTTCAGATCCCACCATTGCCACCAATTGGTGACCAGCCCCAACCAAGGCTGGTCACTTTTTAAAATAACTTTCCATTTAAAATAACTTCACAACAACCATTAACCACACCAGACCCAGGGGTTAAAGAATGAGACATTTATTACAAAGTAACATCAACTTGGGAAACAACAGCTCTAAGCTTTGGTTCTTCTTCAGTTACAATAGCGCAACTACACACCCTCTGCTTCTTCACTTACTCCTTCCCCCCCACCCCAAGCCTTCCTGTCCCCTCTTCCTCCAGGCTCCAGGATAGGCTGTCCACACGCACAACCTAGCCAATCACCTTGCTCCACTGTTGCCAAGCAGACTAGATGGGGTTCCCATCACAACTGCCTTTCTTCTAACATTGGGACTCCAGAAGGTTTGCAAAACATTGCACATTGAAATACACAAATTGCAAACACTAAAATAGGATTCAATTAATTGCAATGGTAAAATTAAATCTAAAGCATTAAATTAATTGCAATGATAAAATTAAAACTAAAGCAATGGTAAAATTAAAACTAAAGTACTTTTAACCAAAGTAGTGTTGGTTAAAAGTACAACACTACCAGCAGTTTTTCTTTTGCTTCCCCAAAAAATGTTACAATTGAATGCAGCTAATTCCCAAAAGCCTACCTGAATGAAAAAAAAAGTCTTTGCCAGCAGCCAGAGAGATAGCTAGGAGGGCAGGGTCTCTTGGCAAGGAGTTCCAGAGTCTGGGCACAGCTACAAAGAGGGCCATCTCCTGAGTCCCCACCAAAGAAGCTGCTGAAGGGGGCAGGATTGTGACTTTCCAGCTGGCCAGGTTAGGATGGAAGGATATGTCCTTTCAAGACTGCCAGGTTCTTTCAGATCTCATGATCTCCCTCTAAGTCCTCTGGTTATCTTTCCAGGCTGCCTGGCAGAGCAGTGGGACGGCAAGAAGGGGGACTTGGCGAGTTCAGGACAGAAGAAGGGGAAGAAAAAGGAAGGCAAAGGCAAAAAGACTGCCAAAACTAAGAAGAGCCACAAGGCCAAGGCCGAGCAGGAGAGAGAGACCACTGAGGCAAGCACGGAGGAGGCACCCGCAGGAGCAGAGGAGGAGGAAGAGGCTGTCCAGAAGCCCCAGCCCCTGTTACACAGCACCGACGAGCTGTAGGTGGCCAGCGCTTCCCTTTTCGGGCTTGCAAGCTTGCGTTTGGGCCACGGAGACCCGCTTTAGCTCCTTGGAGCCACATGATGGCAGTTCTCGCATCATGGAGGGAAGGTGCAAGTCTGCCCCTGCTGAGCAATGCTCTGCGGTTACTTGAACTTCAGCTCTCCAGTGTTAATTCATCCTTGTCCCAAGGGCAGCGTGGGCGATTCCCTAGCCGGTCCCTTTCACACTTGGGGAAGTAGTGTGCCAGAAAGGAGAGCAGGTAAAGGGCTGCCTCCCTCAGTGGTGATGGCTTCCCTTCAGAAGCTCAGGCTGCCACTCATGTTGAGTTTCTCCTTTCCTTCGATGCTTTGATCTTCCAAAAACAGAGGAAGGGGGACAGGAAGAAGATACCAGACAATGAGATCTGCAGTTCACCTTTCAAACCCATGATACAGGTTTCAGCTGTAGCCAAGATAATATCTTTAATCAGCCCAGTGGGCTACTTATGGGACATTTCTCTAAGTCACTTTGGAAGGTGGGTGGTCTCGTTCTTTTTTTCATAGCTATCATGTCGTAGGTCGTTGCGTTTACTTGGAGGGAAGTGGAGAAGAGGATTCTCCCAGTGGAATTAAAGGCACTGTTGTTGTTTTCCTTCCTTCTTTTGTTAACTTCTTTTTCTCTTCTCACCTCAAGGCATCAATTCCTTTAGCATCTCGAGTCTGGGGGGGGGGGATTTGCAAGTGTTTGTAATGCTTTCCTCCCACCCACCCACTTGTCCTCTCTTGCTGCAGGGAGTATGTTTCCCATTTTCTCAAGTCCTGCAAAGTGTGTAAATAAAACATGTTTGCATAATGTATGCTTCTTTTAAACCCCTGCACTGGCCTCTGTTTTTGTATGTGCCCAGATTATTTATGGTACTTAGTATACTCCAGTCTCTTGGCTCCTACTGTGGCTTCATAGGATTTTTACTATTGTTCAGTATAGTAGTACCTCGGTATATGGAATTAAGGCATTCTCCGGTACGTTTAGTATCGTGGAAATTTCGTAAACTGGAAACACACCACAGGGGCACAATGCATCCTGGGAAAGGAAGTCCTTTGAAAAAGAAATTGTAAACCGAGGTTTTTCCGGAAAAAAACCCTACATAAACAGAGGCATTATTTTCAATGGCTTTCCTTTCATGAACCAAAAATTTCGTTGACCGAAACATTCACAAACTGGGGTACCAGTGTATTTGGGGAAGTGGCTTTTTCTGGAATAAAGGTCACTAAATCTCTTATACAGTGCTCAGACTGGCAGGGGGTTTGGGGCAGGTGTAGTCCAAAACAGTAGTTTTTCCATGTTCTCATTATGTTGAAAGAAAGCCACAAATGCCACTTAAGTGCAAAATGATGAACTGAATGCCACCATATCACCTAGAGCCATTGTACCAACTTGGTTGTTCATCACCAATCTTTCTCCTTTTTTAAATAATTTAAAGCCAATTATTAAAGAATATAAAATACACAAAATTAACACATAAAAGCTTAATACATACTGGTACACAAAATGCCCCCTCCACCAGGACCCTTTCAAGATATGTCACATGTATTTCACTTGTGATGCTCCATTCCACTTCCAAAACCGAACTGATTCCTTTGATGGTATATAAATAATACATAGTCAATAAAAGCTCCCTAAAGATATGTTTGTTTATCAACCCAACAGGTTAGTTCATCACTAATCGTGATACTTCATACCTCTTGATGCCAGCCATTTAATTGAAATCTATGCTTTCCTTTCCAGTTTTTAGATATGGAACTGTCTTCCTTGTAGCCGTGTTGAAGGCCACCTGGTACTTGCAAAAAATTACAAATGTACAACATGTGTGTTAATTTATTTTTGAACTTCTATTCTACCCTGTTTTCTACTCTAGGAGCCTCTTGGTGCAGTAGTTAAATTGCAGTACTGCAGTGAAGCCTCAATGTCTCAATGCCAATATCGATGTTTTTGTTTGCTTCATTGATTATGAAAAAGCATTTGACTCAATTAAGCATGATAAACTTTTTAATATTCTTAAAGAACTGGGCCTGGACAATCATGATATCAGATTGATTGGGAATTTGTGTTGGAATCGGCGTGCTGGTGTCTGGATACATGGTTAGCTATCAGAAGAGGTGTCAGTTACGAAAGGTGTTGGTCAAGCTTGTATTCTCTCACGTCTACTTTTTACTATCTATTCAGAAAGAATTTTCTGGGATGCTCTCGAAGGAAAGAACCAAGGTGTGAAAGTGAATGGAAGTTCTTGTTAATAACAAGATATGCTGACGACACTCCTGCTTGCAACAAGTCTGGGAGATTTGCAAGGATTATTGGATTCTGTTGCTGCAGAAAGCAGTGCCATCAGATTGTGACTTCACATGAAGAAGACAAAATGGATGGTTATAAGTAAAAAAACAAAATGGTTCACAGAACTTCCTCAAGATCTGCAGTCATATAATTGAAAGAGTATTGTCTTATAAATATTTGGGTTTCTATGTCAAGGATAACTGGGACCTTTCATGTGAAATCCATTGTAGAATTGAACAAGCTAGAAATTCCTTCCAGAAAATAAGGAAGGTCTTGACAAACTGGGACTTATCTATCAGACTTCGTACTCGAATATTTCGATGCTATGTATTCACTATACTTCTCTATAGTGTTGAAATTTGAACCCTCACAGACACATTATGCAGGAAGCTGGAAGCATTCAAAATGTGGACGTACAGAAGAATTTTGAAGATACCTTGGACAGCCAGATGTGGCTGTATTACAGTGCATGAATAAAAAGCTAGAAATCATCAATTCCATAAAGAGAAAATTGCAATATTTTGGACACATAATGCACAATAAGAAATACCATCTGCTGCAAATTATCCTTCAAGGAAAGTGTGGCCCAGGGTGTAGAAGAACATTCTGGCTTAAGAACTTAAGCCAATGGTCCGCAGTGAGCACAGCTGCTCTATTTAGAATAGCTTTAGATAGAAACCAGTTCAGGCTGTTGATCGCCAATGTTCTATGAGGACATGGCACTTGAAGAAGTGAAGCCTCTGCTTATGACCTGAGCTTGATCAGGTTTGGGTAGCTGGCTTGAAGTTGACTCAGCCTTCCATCTTTCTGTGGTCAGGAAATTCAATACCCAAACCACTGGTGGGAAGGCAAAGTGCATTCTACATAATTAAGTTGTAAACTACCAAGAGAGTGCTTTAGGCACTGTGGGGCAGTATATAAGTATCATACTTTGCTTTGCTCTTGGCTTTTTGCTTTTACTTTAGAGCCATTAGGTTCTTTATTGCCCATTACATTTATATTCCCCCAGTTCCATTACTGAGCTGTTCTGCCCTTCATCTGAAAGGCTGATAGAAAGGGACTGGTCCAAGGTCCTTCACTGAATTCCATGGTTGAGGGGGGACTGAAACATGGGTCTTCCAAGTCTCATGCCAATTATATGTGCACTACGTCACACTGGGCATTCCTGTGTCCCTTCTGTAACAGTTCCTGAAGTTGAACACAAAACCCACCCAATTACTCGTGAATTGCACATTGCTCTATTTAAATTGCTCACTTCAGTAACTACATGTGGGTTCCCCATTATGCTTTGTAGAGCAAAGGGGGAAAGGAATTAAAATTCCACTCTTGAGAAGTGCTTGAGACAGATAAGGTACTTGCTGTAACTCCAGCTTTGTTAGTCTATGGATCCTTTCCCCATGTGGGGCTACGGAGTTCCCCTTGTTATCATGCGTAGCTGAAAATGTCATATTGTTGGATCTGTTGGTTTGTCTTGGGTAACATTGCCTATTGGCAGTGGAAGCCACAACACTACCGTATAGTGCAGTGTTGGCGAACCTATGATATGGCTGCCAAAGGTGGCACTTGGAGCCCTTTCTGTGGGCACCTGACATGGCCCCTTCACAGCCACCTGTATTTAGGGGCACTTGGCGAAAAATTAGTGGGTTTTGAATCACAATTTCGACCAGCCATTGAACCAGGGGGCATGTTTTACCATTATAGCTTCTCCACAGCACCCAGTGTTCATTGGTACTTTTCATCCAAGTACCAATCAGGCATAATCCTGCGTGCCTTCCAAAATCAGAGTGGCTTGGCATATTTACGGTAGTTTGGTGGATCTTCTGTGCATGAAAACTGAATTTTGTCTCGCAGCAACCTGCAACAGCTGTCCACTTCTGTCATTTAATAAATCTCTTCCTCACTGTCAGCACTCAGGGTGGTCCTGATAATGTTTAAAATGACTTTTAGCCACTGACCCAAACTTGCCTCAGTGGCTAAAAGTATTGACCCACATATAAGCCAAGGACCCCCTTTTTTCAGCCCAAAATTAGGGCTGAAAAACTAGGCTTATACTCGAGTATATACAGTAGATGGATTTGGTCATACCTTACACAACGTGGCCTGATGTTTCCCTTCGCCCCAAAGCTCTGTATTTAAATATTAAGCTGATCCAAATAATAATTCATGCCAAAAGATCAAAGGTGGATGCTCGGAAAAGGAGCAGCCAGGACAAGGTGGTTGTTTTTGGTGTCCAAGGCAAACAATACACTCAACTATCTGACTAATGATTCTGTGTAACTGCACTGAAGTGACTGGTCTCTTTGTGTCTTGTATCTTTTAGGTATGTTATATAAAGAGGCAACTTTGTAAAGGATTTGCCAGGGGTAAGGTTTCCACACGGATTTGGCATCTTTGATCAAAAGAGTAGTATCCCAAATTAGACACTACATCAAAGAGGACGCGCCACTAGATTTTTTTCAGACTGAGGAAGCTGTTTAGATGAGCAGCAAAATGTTTCAATCTCTCAAGAAAAAGAAGTCCAGTTGCCATGACTCAACTTCCAGATAAATTCACCTGGATGACTGAGAATCTTCACAGACATCCTGATGTAGGATTCTTGATATCATTCTGGACAAAAAAAATACCACAGAACAGCCTTCCCCAGCCACGTGGCCTCCATATGTGTTGGACTTCACCTCCCATCAGCTGCACAGAGCTTGGCCAAAAGTCATACAAGAAGTTGTGGTCCAAAAATATCAGGAGGACATCCACATTGCAGAACACTGTCCGAGAGACACAACAGTACGGTCATTGATGGAAGAAGCCATCTGGTCATGGTTCCATCCCTAGCAGTGGAAATTGTAAGGGCTCTTCCACCTGAAGCATTTCCTTTCTATAATGTACCTGATTCATAGGTGGTGTTATGGGTATTTTTACTACGATCCACAGATGGTCAAGTTTCTCCCAGAACAGTGCTTTTCTGTGGGTTTTTTTCCTCATTCTGACCTGACAAGTCCTTTTCCAACTTGTGGTTTTAATCAGATGATTGACATATTGTAACCTCCTCTCAGTTCATTTCCTTCTTGAATATGCTGTTCTGAGATCATCTATCAGTATCTGGTGTTTACTTTCTGTCTCTATTCTTGTAATTCAGCACCCCTCCTTTCTTTCTGGTCAGCTGTTTCCTTCTCAGAATTGAAGTTGCTGGAAAGAAACCGAAAGTATAGAGCAAGCTGCTAGAAGCAGAAAATACTACCAATGGCAGAAAAAGAAAACTGAAAGTAAGAGGCAGGCTGTCCAGTACAAGGAAACAATGCCATAGCAATGAAAATTGGATGGAAGACTCCAAATATGACATAACTAGTTATTGCATATCAATCAAACGTGGCCTTTGATTTCCATGGGAATGGTCGCATTAAAAGCAAAGGAATCTAGAGTCATCTTAAGGCCAGGGCAACCAAAGCCACAATGTTAGTCACTGTTCTTTTTGCATACCATCAAGTCCCCTGTGACTTGTGTGATCTCCAGAAGGTCCTGTCCTCAACAGCTCTGCTGAGGTCTTACAAACCCGAGTCTATGGTTCCTTTACAGAGTCAACCCACCTCATGTTTGGCTTTCCTGTTTTCCTGCTGTTTTCCACCTTTCCCAGCATTATTCTTCCCTCAGAAAATCCTGCCTGTTCATGACGTGCCCCAAGTACAATAGTCTCCTTTTCATCATTTTTTGCCCCCAGAGAGTGATCAGGCTCAATTTGTTGTAGGACACACTCGTTCATGTTTCTGGCAGTTCAGAGTATCTGTAAAACTCAACCAGCACCATATTTAAAATACCCCTCATCGCCAGCTTTCCTCATTGTTGAGCTTTCACACCTGTACATAGCACTCAACAATACAATAGTGTGAATAATCTTGGTCTTGATCTCCAGTGAAGTCCTTACACTTGATGATCTTTTCTAATTCAGCTCATTAAACTTCAGAACAATCTGTCCACCATTTATGATGCTGCCCTTTCATCAGTCCCCAAACAAATCAGAACCACTTCACACCTCCACTAGGATGGCCACTGCTAACAGCCCATACCATTGGACATTATGGCCGACAAAGCGGACAGGTCCGTGAAAGCATCACATACACACAATGCAAGATTTTGACTAAGAATTTTATGAGGCAACAGACGAACAAAAAGTCAAAAAACAAGTGCCACCTTAAACACTAATAATATACAGTAATATATTTTCCCTGGGCCGTTTCTTTGGAATTTATTGTATGAAGTGGCCTACAGATAAGATTAATAATTGAATCTATCGCAGGCAAAAAAAAACACAGATAAAAAACAAAAACAAAAGACACAAAACATGTGGCACCATCTTTAATGAACCTTTCGTGGACTACACGTCCACTTCTTCAGACATATAGCAGCAGAATGAGGTGTGCAATATAATATATGTGATGGGATATACACATCTATGCAAGGGAAGCAACGAGGGGCGCCTTCGGGGGCCTGCCTTAGAGCCGCCAAAAAAAGACAGGAGGCAACTCCCCTTCTAGGAAGCGGTAAACAGAGGCCGGGCGTCAGTCAACCTCTGCCTTCGCTTGGACTCGTAGGCACCACCTCCGGGGCGAGTGGGCGGGGCCGGTGGGTGTGTCCCTAGCCTCGCTCCCTGATTGGCCGGCTGTGGGCGGAGAGGCGGGACCTCGGTTGGCCGGAGCCTCGCTGGCTACCGGCTGCCGGGCTTGCTGCGGCTCAGAATCGCCGGCCGCGGCCGAGGAGGTGGGTGGGTGGTCGGTGGTCCGTCGTCTTCCAGCCGCGCTGCCTCTTCTTCTTCTTCCTCCTCCTCTTCCTCCTCCTCCGCCGCCGCCATGGTGGACAGCATCTACCGGACCCGCTCGCTGGGGGTGGCGGCCGAGGGGCTCCCGGACCAGTACGCCGACGGCCGGGCGGCGCGGGTCTGGCAGCTCTACATCGGCGACACGCGGAGCCGCACCGCCGAGTACAAGAACTGGCTGGTGTCGGTCCTCCGCGGCCACGGGTGCAAGACGGTGCTCGACGTGGCCTGCGGCACCGGGTGAGTAAAGAGGAGGAGGAGGAGGAGGAGGTGGTCGAGGCGGGAGGCGCCCTTTCCGGGCCACCGGCCGGCCTCCGAGTGCCTTCTCGGAAACCCGCGTCGTGGTGACAGAAGCTGTCACTTTTTTTTAACTAATCCGGTTCTGTTCCGCGATAACTAATCCGCAGTAACAGCCCCGCCAGTGTGGGTCAGCTCCCTGCGTTCCCTCCGACCTCATAGTACAGCACCTTGTTCCGCCCCCGAAGTTGCAGGCAGGAGCAAGGCAAGGGGTGCCTTGCATCATCCAGGTTGGTTGCTTGGGGTGGTGGGGCTCTCGTTAATTCGGATCTCTCTCCCCCCCCCTTCCTGTTGACACAAGGATGGGGAAGATCCGAGGCTGCTTCCTTTGCAGGTCTTTTTCTTTCACTTTCTCTCTTGGGTGCCCCAAAAGAACCGAAAGCTGACGTGTGTGTGTGTGTGTGTGTGTGTGTGTGTGTGTGTGTGTGTGTGTGTGTGTGTGTGTGTGTGTGTGTCCAGTGAGGCTTTGGCCACTTGCTTTCCTGTCCGCCACCACTCCCAGCCTCCCCAGATCAGCTTCAGAAAGAACCAAAAAGCATACATGCAGCATAGGAATTGTCATTCCCTTTTAGTATCACAATGTTTAATTTACCCATCAAGTATCTCTCTGTGGAATAGAAACTGGACATTTTTTTATTGCAACCACCTATCCCTGAAACAAATAATAAGTAGAGCATCACCCATCACCCTCCCCCTAGTTTTTAAGAAGCTACATAAAGGTAGCTGTTTAAATCTGCCTCTTATTAATACTGTGCTATCTGATTTTCAACTTTGGTTTCTATTAAGGCAAATCAGATTCGGCAAGTTATGTGGTTTCATTGAATAATTTCTTGTTTGTTAATGTTTGCAGTTGGTATGGTTTTATTTTTGGCCTATACATGTTGGTTGTTAATTGTCCAGAGAGTGTGTATCACACACTATTGCGTGCGCCAGAGAGCGCATATCACACATTGGGTGGTGGTGGTGGTGGTGGTGGTGGTGGTGGTGGTGGTGGTGGTGGTGGGGTGTGTGTGTGTGTGTGTGTGTGTGTGTGTGTGTGAGAGAGAGAGAGAGAGAGAGAGAGAGAGAGAGAGTCCCAGTGAATTGTGTGGATCTGTGAGAAAGGCTGGCTCCCATCTGGGGCAGTCATTAAAATAAATCTTAATTGTTCATTTGCTTGGTTTTAAACTGGGCTGACTCTGTGTGTGGAAAAAAGGAGAAGTATATCCTCTGTGGCCACTTATAACAGGCAATCCCTGTTGCGGTGGTGAATATAATAAAATAAATTTTCCTGTTTTTCAGGCACTGCCTCTTCTAAGAGAACCCTTGTCCTCTCTGTTGCTGTAAATATGCTTGTGGGAAATGTTTTCTTTTTTTTTTTTTTTCAGAAGTCTGCTCTGATTCGAGGCATGATTTTGCTAACATTTTTACCTTTATGAGTTTATTTGGCAAACTCTTTCAGCCCGGCTAGGGATGGACATTTAGCTATAAAGTAGGAAAGTGGCCTCCTCTTTCCCTGTCCTTGTGTGGTAATACCCACGGCTTGCCTGCTGCACCTGAATGTGAGGAGGAAAAATGAGGAGGGCTTACTTCCTACCCTGTGCTGTCTCTTTTCAGGGAGGTCTTGAAAGTAGATGTGTTATCTGCTCAGTATCTCCAAATTTAACAAGGCTAAATGTTGGCCGGAACCCTGGTGCCAGAAGAGTCTTGCAGAAAGGGATCTTGGCCAGAAATTGTGATTCATTAATGAGGTCCTGGTTGTGTTTTTAGGTGAGAACTAGTTAGTGTGATCCACTGCGCACCCGGTGACACAATCGGCTCGCAACGTGTTAATGAACGACAATACCCCTAAAGATGTTAATGATTTATTCTATGCAAGTATAAATAGCCAGTAGGGTTTAGAGTCCAGCACAAACGGATGTGGATTTCTACAACGAGATGGACCCAGACTGGAATTGTTATAAAAACACTTAACTTTCCTCTTCAACTGTGATAGGGATTTGTGTACATGCCAGCCTTCTGAATGTTTGTGTGTCAAGCTGGCTATCATGTATTAAACCAGACATGGGAAACACACCTGCAAAAAATATTTGTCTTGCTTCCTGGACAGAATTGTGTAATGTGCTTTATGTTGCTTGCAGCTGAGGACTAAAGCAGGACTAGGCAATTTGGTCCTCTATGTTGTTGGACTATAAATGCCATCAACACTACCCAGCATAACCTGTTTTGAATGCTGAGAACCGTAGTTCAGCAAAACATGGAATGCGACACATTTCCATCTCTGGTCTAAAGACCTTTTTGTGATGAGGAGAAAACACACAGTACAGATCCCCATTCCCCACCACATTTGTTCTACTTACCATATTAATGTTCAGTTATCAAGTATATTGGGAACATACCGGCTTCTCCCTATCTGTACTTTCTCTGAATTACGATGGATAAATCTAACAAGTACCCTAGTTCTTTTTGGGATTGTGAAGACAAGATTAGAAGATGGCAGTTGGTCTTGATTAATTAAATGGACTCATATTCTGATTAAATCAATCAATTGCGGTGATGGTTCTTTAGGATGCTGTTTCTCCTATTTGCCTGTAAAAGTTAACCTGAGAAATGGCTTTACTCCTGGTTTTATTCCTCTGGCAACATCTCTCTCTCTCTCTCTCTCTCTCTCTCATTCTCTCTCTGTTGCAGTGTGGATTCCATCATGCTGGTTGAAGAAGGATTTAAAGTCACCAGTGTGGACGCCAGCGATAAGATGCTCAAATATGCCCTGAAAGAACGATGGAACCGCCGAAAAGAAGCACCTTTTGATGACTGGGGTAATATAGAGGTTGTGTTTGTTTTGTTTTTGTTGGACTGCCAACAAAACATTCCTGTCTGGGTCAAGCGTCTGTTTCAGATTAAATGTCAATATACAGTAATTGCTTATTACTAAAAGCAAAGCTGGGAAAATTAGTGGCCTGCTGGCTGAGAGCTTGTGGGAGCTGTAGTCCAAATCATTAACTTCCTAAGCCCTGATTAAAACATGGTTTCCAAGATCTGCAACAGAACTCAAGGTTTAACAACTATGAAGTATTTCCATGAAAGTCACAAAGGCCATCCATGAAAGTACTGGGGCACCACTGAAAGGAAATGGAACACCAACCATACAGAAGGTAGACTGGGCTTTCTCTGTTCTGTTTCTGCATGGGCAATCACCTGGAAAACCTGTTACAATATCTTAAGAGTTCATCTGGAAGTTGAGTCATGGCTCCTGGACTTCTTTTTCTTGATAGAAACGTTTCGCTGCTCATCCAAACAGCTTCATCAGTCTGAATACAGCTAATGCGAGTCCTCCATCTTATATTGAACTTTGACCTCTTGTCACCCTGGTCGGAAATAGGCTCATAAGATGAACAATGGCCTGAATAGGCTTGTTAGGTAGACAGTAGTATCCATAGCCTTAAGGTGAACAATGGCTTAAGGTGCTGAAACCTACCAAGCAGGGGTGTCCCAACTTTTTGCAAGAAGGGCCAGTTTTGGTGGGGTGAAAATGTGTGGGGGCTGACCATTCAGCCGCATTTGGCTCCTGGGCTGGAATTTGGACAAGCCTTTAGTTTAGGATATGCAGGGAGGCGGGAAGGATGCTGTAGCAGTGGAGCCAGGTGCCTGTAGGCTGGAGGGATAAATAGAGGCAGGGAGGGCAAGCAAACCGTAAAACTGCAAGCTGACATCTCCATCCGGTATGGGGAGGGGCCAGCTGGTGGGGATGCATGACAGGCTGAGCCAGCACGAAGAGGCCACAGGCCGCTCAGAATTTGAAAACGGGCCGCATTTGGCCCCTGGGCCTGACTTTGGACATGCCTAATATAAAGTATGGGTCATTAGCAATGGCCGTGGTAGTGAAGGCTTTTTACTGTTGAAAGCACACCCTGATAAGTAATATGTAGACTATGCCTGAGGCCCCCACCTGTTGAGGAAGGGGGTTTCAATGCTCCCATGAATGACTTCCCTGACTCCTCTCTCAAACCACCTATCTTCTCTGTCTGATATGTGTACATCCTCATCTTTGAATGCGTGCCCTTTGTCTTAAGAGTTCTGTTGTGAAAAACCAGTGGAAGCCCTTAGTGTCATAAATAAGAAATGAAAAATCAATGATGCATCGCAGCACCAAAAGGTTAGCTTCAGAATGTAAACAAATGTGCTGTTAAACTTCAGACCCTGAAACGAAGGCGTCTCGCTCGGCAACTAAGCTACTAAAGCTGGACTTGCTTTTTGCCTTGTTGAAAGGAGGGGTTGGCAAAGTGTGGAGCTGGTTTTTCTCGTTCCAGCCAAAAAGCGAATCGCAGGTCTTTCCATCTCTTTTAACAGTCTCTGATGTCAGAGGGCTAAATCTCAAGGTACCAGTAATTGGCTCAGTTGCTGTACTGCTCGAACGGTCAGGACGTTTTTCCTGGTGTTCAACTGAAACCCGGCTTCCTGCAACTTGAGTGCATTGTTGCGTGTCCTGCACTCTGGGATATTTGAGAACAAATCCTGCCCTTCCTCTGTATGATAGCTTTTCAAGTACAGTACAGTACTGGAAAAGTGCTATGACATCCCCTTTCAGTCTTCTTTTCTCAAGGCCAAACATGCTCAGCTCTTTCTGCTTTTCCTCATAGGCTTGGTTTCCAGCCCCTAATCAACCTTGTTGCCCTCCTCTGAACCTGTTTCAGTTTGTCAGCATCCTTCTTGGAAGTGTGGTGTCCAGATATGGACCCAGAAGAGGCCAAAGCAGTGATGAACAGAGGGGGAGTAGTACTTCACAGGATTTGGAGTATATTCTCATACTGCATCCTAAAATAGTGTTTGCCTTTTTTTGTAGTCACATCCCACTGTTGGCTCATATTCTGCTTGTGATTTGTGATGATTCAGAGATTTTCTTGCTCTTGAAGAGCCTGTTAAACTGCTGTACTGCAGCTATAACTATGCTCAGGACCTGGGGTTCAATCCCAGGTAGCAGGCTCAAGGTTCACTCAGCCTTCCATCCTTCCAAGGTTGGTAAAATCAGTACCCAACTTGCTGGGGTGGGGTGGGGTGGGGCAATGTGTAGCCTGCATAAATACAGTAGGACCCCGGTATCCACTGGGAATTGGTTCCAGGCCTATCTGTGGATAATGAAATCCGTGGATAAGAGAGAACGGCAAAGCCTCCCCCAAAACTGCTGTTTCATGACAGTAGATTGCTTTCTGGCTGCAGTTTTGAGACAGTAGCTTGCTTTCTGGCTGCAGTTTTGAGACAGTAGCTTGCTTTCTGGCTGCTGTTTGTGACGGTAGCTTGCTTTACACTGTTGTTTTATGAGAGTAGTTTGCTTTACAGCTGCTGTCTGTGACAGTAGCTTGCTTTGCGCCTGCTCAATTATTTATTTAATTTTTTTCTGTAAACTGTGGATAACTGAATCAATGGATAATGAATCAGTGGATATGGGGGTCCTACTGTAAACTGCCCAGAGAGTACTTTAAGCACTATGGGATGGTGTATAAGCGGAACACTTTGGTTTTACCCCACCTTGTAATTGTGTACTCTTGGCCTGGTACTCCAATAGAATTTCCCCAGTTTCACCATTGATTCCCTTTGCTCAAACAGAATCTGGTGAAACATTTTGGTATTCCATTTTCCTAGGTAAAACGGGTATTTTTCAAATTGATGCCGATTTTTTTGTGCCTGCTACTGAATAGAGTGTTACAGAGAATCTGTAATTTGGAAGTGATTTAGAAAATTTATTTAACCAGAAGTGTTCATATTGCATTTCCATCTGCTCCTCTAGAACAGTGGTCTCCAAACTTGGGTATCCCAAGTGTTCTTGCACTGCAGTTCCCAGAAATACCAGGCAGCACATTAGTTCCAAACCTTGGGTAGCCCATAAGCTGCATAAAAGTCATTTAAAAAGTTAATTAAGTGGGATGAGGTAGTTTATCTGTGTCAGCATTTGTGCAGGCATTTGTGCTGTGTCAGAGCTTGGAAAAGTTACTCTTCTGGAGTATTACTCCCTGAGTCACCCAAGCCACAGACAGAAGGATCCTGCGAGTTGCTAGGTTTTTTTAAAAAAGTTCACAAGCTCTTTCTGTATTATCCACGCCACACCTCAGTGATTAGGGCTGTGCGTCTATATTTAAATCATCACCCAAAAGTTTGCAAATGGTGCACGTTATTCGGATTTATTCAAGCCAACTTTATATGGAAATTGGGGATGAGCACCGGTACAATATAATTGCTAGAGCTTGGATTGAATCAAATCTAAAAATCGAATTTTTAGATGCCAGAAACCAGTTCCACATGCACGTTGTGGTTTTCTGTTCTGCCCTGATCAGTATTTTCTGCATTTGATTTCCATCTGGCCTCGTAGTTTGCAGTGTCACTATAGACATACATGCACCTGAAAGGCTACATAATCACTCCCTGGATCTGAGGACGTGGGCTTGGGTTACACTCCTTGAAAGCTCATGTTACAATAGATATGTATTACTTGCCACTGTACCAAAAGACCTTTTCTATTGTTTTTCTGTTCCACAGTCATTGAGGAGGCAAACTGGCTCACTTTGTCACAGGATGTGCAGAAGCCTGGCGAGGGCTTTGATGCGGTCATCTGCTTGGGAAACTCTTTTGCACATCTCCCAGATTTTAAAGGTGAGTGTCACTGCACAGAACTAGGAAGAGGCAACTCTTATCACACTGGTTGGTCGTCAAGATGTTATCGAACTGAAGTAGGTCTTCAAGGATCTTATTAAAATTTAACATCTGATTGGAGAAGGCAGCCTTTCTCAGTGCAGTCTCCTCCAGAAAGGTTGGACCTCAGCTCCCATAATTTCACGAGTTAGCTTGTTGAATGCTAAGAGGATGAAAACCGTGACTACAGAAGAACTACACCACTTTAGGGTTGACAAGGAAGAAATTGAAATTGTTAGAGATGTCGTACCCCTTGCTGTAAATTTGCTGAACACAGGTTTATTATTTTTTACCATTTTACACTGATCAGGGTGCTTTATAGAAATAGGTTCGTGCCATAAAGATCTTACAAATTAGCAATGACAACAGGACACAGTGCATAATAGTAGGGAGTGAACATGTAAGCGAGTGCAGTAGTTCTGTATTTACAAATTGCACTTCATTTTGTGGTGATGATGCTGTGATTAAGTTGGAGAGATCAAAGGCTTTTGGAGAATCTGAAAAGAAGGGAGTTGCACCCTATTACTGCAGGTGTTTTAGATATACAACAGGAGAAGAGTAACTTGGGAAGATAGAAAGATGTTAAAGTGGCAGAGTATTAAGCACCGCCAAGAATATAACAAATCAGGTCAGAAAGATATCACAGGATGTGGCAGCGGCAGCAGGCCTTGTCCCAATGCCCATGTGTTTTCAACACATGGTATCTTTTTCTAAGGCAGATATGAGGAATCTTTGGTCAACCAGATGTTTGGGGCTACTTCTACCTTCCTTGTCAGTTACACTGGCTCAGGTAGAAGGCCTGAATATCAGGAGGAGCGGAGGTTCCTTATCTAGTTTAAGCAACTCAAGATGTGTAGTGAGCGCCTTACAAACCTGTTCATACAGCATGTCGTACGGCTGACTTTTCAGGTTTTCTGAGTTCTTTCATCATCTCTCGGAAATTTCATTTGCAGCTAGCTGGCATTCCCAGATTGGAAGCTGTAGACTGCAAGGATTTTTTTGTGTTTTCTCAGGATGGCACCACCTCCAAGTCTACATTTACTCACGTGTTATTTCCTGGAAGGATAAGGGTGGAGATCCCTTCTCATGTCTTTAAGATAGCTATGTATGTTAGGATTTAGGAGTTATATAAATACTGTACAGCCAATGAATTTCATAGGTACTGTATAGCAAAAGTCCAGTTATAGTGTCTCTCAGTGAACCAAGGGAAAACAGTCATTACTTGAGATTGGAAGCATAGAGACATTGCCTTTAGCAAAAGGATGTTAAAATAGATTCTCCAGAAAGGTTCGGAGAGGGTAGCTGTGTTACTCTTTTCAAGAATTCCAGGCAAATATCAAAGAAAAACAAAACAAAAGATACAAAAGACACAAAACATGTGGCTCCTTAAAGACTAAGGGACATCCTGAAAGAAAGGAATTTCAAAATAACATCCTGAAAATATCAAAGGGACATTTTGGAATCAAAAGAGTGCCAATGTAGATTGATTTTTATGACTCTTTGGGTGTATCTTCTACACATTTATATATTCTTTGTTGCCTCAGACCTTTCCTGAGATGTGATTTGTTATGGTGTATGTATGTTTGAAAGCGTCTCAGCTAGGCAGCCCAATAAACACTCTCAGGAAACCTCACAATATGCCTCTTTGGAATTAAAGAAAAGTTCTCCACAATAAGCAGATGGCGAAAGTCATGTACCCATTTGCCACAGATCATCTAATTTATCTGTGGCAACCAGTGCCACCTTGAAATTATTATGTACAATTTTATGTATCTAAAAATGTGTTGAAAAAATGCAGTTTTCCTATTAAAGCAGCAGGTTATTGGATTTTTAATTTATATAAATCAAATATGCAAAGAAAAACGAGATGGAAACCAGAAGGTAAGATAAGGTCCACAGTACATGTAGCAAAACAAAAAGGGTATAGATCTTAAACTGTCCTCAGGAGCTAATGAAGAACAACCACTGCTAGGGGCTATCACAGTTAAGGCTCCAGGTACAGTAGAATGTTTAGGTTACTAGAAAAATAACAAAAAACGTTGCTAATATTTTTGGGGGTGAAATATTAGCAACGTTTTTGTTATTTTTCTAGTAGCCTAAAGGTATCACCTGTTCCATTTTGGTTTTTGTGATGGCTACACGGCTCCTCAACTTGTTTTGCTTCAAGCAGAATGTTTGGCAAGGTGATTCGTGACCAAGACCTCAGCTGTGGAGCCAGGATCCCTAAAAGCTCAAAACCTAGAAGTAATGACCCACTTAGAAAGGACTTTGAGGAACTATTCCCGAGCCTGCCTTGGCAAAATGATGAGAAGGCCAGGGTTTCCTCATGTTGAAGTCCAGTAATACAGCTTTTCATTTAAAGAGAGATGTCTCTTTTAAGACGGTGAAATCTAGAATCTAAAATTAGCTTAGTGTTCTTGGTTAGAGTAGAAAACCGGACATGCAGTCAAGATGGATCAAGGTTGGTAAGGCTTATAAGAGTGATACAGGTACGGCACAGCGGGACAGGAAGGAATTCAACTCAGTGTTTGTGTTCTTAGGTGACCAGGCTGTTCACAAACAGGCTCTGAAGAACATAGCCAGCATGGTCCGTCCTGGTGGCATCCTTGTCATTGACCACCGTAACTATGACTACATTTTGGAAACAGGCTGTGCGCCTCCTGGAAAGAATATCTACTACAAGGTATTTCCAGAAATAAGCTGCTGGGAGGTGGGGCAGTGATGGTGAAACTCATGCTAAAAAAATATTCAGTTTTCATGGCTCTTTTTTTTTACATTAATTCTAATAGAGAAGCTAGTGCAATACTACTTCATGAGATAAAGTTGTATATTTGAACATGCTTCCAAGCCAAAATGAAACTACCTCTCCCTGCAAGTGCAAAGGGAGAAGCCATCGAGGTTGGCTGTTAGTTACAGGGAGTTTTACAAGTGAAGGGTTTGCCTTTGCTTTCCGAGACAGGATAGTCCCTTGAGGACTATATCATAGTCACTTAATATCCGGCCAGGCATATCCAAACTTCTGCCCTCCTGATGTTTTGGACCACCACTCCCAGAATTCCAAGCCTGTATTTCCAATGGCAAAGGACTGTGGGAGTTGTGGTCCAAAACATCTAGGAGGGCCGAAGTTTGGACATGCCTGATTCTAGACCATTGTTGGGATTTTCAAACAGGACTGAACTATCTGCCTCAATTCTTGAATATCCTGGGTTCATGCTGGATAAGGATATTTGTTTGTAGAGCTGAATTGTATGGATTTTCTTGTTGCGAACCGCCCAGAGTTCCTTCAGAAAGTTGGGCGATCAATAAACAAACAAGTTAAGCAGGGTTAGGCCTGTTTAATACTTGGGACACCCTCAGAATTAGGAATGCGTGAAACCCAACAGCACTGCTGCCAGTCAGAACTGAGACTACATGCACCAACGGTCTGACTCAGTACAAGGGAGCTTCTTAGACTTCTATGGACATGCCAATTTGTATCTGGTTTGTATTAGATCAGAGAGATGGTGGGATGCTGTGGGGCAGAAGTGTACATTTGTAACTGGGCTGTGGCTGTTGGAGGAATAGGCACGAGGGAGAAGCCATGGAAGCACCGAATTGAGAATTCAGTAAAAACTGGAGGTTCATTCTCTGCCTGTTTCCCAGAGTGACTTAACCCAGGACATCACCACATCAGTACTCCTTGTGAACAACAAACCAAATATGGTGACGTTGGACTACACACTGCAGGTCCCGCCGGAAGGAGATGATGGAAGTCCAGAACTAAGGTGCTTTTCCCTTTAAGATCATATGGTGTTCAGAGGTTTTAGTTTGACAGCAGATACAGTGGTAATTCGTTCCAAATGAAATTATGTTAAGCAAATTTTCCTTTATACAAATTTCCCATAGGGATGCATTGAAAACAGTGATCCCATTTTTATGTTGTACAGATTCGCCCCATAGGCAATTATGTTAAGCAAATTTCCCCTATCTCTGGAAATTTTTTTATGTTGTACAAATTTTATGTTATACAAACTGTTTGTTATACAAGGGTCCACTGTGTGTCATCTGGTGTAAGATTAAAGAAAGCTGTCCATTCCCTGAGCCCAATGATGAGCATGTAGCCTTGAGATCAGCCTTTGAGCCTACAGCCGTTGGGCTCACTGCTATGGAGAGCCAGGATGATTAGGTAACGGCCAGGCCATCAAACTCCAAGCTGAAAGCAGCAGCAGGAGGTTCTTGTGGCCGCTGCACCATGAAACTCACTGGGTGACCTTGTGTCTATTATTCTTGGCTTGGTCTATTTATTTATATTCGTTAATGTTTCATGCTGGGCTTCCACTAGAAAGTACTAAAAGTGATTAACATCACTTTCAGCAAAAAAATTTAAAAAGGAGAAAACATTTGTCAATAAACATTCATGGAAAGATAAAACACTACGCCTTTAACATTTGAGAGGATGTAGCTCACATCTCAACACTGCCAGGTTGGGGAGGGGGCGGAATACTGATCAAATGACACTCTCAGCAGGTATGCAGTCTTTCCTGGGTTCCTGCAAGGTATCCGTATATACTTGAGTGTAAGCTGGCCCAAATATGAGCCGAGGCACCTAATTTTTGCCCCCCCAAAATGGGAAAACTTATTGACTCAAGTATGAGTGCTTGGGAGGTGGTAGAAGAGGCAGGACTAGCCCTCTGCTGCCTTCCCCAAGCCGGACGAGCACTCGGGAGGCGGTGGAATTGCGATAACTATATTTGAGTGTATATGGTAAGTGGATAACATTTTGGTTTTTTGTGATTTTTCACCAGCCAGTTCCGCCTCTCTTACTACCCTCATCTCCTCGAGCCTTTCACGGAACTGCTGAAAAAATCTGTACATGGCCCCTGCGAACACACCGTCTTAGGGGACTTCAAGCCTTACAAACCAGGCCAGCAATACATCCCCTGTTATTTCATCCACGTGCTGAAGAAAACCGGCTGAGTACCGTGCTGGAAGGGTATTCTAGCAGGCCTACAGTTTCTTTTCTGCTGTTGGAACGCCAGTGAGATGAAAACCATGATTGTGCATAGGAAATGCATAAACCAAAAGGGGAAAAAAGAAAAAAAAAGGAGAGCAGGCAAACTGTTCCTTCCCTCATCATCCTCTTTCTACCAAAGGGTCCAATCTAGTTATAATCTGCTTCAGGGATTGGAGGACCTTTTGCTCAAATCACTGATCTCGGAGGGAAGGTAACGGGGATGGTTCGCTCTGCATCTGAATCATATGCAAAGCTGCACTGCTTGTATACTTTGCTCTTTCTCTGTCCTTCTGCCTCTCTTGCTGAAACTGCTTGGAGAATCTGCATCAATACATGAGAGAGAATTTACTCATGGCTCTAGTGATGTGTTTTCTTTGGGGGCCGGGAGGGCAAGGCAAAAATGCAGAAATATTTGTTTATCCCTTAACCACAAATAAGGCATCTGTGGCCTTCCACGCATCTGTGGATTTATTTATTTATTATTTATTTATTTGTTGCATTTTTATACCGCCGATCTTCCAGAAGGAACTCTGGGCGGTTTACAAACAAGAATAAAACCAACAGTGTATAACAAGTAAAAAGGACAAATTGAAAAAAAAAAACCTAATAAAATAAAGAGGGGAAACCCTCAACAAGAGGCGGCGTGGGCAAAAAAAAATTAAATTAAATTAAATGACAAGGTCACCATATGCCTCCTTAAAAAGGAAGGTTTTCAGAGCCTTTTTGAAGGTGGGCAGGGACTGTGCTAGGCGCAGCTCACTAGGAAGATGATTCCACAATGTGGGGCCCACCACAGAGAAGGCGCGGTTACACGTGTGCGACTTCCGCGCCTCCCTGGGTGTGGCCACTCGGAGTGAGCACTCCTGGGCCATTCAAGTGGGCCTGGCCTCAGATGACCTCTGGGAGATACGCTCCGACAGGTATTCAGGACCTAAGCTGTGGAGGGTTTTGAAAATGAAAGCCAAGACCTTGAACCTTATCTGGAGGGCAACGGGCAACCAATGCAGGCGTGCCAGAACTGGGGTGATGTGATCGAATCTACGAGCACCCACCACCAGTCTGGCTGCCACATTCTGCACCCGGTGGAGCCTCTGGACAAGGGTCAAGGACAACCCCACGTAGAGGGCATTGCAGTAGTCGATCCTCAAGATCACCAGGGCCTGCACGACTGTCCTCAGGGAGGACTCATCGAGGTACTGTCGGATCTGGGCGATCCTGCAGAGATGGAAAAAAGCAGCCCTGGAGACCGCCATCACCTGGGCTTCCAGGGAGAGGGCTGAATCCAGGACCACACCCAGATTCCTGGCCCTGTCCGTAGGCTGGAGGGAAACCCCCTCAGTCTAGGGAGGGGCCATTGTACCCGGATGAGGGCGCCCCAAAGAACAGAAACTTGCTCTTCTCTGGGTTCAGCTTGAGCCGGTTGGTCCTGGTCCATTCCAAGGCTCCCATCGACCTAATGGTTGGTTCTGCCAACTGAGGCTGACGGAGGCTGGAATTTTAATAGCACTGGGTCACAGGTTCCACAGTAAACAAACCTTGTCCTTAGTTCAAGGCTTAATTTGCAAAGTGAGAGCACTTGGGGATAGGAGACTTCGTTGTCACCGAGATGTCACATTCACTACAGTGATTACAGACCTCCTATTCACTTCAACAGGAATTTGGTTGAGGAGAATTTGACGCTGCTCCCCTGCATCCTTTGTAAAGCAGTCTATAAAGTGGTAACTGTTGCTGTGACCAGTTTTGGCATAGAACTGTTGGAAAAACATGCCATCGGGTGCCAGGTTTCTCACAGGTCCATCGTTGGCATTAAACAAAATTTCTAAAACCTACATGGAGCTACCTCTCTTATCAAAAGTTGATCTCTTATGTAGTTCTGGCCCAGGGACTTGTAGGTTAAATTTATTATCTGGGTCTCTTCTCAGATTTCAGATCTGATTTTGCGCTCCCCGGAGTGGCAAGCAATCCTGATTGGGAGCTACTAATAAGATATGTCCAGCACAATCAATGGGGTGGCATATCAATGGTTTCCTTTTTCGAACAGCTTGGTCTCCTCTTGCTCACATGGATCCTCATGTAATGGAGATCCTGGCAGCAAACCTGAAGATCAACTGTTCAACCCATTGTGTGCCCACTGTGCCACGAGTAATGACATTTACATGAAACCATGGGGATAATTTTTCTTGGTATTCCAGAAGTAATAAGAACATAAGAATACAAGATCATAAGTAGAGCCATGCTGGATCAGGCCAAAGGCCCATCTAGTCCAGCTTCCTTTATCTCACAGTGGCCCCACCAGATGCCTCTGGGAGCGCACGAGACTAGATCTCTGTCTCCTGATACCACTCCCATGCATCTGGCCTTCGGAGTACCCTAGTTTTAAGCCTGGAGATTACACATCTTCATCATGGTTTGTAACCTGTAATGAATCTTTCCTCCAGAAATCTGTCCAATCCCCTTTTGAAGGCATCCAGGCCAGATGCCATCACCACATGCTGTGGCAGGGAGTTCCATAGACTAACAACACGCTGGGTGAAAAAATATTTTCTTTTGTCTGTTCTTACTCTCCCAGCCCTCAATTTGAGTGTATGTCCCCTAGTTCTGGTATTTTGTGAGAGGGAGAAGAGCTTCCCTCTATCCACTTGACTCATGCCCTGCATTATTTTGTATTTCTCAATCATATCCCCCCTCAGGCGCCTTTTTTCCAGACTAAAGAGGCCCAAATGTTTTAGCCTTTCCTCATAAGGGAGGTGCCCCAGCCCAGTAATCATTTTAGTTGCTCTCTTCTGCACCTTTTCCAGTTCCACTGGAATGTTTTTGGTATGCTAGTATTCTGCTACATTTTGCTTCATTAACAAATCTCAATGAAGCATACAGTAAATAAACTGGCATTTGATATCCTGCTTGTTTTTTTTAACATACGATTATACAGTGGTACCTCGACTTACGAATTTAATCCGTTCCGAATGCATGCTCTTAGGTCAAACTACTCTTAAGTAGGGGCACCTATCTAAAAAATTGAAAAAATAAGTTAAAAAAAAAAAAATGAAGAAAAAAAGTATTTGTAAGTCGAGCAGACCATATCTAAAATTTGTAAGGCGGCAGTTAAAATGCCAACAGTTTTCCGCTCTCAAGTTGAATTGCTCTTAAGTCGAGCTGCTCTTAAGTCAGGATACCACTGTAGTTTGCTACGCTACCTGATTTACTGATGTTTGCAGTGCAGCTGGAAATATCTGGCATTTCAAGAAAGGCTAAAAACATCTAAACCATTATTCTGTATCACAGATAAATGGATGGTCATCATACACACCACCAATGGAATCCAGAGTCAGAGGGCCTACAATGTGTCATATTTAAATACAAATTCGTCTTTTGTTTCCGGACACAAATCTACTAGAATGAAATATCATTCATTACAAACCCAGTAGATTGGGTGATGCTTAGCAAAAGGGCAAACATAGGAATAAGAACAGTTCTATCAGGTGCTGATTTTAATCATTTAATTTATCAGTGCATCTTAAACTTGCTGCTTCTCTTTCCTGTTGGGATCAAAAGAAAGCCTTACAGATTCTTTTAAGAGCGTAGGGCTTCCTCAGGAAAAAAATAATAATTTATATTTAAACAGTTTTAGATACTTACAAAGCTACTCTCCACAGGCCCCCACTAGCATCTCAAAATAGTCCATATTTATAGCAGCAACGGGACCACGCAGAGAAGCTGACCAGTGCCCAGTAGTTCTAACCAACAGAGCAGCCATTATTATCACTTCCATTTCCCTTTTATCTGAATCCACAAGATTGCGATTCTTCTCTAATCTGAATCTGAAGGTGCTGACGGACGATGCCTTTCTCACATCTCCAACGGTGTTCCCATGCCCAAATGTATTCCAGATTAGTGAGGTCAAACAGCTCCAATCATCGGCAGCCTAAGCTGTCTGCTTTATCAAGTAGCAAACTGCTGTTGGATCAGTTTGTATCTTAGCAGTTCAGGCTCAGAGACAGAAGGCTGCAGTTTTGTTGCAGCTTGTACAAAATCCTCCATGGTCAGCACAAGCTCCGAGTGCTCAGTATCCAGCCCTGGAAAAGGAGAGCAAAATCATCTGAAAAACAACTCATTTTTAGGCATATCAGAGGGTGTGCACACACCCAGATGGTCCCCAGAGAGGCAGCACAGGGAAAACCACATGCAAGCATACATGGAAAAGCTGTTGGACAACTATCGCATCCAGGGCTGAAGTGTTTCAATACTTGAACGTGTCTTAATTGTACTGGACTATATATTGTCCTTCATTGCTGTAAGCCGCCTTGGGTCCTTTTCCAAAGAGAAAGATGGGGCAAAAATACTCTAAAAATAAAACAAATCAGTTGTTTCTCTGGTGGGGAGTGAATGTGCTATCAACCTTGGGCCATGATCCCTCACCATATCCCCAGTCCACTTAAGCCTTACTCTGACAGTATATCTGAATTTTGTCAAGCAACTGCTTAACTTGAATTTTATTTAACTTAAAATATATTGGTTTTTCCCCTTTCCTTTCACTGGGGAGGAATGCAGATATGCAACATGTAGCTCACTGGCTGTAATTTCACTGAAAGTCAGTTCATGGACATACTGCTCTTACCATCACCGTGTCTTGTAGATTTGTAGCTCCTTTTTAGTTTTTGTACTTGAGCTGGCAGCAGACACACCAAGCAAGCTCCTTACCTTCCTCTATCCACTCCACTTTTCTTTTGATTGCAGACATCATCGCATCTGAACAGAGTGCATACAAGTCTGCACCTGTGAGCTGTAAGGGACATTTGTCAAGGACCCCGAGGAGACTCACTGAAGGGTCCAGTTTAAACCTGACAGAAAAATACAGCCAAGGGTTAAGGTCACAGAATAGAATCAGTCTAAAAAGGGTGACAAATTAGATAGTTGTGCCAATATGAGTAAAAACCTCCAATTTCAACCTGTGTTGCAATTGTGATTTGTTAGGGCCTTTCAAATTGTAGCTTGCCAGCTTGAACGTCAAAAGCAATGAATTTTTAAAAGGTGCAAGTGTCCGATGGAAGGCACTGGCGAATCCTGGGTCGATTGAAATGGAAAACAATGACTTGAAACAGATTCAAGAGTCAGACAGAAGAAGCACAACGACGATTCCCAATCCTCCAAATCACAGGTTCAAGGTCCATTTGAACACAGACAAGGATTTAAAGTACATGCAGTTTGCACAGTTGTGCAGAGACACGCATGGTGTACAGCCATCTGCTCAGCAAAAACTTTTCTGTACCAGAAGTGCAAACAGTCAATGTGCAAAAAAACACAAGGGATATGACAATCTCTCTTTAAAAAGTGTAGGGCCTTTCTGCACTATTTTGATGTTACTGGAAGCAGAGTGGAAGGTACTCACTTTCTAGTAATGGCACTCAGCACTTGCAACTGAGAGTCCCGGTCTTCATTTATTCCAACATAGACCATCTTGTCAAATCTGTCAAACAAACAAAACAAATGGTTAGAAACAAAACATTATTATCCACCAAACACACCACAGCTCGGGTAGCTAGAAAATGCATAAATCTGTCACAATGCTCCAAGGACATTTCTTATCAGCTTACACAATGGGTACTAGGTCTCTTTTTTTCAATGACTACTTGTGAGAACAAATCTGCTCTCCCATCAGCACCACCATCTGAGCAGACAATAATCAGTCACTTCAGAATCTAAATCAGAAGCAAATCAGAACCAAACCAAGAGTGCCCTCCAAGACTCCTAAGAAGTTGGGGAACCCACGTTATATTTTAATTATCCGTCTTGAGTAATACAAAAACACAAGAAAGTTCAGAGAGTTTATATAAATACATTTGCTTTGTTCTATTAATAGTTCCATATATAATCATTTAAAAAAATTTCAATCTGTGCAAACCCAAAGCTGCTCAAGAGTTTAACATTTGATAGAAAAACAAAGAATGCATCAAGCAACAACGAGGCAACATCACTTCAATGTGGGCAGAGATTTTCCTCTTTTGCTGGAATATTTTGCCAGGGACAAATGAGTGTGTGGAGATCCTATCCTAGATCTTTACGACCCAAGATAGGAAACACCAACAAATCAAGTATTATCAAAGTGGAAGTTAGTGGGGAACATGAGAATACAATGCAAATCTAGGTTTGCTCTGCACTACCATAAGGCTTGTTTAATTTCAAATAAAAACGCATTTTCAGTAGCTCTTCAAAGAAAGATGGATGTAATGGCAGAATTAAATTCAGAGCAGCTTGGACCCGTACCTGCCTGGCCGGAGCAAAGCTGAATCCAGAAGATCAGGTCTGTTGGTGGCTCCAATAACAAAAACATCTCGTGAAGAATGAAGTCCATCCAGCTCGGCTAGTAGCTGAGACACCACTCTACCAAAGGAAGCACAGTGTGGGCATCAATCCAAGTGGGCTCAGCAAACAAGCTGACTTGTTAATCTAAAGAGCACATGTGAAAATAACTGGTTTAGGCATGTATGACAGCTTCTTAACTCTTCCAAGTGTAGAAATAAAGGTTTTCCTCCCTTATCCCAGCACCAAGCAGCTGGAGCCCAGGGCTTGCCTCCATGGAGGCATCACGCACAGCTCCCCGCAAACTGGGGGGTGGGGGTCAGGAGAAGCAGAGCGCGATGTTTAAAATGTCTTGAAGCAACAGAGCCAAGCGCTTGGCACTGGTGCTTAAAGACATTTTAAACATCGCCCCTCCAGGCCCAACCCGATCTGCATCCGCATATCGCGGATTTTCAATGATCGCGGGTCAGGTCGGGTCCCTAACCCCCACGATAGACGGGAAGTTACTGTATCCTATATAATAGTACTGTACACACTGAGAGAGAACACTACTTGGAAGAGAACTTGTACAGACAGAGTAGGGCAGTGATGGTGAACCTTTTAGAAACCAAGTGCTCAAACTGCAATTCAAAACCCACTTTCCCCCACAAAGTGCCAATATAGCAATTTAACCTGAATAGAGGTTGCTGTGAAGGGGCAATGTCAGATGCCCAGAGAAAGGGCTCAGAGTGCCACCTTTGACACCCGTGCCATAGATTCGCCAACTCTGGTGTAGGGCATGGGGAGTTCACAAGCACAGTGAAGTACCATAACTCAATTCCACAGAATAGAGCAAGTTTAACAGGTACAGTATTTCCTCCAACAAGTACAATAATGCCTCTTAAGAAGAATTTAATTCATTCTATGAGTTGTTTCATTTAAAAAAAATCTGTCATGCAAAACGTGGTTTCCCATAGGAAATTTTTAAAATTTTGTAATTTTTTTTCATCTTGCAAGGCATATCATAGGGAATTTTTGTTATGCAAAGCAACTCTATTCCCAGAAATGTTTTTCATCTTACGGGGCATTCATCTTAAGAGGTACAGTATTACTGTATATTATACCATGCTTTGCTTCAGTTTAGCATTCTTTATTTAGTTAGAGGGCTTTTTGTTTAATGTTTTAATTAGATGGCTAAAGAATTTCAATGTTATGTTTATCCTGACTGTAAGCTGTCCAGACTAGTACCCTGGCCACTACCTGAGCAGGGTAAAAATGGGGGGGGTCCCCACAGGGGGCAATAATCCCTCCAATGCGACTTAGCATTTTTATAACGTCAGTCAGGAGATTTGAAGTGTGTTGTTGGTATGGGGATGATATGCAGCTCTCTCTCTCTGTTTGGAAAGATACAATAGAAAGCACTCACCGGTCCATTACACCCCCTGAATCTCCACTCCGACCACGACTGGGTGCCAAGGAATCAAGCTCGTCAAAAAAGATAATGCAAGGAGCAGCTGCCCTGGCTCTGGCAAACACTGAGAAGAGAGGAAAATATTTTATTTTTATTTATTATTTTAGAGTATTTTTACCCCTCCTTTCCCTTGGAAAAGACCCAAGGTGGCTTACAATAATGAGGGATAATATACAGCCCAGTACAATTAAGACATGTTCATGTATTTGAGAACAAGGAATTGAGGGACATTTTAAAGCATTAATACACAACATTACGTTAAAGCAACAGTTAAAATACACATGGTAGTCAATCATTCAGGGAAAGCTTGCCTGAAGAGAAAGGTATTTGCCTGTTTCCAGAAAGACAGCAAGGATGGGGCAGTCCTGGCCTCTAGTGGGAGGGAGTTCCAGAGTCTGGGCGCAGCACTCAAGAAGGCCCTTTCATGGGTTCCCACAAGACATACCTGTGAGGGTGGTGGGATGGAGAGAAGGGCCTCTCCTGATGACCTTAACTCCCGAGTCGGTTCATGCTGTGAGATCCGATCTTTGAGGTAGCTAGGACCCAGGTCATATAGTGCTTTGAAGGTCAAGGTCAGCACCTTGAATTGTGCCTGATAGCTGATTGGCAGCCAGTGGAGCTGTTTTAATAAGGGTGTACTATGTTGTGCGTTCTGCCAACATGGTAAAACCAGCATTGTGCATAATAACTTTTGCAAATGAAAAACCAGACTGTGCTCGTCTGCGTTAGAGAACAGGCATCCTTATGATGCATGGTGTCAGCCTCTGAAAAGCACCGCAGAATATGGGAAATGCACTGGGAGGGGGCCTTTCCAGCTTAGGGGAAGCAGCTGCATGAGGGAAAGGAGCACAGTGGACAGGCGCCAGGCTTCGTGCTTGCTGGCCCTTGCTTCTTCTGTGCCCCTTCTCCATCTGTCTTGAAATCTGAATTAGAGGTTCTGTGGAACTGGCTTCACTTCACGTGTCTGCACAGCAGAATCCATTTTGTGAGGTGGTAGGACTCTTGTGCGCTCATTAATCCTTTCAGAAACATTTTTGCCCCCTTCTTTTTCCTCCAGCAGAAAACTGCCCCAAGGACCTCATGATTAAACATTAAAAATATCCACAAACAATTTTTAAAAAGAACGATCAAATCCCCCATTAATTTAAAAAAAAAAAAAAAACCAGTCCAGAACGAGTTAGGTTCCAACACGGCAAAGTCATGTGAACTCAGTTATATCTGTCCCTCTGGAGGCTGTTGTTCTGTTCCATCGTGTCAGAACTGAATTACAAGGTCCCATTTCGAGCGTTCAAGGTGAGAGATTTAAGGAGTGGCCTTACTACTTCCACACCCCAGTGAGCTCCACAAGTGAGCAGGAATTCTAACCAAAGCTTCCTGAGTCCTAGTCCGTCACTCCACCGGGTACACCCCACCTGGTATGCTTGTTAGGTCCTACACAGCCATTATCCAGTTACAGACAGGAAATAGGCCACAGGCTATAATTGGAGCATAACTTAATGAAGCTAGAGCACAAGTAAGGAACCAAGCAAGCTGCTTAGAGGTGAAATAAATGGCTTATATTGCAAACAACACAAAGACACGAACATGAGCTCAAACAAAGTAAGACAGGTAGCCACAAAAAGTCAGACCATTTGTTGTCCGGAAGAGGCACATATAGCATTAATTATTTAGATTTCAAATAGCTAAGCAATGACATTTTGCCATTAAAATACATGTTGATAATGATTACAAATGTGAACTCAGGGAAGCACTGGGACTTTTAAAAATGTTCCATTCTGTCCTTTGGTGCTAGAATTATGATTCTTTTTTGTGTTCACTATTTTGAGTGAATATACTTAAGATTAATAGACCTGTGTGAGTGCTTGGATCCTTTAAGGGTAGGCAGAGCATTCCAGTGTCTTAGTCCATTACACTATCTACCAGACCACACTGGGTACCTGACTTGTGACAACTTGTTAGTGTACTATTTCTATTCCGAAAAACATATTTGGAGGTTGAGCATATGCTCTGAGTCTCCTTCTTCCTCTGGTTTATGCCCTGCCTGAGCAGCTGTTCTGTATCAGGTTCCAGCTAGTGAATTATAGGCTTTTAGTGAAAAACAAGCCTAAAGTCTGTCTACTCCTCATGTACACCAAGGACAATGCCCCCCCAAAAATCTGTCCCCTCAAGTTCAGTGCTTAAACAGGATAATAGTAATGTAGTTACTATTGTCAAGTAATGTACTTTTGAAAAAATGTCTGCAACATGCTATTTAACAGCTTCATAAAATGGTTTCTGTGTAAAATGCATAGTCATTTGCTAGACACAAGTGTATGGAATAATCACATGAAAAGCTCAGAATGATTATTTCCAGGTGCCACGGATAAGCGCCTAACACTCATGTGACTGGTCTAAACTATCTTGCCCATGTATATAAAAAGCAGCATTGAAATTCATTTACTTTGGGACTGCTTTTGGTGAGAGAGCAGTTTCCCACTACTCTGTATATATGCTGTGTGTTTTATCTTCATGTATATCATATAAATATGTAATATAAGCTTTTATGCAAAATCCCTTTGTCTCCCAGCGCCAATCTGTATTTTGCAATTATCTTTCCACACCACTGTGCAACTCTGCAAGTTTTCTAAACCATATTTAAACCTCATTTATTTATTGTAACAGTCACAAGGGAGCTCATTATACCACAAGCATTCCACCAGTTGCTTTGACAATACACTTGATATCACTTCATGCTCTTAGCAGCTTCCATATGAACTTGTGTTATGAAAAACTTGGTGTTTTAAAACTAGCTTGGAAAAGATTATCAGACTGCAGGCATTCAAGGCTAAGATCCCAAAATGGTTCAAGAGAAGACCAGCTTGGATGCATTACACTTGGGCCAAAACTCCAGTCTATCTAGAATTAGAAGAACACAGTCAGACACTGAAGAAGTACAAGAGAGTCAATGCCATTATTGCAAGTACATCTGGACTAATATTATCCAACAAAAAAAAATCATGCCCATCTTTTCAGGAGAGCTTTAAGAGAGTTAATTTTTTTAAATAAAGACACCAGCTATTGACAAGGATGTTTTGCCCACGAAGCTGAGAATGCCAAGGAAACATTAGACGTCCACACTAACCTTCACGCACGTTTTCTTCACTCTGCCCAACATACATGTTTATGAGCTCGGGGCCTTTGACGCTGGAAAAGAGGATACCCAGCATTATTCCCATATTTCAGTGCCCAGGGGCCTCGATTCACACCATCTTCACACATAGACTTCACCTGAGGAATGTCATGGTGCATTCCGTTGCTACAGCTTTCGCTAGTAACGTCTTTCCTGTTCCAGGAGGGCCATAGAGCAAAAGTCCCGAGCGACGAAGGCCTAAAGACAGCAACTCTGGGTGTTCAAGGGGAAGTTGAATGGTGTCCAAGATCTCCTTCTTCACATCCCGGAGGCCACCGACATCTTGCCAGGAGACAGAGGGTATCTGCAACAACATAATAGGGCTGTAACTTTTAAAATTTCATATCCGTATTGGATAACCCAGAAATTGCAATTACTACTTCTGATATGACACTCTAAAAACAGAGATTTCTGCTTTAAAGTCTGTGAACTACATACAGTAAAAGTACTCCCTTCAGTCCTATCCATTTATGACTACCCTGCTAAATATACAATCCTCTCCCTTCCCAAGATGTCATTGATTTTCACGAGAAATCCTCTATGTTGCAACTTTGATATTCCACATATAAAGTGTTCTGCTTATATACCACTCCATACCACTTCAAGTAGTCTCTGGGTGGTTTAATTGACAGTATGCAGGCTACACATTGCCCCCCACCCCCAGCAAGCTGGGTACTCATTTTACTGGCCTCGGAAGGATGGAAGGCTGAGTCAACCATGAGCCTGTTACCTGGGATTGAACCCCAGGTCGTGAGCACAGTTTTACCTGCAGTACAGGCATTTAACCACTGCGCCACGATCCTCCTGTAATATAATAGTGTTCCTCCCATACATACCCACTCACTCCTTAGTATCAGGCAGTGATATTCAATTCTTTGACATATTAAGAAACAGAAGAGGATACAAACTGATTTACAGCGTTCTTACCATGTCTCTGGAAATTCCTATCCAGCAAGTCTCAGTCTCCCTAGTTGCTGGCAGCTCCCCATCCCAACCGAAAGCAATCAGAAGCCCAATTCCAGGGCGCCTGGAACATGTTTTATTGTAAAACCACTCTTCCTGGAGGCTTTCAAAGAGTAGAAAATGCCTTTGGTGACATAAAAGCATTCATTGGGCAAGGGGCATCAAGAGCCTTCCTGCCTGCAGACCAGAGCTATGACTTTGATGCTTACACCCCTTGCTCTCTCTTCATTTGCTATTTTGTTGCCTTAACAACATGTGACTGGAAGCCATACTGATTTAGCTGCTGCACCAGGTTTTAAGGTCTGCCAGTCGCAAATGCAACCCCAAGGTTTTATTAATAGATTGCTAGAAACAGCATTACACTACAGGGTGCTCATCAGAGATCTACCCCATTTACTGCAGCTCAGTCATCAAACTATGTAGGACAGGGCCACACACTTAATTGCTGTATGGCAAAACTTTGGTTTGTGAGATGTTCTAGAAACATGCTTGTAACCCAAAGCACTTGTATATCAAAGTGAATTTCCCAGTAAGAAATAATGGAAACTCAGATGATCCATTCTAGAGCCCAAAAATATTCATATAGAAATGTTTATAATGCAGTAGCACCCCTGTATCTGCTGACTCACCACCCCCCGGATTCAGTTATCTACATTTGATGATCAATGGGGGGAAGGTGCTTGGGGTGAAAGCTACGGCGCAGGGCCCAGCCTTTTGCCCCTGGCAAACCTCCACCCTGCTGCTGGGCAGAGCGGTGGACTGGGTGTCATGAAGGCGCTCTCCTGCATCGCTCGGTCCATCGCCCAGGAAGTTCATAGGGCTGGGGATGTACCCAGCTGTTCTGAGCTTCCCGGGCGGCAGACTGGGTGGTGCAGCAGTGCACCATTGCACCACCCGGTCCACCGTGCTGCTCAGTGGCAGTGGGTGGTGGGTGTCTGGGGCAAAAGCTTTCTCCCTGGGCACCCCACCACTGCTGTCGCCACCCTCGGATAAGAGTGTTTGCTGTTATCTGTGGATTTTGGTATCTGCGGGGTGGCATGGAACTGATCCCCCCGCAGATGCGAGGGTCCTACTATAGTGCAATATAACACAAAATATTAAAGAAAATTCAAAACAAAAGTATGAATAAACTCTTATCATATATTTATTTATTTATTTATTTATTTATTTATTATGGGACTTCTATACCACCCATCTTCCCAAAGGAACTCTGTTATACTGTATATATACTGTAGTTAATGTAACGGCCAATAAGGTAGAAGAAGAAAGGGCCTATACCTGCAGGCAGCCTGGCTTAGAATGAAGCAAAGCATTCCTAAGCTTATTCTTGTATGAAAAAACCAAAGGATTGTGCATAGGTGCTTTGAATTGACAAAAATACACTAGTGTTGGTTGTGTCGACCAAATTCTGAAAAAAATAACTGGTTTCTGCCAAACACGGATGCCTGAGACCGAGCATGGGAGACAATCACCCACAATCTCACAGAGAGAGAGAGAAAGAAGAACTGTTGTCTCAATTGTGATCATGTGACATACTCCAGTGCTTGTACTTATTATTTATTTATTTATTTGTCTTTTATACCGCCCATCTAGCCCTGGGGCTACTCTGGGTCGTTTACAATCTAAAATAGCATAACAAAATAAAAAAGCAAAGTGGTCTGCTTATATACCGCCCAATACCACTTCAAGTAGTCTCTGGGCGGTTGTGAGAGGGAGCCAGATGCCAAAGGCGTGGGTTTGTCCGCGAGCAAAGACCAGGATGACCCAAAAGCCCAAACCATGGAAGAAACTATGAGAGAATGGACACCTTCAAAAGTTACTGCTGGGTTCTTAGCAGTTATTAATAAAGTCATAACATGGGATGTGCTGAGAGAAGGGATAGAAGGTTTAGACATCAGAGCCAAGGATATGGGTACACAAACTGAGAGCAAAATGGAATGTAAAAAAGAGACAAAAGAGGAAGGCGTTCAGGTAGAGAATTGGATTCGGATAGGGAAAGAGAAGAAGGTGCAAGTTGGAGGAAGGTTTGGAGATTTCCCTATTAGGTTTTATGGGCATGCAACGGTGCAAGTGAATATGGATCTAGAGAAAAAAGCCAGAGAGATAGGAGTGCAAACAGAAGGGAGAATGAGTAGGATCTTATACCGGGAGGCTAGCACTCAGACGGAGTGGCGCGAGAACAAGCGCGAGACAAGGGAGGAGAGTGAAGTGACTCGAGGATCGGGAACGGTTAAGGACGTTAGGGAAGGGGTGAAGAGGAAGACAGAGGTATGGATGAAGGGAGAGATGGGGTTACCTCTCCCGATACCGGTCTTTAACCCTTCCGGATGTATGAACCCCTATATCCCTGACCCAAAGAATAAGGACAAAGGATCAGACCCGAACCCCAAAGGATGGATCCCAGGATGGGGTTGGAATATTCCCCAGGCTCATCAGTATCCATATCACGGGAGCCGGTTCGAGGGGCCGTCGGGGGCATTACGCAAACCTCTACCCAAGTGAGGAACGGGATACTGTCGAATAAGAATTTGTTGTTAGAAAATACTGTTAGTCCTTGTTTGGAGTTACCTATTTTATCTCCCGTTGGAGAAAGTTGTAAGAAGAAAGACACGGAAGCTTTGAGATTTAATGTATCCAATAAAAACTCGTTTATTTTTCAAGAATTTCCGAAGTCTAGTAGTGATTCTTCAGTGAATGGTCAGGAAGTAGGAAACGAACCCCCACAAATTGGCGCCCAACGTATAGGAAATGAATCAACCACCATAACTGAAGAAAATGTATGGTTGAAACAAGCATTGCTACGACAAGACAAAGTAATGGAGATGTTGTCGGAACAGACGAGATATCTCATGCGCCAAGTAGAACAAAAAGACAAAGAACTGACTATAAACAAAGGAATAGATTCACCCAATGTCCAACAACAACAACGAAATACACAACCCATCTTTCCAACAAAATTACAAAAAATGGGAGAAAATGACGACATCGAAACATATCTACATATGTTTGAACGCATTGCCACAGCAGCAAAATGGCCCAAAGATCAATGGGCACTACTTGTAACTCCAGGACTAACAGGTGAACTGCAAACAATCGTGGACTCTTTAGGACCAGAAGAAGCTTGTAACTATGATAAAGTAAAAACAACCATTTTATTAACATGCAACATATCAGATGAAGCATATAGGAAAAGGTTCCGAGAACTTAAGTTACAAACAGGAACGCACCCGCGCCCGCTCGCGCAACGCATGAGAGCTAATGTAGTAAAATGGCTCCAACCAGGAACCAGTACCTTTGACGAAGCTATCGACAAAATAGTTATTGAGCAGCTACTCACAACAGCCAGCGTATCAGTAAACAATTGGGTACGAAGAAATAATCCAAAATCACTCGAAGAAGTTATCAGGCTGTTAGAGAACTACAGCTCCAACAATGAGAAACCATACAATTCTCGCGAGATAATGACGGGAGACAAACCACGCGACAAGTTGATGATGTCATCAACGAGGGACGGACCTCATGTGCTCCAGGCTCCAGAATACAGAGACAAGACGTTGGGGCAGCAAGAGCTGAACAAACAAAGACCAATCATGCAAGGACAACAAGACAGACAGTCTCTACAACAAGTAAATAACGAAAGAAAACTTTCTTGCTTTGTCTGTGGGTCAAAAAACCATCTAAAACGGGAATGCCCGCATCGAGACTGTGCATGGGTGGCAACAGAAGATTTAACAGACAATAAGGGACAAAATTCGAAACGACACCATTGGGAGGTTATAGCCAATGTAAATGGAGAAACTAAAAAGGCATTAATTGATACTGGTTGCGGTCAGACGCTGGTAAAAAATTTACAAGGTGAACCAACAGGGGAAGCCATTTTGGTCCAATGTATACATGGTGATGTGAAACAGTATAACACGATATGGGCTGATGTAGAAGTAGGGGGCCAAACAACTAGGTTAAAAGTAGGAATTGTACCACATTTAGCCAAGGAAATGCTTTTGGGGCGAGATTGGCAGAAAAATAATGACATTATATCGATACAGGAGACGGAATGCTGCATGACTGATTCAACTGACGATAACAGATGGTCGGAAATGTTGGAGGCACGTCAAGACAGGGTGAGACTGTGGCAACAGGACGATGACACATTGTTGGATGTATTAAGGAATGTGAAACCGGAAGGATCCGTGGTACATGGCAGGGAAGGGTTTGAAATGAGGAAAGGATTGATATACTATATCGACAAAAAGGGACAGGATAAGTTGGTAGTGCCACAAATATGGCGGGCCAATATCCTGGCGTTATCACACGATTTACCTCTAGCTGGTCATCTGGCAATAGAAAAAATGGCCTCTAGAGTAACTGCCAGGTTTTGGTGGCCAAACATTATACGTGACGTGGAAAATTATTGTAAAACGTGTAAGGTGTGTCAATTGACACAACAAAAGCCACAAAAAGGGGCTTTTCTAATACCTATGCCAATTATTGACAAACCATTTTATAGAATTGGACTAGATATTGTGGGACCATTGTGCAAATCAGCAGGGGGACATACACATATTTTAGTTTTGATAGACTACGCCACTAGATATCCCGAAGCCATCCCTTTGAGATCAACCTCTGCAAAGGTAATAGCGAGGGAACTCTTACAAGTGTTCTCACGCCTAGGTTTCCCAAGGGAGGTCCTGACAGATCAGGGAACAAACTTTATGAGCTTGACAATGAGGGAATTATGGAAAATCTTAGATGCCAAACCAATTAGAACGACCGTATATCACCCACAAACAAATGGCCTCGTAGAAAGGTTTAATAAGACATTAAAAGCTATGCTAAGGAAGGTAGTAGGGGAAAATCCCAGGCGGTGGCACCTCATGTTAGCACCGTTAATGTTCGCAATAAGGGAAGTCCCACAATCCTCCACAGGATATTCACCATTTGAAATGCTCTATGGTCAAAATCCGAGAAATATCTTGGACCTAATAAGGGAAAAATGGGAGGAAGGAGAGGATGTCGCCGATTGTACCGTAAAATACGTAGTAGAAATGAGAGATCGGATACGTACAGTGGCTGACTTGGCACACAGCACCCTAGCAAAAACACAAATTTCTCAAAAACGCAGGTACGATAGCAAAGCAAGGCCAAGAACCTTAGAAGTGGGGCAAAAAGTTTTGCTACTACTACCAGTAGAACATTCCAAATTGCTAACACAATGGCAGGGCCCTTATACAGTATTGAATAAAATCAATGACGTAGATTACGAGATAGAAATGCCAGACAGGAAAAAGAAAAAAGGCATATTCCACATTAACCTTTTGAAAAAATGGGAAGAAAGGGAAGCCTTTTGGGCGGACATGGAGCTAGACGACTTAGGACCAGAAACACCTATCGGTAATGACAAACAAAATGTAGAAATCTGCCAACCATTAACAACAGAGCAAATGGCAGACGTACGTAACTTACAAACCCAATATGCCGATGTCTTTTCTGACAGTCCAGGGACCACAACATGGGCAGAACACCCTATTAACACGCCAGAAGGCGTCGTAATTAGAGATCAAGGAAGGATGTGGCCGAGGCATCTAATTCCAATAATTGAAGAGGAGGTTAGGAAGATGATTGCACTAGATGTTATTGAACCATCCATTAGCCCGTGGAGAAGTCATCCTGTTGTAGTCCCGAAGCAAGACGGGTCCATAAGATTCTGTATAGATTTTAGAAGGGTAAATAAGATTTCAAAATTTGATGCATACCCAATGCCAAGAATTGATGACATGCTAGACAGGTTAGGAGAAGCAGGAGTATTATCCTCCATAGATCTAACGAAAGGTTACTGGCAGGTCCCAGTACGGTCATGTGACAAAGAAAAGACCGCTTTCGCTACTCCAATGGGGTTGTACCAATTTAAGAAAATGCCATTTGGCTTACATGGGGCTGGAGCAACATTTCAGAGGTTAATGGACCAAGTTTTAAGTCCCTACAAAAATTTTGCGACAGCCTACATTGACGATATTGTGATATTTAGTGCAAATTGGAAAGAACATATGACGCATCTGAAGTTGATCCTGGAGAGACTGAGGACAGCTGGGCTAAAAATTAACCCAAAGAAATGTAAAATTGCAAGGAGGTCAATACCATTTTTAGGCTTCACAGTGCAAGATGGGAAAATTCTACCACAAGAAGAGAAGGTAGATAAAATGTCAGAGTGGCCTATACCGAAAACTAAGAAAGAGGTGCAACAGTTCCTGGGGCTCGCAGGATATTACAGACAATTTATACACAATTTCGCAGCCATTGCGGCCCCTCTAACAGACTTAACACGCAAACGCAATCCTAAGAAGGTACAATGGGGACACAAGGAACAGAAGGCATTTGACATCTTGAAAGAAAAATTATGTTCTTACCCAGTACGTTATGCACCTGATTTCAATCTGCCATTTATAGTACAGACGGATGCGTCTGACAGGGGAGTGGGTGCGGTGCTAGCTCAAAATGTGGAGGGGAAGGAACATCCCATTTTATTTATAAGTAGGAAACTGAAGGATAAAGAAACCAAATACTCCACTATTGAGAAAGAGGCTCTAGCAGTCAAATGGGCTATACATACACTCCGATACTATCTGTTGGGATCTAAATTCACTCTTATAACTGACCATGCGCCACTAACATGGCTTAATCGAATGAAAGATTATAATCCAAGGTTAACAAGATGGTATCTGAGTTTACAACCATACTCCTTTACTGTACAATATAGGAAAGGAAGGGACAATACTAACGCCGATTATCTCCCGGCAGGGCCCATGGGGCTCCAGAAGACACCCCGCGGAAAACCCACTTGCCGGGGGTGTGAGAGGGAGCCAGATGCCAAAGGCGTGGGTTTAGCGAGCAAAGACCAGGATGACCCAAAAGCCCAAACCATGGAAGAAACTATGAGAGAATGGACACCTTCAAAAGTTACTGCTGAGTTCTTAGCAGTTATTAATAAAGTCATAACATGGGATGTGCTGAGAGAAGGGATAGAAGGTTTAGACATCAGAGCCAAGGATATGGGTACACAAACTGAGAGCAAAATGGAATGTAAAAAAGAGACAAAAGAGGAAGGCGTTCAGGTAGAGAATTGGATTCGGATAGGGAAAGAGAAGAAGGTGCAAGTTGGAGGAAGGTTTGGAGATTTCCTATTAGGTTTTATGGGCATGCAACGGTGCAAGTGAATATGGATCTAGAGAAAAAGCCAGAGAGATAGGAGTGCAAACAGAAGGGAGAATGAGTAGGATCTTATACCGGGAGGCTAGCACTCAGACGGAGTGGCGCGAGAACAAGCGAGACAAGGGAGGAGAGTGAAGTGACTCGAGGATCGGGAACGTTAAGGACGTTAGGGGAAGGGGTGAAGAGGAAGACAGAGGTATGGATGAAGGAGAGACGGGGTTACCTCTCCCGATACCAGTCTTTAACCCTTCCGGATGTATGAACCCCTATATCCCTGACCCAAAGAATAAGGACAAAGGATCAGACCCGAACCCCAAAGGATGGATCCCAGGATGGGGTTGGAATATTCCCCAGGCTCATCAGTATCCATATCACGGGAGCCGGTTCGAGGGGCCGTCGGGGGCATTACGCAAACCTCTACCCAAGTGAGGAACGGGATACTGTCGAATAAGAATTTGTTGTTAGAAAATACTGTTAGTCCTTGTTTGGAGTTACCTATTTTATCTCCCGTTGGAGAAAGTTGTAAGAAGAAAGACACGGAAGCTTTGAGATTTAATGTATCCAATAAAAACTCGTTTATTTTTCAAGAATTTCCGAAGTCTAGTAGTGATTCTTCAGTGAATGGTCAGGAAGTAGGAAACGAACCCCCACAGCGGTTTATAGTTTTTTAATTACAATATGCAGGTTACACATTTCCCCCCCCCAGCAAGCTGCATTTAACAAACCAAAATACAAACAAAATAATATAAGCAAAATATACATAAATCAACAATACATTAAAGTAAAGCTAAAATAAAACTAGCCAGGCGATTGTTAAATGAAAAAGAAGAAAAGCAGTAGAAAGAATAGCAGCTGTATTCTGCACTAGCTGCAATCTCTGCATTAACCCCCAAGGGCAGCCCCATGTAGAGAGCACTACAGTAGTCTATTCTCAAGATTACATGCACATGAACCAATGTGGTTAACGCCCCTAACATCAAGGAGGGCCCGCAGCTGGGCAATCCTCTGCAGTTGGTAATGAGCGGAACAGCTCACTGACGCCACCTGGATTTGCATGGCAAACACCAGGTCCAGCAGAACACCCAAATTACGGACTGACCCAAAAAAATGAGGGAGTTCCCCAACCCGCAGACTCCAGAGGACCCCATACACAGGATCTCAGTCTTGCTCGGGTTCAACCTCAGCCTATTAGCCCCCATCCAATCCAAGACGGCGGACAAGCAGCATTCAAAGGATGGAACAGCATCCATTGCAGAAGATGGAAAGGAGATATAGAGCTGGGTGTCGTCGGCATATTGGTAACACGAAGCTCCATACCCCCTTATGACCATGTTGAAGAGCATGGGAGAGATGACTGGCCCCTGTGGCACCCCACAATTAAGGGACCAAGGGGCAGAGGTCATCTCACCCAGCTGCACTCTCTGGGGATGGTCCTCCAAGAAGGAATGGAACGACTGCAAAGCAGTGCCTACAATCATCAGCTCAGAGACCCTCCCCAGGAGGATACATGGTTGATGGTATGAAAGGCCACTGAGAGATCAAGGAGGAGCAACAGGGACATTTTGTCCCTACTGGGCTCCCTCAAAAGGTCATTGTGCAGGGCAACCAATGCCATTTCCGTACTATGGCATGGCATGAAGCCCGACTGAAAAGGATCAAGGGCATTTGTGTCATCCAGAAGACCCTGAAGCTGGTCTGCCACCACCCTCTCCAGGACCTCGCACATATAGGAAATATTGGCAACAGGCCTGCAGTTATCAATTTGGTCTGCCACCACATTACGTTTTTTCTGAATGGGCCTAATGAGTGTCTCTTTGAGGGCCAGGGGAACTCTGCCCTTAAGGAGAGACCCATTAATTATTGCTGTGTCCCATTCATTAGTAGTCAGCCTGGCTGCTTTTATTGCAAGAGATTGCTCATTTATCAAGTTTAAATGTATAAGAAATGTTTGGTCATCTTGCAGGACACTCATAGAAAAAGGTTCTCATAATCCAAGGTTTTACTGTAACTGGTTGACTCAAGTTTGTGTGGTCCTCACCTTTGGAGCTCCTATTGCCTGTGAATGAGCCTCATGTAGCTTATCCAGTGCAACATTGAAATCTTCTGCTAGAAGAGGGAAGCCAGCAGCACAAAAATCATGTTCTTCCTCATCACTCAGCACACCCAGGAAGCTGGAAAAGACAACAGAGCAAGTTGTTTTGCACGAGTTTTGGTAACTGCCAGGAGTGGATCAGACTGGATATCTCTAAATTCTAGAGGTGAGCTGCTGATGTACTTCAAGGAAAGTGTTCCTCAACTTCTGATGGGAGCCTCAGTGAGTCACAACATTTTAAGAGTTGACTACAGAGCTCCACTGTGCCAAACAAACCTCTGGAGCAAGCAGGGAGCATCATCCATCCATATGAATCTAAGCCAGAACTTACTTATCGGCTTTATAAGGCTTTCAGTAGGAGCTGTGCTTGATGACGAAGGCCCTCAGAATGAAAGCAAGATGGCTCCATTTGTTTTCACTCATCTCACAATACAGTCAAATCTGACACCAGCACGTGCAGTGTTGAATGCATTTTAATCCAACACTTTTAACTAAAATGATAGCACCCAAAGCAGCTCATTAAAAGATATCAACTGACTGAATCGTTAAAATCATCAAAAGGCACAAACGGACTGAAAAAACAAAAGAGGCATGTTTTCCTATCATTTCCGAAAGAAGCAACGGGAACCACAACTTGGAAGCAAATGAACTGCATTTATTGGAACAAGACAGGATATTATGTGCACCCGTGAAAAGGACAGTGGTGTGCAAACTTGTGTTTATGGAGTATAACCCCCTAAACAGCTGCACGGGGGATTCTGGAAGTCATCATTCAAAAATACAAAGCTCCATACTTCTAGAAACAGACCACTGCAAGAAATGGCATTGTCTAGAGTCCTTTCCTGAAGACCTCAACAGACTTCTTTCAAAACAAGAAGTCACTTACAGAAGTTGGGATCCTGTAGTAAAAGTCAAAGGCAACGCACTACTAGAGCAAAAAAACTGCTCTAACAGAGCAGCAAAGACATAACAGCCGAAAACGAGGAGGTAAGTCAGCAGAGAGGGAGAGGGAGAGTTTAGTACAGATTTGTCCAAACTTTTACAAGGAGGGCCAGATTTGGTGAGGTGAAAATGTGTGGGGGCAGACCATTCAGCCTGAAAGGGGGGGGGGAGGGTGTGGTCCGTGCACATCTGCAACAGCCGCAAATGCTCCAGTTTCAAGGTGCCCAAGGCAGCTGATGCACGGCCCAGGAATCGCCACACACACACCTAAGACACACCACTGCTTGCATATGCTTCCCTCCCTCGCAAGGAGGTGGGGAAGACGCTGCAGCAACGGAGCCAGGAGCGGGTAGGCGGGGCGGGTGGCTGAGGGAATGGACGGAGGCAGGGAGGGCAGGCAAACCATAAAACTGCAAGCTGACGTCTCTAGCAAGCACAGGGAAAGGCCGGCTGGTGGGAATGAGTGACAGGCTGAGCCAGCAGGGAGAAGAGGCTGAGGGCCACTCAGAATTTTAAATCGGGCTGTATTTGGCCCCCGGGCCAGACTTTGGACATGCCTGGTTTAGTACCTTTCACCACCAGGCTCCAGTTCTTAGGATACAAAATTGGCATGTATCTCCTGACCACCACCCCTTACTACCTAAATATTCAAAATCCACACCGATTCTAAGCCAGTACCTTGTGTTCTGGATCCTTGTGTAGGCAGCATGGCTGCTTTGGGAAAGCAAAGCACAGAAATCTCCCAGAACAAAGCCCTAAACACAAGAGAGTAATCTTTTAAAAAGTCAAAATGGTTTCATGTGCTTTCAATCAAATTTCAAACAGATATATAGAGGAAAGTTTGAAGCAGTGCATGATATATTTTTGCTTGTTTCCAAAATGATGAAATGAGGTAACAAACATGGACATGAGGTAACAATGTAGTGAATGTTTTCTCAACAATTCTGATAAAGTAGTTTTTTTCTCGTGAGGAAAGGAAATCAAAGAATCAGAATAATGAATTTGGAAAGGTCCTAGAAAGCAATCAGGTCCAGCCCTTTACTCCAGGGGTTCTCAACCTGTGGATCCCCAGATGTTCCTGGACTGCAGCTCCCAGAAGTCTTCTTCACTAGCTGAGCTGGCCAGATTTTCCGAAGTTGTAACTGTGCTCACGGCCTGGGGTTCAATCCCAGGTAGCTGGCTCATGGTTGACTCAGCCTTCTATCCATCTGAGGTCGGTAAAATGATTACCCAGCTTGCTTGGGGGATGTGTAGCCTGCATAACTGAACTGCAAACCACCCAGAGAGTACTTTAAGCATTTGGGGCAGTATATAAGCAGAACACTTTGCTTTAAGTGGTTCCATTGCTGTAATGCTCTAACAATTAGGAAGTTTTTCCTCATATTCAACTGAAATCTGGCTTCCTGTAACTTCAGCCCATTCTTATTTATTATTTATTTATTTCCTGTACTTATATACCGTGCCATTTCCTGGAGGACTCTGGGCGGTTTACAAAAAGAAAACCAATAAATACAATAATTAAAACATATGATAAAAACATATGATGAAAACAATAGCAGAAGAGCAATGGTAGGGCACTAGTCAATAAAAGCCCTCAATAAAGACAGTGGGCGGCGGGGGGGGGGACACGGGACCTAAACAGAAGTTTAGTTTTTTTTTATGTCCTATACTCTGGGATTATCAAGAACGTCTCCCTAGGGGACATACAGTCAAAATGAAGGCTGGGAGAGTGAGAACAGACTAAAGAAAATATTTTTAACCCAATGTGTTGTTAGTCTGTGGAACTCCCTGCCACAGGAGGTGGTGATGGCATCTGGCCTGGATGCCTTCAAAAGGGGATTGGACAGACTCCTGGAGGAAAAAGTCCATCACAGGTTACAAACCATGATGGAGATGTGTCATCTCCAGGCTTAAAACCGAGGTACTTCAAGGGCCAGACGCAGAGCAGGGGTATCAGGAGACAGATATCTAGTCTTGTGCACTCCTAGACGCATCTGGTGGGGCCACTGTGAGATACAGGAAGCTGGACTAAATGGGCCTTTGGCCTGATCCAGCATGGCTCTTCTTATTGTTCTTATGTAACAGATCCCGCCCCTTTGTATGACAGCCTTTCAAGTACTGGAAAAGTACTATTATATCTCCCCTCAGTCTTCTTTTCTCAAAGCTAAACATGACCAGTTGTTTACATGTTTCCTCCCAGGACTTGGTCTCCATCCCCCTGGTCATTCCTTGTACTGAAATGGGATCCTTCAACAGGAAAGGTCCCATGCTCATCAGTTTGCCTGAAATGGAGAACTACATCCTGTGCCAACTCTTTACATGTCAGGATTGTCCTCTTATGCAACAACCAGGCTGCCCCACTGACAAACGTCTAGGTGGTTACAAAGCACGTCACTCACTGCAGTTTGCCGGGCCAGTTTCGTCAGGCTCACTTCTTGGCCCAGTGGGATGCTGTCCGTTAACATGCTCAGAATGGCCTTCCTCTGCTCTTCAGAGGGTGCTTCAATTTTCACCTCATGGAGAAAAGCTGTTTGCAAGTCTGTAGGAACATCTCGAAGTCTCGTTGTTGTGGCAATCACTAGGACAGGGTAACTACTGAGAAAAAAATGACATTGTTGTTGTTGTCATTATTATCATAAAATTATCACACAGCAAACAATTTAACTATGCTGGATTTTGTTATTACAAATCAATTGTCGAACTGACTGATGGTGACTTTGTCAACTCCAATTTCTTCTTCAGGAATGTCCAAACTTCAGCCCTCCAGATGTTTTGGACCACAACTCAGCGAATTCTAGGCTGAGATTGCCAATGACAAAGGACTGTGGGAGTTGCAGTCCAAAACATCTGGAGGGCCGAAGTTTGGACATGTCTGTTCTAAATACTTGCTTAGCTCTTTAGGCACCACACCCAGCGTGCTGATTACCACTGGGACCAGTTTATGCCAGAGTCTCCCAAGTTCAATTTTCAGATCCAGATATCGGGTAATCTTTTCAAGTTGTTTCTCAATGACTCTACTATCACCTGGTATAGCAATATCAATGATCCACACTTTTTTCTCCACATAGTAATATCCGGGGTCCTGTAGCACAGTGGTTAAATGCTTGTACTGCAGGTAAAACTGTGCTTACAACCTGGGGTTCAATCCCAGGTAGCAGGCTCAGGGGTGACTCAGCCTTCCGTCCTTCCGAGGTTGGTAAAATTGGGTGGTGGGTGGGTGGTCAATGTGTAGCCTGCATACTGTAATTAAACTGTAAACCACCCAGAGACTACTTGAAGTGGTATCGGGCAGTATATAAGCAGAACACTTTATTATGCCCCAAAACCCTGTTTGTCTGTATCTGGAAGTCCCAAAGTAATTTTGCATGCTCATTTTCAATCACTTTTTCAGGCTTATGATCCCACCAGTTCTTTGCTACGGGCAGATGATAGTTGTGACACAAATTCCAGTGGACCATTTGAGCAACTACATAATGAGACTGTTTGTAATCAGTCTGAGCAATTTTCTTGCAACAACTATTATTATTATTATTATTATTATTATTATTATTATTATTATTATTATTATTATTATTATTATTATTATTATTATTATTATTATTATTATTAATCGGATTTCTATACTGCAGTATCTAGCAACTAGGCCACTCAGCTTGCGATTACAGTCAATCAAGATGGACTGACAGCTAAGGCATGGGTGGCAGATTAAAAGAGAACTCCTTCATTTTCTGCAGTCACTTTCTAAGCTACCATAGATACCAATTTTATATGTACCAAAACAGCTTTTAAAAAAACTTTACATTGCTTAGAAATGTGAGGCATAAATCTTCAATCAAGATATACTGCAGAGCAGAACATCAGAAAATTCTAGTGTGTTTATTAATACCTAGTTTTTGTCTCCCTATGAAGGAGAAGGTGCCTTAATGCAAGGATAACTCTGGAATCCTCTCCAAGACCATCACGATCTCTTCCCAAGAGTTCTATATCTTTCATCAGCAAGATACAGGGCTTATAGAGTTCAGCTTGTGAGAAGGCAGCATTCAGCTTTGCTTCTGTAGCTCCACTGGTGTCACCACATAAACCAACACAATCCACCTACATGTCATCAGAGAGAGAGAGAGAGAGGGAAAAAAAACACATGTATTGGTAGCCATATCTGGAAAAGAAGGAAATGTTCTACCTACTTATGAAGAATGTATATAGAGCAAGTATAGGACACTTGTAGGCTTGATTGGTTGATGTTCAAATCCTGTATAGCTCAGGAACAGATCATATGTTAACCTCATCTAATTCACTGTGCCATGTAGGGAAAATAAAATACCAGCAGCATATTCTAACCTGACTAAGTCAGAACAACAATACATAGGAGATAGGTCTAGATCAGTAAAATCCCCAGCCTGTTTTATTCCTCAGATCCCACTTCCTTATTCTCCAGATATACTTTCAGACAGTAACGTACTAAATCAAACTTTCTTTAAAAACTGTGTTTTCTGTTTTCTTTATTTCTAAGCTGACTAGGCGCTGAAGAATACAACTCAAGGCCCTTACATAGAATTATAGAATAGTCTTCAACAGCTTACTGAAGTGTGAGCTTTGTACAAAAAAATATACATACTGAATTACCCTCTTATTTTTTATATTTATATACGGCCAAGTTTAATTCAGAGAACAACTTCAGGAGGTGTACAAGTAAAGTTAAAACAATAAATTCCCAAGCAGATGTCTTCATCTGCTTACGATTCCCTGCAAATGGCATTGAGAGATATCCTGCATATCTCTCCAATCCAGAGGTTGTCCTTAGGCATCCACAATGATAGCCATTGATATCCTTGTTCTCCATGAACTTGTCTAATCCTTTCTTAAAGCTGTCAAGGCTGACAGCTGTCACCATTTCTTCTGGCAGGGAATTCCAGTGATCCTCTGGGTGAAAAAATACTTTCTCTTATTTGTATGAGATCTAGCACCCAAAAGTTTCATGGAGTGCCCCCTAGTTCTAATGTTGTGCAATAGGGAAAACAGTTTTTCCTTATCTACTTTGTCCACACAGTGTATGATTTTATAAACTTCAATCAGGTCACCTCTTAGGTGCCGTCGTTCAAGAGTGAAGAGGCCCAGCCGTTGCAGCCTCAGATGGTAAGGAAGATGTTCCAGTCCCCTAATCATCTGGTTGCCCTCCTCTGTACTTTTTCCATTTCCATAATATTCTTCTGGAGGTATGGTGACCAGAACTGTACACAATACTCCAGATAGGGCCTCACCATAGATTTATAAAGAGGCAAAATGACCCTTGTTGACTTATTTTCTATACCTTTCCTAATGATCCCTAGCACTGAGTTTGCTTTTTCCACTGTTGCAGCACAATGAGTTGACACCTTCCTTGAGCTGTCCACCAGGACACCAAGGTCCCTTTCCTGGTTTGTTACAGAGATTTCAGACCCCATCAGTTTATAAATACTGTAATTACAAAAAACCCCAAAAAAACTGAAGGTTACAAGAATCACCAATATTGTAGATGTAGGCTAACATACAGATATTCCTAAGGTAATTTAACTTTGTCCCCTTTGCTAATAGGGGATTTCAAACACAGTGGTACCTCTTAAGATGAATGACCCGTAAGACGAATAATTCATAGGAAGAATGAAATTTCTGGGAAAAGGCATGATTCCCAGGATGAAAAATGCCTATGGATTAAATTCGTTTTAAGAAGTACCACTGCGCGCTAGGCACAGCGGCGGATTAGGTGCTGCACACCGCTTGATTTGCTGCTGGGGAAGGAACTTCCCTGGTAGACAACCAAGCGTTGTGCAGCACCCAATCCCCAGCAGCAGGGAGGACTTTCTGAGGGAAGCAGCGGCAGGGCTGGGCAAGGATCACTGCATCCCTGCTTCACCTACCAGGTTGGTAAATTCAGTGGGTGCCAGGCTGCAGCCAAGATCCCCTTGGGCTCAGGGATGGCACTGGACCTCTCTGAGGCTTCACCAGGAGTCAAGGAAGAGCCTCAAGCAAGAAGCTCCTGCCTGCTCTGAGCTGCCTTCTTGGGCAAAATGCGACTCCTAGCCTCGAAAGAAGCGCTGCTACAGCGGTGGCAGCTACTCACGGCTGGTGCTTCTTGCCCAGGCAGCCAGTGAGCAAGCGAGCCCTCCCTTTTCCCCAGGTTCCCAGCCAGGACAACACGGCTCTTTCATCCCCACAGAGCAGCAGCAGCAGCAGCAGCAGTAGATGGGAAGAACCGGAGGTGGCAGTAAGCAAGCCTCACATTGAACATGGAAAGCAAGCTGGACAGGAGGTGCATTTCCTGGGCAGCTGCTTCTGAAGCTCGGCCCACCTCCATCGCCCAGATTGTTTGCAAGGGAAGCAGCAGCGGGGGCGGCAGGGCTGGGCTGGGCAAAAGATCACTGTATCCCTGCTTCCCTTGCAAACAGCCTGGGCGATGGAGGAGAGCCGAGCCTCGGAAGCAGCCACCAGGTAAGAGGTGCACTTCCTGGGCAGCTGCTTCCAAGGCTCGGCTCGGCTCGCCTCCATCGCCCGCCCAGGCTGTTTACAAAGGAAGCGATGATGGCAGAGCTTGGCAAGGATCACTGCTGAAGCTGCTGGGGAAAAGACACAACGAGTGTTTGGGGCACTCAAAGTGTCTTTCCCCGAGTGGCTTCTACTCCCTGTCCCTTCTTCTTTTCAGTTTTTGGGTGCCTGAAAAGGAAGAGGGGACAGGGAGCCACAGCCAGCAAAAGGGAGGAAGCTTTTCCCCGGCCCCAACCCAGCAAAGAAGGGGAAAAGCTTTCCCCCTTCGCTGGGTTTGGTGTAAACACCCTCAATCACTGGCAGCCAAAGGCTGCTCGACCAAGCTGCGACAAACAGCTTGGAGCTGTCAAAATCAGCTGTCTGTTGGTTGCACGGGGAACAGCCTTCGACTGTCCGTTGATTAGGAGGTTGGGACAACCTTCCCATAGGAATGCATTCAAAACCTATTGATCTGTTCCCTCCAGAATGGATTAATTGGTTTTCAATTTATTCCTATGGGAAATTGCACTTTGCAAGACAAACTTTTTGTAGAATGAATTGCCCCATAGAACAAATTAAATTCATCTTACGAGGGATCATTGTAAAGGAAATAGCTGAGGTTAGCACCTTCACAGAACTCAAGAGCAGCCAGATGCAGGATAGGGCTTATTACATTGTGTCATCATCATACCATATTATGGGGGAGATGTGTGTCTTAACTCTGCCACTACAGATTTGGGGAAAATGTACAGAACATTCTTTAGCCACAGCTACCCTATCACAGTGATTAAAACTACATTTCTATGGGTAAGCAGCCCTTCTCTCAAGTCCTTTATGCAAGTTAAGACTGAGGCCAAAATCAGGTCTTCAAAGAACTCTTAAACATTGCAGCAGATGGAGCTAAGCAGATGTTAACTAGCAATTTGTTCCAAAGAACAGGGGTGGCCACTGAGAAAGCCTGGTTTCTCGTAACAGTTTTTCAGGCTTCCCTAGGGGTGGCCACCCTAACTGCCAACACTGAAGAAGATTTCATTGGAAGGGTATTTATTTATCTAAGAGACAGATGATCCATCATATATTCAAGACCCAAGCCGTGGAGGGTTTTATAAGTTAAAACTATCACCTTGAACCTGACCCAAGAAATAAGCGAAATGCTGGGTGCATGCCTGGTCATGTACTTGATTAAATGCATAGCACCTTGTTAATGAATCAATTACCTACTGCAACTTCAAGTGAGCATGTTACTATTTGTGAAAAAGACAATTATATTGTTGGCTTAAACATCAAGTTAAAAGACTCAAGACTACCTTGAACAAATGAAGATTGAGGCGGCTACAGGCTGCTCTGATAGCTGTCGTTTTCCCAACACCACTAGGGCCTGAAAGGAGAATGCTTCCAGCTCCGTCTAAAAGCGTTCCCCTGGAACATAGAAAGGGATAACTTAACTCGTCCCATTTTGCGAAGAGCAAAAATGTAGTATTGCAGGACAAACATGCAACATAAGGGCCGAAAAGCTCAACAGAGAAATTGATTTTATTCCCTTTGGCTACAGGAAAGAGCCCAGGGAACATCAACCTCTTTTCCATGACTGATTACACACAATGGAAGCACCTCACAGAAGCGTGATGGCCTCGCTGCACCATGTACTTACAAAGCTTATATATGTATGAAGGGCTCTTGATGGCTTGAAAAGCACTGATCATTCTCAGTATAGTACTCTGTATAAGTGGAGTAAAGCTTAGGGGCCCATTATTATTGAAGAACAAAAGACAATAGTTACAGAGAGCCCTTTTGAAATCTTCATGGTTGAGATGTGCATGAACCCTAGCTGCACAGCTGATTTGCGGTCACCCAGCTTCCTTTGCCCCACCTCCTCTGGTGGGTACCCCCTCAGAGCTGCACCCAGAGGAGGCAGGACTGAGGAGCTGCACTGCTGCCTCTGAGCAAGCACTCACTGAAGGAGGAGCTGAGGCAATGGAAGCTGGGGCATCTGAGGAACAGCTGTGCAGCCAAATCATCAAACCACAGTTTGAGCCCATCTCTACACTGCTCTATGGAGTCGGGGTGGACCACAAATTGAACATGGATCAGCAGTGTGACGTGGCGGTCAAGAAATCCAATGTGATTCTTGGTTGCATCAACAGAAGCTTAGCGTCTAGATCAGACATGTCCAAACTTCAGCCATCCAGATGTTTTGGACCAGAACTCCCACAGTCCTTTGCCACTGGAGATACAGGCTTGGAATTTTGGGAGTTGTGGTCCAAAATATCAGGAGGGCTGAAGTTTGGATGCCTGGTCTAGATCAAGGGAAGTAATAGCACCACTCTATTCTGATCTGGTCAGACCCCACCTGGAGTACTGTGTCCAGTTCTGCGTACCTCAAATTAAAAGGGATGTTGACCATCTTGAACGGGTCCAGAGGAGGGTGACCAGAATGGTTAAAAGTCTGGAAGAAATGTCTTCGGAGGAATGGTTTAGGGAACTGGGAACGTTTAGCCTTAAAAAAGGTTAAGAGGAGATATGATAGCTATGTTTAAATATCTGAAAGGATGTCATATTGAAGAGGAGACTGGTTTGTTTTCCATGGCTTCAGAGACTAGGACTTGGAGCAATTGTTTTAAACTACAGGAAAAGAGATTCCATTTGAACATTAGGAAGAACTTCATGACAGTTAGAGCTGTTTGGCAGTGGAATATGCTGCCACGGAGGGTGGTGGAGTCTTCTTCTTTGGAGGTTTTTAAACAGAGTCTGGATGGCCATCTGTCGGGAGTACTTTGATGGGAGGTTCTGCATGGCAGGGGGATGGACTGGACGGCCCTTGAGGTCTTTTCCAACTCTATGATTCCCTGATCTGTTATAGTGTGCCACATGATGGAATTTAAGGAGCTGACTTACCTACTGTGTAAGTGAGGGCCAAGGATGTCACAGAGTTGCTTCACTATACCGCCCAGCCCAGCAGGTAACAGGCTGCTCCAAAAACCATGAGGATGTTGAGACGGGAGAGACGGAATGGCACTGTTAGTTGATCCAACCTACAAGACAAGGAAGCTGAACAGTGCCATACAGAAACTGGCCTTCACAAAGCAGTCAATCAACACATTTTACAAGTAAATATCCTGTGATTGAAACAGCCTGTCAACCCTTTCAGATTCTTGTTGTAGGGAAGTACAGTACAGTGGACCCTTGTGTAACAAACGGTTTGTATAACATAAAATCTGTACAACCTTTTATGGAAAGGAAAATAAAAGTTGTAAGGTGCTTAGCATTTTTGAGGTCAAAATCCTAGCTGTGGAGCACAAGGGCAACCATGTAGCAATTTTCTTTAGTCGCTTGCCATCTGTCACACAATGAAACATGCAATTGCTTCCCTGATCTGGCAAACTTGAGGAGCATAACAGATAAACCCATTCTCCTGATGAATGGCCGCTAAAAGGTCTAACCTCCATGTATTTGCCTAAGCCCCAACCAAAGCCACTCAAGCTAGACACCACCACTGTCTTCTACAGTAGATTTAGAAATGTCATAAATAATACAATGGGATTCTTAATACAGTCCTAATGTCTTACCAGGAATAAAGAAGTGTTCTGAGTATCAGCCAAGTATCCTACACTTTGCACTTTTTCATCAGCTGGTAAAACCTTTTTCACCTTGAAGTACAGGTCCGGCCACCTGTAGAAAAAGCAAAGAATCTAAAACAGCAGTAACAAAGGAGCAATGGATCAAGGAGCAATGGACAGTTAGTAACAGAAATATTTTAAAGAACTGAAGAATTTAAAGAATTATATTTTGTGGGAAGAGAAGAATTTAGAAACTTCTGAGGCTATTGGCCCTTAATTGTTGAGTAATATATGGCCTTTAATTCCACAGAACATTCTTAGTCTATATTCCATTTTAAAGTCAGCAAGCTCATCAAGAAGGATACTCTGAATTCAGAATTAGTAATTTTCTGATTTTCCAAGATAAGTCTCATCAGAAGGTTATTTCAAAGCAGCACATGGTCCTTAACCTAGTTTTTAGAATAAGCAGCTTAGTGACTGAAAACTGAAAACTCACTTCATCTTGTATCAGATGGATGACATACCTTAAAAACTTTCCTGAATTTTCTTCTAAGAAGTCAGGATGCCCAACTGTTGGAATACACAAAATATCCTCCTCTTGGACTAGCCTATAAGAAAACAGCCACGGTAATGAATAATTACATCAGCTTACCCAACGAAAAGAAAAAAATGTACTGATCTCAAAATGTCAGATAATGATGATTATCATTATGACTATAGAAGTGGTGATATAATAAACATTTTCAAATTTCAACCCCAGGGAGAACAATTACCTAGAATCTGAGTCATCACCCTTCCAGTAAATTGAAAAAGTAATACAGTACTAATGTAATATATTCTGCATAAGCAACAGAAATATTATTGCCTCTTAAACCACACAGTATATGTGATAATTCTAGCACTGTTATTTTACAGAATTAAAACACCATCAATGCAGATTCCCAAAGGATCAATATTCTTATTGATGCTTTATTATTCGAGTTGCTGTTCTCAAAATCTTGAGAAATGAGTTGGCAACCACACAGAGGGCACATGACACATACTGTAGGTCCCTTCACAGTCTTAACAGCAGGATGTCAGGATGTAAACCTTTTTAATCTTCCGTGAGACAAAAGTGGGTAGGATCTCAGCCAGCACAAACTTCAGTGATTTAAGAGGGCAATCTAAAACAGCCTCAGGATCGTTCCCCCCCCCGCCCCACTCATTCAGCTACTTAATAGAAAGCCATAAGCAAGCTTTTCGAGTATGGCGTATGGAAACAAGGCCATGCCCCACTTCTAGTGGGCTTATGCAGTAAGTAGAAAAAGCACAATACAGTACCAAGATTATCCCTTGATCTCATATACAGGGACCCAGATGTTTTAATCTTAACTTAAAGGCTAACCTTGGAGTTTGAAAGTGTCGGTAGAGAATTTGGTCATAGACTCCTCGGGTGCTGTAGGTTGGTGAGGACACAATCTCTATGTGGAGCTCCTTGGCAAAGGGTGGCACAGAGAGCAAAGACCGGCTTCCTTTTGCCTCTTGCAAACCAGCAGCTTCCCCATATCTCTACAGAGGACAAACAGCCCTATTCTGTTTTAATTCTGCAATACTGATTCAACTACTACTAGGAGGTCAAAATATCAATTCTAGTAGCTGCAGCTAGCTTTGATGTTCCAGCCCCAACCCTACCCACCCTGCAATGATCTAGAGCAGGGATACTATATAGCTCCACTAGCCAGGATGCCCAGGATTTCTGACCAGTGCACAACTGATGGTGCAAAAGAAGCTGTGCCCTGGAGGGTGAGAGATCTTACATGACCGCCCTCACACAGTAAATCAATATGATTCTGGCCATTGTGGTTAAATAGTGGGTGCTTTTCATCCGTTCAAGTGCATGGCTATGCCACAGAACAGCCACACGAGCTCCCACACAAAGATGGACATTGACAGAGCTGAGAGGAGATCCAGGGGCAGCTTTTCTGAAATCCTGCCTAGGGGTTAGAAAAGTGATTCAATGAGTTCACATTTGCCTATAGAAAACTACAAATGTATTTGAAAACAGTATGGAAGCACGTTACTGGATTGGAGATTTGATTGCTATGTGTACAGCATAAGAAATGTCTTTTAAAATGCAAATATGTTGAATAACATCTGATTAACTTCTATGTGTGGCTTAGCGGGTTAGAGCAGTGTTTTTCAACCACTGTTCCGTGGCACACTAGTGTGCCGCAAGATGTTGCCTGGTGTGCCGTGGGAAAAATTGAAAAATTACTTTATATATAGTCAATATAGGCACAGAGTTAAATTTTTTAACATTTTCTAATGGTGGTGTGCCTCGTGATTTTTTTCATGAAACAAGTGTGCCTTTGCCCCAAAAAGGTTGAAAAACACTGGGTTAGAGCACTGAAAACTGCCGGCTACAATGTCGGCAGGTCAGTGGTTCGAATCCCGGGTGCCATGCAGCGGAGTGAGCTCCCGCTGTTAACCCCAGCTCCTGCCAACCTAGCAGTTTGAAAGCATGTCAATGCAAGTAGATAAATAGGTACCGCCATAAAAAGCAGGAAGGTAAAACTGTTTCCTTGCAGCCATGCACTTACACAACACTGGCTCTTTGGCTTTAATACGGAGATGAGCACTGCCCCTAGAGTCGGACACGACTAGCATGCATGTGTGGGGGGAACCTTTACCTTTAGTAACTTCTATGTGGGATGGAAAAGGACTGTCTTGCAACGCATTTTAAATTTTGTGATGCTGATTTAACCACTGGGAGAAGTGGGAGAGGACGAGAATTCTGGTGGGATTCTAAAAATATATAAAAGGAGACTGACAGATTTTCATAGTCTTAATCCTGATTGCAAATCTATCAGTGGACCCTTGTATAACAAACGGTTTGTATAAAATAAAATTTGTACAACATAAAAAATTCCGGAGATAGGGGAAACTTGCTTAACATAACCACCTATGGGACAAATCCATACAACATAAAATGGGATCACTCTGTTTTCAATGCATTCCTATGGGAAATTTGTATAAAAGAAAATTTGCTGAATGTAATTTCATTTGGAACGAATTAATTCCTTTATACAAGGTACCACTGTGCAATCATAAACATGTTATCTTTAGACACAGATAACATGCTTGCCCCGTTTCACCTATATTCAGCTCTTAGGTCCTCAAGTGGTGATCTCCACTAGTCGCTCCTCTACTAGTTTTCTCACAGTATTTCATAAAACAGCTTAGTACATTAACACCTCCAGTTTATTCGCATATATGCAAATTTTAAAAAAATAACCAAAGCTGACACAAAGAAATCAGTTTATCTTTTTTCAAAACTATAAGACACTCATGGTTTAAAAGATCAGCATTACTTGTAAGCAAATCTACAAAAGGTATTAGCACATGACTGTGTATATACAAAACAAGTCTATTGTGGCTTACCGAATAAGTAGGGTTTTCATAACCTTTGAAAAGCTGGACTGATTTCCAGATAATATTCTAAGAACGGACTTGCTCTTCAGCCTTAAATGTAGCTTCAAATTATTTCCCTCTTAAGCTTGCGAGAGGAAATAATAAAAACAGCTATGTTTAAATCTGTGGAATTTGCCAACTTTGATGAAGCAGACCTTCACACAGGCTCTAGGTCTGGAGAATGTTCGCATGTTGGACTTCAGAGATTCCCAAATTGATATTTTGTAGAGTTTGAGATTCTCTGGCAACTCTAACCCAAGACTAAAAATTCACCACCAAACCTTCACTATTAGCAGCACATATCCAGTCAAGACATGTGTGTGTTGTGTCGTTCGTGACCCCATGTCCATGGAGTTTTCTTGGCAGGAATACTGGAGTTGTTTGCCAGTTCCTACTCCAGGCACCTACAGCACCTGGTATCCCCTGATGGTCTCCCATCCAAGTACTAACCAGGCCCGACCCTGCTTATCTTCCAAAATCAGGGAGATCGGCTGTGCTTAGGGCACCTAGGCAGCTCCTAGTCAAGACAAACTGATGCTCTTTTTCTACTTTTGCTGTTGCATTAAGCCTACTCCAAGAAATACCTACACAGTTGCAACTATCCCACTATCCACAGTTCTATTTCCAATATTTAAGGCCGAGTCAAAACTGGGGTTCCTTCTACATGCTCACTCACAACATCCTTCAAGAGCCTCATTGTGCCCTTAGTCCTACTTTGCACATAACCATGTAGATAGGTTAGATTTCCTCTTTCAGAGTAGTGTTGGGACAGATTTTGAGGGACCCAGGACTATTTTTGTTTGGGCTGAACATTTCAGGACTCGCAGACAAATCCTGACCACTGGGGAAAAGGGGCTCAACTTTAGCGAAAGGGCCATAGCCTGGTGGAAGAGAACAACACACTTATGATCACACCTTTAATTCCTGGTGGCACACACAGAACCATGTGTTTGACAGACCCTTGCCAAGAAGTCTTGGAAATCTTCTCTGAGCTGGAGTCAACAGTCCTAGGACAGGCATGTCCAAACTTCGGCCCTCCAGATGTTTTGGACCACAACTCCCATGATCCTTTGTCATTGGCAATCTGGGCTTGGCATTCTGGGAGTTGTGGTTGAAGTTTGAAGGAGGGCTGAAGTTTGGCCACGCCTGCTTGGGCTTCAGACCTCTCTTTCCCCAGCAAGAAGCACCACCCGCTCCCGTTACTTGCCCGTTCGACCCTCACCTGGATTTTAAGAAGGCTTCCTTCCCAAGGGTCGCAGGACAAATTGAAAGCCAGCGTGGCGGAGATCAGGCCGGTTTCACGCGGGAAAGCCTCCTCGTCTTCCCCGGCGGCTGGGGGTGGGAATCGGCGGCGGCGGCGGCCGTCTTCGGGGTCCCGAAGGGGGAAACCCCACGGAGGGTCCCGGGCTCTCACCACGGCCAAGTGGCGGGCCCCGATCCCCGCCGCCGGGTCTCCCTCCTCCTCCTCTTCCTCTTCCTCCTGGCCCGCTAGGGTCACCCACTCGCCTTGGAAGAGGCCCAGGCTGTGCAAGCAGCCGCGGGTCACCCAGAGGGTCTCGCCTTTCGCCGCCGCCCCGCCGCCGCCGCCCCGGGGCCGGGGCCGGGGCCAAGGCCGCCGTCACCAGCCGCTCGCCGGCGTGGGCCCAAACGGAGACCAAAGGCGGCGGCGGCGGCGGAGGTGGCGATGGTGAGGAGGAGGAGGCAGGGGACGGCCGGTGGCTCCGGTTTTCGCCGCCGCCCCGCAGCTCCGTCACGGCCACGCGAGTGCCGGCGCCCATCAGCCCTTGCAAAGTCGGCCGGGCCTCCAGCACTTGCAAGGCCGAGCCTGGCAGGACCTCGCCGCGCCTCACCAGCAGCAGCCCGGAGCCGAGTCGGGGCAAGCGCCCGGCCGCCGACACCGAAGCCGAGGCCGCCCCTCCTCCTCCTCCTCCTCCTCCTCCTCCTCCTCCTGCCAGCAAAGCCCAGCCGAGCCACGGCGGCCTCCGCACGGGCCAGACCCTCACCCTCCTCCCGGAGGCCAGGCCCAGTTGCCTCAGGAGAGGCCGCCTCAGCCACAGCTCCGCCGGCGGGCAGGAGGAGGAGGAGGAGGAGGAGGAAGCCTCTAAGAAGGCCGCGCTCAACAGCACCGGCTGCTGCCCCTCAAGCCCCTCCGGGCGCATGGCGAGGACCAAGGAAGGCCCGCCGGTGGACCACGACGACGACGACGACGACGCCCATTCGCCGCCGACGCCGACGCCGGCCACCAGCAGCCCGGCGGCAGGCGGCAGGTCCGGAGGGAGGGGGTCGCTGAGGCACTGCAGCACCGCCACCGCCATCCCACCGGCGCCGCTTCGCCCCCGCGGACCATAGAGGAGGAAGGCCCAGAGCGCTCGCCCCGCTCTCCTCCCTTCTGTCCGGGAGAGGGGCGGAGCCGACGAAGAGAAGAGAGCCGTTTTACATAGAGTGTCCGGGTGGGATGGCTAGAGCGCCGCCATGTTAGTCTTTTCAAGAATGTCAGGCAAAAATCAAAGAAAACCCAAATTTGCTCTAGTCTAGATGGAAATCGTAGCTGCCGCCGAGAAGCCCTGGCCTAAGCACATCCGATCTCGTCTGATTTCCGAAGCTTAAGCAGGGTCCGCCCTGGTTAGTATTTGGATGGGAGACCGCCAGGTCTCACTCGTGTAGAGACAGACATTGAATAAATGGGCATTTCGTTATTCAACTGCACTGCTAATTCTGATGGACGTACTGGAGTTACAATTTATTATTGGATTTCAGCCATAAATTACCGCAGTTCTTTAGCATAGAAATTTATAAATACAATAGGCCTAGTTGAATCACTAGAATTCACAGAGGAGTTGACTTGCTAAATTTCCACTGTTATTTAATAGGACTATTTTAATGCAATTCAGCAAGGCGAGCAACAGGATTTCAGCTATTATTCATTAATGATCATGATACCTTGTGTTTAGGGAGAAAGAATTTGGGTTTAAAGAGCCACTTAAATAGTTCAGACTCCCTTGAATAAATGGAGATTGAAAGGGCCATAAGGCAATGTGTCGCCTGCATGCTGTAATGAAAACTGTAAACTGCCCAGAGACTACTTGAAGTGGTATGGGGCGGCATGCAAGCAGAATACTTTGCTTTTGCAGCACATTGGTGTCATTTTCACCACACCCGTAGGACATGCATGAAGAATGCTTCAAACTCCATTTAATAGAGTCCCTCAAGAACACAACAAATCAACTTACTCCGTTCATTTGGCAAAAAGGAAAAAATGAGACTGCACAATAATACAAAGTCACACCCAACCTAATGCTTTTTAAAAGGGAACACTTTGATTAGCAATAATTTACCAATGTCATCTTTCTTGTTGCAGAGGGAGAGCTATGCTAAATATCCACAGGATGGCAACCTTAATTGCCTATTGCAAGTGCCTCTGAAAATGGCCATGTATTTCTGTGCTGTAGGATTCTTGGAGACATCACTCATAAAGGTAAAGTTTCTCATCTCTGAGCAGACCTGCTTAAATAAAATCAATTTGTACTTAAATTAGTACTCAGTGACATTGCTGGTTTCACCAGGTACACTCCAGTAGTGAAAATGCAAACACAAGGATATTATTTATTATTGATTTAAAATATTTCTATCCTGCCTTTCTCTCTGAAAGGACAGAAGGCAGGATAAGGACAGAACTGACTATAGACTATAGCAGGGATGCAATGGGTGGAAGCCTTTTTATGTTAGCATGTCTGCTCATAAATTGGCTCAGCCTCCTTGGGCTGGCTGATTGATCTCAGATCCTCAGGCATAACTGGATCAGCCAGCACAATTAGCAGAGATGACCCAACAGAAGAGCAAACAAACAAACAAAACCAACAAAATAAAAAGAGGGTGAAGAGGGATGGAAAAAATAAAGAAGTGGAAGAAGAGGAGGTATGTTTCACCAGATTGAAACATTTTCCAGTCCACACACACATCCCTTATTATGCCAACACCAATGTCAGTCAGAGACCATCAGAACAATAAAAAGGTAAAGTTCCCCCTGCACATGCATGCTCGTTGTGTCCGAATCTAGGGGAAGCGCTCATCTCCATTTCTAATCCAAAGCCCAAAGCCAGTGCAAGTCTGTGGCCATCTGGCCGGCATGGGCAAATGCATTTCTATGCACGGGAACACTTTTTATCTTCCCGCTTTTTACGGCAGTACCTATTTATCTACTTGCATTTACATGCTTTCAAACTGCTAGGTTGGAAGGAGCTGGGGTTAAAAATGAGAGCTCACTCTGCTGTGTGGCATAACAGCTGGAACCTAGAATGGAGTTTGAACTGCCCATCTGCCGAGGTGTCAATTGCTGAGAACAACATATGGCAGTTAGCCAGGAATAAGGAACCAGAACTGGGAGGGTCAGGTCATTCTAGGCTTTGATGGCCAAATGGCTATAGGCCAAGAACATGAACTGATGAACAAGCACATGAAAGTTCAATTAGGGGCGAACAAAATACGTCAGTTTTAGATCATGCTTATGATACAGAAAACTATAAAAATCATCAGAAAATCTCCAGGACAACAGGGCCAGCAGAGTTGGCTCTATTTCTGCTGTATGTGTTCATTTTAAACCTTTGCTATATAGTTGGGGTGGAACCACCACAATGCCAAAATAGGACTTTTCACCCCAAAAGGAGGTTTACCCTATTGAAAGTGGTTTGAATTTGACCAAAGAGAAAGAAGAGCCATCTTGAGAGGCTGGGCTTTTTGCAAACTGATGCTGCTTTGAAACAAGCAAGGCATTCCTGAGTGCTAACCTCCACTCTCAGAGTTCCTGAAACTGCCTAACTGCTTCAAGTAGGCAAAGACATTAAAATACCCCCTCTTTCACATAGGAATTAAATTTAATAAGACTGGGGAAAGGTAGGAGCGTGAATCATTCTGGGAAGGTGATGTGTGTGTGTGCTGCGTCATTACAGTCGTGACCGTCTGATTCTTCATGACGCCATGTCCATGGAGTTTTTTTGGCAGGAATACTGAAGTGGTTTGCCAGTTCCTACTCCAGACACCTACAGCAGCTGTTATTTCCTGGTGGTCTCCCATCCAAGTACTAACCTGGGCTGACTCTGCTTAGCTTCCAAAATAGACGAGATGGGATGTGCTCAGGGCATCTAGGAAGATTGTGGGAAGGTGTTGTTGTGTGGTTAAAAACTCCAAGTGGGCCACCTTGTCTCACACGCACATCTACCCTTCTTCAGCCTAAAATCCTCCATAGGGTTGTTCAAACTGAACCTTGACATAAGTAGCAACTGTTTTGAATGTAGATGGGATAGAAGGATAGGTGGACAGATAGGATAAATATATTTTCTCCACCTTATCTTCTCTAGATCTACTTGAAGATTCATACTTTTATGCTTTCTTCTTCTTCTTTTTGAAGACATTTCCTGATTCTTCTTATGCCTCATCTTAGCTAGAGAAAGATCAGCCTGCTCACATGGTAGCCAGCTCTAGGAGCTTCTGTAACTATGGTTACTAATTATTTTCTCTCCTACACCATCCTAAGTGAATTCCCTAAATAATAAAACAGTATGTTTTTCCTTTTCTCTTGAAATCAGAATACAGACCAGTTAAGTTAATTCAGAAGTCATAAGCTTAGTCCAAAAAAGGCTGTCTGTGAAGATTCTGTCATCCAGGTGAGTTTATCTGGAAGTTGAGTCATGGCAACTGGAGTTCTTTTTCAAGAAAAAGAAGTCCAGTGGCCATGACTCAACTTCCAGATAGCCTAAGGCTGGTTCACTCTGCCAACAAATACCAAACAGTGGAAGGGTAACAGGGCAGCACTGGCTCTGTATGCTGCATTTAATCCTTGCAGTCAAGTTCTGAAGGACTGGTTCCAGCCTTTGTTTCCCCCTCTTTTTCAAGCACTTGGTTCTTCTTTAAAAGGCAAAATAAATATTTTGCTTCCCTTGCTATATTATCCCAGGTCTGTGCCAATTTGCTCCTATCAATTCTTCTTGGAGCTCCAAGAAGAAAGCTGAGCAGCTATCCAAGGAATTAAGGCCATTCAGGTAGATGCATGCTTGAAAAAGGTGTGGGCCAAAGCCAGTATAATTTATAATTTGTTAAGGTAATATATGGGCTGATGAGGTTTCTTACGTTCTCCTCTATGTGCCATCTTTATTGCTTAGTATGCTATACTGAGTCTTGGCAAGAAGTGATATTTGTCAGTTTTCCCAAAAACAATTATTTTTAAAAGTTGGCAGACAAAGTTATAGTAGTGGTGCCAAACTGAGCAAATAAAGTGGTAGGGAAGTTCACAAAATAAATCAGAATAAATGAGCAGAATGTATCTAAGAGCTACTATCATTGCTATACATTCTCCCTACTGTCTCTTCTGGGAACGGCGCACTATATGCATCTTGTGCCTACATTAAAAAGGAAATGGCCAGTGTGGTCTCAAAGATTACACAAATAGCAGGAATATATTATTATTATTATTATTATTATTATTATTATTATTATTATTATTATTATTATTATTATTATTATTATTATTATTATTATTAAACTATACTTAAGTGTGGACACTTCAACTAAGTTCCTCTGAATTCAGATTAAGTTTCTTCCCAGTTCATTTCTTACAGGATTGCAATTTATGAGTGCTGCTCAAAAGTACATGGACAGCAGCTATCCATGTGTTCCTGTGAATTCCAGAAGCTGACCTTGATACATTTCATCACTCTTTTTAAGGTGTTTACTATATCATTTATAAAAAATGCTGTTTGTGAACAGGGTTTGTTCCAACATTAACTGAATGAGGCAACTCATAAGACCTCCAACCTTTGTCCTGCATCCCATAAATATCCTACTACTACTCTCAGACGCACTAGAAGACCCGATTCCGTTGCCAGTGTTTTAATATTAATATTAACTTAGTTGTATTTTAATATCTGTACAACTCTAAAGTATATTGAATCATTGAATAATGAAGCTGGAAGGGGCTTACAAGTCCATTGTGTATCTAGTTCATGGATATTTGCAATAACAGAATAATCCTAAGTATGTGTGTGTGTTTGTGTGTGTGTTTCTTTCTCTGTGTGTACTCACACACTTACAAGACCTGCAGAAATCCCCCACTGTTTGGGCTCACAATGAGAAGGACTGGAGAGGACGGAAATATATATACAGTATATTTAAATGATGTATCATATTCTTTCTCTGACAAGCTCAGAGTAAAATATGATTCAGTTCCAGGTAGGTATTCTCAGCCTTCTTGTTTCCATTTTCATCCTCTTTCCAAGAAGTGTCCGATACAGTTAAAAGGGAAGTTCATTTAAGATCCATTGAGTTTTAATGGTCACTGTTAATATTTTCTGCATTACATTTATCTCTGATCTCAGTGTCTCAGTCCTAAGGAGACCACATGTACTGCAAATATAAGTGCATCCATGCACCTGATTAATGAACCATGGTTCATGGAAAGTATATGGACTATATGATAACTTTCAACAAAAATCCTTGTACCTTAAAAACTTGCACATGAAGAATAATTTTATAGCCATTTTGAGGTAATATATACATCTAGGAGTAGAGAAGCAGGTTAATAGGTAATGAAGAAAATGTTTTGTCCAATCCAATTGTAAACAGTATGTTCTGGTGAGAGACTGGGTGCTAGGCTCTTACATGAGCCTCTGGTCCCATCAGATGCCCACTTCTTGTCTGCTCCCCAGAATGGGCGGTCAGTGTGGTCCCTGGAAGGTGGAAAGCATAGGTAATTAGTTACACGACCTCTGGAAATTTCCCACTGTTAATGAGGAGGACTGGAGAGCACCAAAATACAAACATAAGCAGAGAGATTTGTCCAAGAGTGGTCATAAAACAAACAAAAGCAGGATGGTATATTATACCTTTGACTGGAAGTTCCACTGAAGAGTTCATTGAAAACCTGGAGGATCATAACTCTCCTAGGTGAAAGCCAAGAATAGAAGCAACCCTATGGAGATGATAAATCTGATTCTTATACTCTTCCTACTCAGGTCATGGAAGGTAGAGTTGTACTTCTTGATAAAATCTGCCTGCTTCTTTTTGGAATCCATCTTTGACGCTCTTTTGTCCAAGGACAAATGTCAATGTTAGGCAGAAAGTATATATAGTAGGACCCCTGTATCCACTGATTAAGTAACCACTGATTCAGTTATCCATGGTTGGCGAAGAAAAAAATTACATTAATAATTCAGCGGCCGCAAAGCAAGCTATCATCACAAACATCAGCTGTAAAGCAAGCTACTGTCATAAAACAGCAGCCGCAAAGCAAGCTAGTGTTGTAAAAAGCAGCTGTAAAGCAAGCTACTGTCACAAAACAGCAGTCTTGGGGTTTTTGTTCTCTCTTATCCACAGTTTTTGTTATCCATGGGAAGGCCTGGAACCAATCCCAGCGGATACCAGGGTCCTACTGTATACATTTATTAAAGCAATTAATAATTTTAAAACATAATCCTGAGATGATCACTTTGGCAGGGAGTCTCCAGCAAAAGAGGAATCAATTTGCTATAACTGTGTATGGTGCAAAAACCAAGTGAGTCATAAGACTGTGAAATGTTTCCCCACTGTATTTTAATACAGTACTGCTATTTCCAATGTATGCCAATGTGTTATTTTGCACAGAAATTGGCCTTTTAATTCTACACTAAATGTTGCGTGTCACTGCTGCTGGCAAAAGATGGGATTTTCCAGATGTGTGCTCTGACAACATGCATAGTCTTACATTACAGCATCATAAAGCCTAAGGCATTTATTATGGTACAAGCTTTGTGAACCAAATCTCCTTCGTGGTACCTCATTAATCACAAGCCGCCTCTACCATCATTATTTGTAACCTTCTTCCAGGCCTGCTTGGCCTCATACTCTTTTATTTTATTTATTTATTTAGGTCTTTTCAGGAAATCTATTCTACAGTCGCTGGTGGGATTACTCTATGAAAGCAAGGTCCTGACTGCTCCTTGCACATCAGAACAAGGTCCAAAACGAGAAGCAACGAGTAAAAGGTATCTGAGCCTCTTGATTTAAAAAAAAAATAAAACAACAGCCACATTGCGTGGGGAAAAGAATTGCAACTGCAATGCAGTTGTCATTCTTCGGAGTAGCTTCATGACCATTTTCTCTGCGGGGGGAGCGGCTCGATTCTCCGTGGAGGTTTCTCCTTGACAATGACAGAGAGAGAGAGACCTGTGCGCTCTCCGTCCCGACCCCATTTCACACACACCCCTTTCCCAACTTCCTAGAAGCAGCCATACAGTGACCTATATGCATCTTTTTCTGGCGGCTCAGAGCAGCCGCCGGCGGAAAACCTCCTCACGTCTGCCTCTCCCTCCTCCACCCCCCCTCCTCCTCCTCCCGCTCTCGCCCCATTGTGGTGCTTGGCCAACCGACACCCCCAACCTCTCCCTCCTCTCCTCCGCTGTCCTTCAACCAACCGCGGCGGCCGGAGCCAATGGGAAAAATCGTCGCGGCTCCCTCCGTCCAGTCAGCCGCCGGCAACGCAGCGGTTGCCAGGCAGATTGCCGAGCTCGGGCCCAATGGCCGAAGCGCTACCCCAGCGCAGAGGCGGGAGGAGGCGGTGGCGACGGGGAGAACCGAGAAGGACCGAACGAGGAGGCCGGGCCGGCGGGAGAGGCCGAGCGGGTCAGCGAGCTCTTTGAAGATCCGGGATGCCCTACAAGCTGAAGAAAGAGAAGGTGAGGGGTGGGGGATGGGGGTGGCGGCGCCGAGGAACCGATCGGCCGTGCAACGAGGCCTCCCTTTCAATTGATGCATGCATTTAAAAAAATGCAATAAAGCCCGATGCAGGCAGGCGGCAAAAGACGGGGCGGGGGTATTGCTGGGCCCTGGACGCTGCTCGGCTCCGGGCCTCCGCTGGGAGAGGAGCCTCCCGCCTGTCTGCCTGCCTGCCTGGGGGCCGAGGGCCGTAGGCTGGCGGGGGAAGCGAAGGAGGAGGAGGGGAAGATTCTGCTGCGGCAACCGCGATCGCCTTTGCATTTGCACTTGCAATGAGCAAGCAGAGACCTTTTATTTTATTTTATTTTATTTTATTTTATTTTATGCGGTCGACTCAGGATCGGTGCTAGTGCCACCCCGATGCAAGCAAGGGATGCACACACCTGCATGGCGGGGCGGGGTGGGGGTGGGGGGGGGGAAGAGGTAAGCTTAGGTTTGCGACACACACGCACGCAGGCACACACACGGAAGGAGCGCTCGCGCAAACGCACACGGACGGCGTGCTGCACAGACAATACACGCCCGATTTACAGGCCACGGGTTAAAAGGCGCTCGGGGGAACAGGTCCGCGCTGGTCGGGGATCCCTTGCACCGGGCTGGATGCGGGGGGGGGGTGTGTGTGTGTGTGTGTGTGTGTGTGTGTGTGTGTTACATGCACGCGTGTGCACACGCGTTCCTGAGCGCCCAAGTCGCCTGGTGGTTCGCGATAAGGCGACCTAGCAGGAACCTCCGCCGAGATGGCGGGGTGGGTGGTGGGGAAGGGAGCTGGAGGGTCTTTTTTCTGCTTCTGAACTCTGGAGGCCCAGCCTTGCGGCTCTCACAGCAAAGGAGGGAGAGGCCCTTGCGGGATGGACAGACATTCCTGGGATGGGGAGGAGGGCGGCGGCGGCGGGTTGGGGAGCTCGCCCTGTCTGTCCTTGGGGTGCCGACATTGCCATTGATGCCATAAAAGCAGGTGGCGACGGTGGAAATCAACCCATTTCAACCATGGAAGATGAGCTGCAGACAGGGAGGCTGCCCTTTGTGTGCTTTGTATCTACATCGCTTGTGTATTTATATCGAACCTGGAGGATGGAGGGGTAGATAGGCGTGCACACTGCCTTGTGGGTGCAGGCAGGCCTTCTTGGGCATTTAGTGACCAACATGTATATTTTATACATATATGAGCACATCCGATGGAGATATCAGAAGCTAAGCAGGGTTGGGCCTGGTTAGTACTTGGATGGGCAACCACCAGGGAATACCAGGTGCTGTAGGTCCCTGGAGTAGGAACTGGCAAACCACTCCAGCATTCCTGCCAAGAAAACTCCAACGACATGGGGTCACAAAGTCGGCCACGACTGTAAAGACACAACAAATAGACTTAAGCAGAGATTCCCCCCTCAATTTGATACTTGGGTGGGAAGTTTCAGGACAGACACGGGGTTGAGTGTTTCCATTTACAGCACATCATCCCTACACCGAAGGGCTTGGGGCAGATTTCAGGATAGTGCTCTGCCTTTTACCATTATCAGCTTGGAGAAGAGATCATTTAAAAGGCTTTGCATATAGAGAATGACCCTGCTGTTAATGGGATTTTAAAAACAGGATGTGGTTCTCTCTGTGTATGTAAGAGGCCCTCCAATCGATATTTAGTTGTAGTATTTTTGTGGAGGTCGGCAGATTTGTGTTTTTGGACTACAGGAGCCAAAATTCTCCATGCCACCTAGGAATTCTGGAGCTGCCACCCAAAAGCACGTTGTGCACATTTCTACATTTTGTATGCAGTTTATATCTGTACTATGGTCAGATGCAGACAGCACTGTCCTGGTAGTAAAAAAAAAGATCTGTTTTATTTTTATTTATTTATTTATTTTGAATATTTTTACCTCACCTTTCTCTTTGGAAAAGAACCCAAGGTGGCTTACAATAATGAGGGACAATATACAGTCCAGAACATTTAAGACATATACAGGTTAAGAACAGGGAGTTTGAAGAGGCATCTTAGAACGTTAAAAGGTAACATTAGAGCTACAAAGAGCACGCAAGAAGAAAAATCCATTATGAGGGATGAAAAGCAACATGGAAAACACTAGTGTTCTTATGAAATCAGTCAATGCAATCATGTACGGTAATCCATATAAAGTCACATAATAGGCAGTCCCTCATTAAGGGAAAGGTTGCCTGAAGAGGAAGGTCTTTGTCTGTTTCCGGAAAGACAGCAGAGATGGGGCAATCCTGGGCTCCAATGGGAGGGAGTTCCAAAGTCTGGGAGCAGCAACAGAGAAGGCCCTTTCATGTGTTCTTCTGAGACTCACCTCTGAAGGTGGCGGGATGGAGCCTATTGAGACACAGTGAGCTCTAAATGCTAACCAGACATTTTTTAGGATCATAATTCTCAAGGCCTGCACAGTTGTGTATGGACATAAGGGAATGGAAGACAAAGTTACGGTATGCTGGAGAAGTACACAAAGCATGCAAAAATCTGTATTGTGCAGAATTCAGACCAGAGGCATAAGGAGTTTTTTTTTGTGCAGTACAGAAGGCACTCTAGACTAGAGGTAACGGATCATTATATAGCAGAACCTTGTGCAAATGTAGTGCTTCTGTTTTATAGCTGGACATGTACCACATTTTTGCTCTATAAGACTCACCTGACCATAAGATGCACCTAGTTTTAAGAGGAGGAAAACAAGGAAAAAATGTGTCGCCTAAGGCACTGATGGCAAACCTTTTAGAGACCAATGCCCAAACTGATTCAAAACCCACTAATTTTTAGCAAAGTGCCAATACAGCAATTTAACCTGAATACAGGTGTCTGTGAAGGGGCAATGTCGGGTGCCCACACAAAGGGCTCCGAGTGCCACCTTTGGCACCCATGCCATAGGTTTGCCAACACTGGCCTAAGGTTTCATGGTGGGGGAATCCTGGCTGCAAAAGGGGAGGGCAGAAGCTCCATGGAGGAGACCTCCCTGCAAACAAGGTGATTTTTGACTGGGGAATCCAAGCTGCAAAAGGGGAGGGTTGCAAACGAGGTGATTGGGACTAAGGAATCCAGGTGCAAAAGAGGATGCTTGCAAACAACGTGATTGGGACTGGGGAATCCGGGCTGCAAAAGGGGAGGGTTGCAAACAAGGTGATTGGGACTGGGGAATCCAAGCTGCAAAAGGAGAGAGTTGCAAGCAAGGTGATTGGGATTGGGGAATCGAGGCTGCAAAAAGGGAGGGCAGAGGCTCAGTGGAGGAGACCTCTTTGCAAATGAGATGATTTTTGACTGGGGAATCTTGGCTGCAGAAGGGGAGGGTGGGGAGAGGCTCCCTGGAGGAAGCCTCTTTGCGAGGTGATTGGAACTGGAATCACGGCTGCAGCAGGGGACCAAGATATCAGACTGCAGTCTCCCTTCTTTGTTCTGACCGCACTGTTTGTTGGGCTGGATCCCAGCAGGTAACTTCTCTCTAAATGAAAATCTGTGATACAGTGGACCCTCGTATAACAAATGGTTTGTACAACATAAAATCTGTACAACATAAAAAATTCTGGAGATAGGGTAAATATGCGTAACAGAATCGCCTATGGAGCAAATCCATACAACATAAAAATGGTTGCGATTAAGGATTACTCGGTTTTCAATGCATTCCTATGGGAAATTTGTATAAAGGAAAATTGGCTTAACATAATTTCATTTGGAACAAATTAATTCCTTTATACAAGATACCACTGTATATATGTAGTGGGGACTACTGTATTTGCTCTATAAGATGCACAGGCATTTCCCCTTACTTTTGAAGGGGTGTGTGTCTTATAGAGCGAAAAATACAGCACAGCAAAATCCCAATTTATGAGATTAATCTGTTCCAAGCGCATGCTCGTAAGTTGGTTAGCTCGTACGTCAGGGAGCGGTTTCCCATAGGAATGCATTGAAAATCAATTAATCTGTTCTGGACGAACGGATTTCAATGCATTCCTATGGGAAGACCTTTTAAAAGCCCTGTACTTTCCGCCCCCAACACGCCTGATTGGGGGGGAACGTGTGGGGTATTTAAAAGGTTTTTCAGCCACGGAGGCAAGCCTTGCTTCGGTGGCTCAAAGACCTTTTTAAAAAACTGTGCCTCCCCCCCAACCCTCCCGAGCCTTGTGTGCATGCGGGTAGAGTTAAAAGCAGCTGAGCTTGGCCAGATTCCTAGAGAGGAAATAGGGAAGAAGCAAAATTGTTCCTCCTGCTGCCCTCCCTACCCCATCATAGGTTGGAGAATTTGTAAGGGGACATCTTTTAAAAGGTAAGGATCTCTGCTTGTAAGTTGGGATTTTTGGTTGTTGGGCATATCGTAAGTCGGGGTAGCACTGTAAATAAAAAGCCATTGATCACTTGTAGAATGGAAGAGATATTTATAGGTACACTCTGTCTAAAGCTCGTGTGTCCAGTATATCCCATGGGGTAGAGCACACTTTTACATGTGTAAGGTGTTGAGTTCATTTCTTCAGGTTAGAGAAAAAACCCATATCTGAAACATGAGGCAGTAGCTGCCTTTCATTGTCCAGCAAAAGGGCTAGGTGAGATGCATCAGTGGTCCAAGTTGTTACAAGGCATGGTTTATGTTTGTGATGCACATGTTAATAGAGGAGCATGTGTGAGAAGATGTGAGCTTAACAGCACAACCTATGCCAATTAGATCTATTGGACAAACACACCCACAAATACTCGGTCCACTCTGAATGAATGTATTAGAGCAGTGGTGGTGAACCTTCGGCACTCCAGATGTTTTGGACCACATCTCCCAAAATCCTTTGTCACTGGCAAGTCAGGGTGGTTAAAAATGATTTTTTTAAAAATAAAAATAAAAATCAGATTTTTTAAATTTAAATCAGATTTTTAAAATTTAAATCAGTTTTTTTATTTAAATGCTTTTTGGGGAAAAATCTCTCTAAAGATCCTGTACTAGTTAAGATGCATTATAGTCCAAAGGTTATTCACCATGAAATTAGTTTTTAATTATAGGTGAAACTCAAAAAATTAGAATATCATGCAAATGTTCATTTATTTCAGTAACTCAGCTTAAAAGATGAAACTAATATATGAGATGGACTCATTACATACTAAGCGAGATATGTCAAGCTTTACTTTGGTATAATTGTGATTATTATGACACACAGCAGTAGTAGGGGAAGGCCTTCCCCTACTACTCACATCTTATGAGAACCCCAAATTCACAATCTGAAAAAATTAGAGTATTACACAGAAAAGAGGACTTTGGACCACTGAGCAACAGAACAGTCCCCGTCCCCCCCCCCCGTAGCCCAAGTAAGATGCCTCTGACATTGTTTGTTGTTCAGAAGTGGCTTGACAAGAGGAATATGACATTTGAAGCCCATGTCCAGGATCTGTCTGTGTGAGGTGGCTCTTGATGCACTAATGTGAATAGGGAACCTTTTCACATTATTCTAATTTTCTGAGATTGTGAGTTTTGGGTTTTCATAAACTGTACACCATAATCATCACAATTACACCAAAGGAAGGCTTGGCATATCTCGCTTAGCATGTAATGAGTCTATCTGATAAACTGTATTAGTTTCGCCTTTTGAGTTGACTTACTGAAATAAATGAACATTTGCACAATATTCTATTTTTTGAGTTTCACCTGTATGTAGCATAAGGCTGTATTAATCCATTCACAATGGCATGCTCTCCCAGAGGTTTCTGATTATTTGGGGTAATTTTTCTATCTAGAAGATATTATCAAAGATGCTTGGTTTTGCTATTTTCAAAACTGTGCATCTGGGTCTGCAATTTTCACTATTTTCATAGCAAAAATGTTATAAAATAAGCATCAGAATTGAGGAAAAGACCTTAATCCCATTGTTCCTCTGCAAATCTATGTACACAGAATCAACCCCCTTACATCTTAAGTGCTACGTTTCAAGAAGTTCAATGAATAGAAAGTTGTTTGGAACTGAATAGGTCTGCACAAGGAGTAAATTTTGAGGTGGGAGGGGCAAGCAGTAAAATGAAAATGAAACTTTTTGGGCACTGTACTTCACATCTTGAGATCTTTATGTGTATAGCAGCTTGAGGGTTATCATTCTCACTCTTCCTTGAGGAGAAAAACCTGTAATGGCAGCAGGCTATAAAAGACCCAGTTTGGGAATATCTTCAGTGGTGGCAAACCTTTGGCACTGCAGCTGTTTTGGACCACAACTCCCACAGTCTTTGTCATTGGCAGCGCAGTCTCTGAATTCTGGGAGTTGTGGTCCAGAACAGTTGGAGTGCTGAAGGTTCGCCACCACCACTGTCAGTCTAAGTTTTTAAAAGATATTTATAACCACATCCATTAACAAACATCGATGTTTAAGCAAATACAAGTATACATAATGCTATATAATGTTATTGTTTTGGTTAAATAAAACTATTTGTGTATGTGTATGTATGTGTGTGTGTGTGTTGTGTCATTACTCGTGACCAACCCTTTGTGACTCCATGTCCGTGGAGTTTTCTTGGCAGGAATACTGGAGTGGCTTGCCAGTTCCTACTCTAGGCGTCTACATAACCAAATCAGAAATTTTCTGATACAACTGTAAAACTAATCTGAAAAGTTATTGTTTTAAAAATGAAACCTTCATCTGGTTGTAAATATTAAGATTAAAACAATTCCAGCAAAAATGAGTCTTTATGTAGAAAATTATGGTTTAAATCAAGTCTTACTGAGTAGTGATTTAAATCCAAGTGATTTAAATCAAATCCACCCTGCTGGCAGTACAGGCTTAGATTCTGGGAGTTGTGGTCCAAAACATTTGAAGTGCCAAAGGTTCACCACCACTGTATTAGAATATCATTTGCTATGAATCCCAGAACGTTTGTAGTTTTATAGGCCAATTCTTCACAAAATAATTCTGCATAAGACAGGAGAGATAACATATTGTTATTTTTGTTAAACCCGGGATGCAGTTCGTTGAGGCTGCAACATATAAGCATTTGTCTGGGAGTAGGCACCATTGAATTACAGTGGTACCTTGTATAAAGGAATTAATTCATCCAAATGAAATTCTGTTAAGCAAATTTTCCTTTATACAAATTTCCCACAGGAATGCATTGAAAACAGAGTGATCCCATTTTTATGTTGTACAGATTCTCCCCATAGGCGATTCTGTTAAGCAAATTTCCCCTATCTCTGGAATTTTTTTATGTTGTACAGATTTTATGTTATACAAACCGTTTGTTGTACAAGGGTCCACTGTATTCTCCTTGTTCTGATTCATGTTCAGCACAGTTTACCATAAAGGCCAAATTGTACAGTTTGCCTCCAAATTGCAATTAGGAAATAATAAGTTTTGAAGCAGACTTCAGTTTCTAGTTTCTGTTTAGCACAGCTTTCTTGAATGTTGCATCCTTTGGGCGCGATGCACTGCAAATCCCACCATTGTCTGTTAGCTGCCCATCTTGGAGGGGGAGAATAGGAGTTGTAATCCAACATAGATGGAAAGTGTCTTGTGGGGGAAGACTGGTGGAGTGAATTAAGCCAGTGTTTTTCAACCACTGTTCCGCGGCACACTAGTGTGCCGCGAGATGTTGCCTGGTGTGCCGTTGGAAAAATTGAAAAACACTTATTTAAATGATAAATTCTCCTGAGGGAGAAGGAGGGGGGCGTGGAGAGCTTGATTCCCCATTGTAGGGCGAGGAGCTATTCTGGTCTTTACGGTAGGGGCTTCTCCCACCGCCCGCCCGCCTGGGGCTCCTCCTTCCTTCCCTCCCTCGCCCTCGCCTTCCTCTTGGCCACCACGGGGCGAGGGGTGGCGCGAGGTTGTGCCGGCTTCCCCTCCCTGGTGCGCGCACGTTGCCGCTTGCAGATTAGGCGGCGGCGGCGGCGCGGGCCTGTCCTCCTGCTCCTCCTTCCCCTCCTCCTCCTTCCCGGGGCTGCTGAGGCTGCTGCTGCAGCCGGGCGCCGCAATGAAACTCTACTGCAAAGTGGTGGCCCTGGGGCTCTGCCTGGCGCTGCTGCTCCTGCTCTACCTCTTTGTGGGCAACTCCGATGACAAGGATGAGCCGCCTTGGCGAGGGGCCAAAGGAAGCCCCCAGGCGAATCTGGCCACCACCTCCCGGCGGGACACTCCAGACCGGCGGCTCTCTGAGCCCCATTTCCAACCCGTCCCGGGCACGGCGGAGCGCGAGGCGGAGGAAGCGGCCGCCTCCGTTTCCAAGAGGCAGAAGCTTCAGCAGCAGCAGCCGCCGCCGCCATGTCTCCAGCGAAAAGCGGGCAGGCGGAGCGCCGCCCGAGGGAAGTTTGCGAATGAGAGGTAAAGTCCACCCACGCCCACCCACCCCTCACCCCTTTCCGTCCCCCTCGCCCCTCTGTCCCTCGCCATCACCCTTGGACAGGAGGATTTGGCCCCGAGCAGGCTGTCTCTTGCATCCTGCTCCCTCCACCCGCTTTACTCCCGAGGAAATCGGCTCACCCGCCGTCGGCTCATCGTCTTCTCAAGGCGGCGGGTGATGCATGATGCCCTTAAGTTCCAGTTCTGGATTTGCAGGGAAGGAGGGGGGGGCAGAATCCTACAAAAATCCCATCCAGTCCTTGATCATCAGTGTGGCCCTCAAGGAGGCCAGACAAGCCAGCACGAGCAACCAAGCAAACTTCCTACAGAGCTGCGGCGCCAGCCACTGTCCCTTTCTGGTTTTGGGAAGCTGGTGTAAGACCGAAGTATATAAAGCTGTTTTATTCTAGTGTGAATATTGCCCTGAGATATTCGAATAGGTTTTCAGATGTGCCTTTTTATTAATTTGGGGGGTGGTGGTTCTAGAAATTGTTGATTGAATTTTACTGTATTTTTGCATTTATGGTGGCAACACTAATGGGTGGTGGTGGTATAGATTTATTTGATTCGTATTCAAGAGAATTACTTATATATAGTCAATATAGGCACAGAGTTAAATCTTTTAACATTTTCTAATGGTGGTGTGCCTCGTGATTTTTTTCATGAAACAAGTGTGCCTTTGCCCAAAAAAGGTTGAAAAACACTGAATTAAGCTAGTCCCTCTCCCCACCCCACCCTCTCCCCACGCCAGAAACATTTCTGCCATTTTCCCACAGGTCACTAGGAAAGTACTGCAGCTTGATTCCCCACAGCACTGAATCTTTCCCAATGTCCAGCCTTATTTGATGGTTCTGGCCAAGTGGTGTTCAAACTTCGGCCCACAACTCCCACAGTCCTTTGTTATTGGCAATACAGGCTTGGAATTCTGGGAGTTTTTTTTGGGGGGGGGTCCAAAACATCTGGAGGGCCAAAGTTTGGACACCCCTGTTCTAGCCTCATGCAACAGTTTGTAGTCTGTTCCTTCTGCGCCGCCATCTTGGCTCTGTATTTGCATTGCAAATAATCTCACCAAAAGACCAGTTCTTTTGCTCACATTCTCTCTGCTTGGCAAACAAGCTTCCCTCCTGCCTGAGAAGCAGCAGCAAGGACTGGACAGCTCTTCAGCCTGTTGTTCTTGGCTGTGGTTAAAGGGACAGCTTTCCCCACCCAGTGGGTGGGAGGGAGGGGAAGGGCTCGGGGAGTCAGGTGCCCTCTCTGAAAAGAGAGAGAATTGATCTTGCTTGGAGGGAGGATTGGGTAGATGATGATCAGTCTGCTGCTGTACGGAGACCTTTCTCTTGTGCTGGGAGGGGTGGGCGTCTTCCATACCAGCGTCTGGAGCATGGTATGCTATACAAGCTCTCTGTTGGGTGGCACCCATGTATCTCCTCAGGGGCTGCATTTCAGTTTTATGGCACCAGTAGCACAACGAGTCCTGAATTGGTGGACCATTGCATATGAATATGTTCTCTCTCTCTCTCTTTTTTTTTTTGTTTCTTATTTCTTTCTTCCTAGGAGCCTCCAAAGTCTACTAAAAGCTCTACAAAAGCCAGCAGTGGTGGTGGCGGCAGCAGCGGCAGCGGTGGCACTGGTACCAGTGGAAAAGATGGCAGCACAGAGAATTCAGATGAGGTAGGGTGTTTATTCTGCTAACCATCAAGTCCTTTCCTGAGTAAATAGCGGGCTGGCTTGGGTTTAAATTTGATCTGAAAACGGCAGTTCTTGGAAGTGACTTTAAAAGCTGCCGTCCTGTCTGCATTTATTTACTTGAAGGTAATTCCAGTTGAATGCAGTGACATTTACCTCCAAGTAGACAGCTACCAAACTTTTAGGACAGGAGACAGCTGCATCTTGCTTATGCATTGGTGCTCTCAAAAGAACCCTTTGTGTGTTCATGTGTATGGCAGGCATACACATCCAACTACAGTGGTACCTTGTATAAAGGAATTAATTCATTCCAAATGAAATTATGTTAAGCAAATTTTCCTTTATAGAAATTTCCCATAGGAATGCATTGAAAACAGAGTGATCCCTGATCGCGACCATTTTTATGTGGTATGGATTCGCCCCATAGGCGATTCTGTTAAGCAAATTTCCCCTATCTGCAGAATTTTTCACATTGTACAGATTTTATGCTATACAAACTGTTTGTTATACGAGGGTCCACTGTAGTATGCTTCAAGATGACAAATGCTATGGTTTAAATTTTTCAGAATCTCCACTGGTAACACTTAAGTTTTATAACACATAGATAAGATGAGTGACTGAAAACCTGAGAGGTTTATATACCTGGTTCTGCAGACCATATTTTAAATGTCCTTAAGGAAGCTTCAGTGTGGATGATATATTGAAAGACAAACCCCCATCAATGTTCTGGATTTTCCCAGAGTTTCAGGGAATTTCATCTTCTGCTTCTGGTGTAGTAATTTGTTGCAGATCTCAGGAGTTAATCTGGTGGGATTGGTAAAGATAAGATTTAAGTGGGAGAAATCAAAGACCTGAAAATACTGGGAAGGAATGCAAGTGATTTTAGTTTATGGTTGTTGAGTATCTGGAGGTAAATATTACACTGAGGCAATGTGCTGAAGTTTTCGGGATGGTTTGAAACAATATGTAAATACTGCTGGTTATTTATGTGGTTTGTATTAGAAACAATAATGGCCGTTATTTCCTAAGCGTCTTCTCATCAAAAGGTGAGGAGTCTAAAGTAAATGGGACAGAAAATAAGACCAAAACCTTCAGGGAAGTAAGTGGAGCATGTACGTAGCCTGCATAGTTAAGAGCTACTGAAAGTCCATTGGCACACAGTATTATTAATGGGAGAGAAATTCATGGTAGTGATGCATATTTCAAAAGAGGGCATTAATGGAGCTGTCTGTGGCACAGGAGAAGAGCTTCTTGCAAATTGTTTCAGTGCATACACGGGAATGGTGAGGTTTTAGATTGCATCACCTCCTGCCTTTGAAGCTTTTTTTTTTAAAAAAGAAAAAGAAATCCAATATCTTTATCTAGGAAAAATGAAGCATTAGAGGTGAAACAGTAATAATGTATTCCTTGTTTGAGACTAAAACAGCAGTGTCACTGCAAGATTCTGTATTACTACTATATTTTATTTGCAAGTATCAGGTCAAAGTTGAGAGGGTAATAGGTGATTTTTTTTTATTTTTTTGCCAAGACTTGAGTTAATACCATTCTCCTCATTGGCGGCTCCCGCTCTTTGTTTGAAGCTCTGCAACTTTAAAGGATTATGAAGTTTCCATGATTTGGAGTGCTTGAAGTTCCTATGTACAGTAATTCCCCCATTTATTGCAGGGGTTATAAACCTGATCTGGACTGCAATAAAGGAAAATCTGCGTTATGTGGATGCTGGGTCATGAGGGGACTGGGGGACCTGACTGGAGCCTCCTACACTTACCTTAGATCTGGCGCTGCCCCAAACAGGCCTCCGACAGGGTTCCTGGGGCCTGTCGGAGGCCCCAGAAATGGTTTCTGGTGAACCAGAATACTACAAAAGAGATCAAAGCACCTAGGAGAAGGAAGAGGAGGTGGTGATCTCTGCCTCTGTTGTCTCCCCCCCTCCTTCCTTGCTTTCCTTGCAAGCTGCCTAGGCTGGGTGAAGATCAGTGGGCGATCTCCCTCAATCAGGGGCAGCCAAGGCTGTTCTCTGCAGCCACGCCAGACAGCTGATTTTGACAGGTCGCACCTGTCAAAATCTGATGTCTGGTGGGGCTCTGGAGAGCAGCGTTCAGCTCCCATTGGTTGAGGGCGTGGGTGGGACAGCCTTCCCATGGGAATGCACTGAAAACCAATTAATCTGTTCCCTTTTTGCCTTTTTCCAACCTGTGGAATGGATTAATTGATTAATTGCATTCCTCGGGAAACCGTGATTTGACTTACGAAAAACCCGACTTACGAAAATTAATTTTGTAAGTCGAGGTACTACTGTATATAAGTGCTAACTTAATATTTAATAGTTGGTTGCAAGAATCTGCCTGTATGTAACTAGTAATTGGGTTTAGACAAGGGAGACTTGTTTCTAAATAGGCATCTGTATCGTATTGCCACTGGTTAATTGCAGACATAATAAAAAAATTGAGGCACATTTTTGTTTGGATTCTTAAAAGATGGATGGAAGTTGGTGTTTTATCTTAAACCTGGGAACTTTGCCTTTTCTCACAGTTCTTTATAGACCAGGCACATAAAAATTGGATGATAGGTTCCAACGAATGGAGATTTAGGATTTGAGTATAGGTGCTCTTTGCTTGCTGCATCTGTGAAAGAAGTCTGCTTTGTGTCTTTGGACTGAGATTACTGATTTGATTCATTTAATTCAAAATATTTTTATCTTGTCTTTGTCCTTAAAAGGATCCAAGGCAGCTCCCATCATTAAAAGACAGTATTTGAAGCTTAAAAAACCGAGTATACAGTACAAATACTAAAAAGGGTCAATTGGATATCACAACAAAATGGGGAATAAAAGCAATACCAAAATATATATTCAAAGCAGTAAGGTTCAACAGTCCATTTAAAAACTCCACTTTGGCAGCCAGCTGCTGGCCTGAAAAGATCTTTGCCTGCTTATTCAGACTTCTAGTGTTATGGCCTTCTTTCAGAACAATTTTATTTGAAATGAATTTCTTTCTTTCTTTCTTTCTTTCTTTCTTTCTTTCTTTCTTTCTTTCTTTCTCTCAGAATTATGGCCTTCTTTCATAACAATTTTATTTGAAATCAATTACTTTTCTTTCTTTCTTTCTTTCTTTCTTTCTTTCTTTCTTTCTTTCTATCAGAATTATGGCCTTCTTTCATAACAATTTTATTTGAAATCAATTACTTTTCTTTCTTTCTTTCTTTCTTTCTTTCTTTCTTTCTTTCTTTCTTTCTTTCTTTCTTTCTTTCTTTCTTTCTTTCTTGATATCAGAATGTCTCACAGTTTAAAATTATGGGGAATATATGAAATATGATTAAAATTAAAAAGAAACTAAAATGTTATGGGAGTTAGACTATCTTTGAGAAATTATTTTCTTTTGTGGTCCTAAAAAGCACTGTGGGGTCATTTTGCTCATCAGTAAGTTTACAGTGCAACACTTCTGGAAGAGAAGGATTGGCAGGTTGCACACCATTTATCCAGGTTTACTTGCAGTGCTTTACCAATCTTCAGGCAAGGTTCTTCTATGAATTAACCACAAGTATGTGAAGCTATTTGGGAATGTCATTTCGTGTATGTTGGGGTTCCAAGTAGAAACAGATACACAAGCTTCTGGGTAGTTCATGATGGAATTTTATGTTCCTCATAATATTACCCAAGCAAGTATAAGGGTAGTGCTCCCCGAGTAACTGAAGGGTTCCCTGTTTCCTCCATAACAGTATTGGTCAAAGCTGGGCAAATTCCTGGGGTCTGGAGGCTCCTTTCCCATCCTCAAGATGCACTATTAGCTGCATGAAGCCCAGACTACAAAACAAATTGAAAAGCAGAACTGTCTGGAAGTCTGGTGCTAGTCTGATGAAAAATGCTTTCTTAATGCTAAATAGGTACAATGGAAAGATGCCACTTCTTAAAAAGTGCATGGCTCCTGGAGATTACTATTTAAAAATTAACCACCCTTTGGCATGTTAGGGGTAAATCCTTTTGTAGCCTGCAGGTCTTGTGAGTCCCGCTACTTGTGGTGGCAAGGGGTTTCTCCTTCCCAATTTGAACTCCAGCTGTCCTAAACGCCAGCTTTATGAGTCATATTCCGTTGTTCTTTGTGATTAAATCCGCCAAGAGCATTGAGGAAAGCAAAGCATGATCATTTTTCTGATTAGAAAAGCTGTTGTAGCAGGGATGAAGAGTCTGTGACCTCGGGGTCACACACTGTCTTCGGTGTGATTTAGAGAGTTTTCTGCAAATGTTCTGTTCAGAGCTTTGGAAAGGTGGAAGGAAGGAAGGAAGGAAGGAAGGAAGGAAGGAAGGAAGGAAGGAAAAGAAGAAGAAAAGAAGACAGACAGACGTATCACTACTTTAGCCTTTGGTCACACCCACTGGGGCATAGGATGCCTTAAAAGGGTGCCCCTGCAGGAATGAGACCTTTGATGAAGAAAATTAAAATTAGATTTGAGATTTAGATAATGTGGAATGGAGAGAAAGACCAATCAAAATGGTAGCGATATTTCTTCTGTCTTGTGACATCTTAGAGATTTGCCAGTTTTGGATGATGTGTTTTATAAGCTGCATGAACAGATATTCTCAGATGCATGTGTTTCAAAGATACAAAGGGAGAAAAATGATACAAAGAAAAACCAAGTTAAATAGTGAAGCCCAGGCCCTTGATAAATAAGTTGGCCACCAAGATGCCACAAGATGTTAAGTTTTGTTTCAGTGGTTGTACACAGCAGCAGCATTGCCACCAAGGTTTGCTGTTATTACCATTATGACTAGGGTTGCTATCATCCTTGCTATCATTTTTTGCATCAACTTAGGAAGTTCAGACTGCCAAAAGAACTGTTGATTCAATTCTATAGAGGTGCTATTGAATCTATTATCTGTTCCTCTATAACTGTCTGGTTTAGTTCTGCGACTAGGCATGACAGATATAGATTTCAAAGGATAATTGGAATTGCAGAAAAAATTATTGCTACTAATCTGCCATCTATTGTGGAATTGTATACCACACGAGCTAAAAAGAGGGCGATGAAAATATACACAGATTCCACACATCCAGGACATAATCTGTTTCAATCGTTACCCTCAGGGCGGCGTTTTAGGGCATTGCATACTAGGACAACTAGATATAAAGATAGTTTCTTTCCAAGTGCTATCAAACTGTTGAATAAATAATTTTTAATTCTCTTCTTCCTTTTGAATAATGGGTTATATATTGTATTGTTGTACTATGTTTTTATTGTTGACTATCTGATTCTTATATTTCCTTTTATATCAAGAACATATTTTACCAAGACAAATTCTGGGTGTGTCCAACCATACTTGGCCAATGAAAGTATTCTGATATATTTATAGTACATTTTTCAAATTAACGTCTTAGCAATCATTGTTTTGTATTGCCAGGAATTTTCACTTACTTTTTAGACACATTAAGAAATGGGAGAGCCATGTGGCCAGTCTAGGCTATATGTGATACCTTTATAGGCCACTAATAAAATAACAAAAAATGTCATTGCAAGCTTTCAAGGGCAATATCTGAAAGCATGTGTCAAGAGTTCAAACATGGCAAAATATGTGGTTTGCCAGGAGATCATTCTTAGATGTAAAGTTCTTGGCAAGATGGTATTCGCCGGGCAATCTTCTTAGATGAGGCAGGAAGCAGTAAGGCTGTTGTTAAAGCTAGATCCGAAGACACAGCTTTATTGATGATCACAATAAACTCTGATGTGGCAGTGCGGCTATTGCTACTTAACGATAACTTTTTAAAAGCTGCAGTTTTTGCATCTCTCTCTAAATTTAAAATCAACATTGGAACAGTTTCTGAGAATCAGGTGTGTGTGTGTGTGTGTGTGTGTGTGTGTGTGTGTGTGTGTGTGTGTGTGTGTGTGTGTGTGTGTGTGTGTGTGTGTGTGTGTGTAGGAGTGACACCTAAAAATGAGCTATGCAATTTGCTGACTTTGTTCTAAAGAGTTAATTTCATTTGGAAAGCTATCAGCAGGAAACAATCTGGGGATCCATTAGGAAACATCTCATTCAGTGTTGGGTGAACCAATGGCACGGGTGCCAAAGGTGGCATTTGGAGCCCTTTCTGTGGGCGCCCGGCATTGCCCTTTCACAGCCACCTGTATTCAGGTAAAATTGCTGTATTGGCACTTTGTGAAAAATTTGTGGGTTTTGAATTGCAGTTTGGGCACTCGGTCTCTAAAAGAATCACTATCACTTGTCTAGTTTTTCAAACCAAAGGGGTAAAATATTTAAGGTTTTCTAGGTGCATCAAACAAATTGCTCAGAAGTCGTCCCTGGAGTTGGCAAAACGACAACTGGGAATTTTTTCCAGATGTATTTTCAACAGGAAACGAAAAACATGTAAATAGGTGAACAAGTCGTGTACATTGAGGAAGCTGAGAAAATGCCATTACTTATTAATGTCAGAAAGAGACCAGAAGTCATTTGCAAGCACAGAAGGATCTCTGACAGTTATTAAAAGGTGTGCAGCTCTATAGAGGAGAACAATTAATTAATTAATTCGTTCCAAATGAAATTATGTTAACCAAACTTTCCTTTATACAAATTCCCATAGGAATGCATTGAAAACAGAGTAATCCCGTTTTTATGTTGAATGGATTCTCCCCATAGGCGATTGTGTTAAGCACATTTCCCCTATCTCCGGAATTTTTTATGTTGTACAAATTTTATGTTATACAAGCTGCTTGTTATACAAGGGTCCACTGTACTTCAGTTTGGATTCCTGCCTTGAGTAGGGTGTTGGGTTCAATAGCCTTCTAAGCCCCTTCCAACTCAAATTATTCTATGATTTTAATATAGTAATTCTCAACCTGGGAGGTTGGATTACAACCCCCAGACTCCATCACTGTTGGCTATGCTTGTCTGGGTCATCTGGTAGTTGAAATACAGTAGCATCTGAACGCTCAGTGTTTCCTTCCAAGAAAGCAGAGTCACGGGTTGAATGTGGTGGTGGTGGCTTGAACTTCACACTGCAAGGTCTGTTTCTCTTAACAATCCTATTTCAGAGGACCTAGAAATCCATGGTCTTTGTCTCCGTTTTGGTTCTTTAAGATGTCTTTGCTTATGCTGGCTTCAACATTTTCCCCCACGCACCTCGGTTTACCTTTCAAATCCACTGTTTTTGTTTCTAATCACCTTTTAAAATCTGTCCTTTTATTTTTCTTATTTTGAAAGTATCCTCAGCTGTACTTGCCCTAGAAAACAAATAAGGGGTTTCTTAGTGTTCCTCTGTCCAAGGCCAGTGAGAGAGAAAGCCCTATTCAGGCGTTACAGAATGCATTGCTTAAATGAAAGCCAATAATCCAGTTCCTTCCTTTGACACTTTTTCCCAGTCTGAAGAGGAGCGGCTCTTAATTGTGTGTGTCTTTGGTCAGCTGTCTATGCTGACCATGCTGATTTTATTGGAATAGGTCCAGAGAAAGGCAACAAGGATGATCAAAGGCAGGAAACCAGGACCTGTGAGGAAAGATTTAAAGAACTGGGCACAGAGCTGTCATACAGAGGAAGGACAGAATCTCAGAGTGCAGGACGCGCAACAGTGGTTAACAGGATGTCAGATTTCAGTTGAACATGAGGAAACACTTCTTAACTGTTAGAGCAGTATGTGGATTGAACCAGTTACTTCAAGAGGTGGTGAGTACTCCAACACTGGAGGCATTCAGGAGATATTTCAACAACTACCTGGCAGATGTCCTTTGATTTGTGTTCCTGTGTGGAGCAGGGAGTTGGACTTGATGGTCTTGTAGGCCCCTTCCATTTTTAATAATATTCTATGATTCTGTGGTTCTGTGATTCTATAACACCTGAATAAGGCTAAAAAGGATTTCCCATTATCCTCAGCCAACATGACCAGTGAGTATTGTTGGCATTGTTAGGGGACTTAGTTGAATGATAAAGGCTTGGTTGATAAAGGTGGCCAACATCATGCACAACAAGTATTCCCTAGTATGATGGTCTAACTTTTTTTTGACTAAGTAACACTTTCTTTTTAAAAGTATGTTACTAATTACAAAGGATATTTTTCAGTCCCCTTTCCCAGTATTTCCCCTATTACTCAGAAATAATTGGATAGGGGATTAATAAAATCTCTCTCTCTCTCTCTCTCTCTCTCTCTCTCTCTCTCTCTCTCTCTCTCTCTGTATGTATTATGTATGTATGTATGCATCCATATTTTTCCATGTGTAAGATGACCCTTTCTAGAGACAAGTTATGGGCAGTTTCACAAGTTCACGGTTCTCTCCTCAGCTTGCTTCCATGTATAAAATGACCCTCAATTTTTAATCTAACAATTTTAGGAAAAATATAGTTTTATACATGGAAAAATACAGTATATATATATATACAATGGACCCTTGTATAACAAACAGTTTGTATAACATAAAATGTGTACAACATTAAAAATTCCAGAGATAGGGGAAATTTGCTTAACAGACTTGCCTGTGGGGCAAATCTGTAAAACATAAAATGGGATTACTCCATTTTCAATGCATTCCTATGGAAAAATTGTATAAAGGATAATCTTCTTAACATAATTTCATTTGGAACGAATTAATTCCTTTATACAAGGTACCGCTTGTATATAAAACTGCTATTAATTCTGAGAGGGACGATCCTTCTGGTGCAGTGGCAGACTTTGGTCCTGGGACTGATAGCTGGGGAAGGGCAATTTTCTCGGAGAATAATGAAGAAGAAACATAAAGACCCTGGTGAAAATATGACCTCCTTCCTGCCACTGATTGCTTCAACCACACTTTAAAAAGGCACATCAGGTACTGATAGGTCATGTCTTTCCCAGAAGCTAAGCGACCTCTTCTGTTTCTCCTTGGCCTCAAAGTCAGGGCAGACAGGTCTCCACACACCCCTGAAGTGTTCACATACTTACTGCAACTGTATTTCTAATAAAAGTTCACCAAACTTTTTACACGACCCCTAAGATCCGCTGGCCACTTAAATTCGGACCAGAGATCTTAGGGGTTCCTGCTCTTCCTCTGTCCCCACCCCCCTCCGCACTTCCTGGTTGCTGGCTGCCTGAGGGAGGGAGAAAAAAGAAAGAAAAGAATGCCTTCTTACCTCAGTTTTGTTCCGGGCAGCATTCCGATCTCTTAAAGGGGTGGGGCGCAAAAAAAGAACAAACAGAAGCCAGGAGAGCCCCGCACTCACTATCCTTACACTGGATCAAATATTTGTCACCTCCAAAAAGCAGGTACAAGAAAACTGCTGTTTGGTCTTGCTAAAGTGGGCGGGGTCGCACTTAATTGTCTGCAAAGTCCGGAGCTGGTGGGGAAACATTTTTAAGGTCCGGACCTTGCAGCCATTTGCGGCGGAGCTTAGGGGTCGTGTATAAACGCCCCTAGATGCAAGAATCAGTAATATTTGTTGTGTTGAAATCTTCTCATGGTCTCTCTTGGCAAAATAATGAAATAGCCTCCGATGCCCTCTTGCCCTGGGGCCAGTCAGATAACTGTGTTCATGGTGTGTTTCTACCAGAAACCTTCAGTGAACTGTGTTTGTGGTCTTTATTTTAAGTGTGTTGTGTTTTGTTTTTCCAAATGCCCCAACGAAGGAGCTTGACACAATGGTCCTCTCGTCTTTTAATAGACTCCATTCAAGGTTCTAGAAAGGATGAGCTGAAAAGTGGCACAGGCCCTCTTCAGACTTATAATGAACCGACTATGAGAAGAACTTATTAATATGCACAGGCGACCCTGTTGGCTGGCAGGGGGCCCTATGGCCCTTGTAAGCGAAGAGGGGAGCAAGCGTTGGGCAGCAGAAAGGAGGAGGGGCACCTGCCATCCACTTCCAGATGTCTTTGGAAAACATTGTGATGTACCATTTGTTTCCCACAGTGTTTTTCTGGTCCCAGGCCCTCCGTGGGCTCCCCTTATTGTTTCTTACCACCGCTCCCTCATCACACAACCCTATCATGCCCTTTTCTTCTCCCTATTGAGGGAAGCGTCTTTATTGCAGTGTTTTGAATTAACCTGCAAGTTGCTAAAGGCTGGATTTATGTGGCAAGAAACGAACCTAGAGCGGCTGGACTGCTTCCAGTGAGGCGTTCTGCCAGCCCTTGGTGATCTGGTTGGGTTGCAAAAGGAGGAAGGCTTTCAGGGGCTTGGCTGTTGTTGGGATTCTGCTTCGTTCTTCGTTCTGTGCTGTGCTGTTCTTTCCCTATTTCTCCTCTGTTTACTCTGTGTCCTGTGAAAACCCAGCCTTTTCAATTTTCTTCTTCTCTCTTGATGTATTTGTGTACAACAGCCCCGGTGTATTCTCCCTGGCTTGGTTGTTCACCAGGTTTCTGGAAATCATCATATATATGGGAGGGAGGAAGAGAGAGAAAAGAACTTGGAGTAGTTACTTTTTTGGAGTATAACTTACAGACATTGCCAGCTTAGCCCTTAATGGCTGCCCTCAAGGGGATTCTGGAATGTGTAGTTCAAAAAGTAAATCACATGAGCTCTGTGTGCTATCATTCTTGCATAACCTTTTAAAATGGTTATTTTTATTATTGCTTGCCTCTTGTATGATTTGCTTGCCTCTTGTATGATTTTCTCAATCCATGTTCAGTTCCTTCTTATCTGATCTGTTCTATTCTGTTTGATTATCACCAGCTTGTTAGATCTTTGGTGGCTGGAATCTTTGCTACAAATACTGCCTTTCCAAGCACATAATTAACAACTTTATCCATGGTTATTAAATGGAGCTTCGTGGTGTGGTGGCTAAACTGCTGTACTGCAGTCAAAACTGGGCTCACAAACCAGGGTTTATTCCTAGATAGCAGGCTCAAGTTCCACACACCCTTCCATCCTTCCAAGGTTGGTAAAATGAGTGCCCAGCCTGTTTTTTGAGGGGAGAAGCAATGTTTAGCCTGCATATATAAATTGCAAACAGCGGTATATAAGCAGCAAGCTTTGCTTTAAACCAGGCATGTCCAAACTTCAGCCCTCCTGATGTTTTGGGCCACAACTCCCAGAATTCTAAGCTTAGAGATTGCCAATGGCAAAGGACTGTGGGAGTTGCAGTCCGAAACATCTAATGGGCTGAAGTTTGGACATGCCTGCTTTAAATCTTCAATTCACTCCTTAAATCCATCCCAAAAGCTTGAGATTGAACCTCGAGGCGAATCAAGAGTTTTCAAAGTCTGAAAAGCTGCCTGTAGGAATTCTGTATTATCCTTGTAATTCATGGACTCTGGTTGAATCAACTCTCCCAGCTTCCAAAGAAGCTATTTGACAGAGTTCAGCCAAAAAGGAAACAGGTTTCAGAAGAACAGTCCAAAGAAAGAAGGTTTAAAGGTGGGCATGAAAGAGAAGCTCCAGAAGGAAGTCTTGAAAGAACGAAGGAAACAACTAGTAATTACATTCAGGATTTTCAGGAGTGAGGTTTTGATGAGATGCAAAAGATCAGTCAATGAGTCTGTTCAGTTGCCAAATGCAATACACCGCCGACCTGATACAGACACCTGGGTCTACAGGTTGGGCTTAAAACCCAGCCTGAAAAGGACTCCAGAACTGATGCCCGTCAGTGTAGAGTAGACAATGCTGAGTTTGATGGGCCAATGGGTCAACTTGTGATTGAAAAGGCAGCTTCCTGCGCTAGTGGCTGGAAAACTCAGTAAGCTGGAGTGCCTGCTTGCAGAGCCAGGAGACATGAGTTTGATTTTCCTCCCTGGCAGAGGGCCAGTTTTATGGCCTGGGGCAAACTGTGCAGTCCTAGAGTGAAGCAAGAGAAGGGACTAGGAAACCGCTTTGGAGTCCTTTCCACCTGAAAATCCTGCCAGAGTTTTTCTGTGCGTCAAGATCAGCCAGTTGGCTTTTAGGGTACTGTAATACAGTTCTCTTTTGCTCTAATGCTCTCTGCTTCATCCATTTCATTTCCACTGATAAGACGACCCACCCTATGCAAATGGGAAATTATCCTCTGTCATAGATAAGAGGCCTCTTACGATTAAGCATTCAGCTTGAGGTCAAACACACCCAGGTCTGAGTCATCGATGATATGTTTTGTCACTCCTGTTTCTCCAGGCTTCAAATCTCTCAGCCAAATGCATGAGATGTTTCCATTTGGAAGTTGTGTGGAAGCTTACTGAATCAATGTGTATTGGTAGGACAGTTCTGGTTGTGGTAGTCAGATCTGTGGAGGCTTGTTCACACATGCAGCAGGTGGGAATTTGCTGCTGTAATCTTCCAGTTGTGTAATGGTAAGGCTCCATAAGTGGGGCTGCCTTTGAAAATGACCTCTTAAGGGTCATTGTAGGCCAGGCATGTCCAAACTTTGGCCCTCCTGGTGTTTTGGACCACAACTCCCAGAATTCCAAGCCTGTATTTCCAATGGCAAAGGACTGTGGGAGTTGTGGTCCAAAACATCTGGAGTCTGAAGCTTGGACATGCAGAAAGGCTAAAGGAAGACCAGTTGCTTAAAAATGCTTCCAGATGTGATTATATTACAGTGATCTCCCTCTCCCTCTCCCTCTCCCTCCCCCCCTCTCTCTCAGCATTGTACAATTTAAAATTATGGACATATATGAAATATATGGTAAAATTAAAAACAAATTAAATTGTTACAGTAGACTATTTTTACTGGAAACGGGGCGACTTCAATAGCATTATCCTATCTGTTCAGTAGATCTTCTTTTGTACATGTGATGGTGCATACATTGCATGCACATGAGTGCTGTGTTGATTGAATTTCTCAACCTTTGTCCTGCATCCAGATAGCCCCATTTGATAAGTCTTTTGATTATGAAGTTTTGATTATTCATTTGTGTTGCATTGTAAACGCGGATGCAACCTTGAATCTGTACCAGATTCAAGGTGCCCATTTTGACCTTAGAGCCTCAAGTTGCTTGGGGACTCAAATTCTTCCAAGGTCACAGAGATGGGAAAATTTCTTTCTGAAGTACATCGCACAGAATACTCAGCCTGATAACTGTACCCCCAAATTTCTTTCCCATCTCTGTAAAACTGGTTCATCCTAAACGAATCTGCCTGTGTTTTAAGATTTGCTGTAGGAAGCTCTTGGTGAATGAATTCCCACTTATTATGTGTTAATGTGGGAGATAATTTTCTTATATCCCTTGCACTGTAGAACTCCCTTGATAGTTCAGTGGTTTAAACATCTGGCTGCAGAGTCTGAGGTTGTGAGTTTGGTTCCCCAATGTCCATGATTGACAGGGACTGGGCTATAGGATCCACAGGGTCCCTTCCAGCTTGGCACTTTCATAAGTATAGAATCATAGAGTTGGAAGAGACCTCAAAGGCCATCTAGTCCAACCCTCTGCCATGCAGGAAACACCATCACAGTATTTCCGATAGATGGCTATCCAGCCTCTGCTTAAAAACCTCCAAAGGAGACTCCACCACCCTGCTTTGTGGCAGCATCTTCCACTGCTGAACAGCTCTAACCATCAGGAAGTTCTTCCTAATGCTCAAATTGAATCTCTTTTCCTATAGTTTGAGACTGTTGCCCCGCGTCCTAGTCTCTGAAGTCATGGAAAACAAACCAGTCCCTTCTTCAATGTGACATCCTTTCAGATATTTAAACATAGCTATCATATCCCCTCTCAGCCTTCTTTTTGTAAGGCTAAACCAGTGTTCTCAACCTGTGGGTCCCCAGATGTTCCTGGACTGCAACTCCCAGAAGCCTCCACCACTTACTGTGCTGGAAAGGGTTTCTGGGAGTTGCAGTCCAAGAACATCTGGGGACCCACAGGTTGAGAACCACTGGGCTAAACATTCCCAGTTCCCTAAGCCGCTCCTCATAAGACATTTCTTCCAGACCCTCAATCATCTTGGTCACCCTCCTCTGGACCCATTCAAGATTGTCAGCATCCTTTTAAAATTGTAGATAATATAATTTTGTGATTACATGATTATAGATGTGTGACTTGCTCTGGCTTCATAGTCTTTTTGGTGTCAGTATTACATCTTTTTGTTTGCTGGGTTATTTAAGCTGGTTAGTTTGACCATTTACATTTTACTGCTTTTAAATTGCTTTATTACCTTCTGTAGTTTGGCTTTTGTTGTACTGGGATTGTGTGAGAGTTTTATTATTTATTTATTTATTTATTTATTTATTTATTTATTATTATTATTATTATTATTATTATTATTATTATTATTATTATTATTATTATTATTATTATTATTAACAACTGCCCGATTTTCCTATAGGGAACTCTGGGCGGTGTACAGCAAATCACCAAGGTGACTACCCAACAATCGAACCCCAATACAGAAACAAACACAAGAAATCATAAAAAAATACAAGCATAGTAAAATACACTATGTTTTCAATGTTAGTTTCCATCACTCATAACTTTTACATGGAATTTGTACTCTCTCTTTAACTTCTCACATTCTCTTGTAGCTTTAATGTAATGTTGTCTTTTAATGCTGAAAGATGTCCCTCAATTCCCTGTTCTCGATACAGTACTTGAATATGTCTTAATTGCACTGGACAATATATTGTCTCTCATTATTGTAAGCCACCTTGGGTCCTTTTCCAAGGAAAAAGGCAGGGTAAAAATACTCATAAATAAATATGTATGTATGTATGTATGTATGTATGTATGTATGTATGTATGTATGTATGTATGTATGTATGTATGTATTTTTATTTATTTTTATATTTCTACTCCGCAACCGATTTTCCCAGTGGGAACTCTGGGCGGTTTACATAGAAAACAACACATTTTACCATCTTGGTTTGTATGCAACACTTACCTTTGGATGAAGGGCAGAAAGAACTGGTGGTGGTAACGGTAGTATTAGTGGCTCAACAAGAAATACTGTAAGTAAGGCAATTTCCATGTGAACCAGACCTTTCTGAAGACAAAACACTGATCACTTGGGTCATCTGTGAATTGCTTAATTGTAGAGAAGATTGATACTTTTTCTCAAAGCAATGAGTATGCTATTGTGTCCCAATAACAAATGCAGATCTTAAAATCCAAATACCAGTCGAACTGGAAAATGAAATATTATGAATCTAAGAACCACCAGGAAGGATCAGTGCTTGTCTGTTCTAGCATTCTGCTCACCGAGTGCCCAGCCAGATGTAAAATAGGACAAGAAGGCAAGAGCTTCTGCTATTTCCTCAGAAAGCAACATTAAGAGGTGATATACTACTACTGATACTGGAAGGGATGTACAAACAGCACAAGCAACAGTCAAATCAATAACATGTAGAAGAAAAAAGCAGAAAAATCAATGCATCTGTTAAAGTACAACTGTATGTCTGCCCCTTCTCTACAAAAATGATTTTAGGTCAGTTGCCAATTAGGGTGCAGACTTCTTGGAATAAACAAGAACAAACTTTGGGGTGTCTGCTTCTGGGTATGTTAGTCAGAGTTTTATTTATTTATTTATTTAGAGTATTTTTACTCCGCCTTGGGAAATGATCCAAGGCAGCTTACAGTAATGAGGGACAATATACAGTATAGTACAATTAAGACATAGTCAAGTTTAAGAACAGGGAATTAAGAGACATCTTGCAGCATTAATAGACAACATTAAAGCTACAAGAGAACGTGATCAGTTAAAGAGAGAGTAAAAAATTCCATGTAAAAGTTATGAGTGAGGGAAACTAACATTAAAAACATAGTGTCAATGCAGTCACACAAGGTTATCAGTGGTTATAAACACAAGGTCTGTGTGATCATGTAGGGTAGGTTCATATAAAAGACACATAATAGGTAGTCCATCATTCAGGGAAAGCTTGCCTGAAGAGAAAGGTCTTTGCCTGTTTCCGGAGAAACACCAGAGATGGAGCAGTCCTGGCCTCTAGTTCATGAAAGAAATAAAGGAATGCCGAATAGCTAATATGCTTTACAGTTTTCTTTGTAAGAGCTCCTTTTTCATGGGCAGACTTTCCAAAATTAGCCCATGCCAGACGTTAGTTTGTCCCTGAAAAATGGTTTAAGTGCCATGCCGACCAGAATGTAATCCTGGTTTCTGATTCTGGTTTGCTGGATGAATTGAAGTTACAGATATTTGATTGGGTAAGATGGTAATATGTGGATAGGATTAGTCCAGGACATTTTGCTATGTAAGATCTTACAGCAGATGAAAGTAAATTTCATCTAAAGCATGATGGACAGCTGTGAGTGCCTTTTCTGCCTATAGTTTCTAGCATTCCTAACTGGTAGAGACGGTGATGAGGAATTATGAGACTTGCAGACCAATACCATATGGAGACCACAACTGCTCGTCCTTACATTGAAGGTATGGCTCTCACACAGTATCTTTGGCTGGTCAGTGAAGTTATTTGGCATCTGAGGTACCCAATCCCATAGGTCAGTGGTGGCGAACCTTCGACACTCCAGATGTTTTGGACCACAACTCCCAGAATTCCAAGTCTGTATTGCCAATGACAAAGGACTGTGGGAGTTGTGGTCCAAAATATCTGCAATGCCGAAGGTTCAGCATCACTGCTATAGGTACTTCTCCAGTTCCTTGGCTTTTGAAAGGCAATAATGTTGTTAAGACGTGATTCCAAAGATGTAGTTCTTAAGACAATTGCCTCACTCTGCCTAATGATAGGGCCCATTTCAAGAATAGTTTTACTTCATGCCTGTACTGAAGGGGAAGGGGGAGAAAGAGAGAGACCAAGACTAAGAGAGACACCCAGGGAGAATTGGCACATGTGAAAGGACGGCATTCTTCATAAACTGTAACCTTATGTTGTTCATTTACTTAACACAAAATCATGATTTAGGATAATGTCTGGACCATCCTTAATATTTCCTTTGGGAGTTTCTGAAGATCTCATTTAGCTTCAGCATATGCTTTAGGCCACTGTTAATTTTGTTGGGAAATAATCAGAAGTTCTGCATTTTCATTTAAAACAATGAAAAGCATTATTATAAAAGTGTCTTGTAAATCAACTGAATCAATAACTTATACTTTAGATAAAACTACTGGTCACAGTATTTCTACTTTGTCATTTTGCGACTGTATGTGGAAATATACTTCCGGGCTAGACTCTTCAGTTGTTCAATAATTATAAAAATAGTACTCTGTATTCAGGACTGAATACAGCTTTGCAACTAACTACTGTGCCAAATTACTACAGCTTTGTAATAACTACCTCAAAAGTGAAATCTCTTACATTTGAGCAAGACACTAGGCTGTGTCTTGTGGAAAAATTCTTAAGTAGCAGCTTTTGTCCCATTTTTTCAAAAAAAGACATACATTTCTCAGGGTCTTACACAGAAAATTAACCCTCATAAGATTGGATATGTCTGAATGTTTCAGGAATTCCAAATTAATTAGCTTTCTTGTTACCCACTGTGAAACATCAGCATCCAGCAGAGACTGAATCAGCATATAACAAGTCTGCAGATGTTAATAGCTATAATCCAGGAATAATTCACTCTAAAGTAGGCTCATTGAATCAGTAAAACATACATAGGTATTGACTCACCTAATAAATCAGTGGGCCTGTTCCAGTTACAACTTGTGACTGGATTTCAGTGTGAGGTAATTCAATGTGAGCTAAAGTATTCATTTCAGCAATTAAGAATAAGATCAGATTTAGCCCAAAGTGTGGCTGCTCAGGGAAATGGTAACTAAAAGATAGATTTGATTCTGCTGGTGGGTGGTTTGCAGTAGATCTACAGTGGTTTCTGTCTTCCAGCTGTAGCAAAACAAAAGCTCTCTGATCCTCAGGTTAGTGTAATTTATGCAAAAGAAGTTTTAATCCTCATTGTAGCTAGTTCATTGGAAGTTGAAGACCCTTGCTTATCTACTGTAATTCTTTGAAGATCTACCTGTTGGTCCCAATACTCTTGCTGCCACTAGATTCTGATCTACCTTTCCCTCATTGCTTGTTGAAGGCACCCTTGGTAGCTAATATTTCAGCGTTTTTGAAATTACAGTGGTGTAGTTTGGCTCGATAATTTATTTCCTTATATAATTTACTTCCATAATTTGTTACTCTACTGTGTCTCCTGTATTCCTATCAATGAGTTCATGCATGCATTTGTGTATATATATTTATATATTCTTATGTTATATCTTTAGGTCCAACAGCAGCAGCAGCAGCAGCAACAGCAACAGCAGCCGCAGCAGCCGGCGCAACAGCAGCAACAGCAGCAGCAGCAGCAGCAACAACAACAACAACAACAGACCTCAAATAAGCGTCCCAGCAACAGCACCCCTCCGCCAACCCAACTGAATAAGATCAAGTATTCAGGGGGACCCCAGATTGTAAAGAAGGAGCGGCGGCAGAGCTCCTCTCGTTTCAACTTGAGCAAAAACCGGGAACTTCAAAAGCTCCCTGCCCTTAAAGGTGAGAAAGAATTGGTCAGTGAGATGAGACAACTGTTCCCAGGAGAGAGGGTGTTTTCATTGGTGCCACCTCATTTTGAGTAGGGATGCAAATTCATTCATGTCTCATCCTTGTGGCGAAGATAAGGAACTCCAGCATTCTTCTCTTGGCTCTTGAAAGTGTTCTGGTACGGGTGAGAATGTGTTGTGGGAAAGTTCCCGTTTTGTACAAATTGTGCAATTCACAGTTGTGCAATTGCCCCGAACTGTAGGATAACTGCAGTTCCTCTTGAATTTCAACTACCGTATATATTCCAATTCTTCAGGACCAGCCTTCCTCTCCTTTTTTGTGTGTTTGTGCGCTCCCTTTTTCCTGAAAAAATAAGAGGGGGAATAGTAGGGGCCTTTTGTACAAGCAGCAGAAATGTTGTTGACAGCAAAAGGAAAGTGTCATGTGGGTTTTGAGGCTTCCTGCAGGGTTTTAAGATTCCCTCTTTAGATATCTTGTGTTGCAACAACATAATACCTGAGAATATGGAACTTAATGACTGTTCTTTTCATCCATACTTCAGAAAGATATGCTTTATTATTATTATTATTATTATTATTATTATTATTATTATTATTATTATTATTATTATTATTATTATTATTATTATTATTATTATTGAATTGTTGTATGCTACTCCTTATTAACCGCCCTGAGTTCCTGTCTGGGAAAATCCAGCAGTATATAAATATACAAATAAATAAATAATACATTAGGGATTTTTTGTACCTAGTGAAGACTTTTTCATTCTTGCTTACGTTGTAAGAACCAGTCTGAGTGCTTTTAACTCAAGCCACTCTGGTTTTTTGTGATGGTTTTACTTATGCTCTCTATGCCTAAGTAGGAACCGACAAACCAATCGGAGTAGGAACTGGCAAACCACTCCAGTATTCCTGCCAAGAAAACTCCATGGACATGGGGTCATGAAGAGTCAGTCACGACTGTAACGATGCAACACACACATGCCAGATTATTTTTATTTTTGCTGCTGGCTTTATGCTTGTCTTGGACACTGTCTCCATTAATTGTTTATGGCTTGTGTTTTGTATGGTGAAGGTTACATATCGGGAGAACCTTTGCTCTCAGGAAGTTTGAAGGTAAAAGGAAACAATAAATGTGTCCAGAAGCTTTTGTGTTTGTGAGCCGTGGCTAGTTAGATAGTATTGCTGCATTTGAAGGTTTTTGAAAGTAAAGAACAGGATTAATTCAGTTATGAGTCAGGCTGACTCAGGAACTAATTGCAGTGCTGAGAAGAAACCAACTCTAAAGTATGGGATGACAGTTTCATAAAGTTCTCTGTGAGCTGTTTTTTTTTTTAATAAGGTTATCCATCATAGTTTTCCTTCCTTGATGGAAGCTGAAAGTAGGCCAGCGTTTACTCTACCACCACTTATGGATTCTGCACCAGATCCTCCTAAATTATACTTATGACGTATGCTGCAGATGTTATCACTTTTCACCTGGCTTGGAAAGCATGGAAGCAAGTGAGGTATATGAGGGACATGGACATCTAACTCTAAGGAAGTTCTCAGGAATCTTTCTGCATGCAGAGTTCCTTAGGATCACCAGAAACCATTTTCACTTGTGTGTTCAGATGATTACCTACATTTTGAAGTTGCTCTGTTCCCAGCTCTGAGAAAAGCTGTGCCCAGTTAAACCCAACTACATTAATTCCATTTTATGGGAGTAAATGTATAAGCTGTCTGTAGACTGCTAAGTATTTTAAACATGCTGTAGTGTATGTTTTGGGTTACATTTGTTTATGTGGTAAATTCTGGAACATCAATCTAGGTATTGTATGGTGAAATGTTCCAAATTTCCCATCAGGATCATGAAATTGGAAAAGTCACTTTTGGGGTTATAGTGCACAGAATACCTCAGCCAGTAGTAACCTTTCTCATATATGGAAGTATTTTACTTACCATAGAGCTAATCTGTCACATTCTTCCTATAAATTGAAGATCTAGGGACTTCTTATTGGAGGGGGGTAATATGTTGTCTTCAGAGCCAAATACCTGAACACATGCAGTGGCATCTGGCTTCTTTTTGCAAAGAATCTGAAGCATTTTGTCTGTTCGCAGCAGCTTATCTAAGCATTTTAATTTGTCATTTTCAAAAAGGAATTAAGCAGGTTTAATTTAGCATTATGCACATTCAGTCCCATCCTTTCTGCTTACCAGTCTTTCCAGCCATCTTGTATGGCCTTCAAGAATATCATGCCACATTGGTTTGTGCGTGAACAAATTGTAATATCGAAATGAATAAGAACAGCACTGGTACCCTTTGGGAAAGTTATCCTTCTGGGTTACAGCTTCTAGCATCTCCCGGCCAATGTAGGATTCTGGAAGTTACTGTCCAGAAAGTAACTTTTCCAACTCTTTGAGCGTGAGAGCATAGCCCATTTTGACAGTGTTGGGCTCTTGATATACAACCGGCTTCTTGGTACAGAAAAGGAACTCCCGTTGTTCCCTCTGCCCTCCTCCCCTCAGATGCCCCTCCACATGAACGGGAAGAGCTCTTCATACAGAAGCTACGGCAGTGCTGTGTCCTTTTTGACTTTGTGGCTGACCCGCTCAGTGACCTGAAGTTCAAGGAAGTGAAACGGGCAGGTCTCAATGAAATGGTGGAGTACATCACACACAACCGGGATGTCATCACTGAGGCCATTTACCCCGAAGCTGTTATCATGGTGAGGACCTGTTTTCAAGGTGTCGTTCCTGGAAGGAGCATCTTAGAAGCAGGGGAGGAAACCCTACAGAGCTGAAACCTGCCTGTTTTATCTTTCTGTTAGAAATAGTTTGATTGAAGGGGATGCCATTAGGCAGCTAGGGAAAGTGAACAGCTGCAGTGTTAGTCATTGGTTGACATTCTGAAAGTGATTGATTGCACAGTAGTCTCCCACAACACATTATTTTCTTGAGAGAAGCAGGCTTCCAAAGAGAGGTTTCCAACTCCCTCCTGGCACCTCAACAAACAGACCTTGAGCTCCTGGCAGCAAGGTTTGCTTTGGTGTCAGGAAGGAGTTAAAACCTCTCTTTGCAAGCGGAGATGGCAGGAGCAGCCCCAGGTCAGTTTGCTGAGGCATCTGCATTTCGTTTACAAAGAGTTTTGGTCCAAAGAAATCAGAAGGGCCAAAGTTTGGACACCCCTGTTTTAAGTGAATCAGTAGCCTCCCTATTTAAGTTTCACATCTATACTTGTGACACTGGAAATAACATAGTAGTTGGGTGGGCATAGGAAGAAAATTAAAAAAGGTGCATTGGGTTAGTGGTCTCCTAAATTGGAGCTGGGCCGTGTTGTTTAGTCCACCTTCAGAACCATCTTAAATTCTTGACTACCTCTTTTAGTTTTCTGTGAATCTCTTCCGGACGCTTCCGCCGTCATCCAATCCAACAGGAGCAGAGTTTGATCCTGAAGAAGATGAACCTACACTGGAAGCTGCTTGGCCTCACCTCCAGGTATTAAAGCATTTGTTTTGTTATGATGCTGGCTGGGTAGTTCAATGGTTTAGGTATCTGGTTCCAAGGACCACCTGGGCTCGCGGGGTTCGTTTCGTAACCTACTGGTTCCGAAACAAAATGCCTATCCCTAGTTTCCAGTTCTCGTGAGGAACTACTCCCTCTCTCTTCAGCACTGGTCAGGCCTCATCCTGAGCACTGTCGAGTTCTGGGCTTTAAAGAAGGATGCCAGCAAACTCAAACAAGTTCAGATCAGGGCAATGACAATCATTAGGGGGCCAGATACTGTACTAACTAAGCCCTAGGACAGTGTTGGCAAACCTATGACACGGGTGCCAAAGGTGGCACTCGGAGCCCTTTCTGTGGGCACCCGACATCACCCCTTCACAGCCACCTGTATTCAGGTTAAAGTGCTATATTGGCACTTTATTAATAATCAGTGGGTTCTGAATCACAGTTTGGGCACTTGATCTCTAAAAGGTTCACCATCACTGCCCTAGGAGGACAGACTGAAGGAACTGGACATGCTTAGCCTGGAGAAAAGAAGACTGAGGGGAGATAGGAGAGCACTTTTCAAATACTTGAAAGATAGCATGTACAGAGGAGGGTCAGGATCTGTTCTTGATCATCCCAGAGTGCAGGGCACATAATAATGGTCTCAAGCTATAAAGGAAGTCAGGTTTATACTAAATATCAGAGAAAACTTCTTAACCGTTAGAGCAGTACAACAGTGGAACCCATTACCTTGGTCTGTGAAGATTCCCAGTCGTCCAGGTGAGTTTATCTGGAAGTTGAGTCATGGCAACTGGACTTCTTTTTCTTGAGAGATTGAAAGGTTTTGCTCTTTCGAAATGTTTCAGTCTCTCGAGAGAAAGAAGTCCAGTTGCCCTGACTCAACTTCCAGACAATTACCTTGGGAGGTGGTGAGTGCTCAAACACTGGAATCATTCAAGGGGAAAAATGGACTACCACCTGTCAGATCTGCTTGGATTTGGATTCCTGTATGGAGCAGGAGGTTGGACCCATATTATGCTGTGATACTAAGTCTTGAATCTGTTTTTGCAGAGGGGGAAACATGAACCATAGCTGGTTCATCTCTCAAGTAATACTGTAGGTACATCCACTGGCCATGCCAGCTGGATGGATTCTAGGGGCTAAAGTCTAAGAATGTAACTTCTCTAATGTCCGGATGTCTATTATATTTAGATTTGAATCTATAAGCTTTGCAGACTTTAATAAATCTGTCTTTGAACTCAAGAAATAAAGTGCTGGCATCTTCTTTAGAAGCTAGTTATGCTGTTGTCACAGTTGCTTTTATATGATAGCAGTGAAGTCTCAGAAAGTTTCTCTGGCCAATGGTCTTATAACCAGCTTTATGCTACTGGACAACTTCTAAGGAAACATAGAGTAAGACCCCCCCCCGTATCTGTGGGGCATTGGTTCCGGGCCGCCCCGCAGATACTGAAATCTGCAGATAAGAGCAGACGGTCTTATCCAAGGGTGATAGTGGCAATTGCAGTGGAGGGGGCGTTGGGGGCAAAAGCTTTCACCCTGGACGCCCCACCACCCCCTGCCATTGGGCAGCACAGAAGACTGGGTGGCATGAAGGCTCACTCCTGCACCGTCCAGTTTGCTGCCTGATCAGCTCGAGCGGCAACCCTAGAATAAAGTTGGAGTGGTAGTAATTGTGGTATGTGGACTCACCAGCATTTGAGTCTGTGGGCGCGCCAGGCATGGGGAAATAGTTTGGGCTGCCAGGATCCCGGTGAGATGTTAGCTCGGCCTGGAGGTAGGGCTCACTAATGGAGGCCCTGGGATGCTTTCTGTCAGCCCTCCTCAGTAGCAAAGCAAGCCGGGGGGGGTGCTCTGGCACCGGGCTCCGCTCCTTCCCTCTTGCCTCCTCGGTGAGAACGCTGATGGCGCTCCAGGGCACAAACCACCACATGACTGCATCTTCTGCTGCTGTTCCTTCCCTTCCTCACTCGCTCCGTCCCTCTCACTCCTTTTGCAGTCCTGGGGCAGTTCGAGCTGACCGGATGGCGGGCCAGGTGGTGCAGGAGCGCTCCTTTGCAACACCCGGTCTGCCATGCTGGCCAGCAGCGAGGGGGGGGTGGATGTGGCTTGCCAGGGGGAAAGGGGCTGGGGCCTATGGCACTGCTTTTCCCCCCAAGCACCCCCTTGCTGGGTAGGGGGAGTCCTACTGTACAGGGGTCCTACTGGGTACGGGGGTCCTCCTTCCCTACTCGATAGCCAACGGTGTCACTTGGTAACTTCCAGCTCCCCAGGTCTGATTTTAAGGAGCACAGTAACCTGCGAGGGGTTGTGTAGACTGCCAAGCGGTCACCATGCCTAGACAGACTATTGGACTGGATGGCCACTCAGCAATAGAAATGACCAGTGTTGTACTTCTAAATAATCTTGGCTTTCCTTCTCTCTCTCTCTCTTTCTCCCTCCTTTTTTTCTTAGCTGGTGTATGAATTCTTTCTGAGGTTCTTGGAGTCGCCAGATTTCCAACCCAACATAGCCAAGAAATACATTGACCAGAAGTTTGTATTGTCAGTAAGTGGTTGCTTTTGGACCTGCTTCACCTTTACTCCAGAGCCAAAAGAGGATGCAGGTCTGATGGATGAGAGTATAGAAGGCGAGACATAATGTTCTCATGAGAACCTAAAAATGCAATCAGAGTGAGAACTGAATATCTGAAGAAAGTCTGTGTGCTGCTGGCTCCTTGATTTTGCTGCTTCTTACTTATTCATTTCAGCAGCAATTGCTGTGTCCAGAGAGCATCATGCAAACTGCACATTTCTTTCCTTTTTAATTTGCATTCTTCCTATTTTAGAGGAATGGCATTTTGCATCTATGATAAAATCTCTAGAGTTGCTGGTAACTATGAATGTACAGTTATATAAAACTTTTGAAAAAAGACCTGTGATACTAATGTGCAAAGTTGACAATAGGATTCTAGCTGCAGTAGTGTGAAAATCATTCCTGCCTATTATTCATGATAGCGTCCCCCTCCAAAAAAAAAAAGTGTTGGGGTTGATAAAATAGTGATGGAGCATGGAAGAAGTCTAGTCAAAATGCCTCTGAAAGTGTCCTTTAAAAGTAATGTTAAAAAGTAATTAGATAATATTTCTCATTGCACCAATGAAGTAACCTTGTCCCTGCTTAATACAGTACTTCTAGAACAGTGATGGCGAACCTTTTAGAGATCAAGTGCCCAAAGTGCAATTCAAAACCCACTAATTACTGTATTGGGTTTTGCTTTAATTATTTGCAAAGTGCCAATATAGCAATGCAACCTGAATACAGGTGGCTGTGTAGGGGCCATGTTGGGGGCCCACAGAAAGGGCTCTGAGTGCCACCTTTTGCACCCGTGCCATAAGTTCACCAACACTGTTCTAGAATTTTAACTTCATCCCTTCCTCATCACTGAAAAAGCAGGGGTAGCTCATTAGAAGCAACAATGTTATTTGAAATGCATTATTTCCAGGTACTGGTTAAGTGTTTGTCCCCTTCAGATTCTGTCAGAGTTTCTCATTCAGAGTTGCTGTCTGTGTTTATATGCAAATAGCGTACTCATACGCAAACTCCTGTTGGTTGCAGTGATTGGAGTACAGGTGTGATTGGATACACCCAGGAGTTTCAGACTCATGTACTGCAATTCAGGAGGCGCCCTAGCTGAAAACTAAATATATTGGTAGGATATACAGTAGGGCCCCGGTATCCACTGGGGATTGGTTCCAGGCCTTCCCATGGATAACGAAAACCGTGGATAAGAGAGAACACCAAAAAGCCCCAAAACCTCTGTTTTGTGACAGTAGCTTGCTTTATGGCTGCTGTTTTGTGACAGTAGCTTGCATTATGGATGCTGTTTTATGATAGTAGCTTGCTTTACAGGTACTGTTTGTGACCGTAGCTTGCTTTGCGGCTGCTGAACTATTTATTTAAATTTTCCCCCTGCCAACCGTGGATAACTGAATCAGTGGATACGGGGGTCCTACTGTACACTCGTACCTGCCCGTGGTATCCAGTTTGTCCAGAGGTCACCCTGTGATCCCAGGATCAGCACCGCTTGAAGGGTCTGGAACAGCTTTTAATAATAAAAACTGTGTCTGTTGACCCTGCTGCTGCTTAATCAATGTAAAAAAGAACCGCTCTTTGGAGTCATTCTCTTTTGTGTTGTTCCTCATGATGTAAAAAAAAAATAATGATAAAGTTTTCTTTCGACAGCTGCTGGATTTGTTTGACAGCGAGGATCCCAGAGAAAGGGACTTTCTGAAGACTATTTTGCATAGGATTTACGGGAAATTCTTGGGTCTCCGAGCCTATATACGAAGGCAGATCAATAACATATTTTACAGGTAAATGCTGCCTACAATAATAGTTTTAGAACCGTAGAACTGGAAGGGAGCCTATGAGGCATCAAGTCAGCCCCTGCCACAGAGGCCCATTGGGGACAGCAATTCCCACCCTCTCTAGGTGGTCCTCCTTTTCCCATCCAGTCTCTGCGCCTTTCCTTGGTCAATGCATTCTTGCCCAGAAAACAGGCACCTCAGTGTACATTTGCATCAGTCTTGACAAAGAATGAAGTAAGCAAATACTGTCTATGAATTCAGGGTTTCCTGGAACAGAATGCATACCTTTTTTTTTTTTTTTTTTGGTAGGTACATTGTATGGATCAATCAAGGCAGGGCAAGTAACTCTTTACACTGCAAAAGAACATAAGAAGAGCCCTGCTGGATCAGGCCAAAGGCCCATCTAGTCCAGCTTCCTGTATCTCGCAGTGGCCCCACCAGATGCGTCTAGGAGCGCACGAGACTAGATCTGTCTCTTGATACCACTCCCCTGCATCTGGCCCTTGAAGTACCCTGGTTTTAAGTCTGGAGATTACACATCTCCATCATGGCTTGTATACTGTGATGGACGTTTTCTCCAGGAATCTGTCCAATCCCCTTTTGAAGGCATCCAGGCCAGATGCAATCACCACCTCCTGTGGCAGGGAGTTCCACAGACTAACAACACACTGGGTAAAAAAAAATTCTTTTGTCTGTTCTCACTCTCCCAACCCTCAGTTTGAGTGGATATCCACTAGTTCTGGTATTTTGTGAGAGGGAGAAGAGTGTCTCTCTATCCACTTTACTCATGCCTCTATCCACTTTACTCACTACTAGCCTCCATGACCTGTAGCCGTGCTGGTCGGGGGATTCTGGAATTGTAGTCCAGAAGAATTCTTTAGCCAGGCTCTGAACTAGTCTTCCAATGCCAGCTTCTCGGGTGGGTGCATTTTGTGTTTGACACTGACTTCTGTCTGTTACAGGTTTATCTATGAAACAGAGCATCACAACGGCATTGCAGAACTGCTAGAGATATTAGGGAGGTAAGACAAGCTCCCCATCCCCACCCCCATTCTAGCAGGAACCCCCGTGGCACAGTGGTTAAATGCCTGTACTGCAAGTAAAACTGTGCTCATGACCTGGGGTTCAATCCCAGGTAGCAGGCTCATGGTTGACTCAGCCTTCCATCCATCCAGGGTTGGCAAAATGAGTACCCAGCTTGCTGGTGCGGGGGTGGGGGGCAATGTGGAACCTGCATACTGTAATGAAACTGTGAACCACCCAGAGACTTCTTGAAGTGTTATGGGGCAGTGTATAAGCAGAACACTTTTTTTTTTGCTGGGCTGGGATTGGTGGCAGTTGCCCAGACAATTATGTGAGATTTCCACTCCCCCCCCCCTTGCTAAGAAGTGTTTTCCAAGAAACCTTTGTATGAACAGTGTGGCTGAGTCCCTGGGAGCTTTGCAGATGTTTCCTGCAGGATTTCCTCATGATGTAGCAAACAGCAAGGTGGGGTTTGGGAACGGCATTGTGTACACACACACATGCACAAACCCTGGATGTTGATCATTCCTTTTTCCCCCTTCTTCTTCTTCTTCCACAGTATAATCAACGGGTTTGCTTTGCCTCTAAAAGAAGAGCACAAAATGTTCCTTATCCGGGTCTTGCTTCCATTGCACAAAGTGAAGTCACTGAGTGTTTACCATCCTCAGGTAAAAACATTGGTTCTGTGAAATGCATAATATGAACAGAGGAAAAATTGGAGGTATCCCTTCCCAGTAGATTGCTCTGTGGGTGCAGTTTTAGAACAGCTGTGTCAGTCTGGGCAAGCATATCAGGCAAAAATCTAAACAAAAAAGTTAAAAACAAGTGAAACCTTAAAGACTAACTGTTATATCTTAATAATGCATTTTGTGGAAAAAATGAAATACTGTATTTCATCCAATACAGTGGTGCCTTGTATAAAGGAATTAATTCGTTCCAAATGAAATTCTGTGAAGCAAGTTTTCCTTTGTACAAATTTCCCATAGGAATTCATTGAAAACGGATTAATCCCTAATCGCAACCATTTTTCTGTTGTACAGATTCACCCCATAGACGATTCTGTTAAGCGATTTCCCCCTATCTCCAGAATGTTTTTCCTTTAAGTGGATTTTCTGTTAAACAAACCGCTTGTTATGCAAGGGTCCACTGTATTTCATATTTTCCATATGTTTGATGAAGTGGGCTTGTCCATGAAACCTCACGTTAAAACACAATTGCTAAGGTGTCACCTATTTTTGTCTTTTTTGTTTTGTTTTGTTTTGTTGCCTTTGGATTTTGTCTGAATGGAGTTTTCCCCGTTCATCGTCTAGGAGTGTCTTCTAAGTTGACCATATATCACACAATGGTGGTTTGTTTTTTTACAGTCTTCTGTTATGTTCCCCTGTTGGTTGTCTTGATTTCTCAAGATGGAAAAAGAAGCTTTAACTGGTGTAGGATTTTTTTTAATTCTTAAAAGATTTTTTTCCAGTAGAAAATGCTGAGTTGTCTTTTCCACTGAGCAGTCCTGCACAATCTCAGGATCTCTTTTCTTGCTAATCCTTCCTATTTCAAAGTCTGTATGTGAAATGTGGAGAGCCAGTGTGGTGCAGTGTATAGAGTCCCATGTTAAGACTCAAATGATATGGGTTCAAACGGCAGTGATGCACCCCTCTTAGAAATCTCACCATTTAGAAAAACTCTACTAGGGTTAGAAATGACTCGATACCACATAACAGAGCATAAACGTGAAATTAGCCTATTGATTTAAACTTGTTTCTTTTTATTTGCCCTAGTATGTTCTGTTTACTTTGAACACAATTCATAAGTCCATCTTGCCCATCCACATACAGTGGTACCTGTAGATACTAAATTAATTTGTTCCATGGGACGCTTCGTATCATGAAAAAATAGTAACTTGAAGTGTGGTTTCCCCTTGGAATGCATGGGAAATCAATCCATTCCAGAGGTCACAGATTACTGTATATACTTGAATATAAGTCTAGTTTTTCAGCCTTAATTTTGGCCTGAAAAAAGGGACCCTCGACTTATATTTGGGCCAGTACTTTTATCCATTGAGGCAAGTGCTTGCCTCAGTGGCTAAAAGTCATTTTAAACAACACACACCGCTCCCACAGCTCACAAAGGAGGGGCTGCCTGGCCCTGCTGCATTTCCCACCCTAGACCAGTGATGGCGAACCTATGGCACGGGTGCCAAAGGTGGCACTCGGAGCCCTTTCGGTGGGCATCCGACTTCGACCCTTCATAGCCACCTGTATACAGGTAAAATTACTGTATTGGCACTTTGCAAAAAAATTACTGGGTTTTGAATTGCAGTTTGGGCACTTGGTCTCTAAAAGGTTCGCCATCACTGCTCTAGACTTATATTCGAGTCAACAAGTTTCCCCAGTTTTTTGGGGCTTAAATTCGGGGCCTAATACTCGGGTCGACTATACTCGAGTATATACAGTAATTGTTTTTTTTTTAATAACTGCATTCCTGCACCAAAGAGTAGCTTCCAGAGCTTTTTGGCAGATTGAGGGTTTTCCCCCAAACCGAGCAATGCAAAGCATTTCCCCTGCTTTGCTGACTATGGCTTCATGTGGTGGCATCCTTTCAATTGGAAGTGCTGCCCTCTGCACCCTTTGCACAGCGTTTCCAGAACCAGGGCACCTGATTCCAATGATTTCCTTTTGTATTGGAAACAGATGGCCCACTTCTGGAAATGCAACACACCGCGTGCACGGGGGCGACGCTTTGTATTGAAAGGTAACCCTTGGAAACGGATGGAACATGGAGCATTCTGTTTAAAATTTTCATTGGAAACAGATTTAACATAGAACATTCCATTTAAAATTTTCTTAATGCGGGGCATCCCCATTTCCAGTCATTCCACTTGTATCTTGAGTTTTTCGTATCTCAAGGCATTCGTATCTCCAGGTACCACTAGTTTGGACATATGATGAGTTAGATTGTCACCAACTTGAATAATTTGGCGATCTTTGTAGTCACTCCATAACCTTAGGTAATTTTGCCACCATGTAAACAAGTTAGGGGCGTGGTGGCTCAGTAGACTAAGGCTTCCGAAAACTGGCGGCTGCAAAGTCAGCAGCTCGGCAGTTCCCGGGTGCCACACAGCAGTGTATGCTCCCGCTGATAACCCCAGCTGCTGCCAACCTAGCAGTTTGAAAGCATGTAAATGCAAGTAGATAAATAGGCACTGCCGTAAAAAGCAGGAAGGTAAAACACTGTTTCCTTGCAGCCATGCTGGTTCACGTGGCCATGGACTTGCACAACACTGTCTCTTTGGCTTGAATACAGAGATAAGCACCATCCCTAGAGTCGGATATGACTAGCATGCATGTTCGAGAGGAACCTTTTACCTTTTTATCACTGGGACAGGTGCAGGGAGCTTAAGTGGTACTACACCCACCTGAGCCTCAAAGCCTTCTAATTTGGGCCTTTCTCCCAGAAAATCCAAACATACACCCCTAACAATGTGTTCAGCTGGCGGACCAGAGAGTGCTTTTTCCATTGAATTTGGCGTGGGGGGGGGAAAAAAAGGACAATCCATCTGCTTCTTGCCACGAGCCCCTTTACTTCCTGGTTCCGTCTCAAGGAGCTCTTAAAGGGGCGGGAGGCAAAAAAACAACAGACAAGCCAGGAGAGCCCGGCATTCTTATCCACAACATGAAAAATGCGCTGAGTCGCGCTAAAGTGGGCGGGTCGCACTTAATTGTCTCCAAACTCCGGAGCTGGTGGGGAAACCAGCTTAGGGTCGTGTATAAACGCCCAATGTGTTCAGGGCACAGTGCTTTTTCCATTGAATTTACAGCAATCCATCTGCTTCCTTACACAGGACTAAATCCCACAGTGTTCTGTGGAATTTACTCCAAAGTAAATGTCGTGGAAGATTGCAGCCTTAGTTTATTACCTCAGATGCTACTGGCAGATTGGATGGACTGTCCAACTACCTGTGGAAAATCTTGGACTTTGCAAACAAATCTGACTTTCATGGTATCCAAATCTGGCCCTCCGTAGCTCTTTAGAAGGTCACACAGCTTTCCACCTGTCATCTTCTTCTACGTGGCCTTCGTGAAGCCACACAGATGGGTTACAAGTGCGCCCACGTGAAGGTCTCAGAACTTTCTAGCTAGGAAAGCAAAAGATGTTAGTTTTTATATAGGTCTTTCCTTATTTTGGAATGAGGAAGTGACTGCCATAAGGCCAGATTAGCAGGCTAAATTGCTTAGTTGGTGAGTTGCTTACATGGCCACAAAGCCAGGGGCCAGGAGTTTGATTTCATCCCATCCCAAAGCATTCCCGGAAGAAGGCAATAGGAAAGTATTTTAGAGTATTCTGTATCTGGAATATCTTGGAAGGAGCCACCAAAAGTTAGAACCAAGTTGATGGCATATGGTTATTATTTATAATAAAGAAATTACTGTTTAGAGTCTTAAGCTGGAATTTTCTGATCTTTCAGGAACTTCTTTTCTGCCATGGTCCCATCCATCCCCAAAGAATGTCCCTGAGTGTGGATTCAGAGATTGAAATAAATTTCCCACCCCTTGATAGTTATGTCGCGCTAGACAGCCAGTGTGATGTAGAGGTTACAAGTCTCAGGAAACTAGAGACTGGCTTCAGAGACTAGGATGTGGGGCAATGGTCTCAAACAACAGGAAAAGAGATTCCATTTGAACATTAGGAAGAACTTCATGACAGATAGAGCTGTTCGGCGGTGGAATATACTGCCACAAAGGAGGGTGGTGGATTATCCTTCTTTGGAGGTTGTTAAGCAGAGGATGGATGGTTGTCTGTTGGGAGTCCTGTGATGGGGGTTCCTGCATGGCAGAGGGTTGGACTGGATGGCCCTTGAGGTCTCTTCCAACTCTATGATTCTATTTTCTCTATGAGTCATGGGTTCAGATTCCCACTTGGCTGTGAAACTCAGTGGATTATTTTGGGCTAGACACAGTCCCTCTCTCTCTGTCTCTCTCTCTCTCTCTCTCTCTCTCTCTCTCTCTCTCTCTCTCTCTCTCTCTGTGTGTGTGTGTGTGTGTGTGTCTGTCTGTCTGACCTACCTCACAGGGTTGTTGTGAAGATAATATCACAGCAGGACATCCATGTGTTCTTGATCTCATTGGAGGAATGGTGGGATATAAATGCATCAAACAATGCTAAAGAAAAAGCTGATAATAAATGCTTTAGGACAGGTTTCCACAGACCCTCGGGCGTTTGACTGTACTATGTTCTTTTTGCAGTTAGCATATTGTGTGGTGCAGTTCTTGGAGAAAGACAGCAGTCTGACTGAACCGGTAAGTTTTTTGTGTGTGTGTGATTGGGTAAGGTTTGTGGCACTGTTGTGTTGAGGCAGCACTGGTAGGGATCCCAGCTTCTGTCAAGAGTTCGCCGTTTAGAACATTCCTGATTGATTTGATTTGATTTGATTTAAATAGATGCCCTAAGCACATCCAATCTCACCTGATTTTGGAAGCTAAGCAGGGTCGGCCCTGGTTAGTACTTGGATGGGTGGCCACCAGCGAATACCAGGGGCTGTAGGCGCCTGGAGTAGGAACTGGCAAACCACTCCAGTACTCCTGCCAAGAAAACTCCATGGACATTGGGGTCACGAAGAGTCGGTCACGACTGTAACGACACAACACACACACACACAAATACCGCCCATCTGGCAACAAGGACACTCTGGGCAGTTTATAGCAAGACAAATAAAACAAATAAAAGAGAAACAAATTAAATCAAATCTAATAAACAATATAAGATATCTAAAATTAAACAATAAAATAAAATATACCCAGATTAAAAAAAAACAGACTGCGGGATTAGGAAGCTTTTACCAAACAACACTGTGTTAGGATGACAAAAACTCCGGGAAGGCTTGCTGAAATGGCAGGTTTTTAAGGACCATTTAAAGCAGTGTTTTTCAACCTTTTTTGGGCAAAGGCACACTTGTTTCATGAAAAAAATAACGAGGCACACCACCATTAGAAAATGTTAAAAAATTTAACTCTGTGCCTATATTGACTATATATAAAGTAATTTTTCCGGCACACCAGGCAACATCTTGCGGCCTTGGTTGAAAAACACTGATTTAAAGGACCATGTCAAGAATTAACTCAGTCTCAGAGCAAAGACCTTCCTTCCTTCCTTCCTTCCTTCCTTCCTTCTATAGTTTTCCCTATATCATAGTCTCTCTGATCTGGTTACAGAGCTGTATAAAATAGTTTTAAAAGTAGGGTATTTAAAACAATGTAAAACTAAACAGTTTAAAACAAAATTAAAGCAATCAGATGCTAAAACATTAAAACTGTTACATTAAAACCTAGGCAGGCCACAAACCCTAATTTTCAAAGACTCTAATAAATAAGTACGTTATGCCTTGATATCGATAGGAAATTAATATCAGTGCCAGGGGAGGGCACTCCACAATTTGGGAGCATCACTAGAAAAAGAGCTCTCTCGTGTTGCCACATTATGCAGGGTTCTTCATGGTGGGACACAGAGGAGGGTCTCCCCAGCGAATCTTTGTGATCTGGTCGGGTTGGCATAAGTTGGCGTCAACTTGGATAGCACACAATTATTCATATTATATAGGAGCAATTTTCTAGTTCTGTTGCACTGTTAGGGTGCAACTATGCAACAGATTATCAGCTATTGTTAGACTTTGTAACACTGTGATATGCTCCACATTCTCAAGCCATTTTGTCAGATTTGCATTTGTTGATTAAAATTGCCCTTCGCTGCTTGATAAACTAAATCCATAATTGGTTCATCTTCCGGTTAAACTAAAGCTTGCAATGCTAAACGGCACAAAGCAGCTTATGTTTCTTGCTGTTTCTCTGAAATCCCTGACAATGTTCCATTCATTATTCTGATATGCTTGCTTTAAATTCATTGTTGGGAATCCAGTAGTAAATTGCAACTAGAGTAGGCCTATTGGATTAATGGAGATTTAGTAAACCAGCTCCTGCATCAGTTCCATTAGACTAGTCTAGTTGTGACTTAACGCTGGATTACAGCTGTTGTATCAAATTCTACAATAAACCCCTGTAGCATTTGCATTGCATGATTTTGACTTGTTGCTGGAATTTTGTTGCTAAATTTTAGTTGTGTGGTTTTCATGGACGCTTTTAGGAGGGTATAGAGTGTTTCAAGGGGACCACAGAAGTCAGCCAAATTATTCTGGTCCTTGATATAAAGTAATGTCTTTATTGTATGTTACTTGGGAGTTACAGTGAAAAGGCACAGAAAGTGTTCAGGTGCAACATTTAAACCATATTTGGGATTTTATTTTAAGCCTAAGCATTATCCTCTTTTTCTACATGCTTCTCTCTATATACAGTTAGTTTACTACTTGATTGTCATGAATAAGCAAATAAGTTAATCTAAACTCAAACCACTCAAATCAGGGTCACCGTATTTTTCATCTAAAACCCTCAATGTGTAGTTGTTGTGCAAGTGAGCAGTATACTTTATGCCCTGCTTAATTAAGTACATTTTTGAAGATTGCAAAAAAGGACAGTTCTGAACATAAACCTGTTACATTAACATCTTGTGTGTTAAAACAACTGTCTCTGTTGAAAGTTGCCATGAATTCACTAGAAAGTCTGAAGCAAACTGCAGCTTGTATCTCAGTTCACTTTAGAGACACATGAGGGAATTATACTACAACTTTTTAGAGTTGCCGGAAAGTTATGGCAACAATGAAAATATTAAACAAACATACAATATAATGACTATTATTGGTGTTTCTTGGCATTAGAGAAATTAGAGTTCTAGGAGCCCCTTAGTTAAAAAGTAGATTAGGAGGTAGAGAGACGTGAAATAAGGCAAAGTCAAAACACATGTTCCATGAAGAAGTGTATAACCAATACAGGTGCCTTGTTATTTCTGCTTTCTTCAACACCTCAGTGTGGGACAGTGGATAGAGTGTTGGGCAGACTCAGGAGATCCGAGTTCAGTTTTTTGCTTAGTCATGAAGAATCCTGCCATGGAACTGATAAGCTGACTCCTGAAATCGCTGACTTACCTTTGCCCTTGTGCATGGTGACAAGTTGATTCTGACTTGACACCATAAACCGTAACATGCTTTGTCTTTTAGGTCATTATGGGCTTGCTGAAATTTTGGCCAAAAACGCACAGTCCCAAGGAGGTTATGTTTCTGAATGAGCTGGAAGAAATATTGGATGTCATTGAGCCTTCGGAGTTTGTGAAGGTTATGGAGCCTCTCTTCAGACAGCTGGCCAAGTGCGTCTCCAGCCCACACTTCCAGGTAGGCTCATGATACACAATGTTGGCAGCCATTTTAGTTCATATGTGGAGGGCAGCTCTGTGATTCCTAAGTGCTTGGCCCATAAAATAGGCCATTCTGCATTAAAAAAATGATAGCAGGGGACTTTACAAAGTTTACCTTCCTGATCCATGTGAGTTCAAACGTACCAGTCTAAGTCTCTCATATTTATTTATTTATTTATTTATTTATTTATTTATTTATTTATTTATTTATTTTTACAGCCTATATGCCACCCACTACCCAAAGGTCTCTGGGCAGCTTACAATCATATGCAAGCTATGGCTCCATAACCTGGTTTGGTCTTCAGAGATTGTTCTAACCCAGTTTAATCTCTGGATGTAATGTGGATGTTATGATGGTTGAACAAATCTCGTGAGTTCTGTGTTACAAGAAAAGGGAAGAGGAGGAGAACAAGGGACTAGTTCATAGACTTGAGTAGTGGTTTTCTTGATTGAAAGTAAATTTAATTTCTAAATTAAGATGTTGAGGGCAAGATAAGGTCTCAAAGAAGAATTGCTGAGAAAGGCCCAAGGCTGAAATGGTGATGAAGTCTGTAAGCAGGGATGTGCCGTTTCAATTGTTTGCACTGTAAATCCCATATTTCTGCATTCTCAAGATTCCTCTTAGCAGGCAGACACAATCAGATACTGAAATGCAGCTTGCCTTGGAGAAAGGCCTAATTTGGAAGGCTTTGCAACCTAGATAGACCTGGCTCTACCCAGGAGTCCTATTTAAAAAGGAAACTGCCCTAATGCTAGTTGGTAGCTTCCTTTCTAAATAGGAAGCTAGGCCAAGCTAAAAGCAAAAGTGTTGCGCTTATATACCACCCCATACCTCTTCAAGTAGTCTCTGGGAGGTTTACAGTTTTTAATTACAGTGCGCAGGCTACAAAGCTTTCCACTTCAGGCCTTTCTGTCAGGTGACCAAGATTTAGGCGTCTGTATGTGTTTGCCTGTTGGGTAGAACACCCAGAATGTAGAATTGTGGGATTTATAGTCTAAAAAAAGATCCAAATAACGCATTCCTACCTTTTAAGTCACCAGCACCATGACGTTTTCCCTCTTCCTTCCTTCCTTCCTTTTAGATGTGAGATAGAGGAAGGAGAAGGGGAAGAACCTCTTAGGTTGCTTCATATTTTTATTGGCATATCCAGATGGATATCTGTTTTAGGGGAAATATTTTTTAATGAAGGGCTATGCATGTATTTGTTTGTCCCACTGCCACAAATAGGAAACTTGAGTGAGCTACTCTGATATGTTTAAAAATGTATGTGTCATTTGGATCGGACAGGATGTTAAACATTTTTTTTTTTTAATAGATTAGGTATTGGGATGAGGAATCTGTAATGGTCCAGACCTTGTTTGATGAATTACTACACCCATCCTAGGCCTGTTGCCATTCTGACTGGCTGCCATCAACAATTTCTATAGGGTTGAGGTTTTCCCACTGCAGCATCAGTAGATTGGAGACCCGAGCCTGATATTGGGGCCTGGATCTCCCAGAGGTCAACTGAGACCCGACCCACCAGAATGTCGCAGGCGCTCTCATTTTGGGTGGCCACGCCCAGGGAGGCTCGGAAATCGGTAACCCGAAACCGAGCCTTCTCTGTGCCTGGCCCCGTGCTTTGGAACCAGCTGCCTAGTGAGTTGCGCCTAGCACAGTCTCTGCCTGCCTTCAAAAAAGCATGAAAAGACCTTGCTTTTCCCAGAGGCATTTGGCGACCTTTAGCGTGTGTATATGTTCGTTCCCCCATTTTTGGTTTGATTTGTTCTGCTTTGTGAACCATTGCCGCTATCTTTGCCAATTACTCTTAATACATTTATTTTTCATTTTTATTTTTGTAACATTATTGTTCTGATCTTTTTTTTATTGTTCCTGTGTTTGATTGGTGTTAAACCGCCCGGAATTCCATTGGAAGATGGGACAGTATAAAAATATAAAAATAAATAAATAAATAAATAAATGTAAAAGAGATCTGGATGTAATATTGGTTGAACAAATCTCATGATTTCCTTTTCTGGCACAGGTCGCAGAGAGGGCGTTATATTATTGGAACAATGAATACATCATGAGTTTGATCAGTGACAACGCAGCCAAAATCCTCCCTATCATGTTTCCGGCGCTGTATAAGAATTCCAAAAGTCATTGGAACAAGTAGGTCATTTGGGGCTGCAGTGAGAATGAATGGCAGTTACAGGCAAAAGAGCACTGGCTTGTGCGTTCTTTGCGGGCCATGGATGATTTGGCAATGCTAGTAATGATAATAATATGATTTTTATAATAGAATTTATTGTCATTGTATAAATAAAATGAGATTTAAAAAGCCCCATCTAGTCAGCTCATCACATACCCCAAATGTATTTATTTATTTATTTATTTATTTATTTATTTATTTATTTATTTATTTAGCTTGTATGCCGCCCACTACCCAAAGGTCTCTGGGCAGCTCACAATCAAAATAAACAAATCATACAATTAAGACATCAAAATTGCAATAAAATTAAAACAATAAAAACATTTAAATAAAATAAATACAAACTAAAATCATCATCAGGACCCATAATAATCAGTTAAAAAACGTCTGAAACAGGAATGTTTTTACCTGGCACTGGAATGTCTGTCATCAACGTTGGCGCCAGGTGGGCATTCCATAATCTGGGGGCAGCTGCTGAAAAGGCCGTGATCCTACAAGCCATCCCTTTCACCTCCTTGAGGGATGGCTCTTTGAGGAGGGCCCCCTGGCTAGATCTTAATTGCCGGGTAGGGTCATATGGAAGGAGGTGGTCCTTCAGGAATCTAGGTCCTAAGCCATTTAGTGCATGCGTAACTGTCATGAGGCTCTGTTCATCCAGGTAGGGGCGCAGCTGATATATTTTCCGCAGCTGGAGAAAGGCGCCCCTGGCCACCGAGTCCACCTGGGCTTCCAGAGTTAGACCGGGGTCCAGGAGCACCCCCAAGCTACGAACCCTGTCCCTTAGGGGGAGTGCAGCCCCATCCAAGACAGGGAAGTGGCCCTCTAACCTGTCCAGCAAAGCACCCACTAACAGCACTTCCGTCTTGTCTGGATTGAGTTTTAATTTATTAACCCTCATCCACTCCATTATCTGGTCCAGACACGAGTACAGAACAGAAACCGCCTCACCTGGATTGGTGGAGAATGAGAGGTAGAGCTGAGTATCGTCAGCATATTGCTGACTCTTCAGCCCAAACCTCCTGATGACCTCTCCCAGTGGTTTCATGTAGATGTTAAACAGCATGGGAGATAGTATTGAGCCCTGTGGACTTAACCTTTGAATACCAATGCCTCAAAGGTTAAATATAAAAATCTAACTTGCTTCTCTTTGAATTCTGGTGCTTGTGGTTACGTCTCTTTCTTGAAAGAGATACGGGGTGGAGATTGGGCTTCTCAAGATGCTCATTCAGTCAAGATGGCCCATTCATCTACCTTTATATTTTGCAGGACAATCCATGGGTTGATCTACAATGCACTGAAGCTGTTCATGGAGATGAACCAGAAGCTCTTTGACGACTGCACACAGCAGTACAAGGCAGAGAAGCAGAAGTGAGTGGCTGGAACTTGCTGCCTAGAAATGACCCTGTGAACCTCAAGGTCTTTTCTTCTTGGTAATGGTTAGCAGCAAAGAGGAAGATGATCTCCCTCATCACCTAGAGCCCTCTAGAAGACAGGCGTCTTGTCTCATTGGCTGGCACAAAGAAGTTAGAAGGGATGGAGGAAAATAGAAGAATGAGAACCCAGATGTCTGAGAAATTTGATCAGCAATAGGAAGTTGCAGGAAAAACAGACTTGGAAATAAAAGGGGACACTTAAATCATCTGCATTTATTTTATTAATATAGGCATTGGTATTCAAAGGTTAATTTTAGAGCACTGCCCAGTATGTTGAAAATAATTGGAAAAATGTAAAACAATGGTATTAAAATCAAACTCCAGCTAATTTTAATAGTAGTGAATTCTTGGGCTCGGATCATGTAAAGCTGGTCCTATGAAGTCCATTAAAAGGAATTTCAGGCAAACAGCACCAAAAGGTTACGGAAAAGAAATTACAGTGGTACCTCTACTTACGAGAGGCTCGATTTAGGAATAATTCGATTTAAGAGTGAAAAATCGTTGGCGTTTTAACTGCTGCCTTATAAATTTTAGATGCAGTCTGCTCTACTTAATATTTTTTAAAAAAATTATTTATTTATTTATTTATTTATTTATTTATTTATTTATTTATTTATTTATTTATTTATTTGATAGGGCTGATTTACTTATATGCATGCATTCGGAACAGATTAAGCTTGTAAATATAGGTGCCACTGTATTTGAGAACAAAACAATACCAGAATACAAACATGGCACAGAGGCCCTAGAAGAAGTGCAGAGAAGAGCAACAAAGATGATAAGGGGACTGGAGGCTAAATCGTATGAAGAATGACTAAAAGAATTAGGCATGTTTAGTCTGACAAAGAGCTGCCTAGGTGCCCTAAGCACATCCAATCTCGCTTGATTTTGGAAGGTAAGCAGGGTCGGCCCTGGTTAGTACTTGGATGGGAGACCACCAGGGAATACCAGGTGCTGTAGGCGCCTGGAGTAGGAACTGGCAAACCACTCCAGTATTCCTGCCAAGAAAACTCCATGGCCATGGGGTCACAAAGAGTCGGTCACTACTGTAATGACACAACACACACACCGTCTGACAAAGAGGGTGAGCCAACCTGGAAATAAGGAGAAATCTCCTGACAGTGAGAGACATTAAAAGAGTGGAACAGCTTTCCTCCTGATGTTGTGGGCACCCCATTGCTGGAGGTTTTCAAGAAAAGATTGGACAACCATCTGTCCGGGATGGTATGAGGTCTCCTGCCTTGGGCAAGGGGTTGGACTAGAAGACCTCCAAGGTCCCTTCCAATCCTGTGATGATTCTGTGATTCTTAATAGGTTCCTATCACTTATCTCTGTGTAGAGGAACAATCTACAAGTCAGTCAGCTAAAAGTTTCACATGAGAGGGGTTATCACCATAGATGATGGGACCATTTCAGATCCTTTGAAATACAGTAAGGCCTCCGTATCCGCTGATTCACCATCCACTGATTCAGTTATCCGCAGATGGCGATCAGCGGTGCAAGGGGCCACAAAATTGGGGGCAGAGGACGAGGAGGCTGCACGGCTCCAGAGCTCCCACCCGCCTGCCCACCTGTAAGATCAGCAGCGTCGGCAGGGAGGAGGCTGCGCTGCTCTGGAGCTCCTGGGCCCGCTTGCTCGCTCCAAAGGTCCTTGGTGGCGGCTCCCACCCGCCTGCTCCGAAGATCCTCGTTGGCGGAGGAGGAGGAGCGCCCGCCTGCCCCGCAAGCTTGGTAGCGGTGGCGGTGGAGGATGAGTGGCCACCCACAAGCTCGGTGGCGGCAGTGATGGAGTAGCACCTGCTCACCCGCCGGCAGTGGAGGAGGCAATGGCTGGGCAGCCTAGGAGCGCCCGCCTGCCCAGCAGCAAGCTTGGCGGTGGCAGATGAATGCCTGCCCGCCAGCTCGGTGGCGGCAGCAGTGCAGGAGTTCCCGCCTGCCTGCCTGCAAGCTCGGCAGAGGTGGCAGCGGTAACAGAGGAGCGCCCGCTCGCCCGGCAGTAGTGGCAGCAGTGGAGGAGATGGCAGCCACACAGCCTGGGAGAGCCCGCCTGCCCTCAAAGTTGGCAGAGGTAATGGAGGTGGCACCGTGCCATGGCAGGGTTCGCTGGGGTGCTGGTGGGCTCTCCCACTGCTTTCACCCTCGGATGAGAGCGTTTGCTCTTCTCCGCGGATTTCATTATCCACAGGGCAGCCAGGAACCAATTCCCCTGTGGATATGGGGGTGTTACTGTAGAGAATTTCACACTTGGGGGTGTTCTGTTTCTTCACCAGCCTAGTTGGTTCTTTGGGTGGGTCTTGGGAATGGGGCCCCTAAACCCAACCTCAGAACCTGGAAAAGTTCATGCTTGTGAGGGCAGTCAGACAACATGAACTAAACAGTTCCAAGGCAGAGGTGAGGAACTATTGGAAGGAGTTGCCTTGGCATACTACACTTCTGTCACTGGTTTCCCCCCTGAAGCACTGACTGGAGCTTTTGCAGGGAGTACTTGAGCCAGGGAGCCATCTTTACTGGACCCTGCGTCATTTTTGTGGCTAGAGAATCAAGCTGGACTTAACCCAGTGGTTGGAGAGACAGCGGGGTCTTACAGTAGGGACTCAGCCAGCTGTTGAAACATCAGCTATGTGAAAATTGATTGCCCTGTCTGCCATGAATAGAAATATTTCCTACTTGTTACAGACCCACCATTGTATATAGTAGAGGCTGAACTGGAAGGTATTAATCTTTATACAGTATTTGTGCCAGATCGGTACATTTCCTGTATTTCTCTAGCATGACAAGATTATCAGGAATTAAACACCAAATTGTGTATATATAGGGAATAAAGATTCAGCTAATGATAACTTGCTTTCCAAGCATTCTCTAGGGAACCAGTTAGGTCATAAGCTTACAGTCTCCTTGTGCGCCATATAGAGGAGTGTGCCTTATATCAAATCAGCGCATTGGTCCATCTGACCCAAGATCCCCAACTCTGACTGGCATCAGCTCTTGGGTGGTTTCACACAGGGTCATTTCCTAGTCCTAACTGGGAGCCCCTGGTACTTGTTGATATTCTTCTGTTCAAGTATTAACCTGGGCCAGCTTTGAAATCTGATGAAATCAGATGGGTCCCAGATGGAATGACCTTTAAAGAGAACCTGATTTATAAGGGCTATTTATTGTGTGTGTAAAATCTGATAGGAGCATCTGTGGTGTCTCTGATATGTGAGGTAAGAGGACAAGCTAGGGGAGTAACTTGCTCATAAGACATACAGTGACCCCCCCCCCCGCCTATCATGTGAGTTAGGGACCAGACCCGGCCTGCAATCATTGAAAATCTGCGATATGCAGATGTGGGTTGGGTCGGGCCCCGGGGGGCCTAGCTGGGGGCCCTTGTACAGTACTTACCCCCAGCCTGGCACTGCCCCAAACGGGCCTGTGAGGGCCTTCCCGAGCCTTCTGGAGGCCCCAAAAGAGCCTCCCTACGAACCAGAAGTGACTTCCGGTAAACCAGAGTGTCTTCTGGTTCACAGGGAAGCCATTTTCAGGCCTCCAGAAGGCCTGGGAAGGCCCTTGCAGGCCCATTTGGGGCAGCACCAGTCCTGGGGTAAGTACAGGAGGCTTGAAACAGGCCTTCCACCCTTACTCCAGGGGGCCTTTTTCATATACTGCAGGGGACCACTGTTCAGTAATACCTCGTAAGACGAATGCCCCTTAAGACAAAAAATTCATAAGACAAATGAAATGTCCAAGGCCATGAAAACCTTGTAAGATGAATTTTCCTATGGGATGCTTTGCAAGACGAATTCAATGCATTCCTATGGGAAACCACATTAAACCTTGTTTCATTGGACGAATTTTCTGTAGGACAAATTGACCCATAGAACGAATTATATTCGTCTTAAGAGGTACCACTGGTTTCTAATGTAGGAAGGCCTTTATTAGAAACAGAGATGGCAGGGAAAGGGGGAAAGTGTTCAGATTTCAGTTCTGTTGTCTTGACTTTAATGTGGGGAATTTTAATGTTTGGGTTTTTTTTCTGTCTGTGGTTTTTAGAATGGTAGAAGCTGGACCTGTGTGCTAGGGAGAGGATTGTTTGCAAGTCTAAATGAAAATAATAAATTCCTTTCCATCTTCAGAGGGCGGTTCAGGTCGAAGGAACGAGAAGAGATGTGGCACAAGATTGAGGAGCTGGCCCGCCAAAATCCTCAGGTAATGGCCGCCATCAACAGATGTGTTGTAAGTGGTCCTACACTTGTTCTCTCATAGCTTATATAACTAGAAATGTTATCACACTATGTGTGATCCCGTAATTATTTTGGATGAGTATTTGTGTTTTAAGTATGTTGTCATAGACCTACTACTACTAAGTGGGAAATGCGTCATAGCATTCATTTGCTTCTGGCCAGCAATTGATGAGTTGCCAGGGCAGTTCTTGGGGATACTCAAACCTACTGGCTTTGTGTTCTTAGGGAATCCAGCAGGGACTTATTAATTGCTGGTCTGAAGCCAGTGAATGTTATGCTCCTGCCTGTATAACAAAGCAACAGGATTTCAGTCAGAGCATGGTTTAATTCTTCAAAATTGAAGACAGGTGTTGAGTTTACCTCTGTTTAAAATACAGCTACAAGGCAGGTGCTTCAAAACCCATTAAGTTGCTAAATGAAGATACATTATATTCAGCTATGTTTGGAGAGGGCATCTTGTGGCCCTCCAGATGATGTTGGACTACAACTCCCATCAGCCCTAGTCAGCATAACCAATGGTCAGGAGTGCTGGGAGCTATGCTTCAAAAACATCTTGAAGGCCACACATTCTCCATGTCATAATTAGATTGTTAGTTTGTGTAATTAAACATTGTCTACACAGGGATAAAGGATCTCTAGAAATCTGGTAGGTGCACACGTACAAATGATTGGGCTTTAGAGGGCTTCTTGGAATGCCATCCACATATCGTCCTTCAGTATACAGTAAGACCCTTGTATCCATGGATGTAGTGTCCTCGGTTTCACTTATCCACAGTCTGAAAATATTATACACAGCCCGGTATCTGGCGCCATCAAATGGCCAGTACTGGTAGTGCATATTAAAATCTTTTTTCTGTTTCCCACCCCTCTTTACTATACAGTACTATATATTTAGCATTCACTCTTATCCTGATTTCAGTATCCACGGTGTGTGTGTGCGCACGTTTGTGTGCACGCGCGTGAAACCAATCCTTTGTGGATACAGCGATCCAACTATATACAGTATTTTTTTCTGTTCAGGAAGTCCCCTTGTGTCCTCTAGGGGGCAGAGAGAGAGAGAGGGAGGGAGATGTCCCCTAGAGCAGTGCTCCCCAACCTTTTTATCCCTGCGGACCGGTAAATTTTTGATAATTTTTCCGTGGCCCGGGGGTGGGGGTGGGGGTGGGGAAGGGGGGGAGATAAAGGAATGCAAATGGGGGGTCGGGCGGGGAGAGAGAGAGAGAGAGACGCACACACGCACGACCGCACCACCCCACCCCCTCCCTCTCACCTTTGCAAACCGGCCAGTTGGGACTCTTCCTTTCCGGGGAGGCCCGGCTTTGCTTGGGGACCGCCGCCGCTGACGGGGCCGGATCCTTCCCGCGGAGGAGGAGGAGGAGGAGGAGCAGGCGCTGCCTTCGGGCGCCGGTGGAGACACCGGGGAAATGCGGGGCGGCGGCGGCGGCAGCAAAGAGCCCGAGGGAGGCGGCGGGTGGGGGGCCGAGGGGGGCTGCCGCGCGCCCCTCCCCCTCCTCCTCCTCGTGTGGGGCTGCCCATGGCGGCAGGACCCGTGGGCGACTTTCTTTCTTTCTTTCTTTCTTTCTTTCTTTCTTTCTTTCTTTCTTTCTTTCTCCCTCCCTCCTTCCTTCCTTCCTTTCTTTCTTTCTTTCTTTCTTTCTCCCTCCCTCACTCCCTTCTTTCTTTCTTTCCCTTTTCTTTTCCCCCTCCCTTCTTTCTTTCTTTCTCCTCCCTCCCTCCCTCCTTTCTTTCTTTCTTTCTTGCGGGGTGGGGCGATTGCATGGGGAGTCGCGGCGGGCGGGATGGGGGCGATTGGGGGATTGCGGCGGTGGCGGTGGCGGGGGTCGCGGCGCGGCAGGGGCAATTACGGGGCGCGGCAGCGGCGGCTCCCGGGACGGCCTGCGAGGCCGGTGATGGGGGCCGAGGCGGCAGGGGCAGCAAGAAGGCGCGGCGGCGGCGGCGGCTCCGGGACGGCCCCGCGAGGCTGGTGACGGGGCCGAGGCCGGGCGGGGCAACAAGGTGGTGGCGGCGGCTCCCGGGACGGGGCGTTTGGGGGGATTGCGGCGGCGGCGGGGGGGCCTGTGGGGGGGTGGCGGTGGGGGCGATTGTGGGGGGCAGGGAAACCATCCGGGCCGGCCCACAACGCCCCCGCCCGCCCCCAACACAGGCGCGGTCCGGCGGCAACGGCAGCGTGGGGCTCCACCCTGGAGCGTGGCCGCAGGGAGGGGCCAAAGGGCGCGCGCCCCGAGGGAGGAGGAGGAGGGGCACCCACCTGCTCCTCCGACCGAGAGGGCCCCCTCCTCCCCGCCGGCCCCCCGCGCGCCGGTCCCCAGGGCAGGGGGGTTGGGGCCAGGAGGAGGCGAGGAGGGGCAAGCGGGCCAAACGGGGTTCCTGCTGCTGCTGCTGCTGCTGGTGGTGGGCGAGGAGGAGGAGGGCGGAGGAGGAGGAGGATGCGCCGCCGCTGCCGGCGGGCGGAGGAGGGAGGCAAAGGCAAAGGCGGCGGCAGCTCCTCCTGCACTCCTCCAGCCTTCCTCCTCCACCGGCCGCCCGCGGGAGAGAAGAGGAGGAGGAGGAGGGCGGCGGAGGAAAAGGGGAGGAGTCTCCCTGGCCTCCCCAGGCGGCCCGGTGCCGACCGGTCCACGGACCGGCCCCGGTCCGCGGACCGGGGGTTGGGGACCACCGCCCTAGAGCAGTGGTTCTCAACCTGTGGGTCTCCAGATGCTCCTGTACTGCAACTCCCAGAAATCCCTTCCAGCACAGCAAGTGATGGAGGTTTCTGGGAGCTGCAGTCCAGGAACATCTGGGGACCCACAAGTTGAGAACCACTGCCCTAGAGAATACAAGGGAACTTTCTGACTAGAAAGATTTTTGTAGGGACACTAGAAGATACCAGGCGTTCTGATATCAGGAAAATAAATACTTTATAAGCCATTATATAGAAGAAAACATTCAAAATACTAAATGTCCAGCAGTGTCCTACTTAACATTAACACTATACTTGTTAAAAGCACGTTGCTTAACAGATACACAAATCACCTTGACCTGCTCAGTCAGTTTTATTGTAAAAACAGATTTAATCATGATTCGAGATCTCAGAAAGAATACATTTTTGGACACCAGCTGCCAGTATTTCTCAGCCAGCATGGCCAGGATTCTGACAGTTCTAGTCCACAAATGTAATTTTTCCAGTTTTATTCCAAATTCATTTTAACACATCAAAACTGAATAAAGTACAGTTTTGTAAACTACTACCTTGTTATTTTTTTGCTATTATAACATGGTCTGCTCTAATTCCAGCAAGACCTTTTAAATTACTGGTAGCTAGCCACTCTTTTTTGTTTGTTTGTTTCAAAGCCTGCTGGAGGTATGATTAATCCAGTTGTAATCAAAATTATAATCAAAATAGAGTGGTTGGCAGCTCAGCCACTGTTTGCTTTATTGTAAAGCCATAAAGCTGAAGGGCATTAAAAGCATTTACACTGCATTTTGGATCATTTAGGCTCCTCAGTACTGTACTTCAGAAATGCTGAATTTCATGTTCCACCATGCATTTTAACTGATGTCTGATAATGATGCCACTTGAATGGTTCTCTCTAATTAAAAGAGATAAAAAAACATACCAGTAGATGGAGATTTTAAACATCTCAGAACAGTCAGGCCCCTCACATGAAATATGAAAGCAGCAGAGATTTAGAGGGGCAGAATTTTAAATAGTTTCATGCTCATCATGCCCTTTCAAAGAAGGGATCCATTACTGTAAAGCAGGGGTCTCAGCATTCTTGTACTATTCCCACCGTCATGCTCGTTGGAGGCACAGTTGTTGGTGTGTCCTGAGAGAGGGGATTCTCTGTAGCAGCTCCCGGGTCTGTGACTCCCTGTCAAGGGAGCTTCAACCTATCTCATCCTGCTAGCAACCAAATAAGTCTTATTCAGACAATCTTTGGACTTTTAAGCTGTCTTGCCTTCTGAAATAGATTTTAACCGGTAGGCATTGTTTAGTTCTACTTAGCTGTTATATTTTAACTGGTTTTTTTAAAGCAGAACACTTTATAATTTTGTATTTGTTTATTTAAAAAGATAAATATTTTTATTTTTATTTTTGCTTATTTATAAAAAATATAAATATTTATATTTTTATTTATTTGCTTATTTATTTAAAAATATAAATACAGTAGCTTTAAAATGCAAATTATTTAGGTTTTTTTTTAACAAAATGTAAATATTTAAAATATTTAAAAGTATTTTTACCCCGCCGTTCTCCTAAAAAAATAGGACCCGAGGCAGCTTTATCATTAAAAACGCAATATTAAAAGCTAAAAACAGGAAATTATTCACATATTTAAAAAATAATTAAATAAGCACTGTGATGATACCTCCAATAGAAAGACAGGGTATAAGATAGGTGAATGTGTGAGTGTGTGGACAGACAGATAGATGCACCAAATGCTTTCAAAATATCTTTTTTAGTTACCTTGCGTGCTCTCTATTGTGGAAATACAGGTTATAAGCCAGAGCTATAAGGAGATACCAATTGAGATTACCTTGGTGGCCTGTGTTAACTTCTGTTGGCATTTCAGTGCTTTGAGTCACGGAGCTTGAGTCCCCTTTTTTCTCTGTGTGCTACGTTCCTGCAGTACCCCATGTATTGCGCACCCCCACCTTTGCCTCCTGTTTATTGCATGGAGACGGAGACCCCTACTGCAGAGGACATACAGCTACTGAAGAAAACGATGGAAACGGAGGCTGTGCAGGTGACTTACCTCTCTATCCCCAGTGGAGGCAGGAGCTGTTGTGTAGGAACAGGAGTCTGGGTAGTGTGACTCCCTAACCTAGACCTTGCGGGACTGCAGCTCCCTTCAGCCCTAGCTGGTGGAGCCCAGGAGAACAGAGAAATGGGAATTACAGTCCAACAGCACTGGGAGGGCCACGTCTTCTCCAGGCCTGTTAGAGCTGGTGGTTCTTGGTCACCATGGCGAGCTTTGCCCGCCTTGAGTAAATAGTTGGCCGTGTTCTTTCTCGATGAGAAAGATCACAAGGGTGGAACAGAACTAGCTCTTTGCCCTTAATGGGTTTGCTGCAGTAGAAAGGAGTGTGTTGCGTTCCAAATTGGGAGGGGGCCTTCTGTGCGTTGACCCAGGACACGGGACTTCTGCCACAAGTTTTCTCTTGTGACCTCTGGGGAGTCTCACCTTGTGCGCAGAGGTTGTTGCTTGTTGGCAAAGGACGTGCAAGGGAAAAATGCAGTGGTAGTTCAGAAGCAGGGCAGTATCTGTCACTGGAGTATGACTAGCATCGTCCTTGACTACTGGCCACGCTGGAAGGAAGCTGTAAGAACTGGAGTCCATGTCAAGTTTATTCACCCCGGCAGGCCTGGGTGAATCTGCAGCTTCTCTGCTGGGCTTTTTTTATATCAAGTGTTGACATACATCAGTGACAGCGAACCTTTTAGAGACCAAGTGCCCAACCTGTGATTCAGAACCCACTAATGATTCACCAAGTGCCAATACAGCCATTTAACCTGAATACAGGTGGCTGTGAAGGGGCGATGTCAGGTGCCCACAGAAAGGGCTCTGAGTGCCACCTTTGGCACCCGTGCCATGGATTCACCAACACTACCATACATAATAGGGAGTGTAATGTGATCGTAGGGCGGAGATTGGACACGAAACTGGGATCGTCTCTGCATTACACAGTTGTAGTTGTTTGGCACTCCCTTAACGGTTACAGCTGCCTTCTATAGGATGCTGAAATTTGCAGTTTGTTGAGGCAATTGAGAGAGATTTCGGCTCAGTTTAGGAAATTTGCCTCGGCATTCTCCAGCAGAGAACTGACGTACCTCACCCAACTATTTATTTATTTATTTATTTATTGTTATAATCAATAAATAATCTACAAGTCCCTGGATTCTGTGAGATGGGGCCACAGCATTTCCTATTGAGCTGCTGAAACAGCAACGGCAGGCCTCTCCACTCTGTGAGGGGGTGAGGCCCACCGATCCAAGAGCTGGCTGAGCTGAATTCAGATTTAAGGGTCTGGTAAACGAGAGAAAGTCAAATAGAAGTGGGCCGTCTTCGCCAGGAACCCAAACTCAGAGCGTGCCTCCGCCTTTGTTGTGGATTTGTGCTTTTAGATGCTGAAGGACATGAAGAAGGAGAAGGTGTTGCTGCGCCGGAAATCGGAGCTCCCTCAGGACGTCTATACCATAAAGGCCCTGGAAGCGCACAAGAGAGCGGAAGAATTCCTCACCTCAAGCCAGGAGGCCCTCTGACGGGCTAGGGAGCCCCTGGAGGGGGACACAGAAATGCACTTTGTTCTAATGTATTAACTAGGGAATGAACATGGTGAGCTGTGCCTGTCCTCCGCTCCATTCTCATTCTTTCAGGTTAGATTTGATTATTTTTATTTTTTACATTGTACCTCATGTCCTGCCACACTGTCACTTCCTCCTGCTTTATATCCTCTTCAGGTTGTGTTTTGTGTGCACGTGCAAAGGGAACCTAGCCAATCAATACATGAGAGCACCATTCCACACATCGGTGGGGGGTAGCACTGGGGAGAGGGTGGGGAAACCCCCCCTCCCCACCCCGCCGCCAGTTCCTGCTCCTCTTTTGAATTGACTCCAACCCCAGGACCAAAGCTTCTGAGAGTTCAAACACTTACCAGCCATGCACTACAAACAAGGGGCGGTCACCCGCAAGCCTTCCTCCGCCAGGCGTTGCCCAGCTGCAGCTCCCTGTCCTCACTGAACTGCCAGCAGTGGGAGGGCGGCATGTCTCATCTCGCAACCCCACCCCCACCCCCATTACAGTAGTGATTCACTACAGCCTTCCAGCACTTATTTGATTTACCGTTTCCTCCCCTACCCTAATCCTCCAGCCTGTATTGTGCAGCAGCTATATCTGAAACTGACCTGAGGTCAATAGAGGCCATTTTTCTAGGGATCGGGGCAGATTTTGTTTCTTGTGGTGCAGGCAAGGATTTGGGGACAACTTGTGTTGCTCCCCTTGCTCTGCTCCCCCCCCCCAATATTTGGAATAAATGGTCAATCTGTTGTAGAATGTTGGTTGTTTTGGTCAACGTGAAAAGCTGTTTGCATTTTTTTTCCTGTCCTGCAAATTGGGGCACAGCGCAGATACGCAGGCCTCTAGCACTACAGTCACCCCTTGCCATTTTGCGGTTCAGGTACTGCTGTCCCACTACATCGCGGGATCGCAGTACCTGCACCTTGGAGCTGCGCGGGGGGACAATCGGGTCGCTCCACGCCGCCCACCCACCTCTTCCGAGAAGCCTCTGAGCCGTGGGGGTGGGTGGCAGGGGGCGATCCGGTCGCTCTGCGCCGCCGCCCCCGCGCTCCTCCAAGAAGCCTCGGACAGGCGCGCAATCGCCCCCAGGCCCCACCCCACCCACTTCCGCATATCGCGGATTTTCATGCATCACGGGTGGGGTGGGTCCCTAAACCCTACGATCGGCGTGGGGTGACTGTACTGGTTTGGGTAATATTATCAGCGATATTGTAGTTCTTCTTATACCAGACTGATACCAGGAGTTCATCTGTGCACATGGTTGCCGAAATATAGCTGCTGGACCCAAAAGGCCGACTTCCATTGTTTTTCCTGTCGCTGAACTGGAATTGGAGCAAGAGAGACTCTCGAGCTGATTCTCTCCATTATGGCCACTTCCTTTTCAGCTTTTGGCGTTCAGCTCCAGAGAATGCTGACTGAATCCTTACTAGCAACCAGAGCTTACTGAACCTTTTTGCAACACACTTTAAGCATATCAGAAAGTAGATAAGTGCTACCTGGCCCAAGAAACCCCTGGTGCCATTTACTGATCAAGTGATAGCCTGGTTTGTTATCAGAGTTGGGTTCGCTGTGCTCATATTCATATCAGTTGTTTTAGCCCAAGGTGGAGAGAAAGACCACCGGCTTATCTCAAGGTGGTATGCAGTTGGAAGAACGAAGCTGCGTTCCTCAAGATACCACTTCATCATTATGTGCTGTAAATTCAGTTTTGACTTGCGCCTTCACTTTTCAGTTTTCTAGGTAGAGAATACTCAGAGGTGGTTTACCGTCCCCTTCTTCTGGGGGCACCCCAGGACTCTGCAGCTTTCCCAAGGCCACACAGGCTGGCTTTTCTACCAAGAAGCACAGTGGGGAATCGAACTCCCAACCTCTGGCTCTGCAGCCAGAGACCTAAACCACTGAGCTATCCAGCCAGTTGGCAAGAGGCCGCTTAAGTCCCATAAATCAATGTTGAATTTGCTTAAGGTGCTGCCATTGTTCACAGGCTGCTGGATGGATTTGTAGAGCAGGGCTGTCCAACTTTGAACAGCCCGCGGGCTCCCCCACCCACCCGCCGCACATCCCTGCAGACTCCTCATCAAGTGTGGGTGCGGGCACGCACACACTCCCCGCCACCTCTGCGCCCCCAACCCCCAAGGTCCACGGCGTGGATGATGGCAACGCCCCACCCAGTTGCTCCGCGCAGTGTGCACGTAGACCCACCACCGCTCTGTGCTGCCACCCCCCAGGTCTCCCACGTGCTCGGTCCCTGCCGCCGCTCCACGGGCCCCGCCCCCAAAGTCCAGGGCATTGGTGGCAGCGCACGGCAGCAGCAGAGTCCTATCAGACTGCCCGCTCAGGTCCTCCGTGCTGCGTGCACGCAGTCCCCACCACTCTGCGGCCCCCTCCCCCAAAGTCCAGAGCGCTGGCAGCACCAGCATAGCCCCGCCAGCCCACCCAGGTCTCCCACGCTGCACGCATGCAGTCCCCGCCGCTTCGTGCCCCCCCCACCCCCTAGGTCACCGGTATTGGCGCCCACGGCAGCAGCATCAAGGTCCCCCGCACTGCCCACGCACACTCCCTATCAATGCTCTGCCCCTAACCCCAGGTCCCTGACGCGGCAGAGGCAGCAGAGCCTGGCCACCCACCCACCCACCCACCAAGTTCCCTGTGCAAAAAAAAAAAAAAAAATCCCCCCCAAAAATGGAAGCGGGCGACCTCCAAGGGCCCTGCGGGTGACAGGATGTGCAGGCCTGTTCTAGATCATTGAATGTTGCAAAAAGGGGTGGACCTCATGTGTAATCAGTTCTTTACCTACCTTCTACCCGTAGATCATGCACTCTAGCTTTGAAAAGCTGGCCAGATTCTAGTTTTCAGTCCTCTATAATTTTAAAGGCTATAAGCTTAATCTCATCTATTTGGATGTAAACACTGAAGCCTATGGGATGTCAGCAATAATAGGTTTAGTATCAGCCCGTATGCCTCTTCCCACCCTACATAGAATTCATATTGCCCCTTTTAAAATCTCCCTGCAGTGTATTTCTCTGTCGGTTAATTAGTTCTAACCCTTTTGTATTTTTCCTTAATTTCCATTTTGCTCAGGATAGTTTTGTTCTGATTTCCCTCTACCTTACTCCATTAGGTCAGTGGCTTCCAACCTTGGGTAAAGGAAGTGCTGTTGGATTGCAGTTCCCAGAAGCCATCAGCTGTGCTGCCCATAGTTTCTGGGAACCTCAGTCTTGGAAAACCTGGGTAACTCAGGATTGGGAATCACTGCCTTAGATTAACCTCAGTCTTATAAGGAATTCCTTATTTCTGCCGAACCAGTGTGCTCCTACATCCCTTTGAATTGTTAATCTCAGGACAGATGGGGATTCTTCAGTTTTTCACAGCATAACTAAACTGCAGTATTGCTTTCCTTAAGCTGCAAAACGCAGTTGGAACAAGAATGGAGTTGCTTACTTAAGCAATGAGATATGGCTGACAGTTTTCTACTGGTACTGCTAAGCCACGTTCCCTCTTAAGATGCGCATGCACAGAGCTCCATTGGCGCGCAACAGCAGCCAGGGTCAATGCCCATTTACTTCCAGGTTTCAGTTGAAACCCCACCCCACCCCGCCAACAGACGGACGAGGCTTCCACAGAGAGGAAATAAAAATTACAGGGAACGTTGCTGCTTGTCCATTAATTCAACCCCAGGTGGGACTCATGGATTATTCAGGTTTAGTGCATTCCTCTCTAGGATGCCACACCCAATAGCAGTAATAACTTTGTGGCCACTGAGCATGTGCAGCAGTCCTCACTGGTCTGTTTCTGGTCCTGACCCTCCCTTCCTCTGGGGTTTACACCACCTATTACAATACTTAGGCCAAGTTTGGTTTATGCATGGGTGGTGCTCTTTTGGCTAGCTAACAGCTCGCACTCGAGATAATTGAGATTACTGCAAGTATACAGGATTACATAAACCCTCCGCTGTCCTACTGCCAAAACATTGGTTCTCGAAGATGCTGTCAGGCTAATAGTTTTTCATATTGTTAAAAGATCTTTGTGGGGGGGGCATCTAAACTCTGCCATCTTGCAGTGGAAAGAGAGAAAAAGGCCACTGGTATGGTTTACAAGTGTAGCTTAGCTATTGGAGAGAAGTCAGTCTGGAGCACTTTTGTCGGTGCAGTTCATTCTTCTGTCTCTTCTCCTCCTCCCTTCCCCACTCCTCCCCCTTGAGCGTGGGCTCTGCAAGCAAGGAGGACTGTAGGAAATCGGCCTTCCATTCCCGCATCTACCCACCCCAGCACTTCTCTGCCTTAGCGTTATTTGGCATGGGTGGAGCAGGGCTCTAATGGAGCATCATGTGCTGTACGGCTTAGATGTACATATAGCCTGTCTAAATCTTTGTTCGGGGTCAGGGGACTTTGTGTTTGGTACCTAACATTAAAGTTTAGTTTGCCGCCAATTCATTCCAGTGTCCTATGTATCTAACGGATGGGAGGAGCTGGGTGGAAAACTAGGCAAAAAAAAAGGGGGGGGGGAGAAGCTACTGCCTCAAGCCAAAATGAGCACCACAAGCACACAATGCTGTCTCTGTCACTTTTTACCTTAACCAGGCTCTACTTAACATTCCCCTCGCATTTGCCCCAGTTTCTGCTTTTGCTTCCCTTACTTTTTACATGGAGGGGGGATCAGAGCGGCCTCTTTCCCCTTTTTACATAGCCCCTCGTGAAAGGGGAAAGCAAAACTAAGGCGCATTCACTCCCTGGACCACACGTATTAAGCTGCTTTACAGTTTCATTATGTACATATGGTGTACTTTATTTTCAGTAGAGTATTACATAGTATGACAGTGTTGGATTTTGTACAGATGTCCCTGTATGTACAGAACTAAATAAAATGGATCTCTTAAAAAGACGACACACTGGACTTCACCTCATGGCCGTTCCTAGCTTTGTCAGCCCGTGTATCACGTGGAAAAGGGGGCACAGGGGTGGGGGGGAGAAGAGAACGACAGGGTTAAATCATGCACGTCCCAGGATCATTTCACTGGGGTCGATTATTTCTTTGACAGGCCCCTTTTTCCTCCTCAAAAATTAGGAAAACTGCAACCATTGTTACCGCAGCTCAGGAGCTAGGCATGACAAACAGCGGACAAGAGCAGGCATTTTAAAGCGGGTGAAGATGAACACAGAATTTCAATGCTGGTGGAAGAGATGCCTCTACCTGCTTCCTCCGCAGGTGGGCAGAAACAGGCTGCTCAGTCTTCATTTCCATTCTGGCTTAGAGCCACTTGGACTCTGCCTGGCTTGTAGCGTCCTCTGCACCATATCCTGCCACTGATCGTCTGAGATCTCATTAGCCCACGCAGGGATGCCCAGGGTGGGGAGCTTGATTCCAGCCATCGTCCTTTTCACCAGCTCCACGTGCTCTGAAGGCAAAGAAAGGGGAAAAGATGAGACACTCCATTCCAAAAGAAAGAAAGAGTCATATTAAAAGAATTCCCACCTTAAGATGGTGCTTGATTCAAACAGAGATTTGGGTTCCACCTATTTCCTTGAATGGAGAAATGGGCAGCTCACCCAAGGTGAGAACTGGAGGTGGGCAAAAGGTACTGAAAGTGGAGGTGGGGGGGGGTCAACTCATGAATCATGTTGCATTGGTAGCATCAGATGGTGGCTACTCAAGGGAGCTTATAAACAGGAAACATCAACACAGCAATTATCCAAATTGTAAGTAGTTGATTACTTTTAAAAATCAGCGACAGGGAATCTCAATGTCAAAAACATTCTCAGGATGGCATTCTGGTGGTGATTGAGGCCAGAAGCAAAAAGAAGGAAAAATACCAGCATATTTTAGCAACACTGTGTCTTTTCTTCCAGTAATTGTATCCCTCAGTTTATAAGACGCTTCATGTATAAGACCCCCCCACTCTACTTTTCCAACCCAAAATTACAGTTTCACAACTGTGTGGTTCTTTCCTTAGCTTGCTTCTGTGTATAAGATGAGCCTCAAAATTTAGTCTAACAATTTTAGACAAAAATACAGCCTAATTTACACAGGAAAAACATTGTACAGTGGTACCTCTAATTATGAAATTAATCCATTCCAAATGAATTTTTGTAACTCAACCTTTTTATAACTCAAACAGTTTCCCATATAAATGCATTGGAAATGGATTAATCTGTTCCAAGTGGGAAATCACCCCTTCCAGAAAGTAAAAACTACCTTTTAACCACTTGAGAAATTCACCAAAGAAGTCCCCCAAATGGTGCCAAATATTTCCAAAACGGGCAGTTTGAAAAGGTCATTGGAAAAAAGAGGAGGCCATTTCCCATCTTTCCTTTTCAAAATGGCTACATCTTCTCCCTAATTGCAGCACTAGAGTCGGGTAGCCACAATAAATCCACCAGAGAAGTCCCCCAAACAGTACCAAATATTTCCAAAACAGGCAGTTTGAAAAGGTCATTAAAAATAGAAGCCCTGGTTCTCAGCTTCCTTTTTCAAAATTGCAGCGCTGTAGTCAGGTGGCCACAAGATGGCAGTATTGCTACTGCAAACAAGCAGGAGCCATTTTGAAAAGGAATATTTTCTTTTCCCTTTTGTAACTCAAAAAAGGCTTTTTTTCCATAACTTGAAATTTCCCTATACACGTGGATTTCTATTCAAAACTTGGATTTTTATAACTTGGAGTGTTCATAGCTCGAGGTACCACTGTAACTTTAAGGAGAGCTGTTTAAACCATTTACAAAAGGAGGAGGGCACAAAAGCTGAGAAACTATCAAAGGTGATGCAAAATGGAAAAGGTCACAGGCATCAGGCTGACTGCAGAATGGCTGGATATGATGTCAGGCCAGAAAAACCCCAAACCACACTCCTGAGTGCTGAGGTAAGGGATTATTGTCCAGATTGCCTCAGGAGCAGATCATGTTGGGGATGGGTCCTCCTGAAGCCTTGCCTCATCTTACGGGGCCCTTTCTCTACCCAGAAAAGTACCTCAGGGAAAAGGACAGCCTTTCCTGGCACTTCATAAAGGCAATGATCCAAGCTACGAGAAACGCTTCTTCTCACACACCAGAAAAAGTCTGTTTTCTCTAGTGCTGGGAGAGGGAATCGGGGCTAGTAATCTGAGAACTCCCAGTACTTAGCTCAAACACTTTCCTAGACAAGATGGGAGCCATGGACCAGAAGATTCTCATCCCTGCAGTATATACAGTATGCTGTTGGCAGCTGAACAAAGAGTTTGCAAAAATAAAATAAATGTCACACAATTGAAATGAAAGTATAAAGTGTTCAGTGGGAACAAGGAGGAACCAGGTTCTGTGCAGTTTCTGCACAGAAATGAATAAAATGAACCTCCTCGAAGTAGGTGTGCTGGACTACATCCCATAGCCGCCTGTAGCTCTTCGGCCCACTAGTTCTCAAACACTGTTGGGTTATAATTCCTGAAATCCTTGGTTGTTGACCCCATTTGACTGGAGCTTCTAGAAACTGAAGTCTTAACAATGCTCAAGAAGAAACATACTGGGGAACCAAACCTACACACCACATGAAAAGGGTAGGGAGAGAGGATAAACTCAGGACAGTTCACCTCTAAGGGCTGACACAATAAGGAATACTCCCTCTGCAGTCTTGGTCTTGCTAGAAAAATAACATGAAATCATGGATGCAATCAGGAACTTGAAAAGGCAAGGCAAAACTAGGCTATCACAGGCATTAAGAGAAGGGAGCAAATATATATTGCCTAAATGTGCCAGGGCTCTAGATCCGTAGTGACTTTCATTATTAGAATGCTGGGGATCTATATAGGCTAAAAAGACATTTAAAATGTTATAAATTTGGTTGAGTTACCTGGATCCATAGGGATAGAGCTGTGACTGCTCTGAGCCATTGATCCCTCTTCCTCGTCACTGTCCACAGGTGGATCAGGCAAGTGCAGTCTCATTGCCTACATGCAGTGCACAAGGTCATGGAAAGTGTTAAGCAGAAAGAAAAGGATGCTCTGCTAAGCTTGTTTCCTGCAAAAACAAACTGGAATATCCTTATCTAACAAAATTATTACCTGAAGTCGCTCATTGATATCAAGGTTTGGTTCTGTACTAGGTACTGTTTCTTCAAGTATCACTGGTCCGTGATCTGGATCTTGGTTCAGAGGCTGGTACAAGTAGCCATTATTGTTTTCTTCCTCCTCCTCTTCAGGTTCCTCACTACTCCACTCCCCAGCCGGATCAGGGGTTCCATCTGGTGCCTCTTGGAGGCCCAGCTCTTCATGTTCATTTGGACAAATCCTCTCTGGACCCATTCTCAGTGCTACCACTGGCTCCAAGGCCATGCACTGTGATCTGCAAGAAGAACATGGAGATAAATCTCTGTGCTTTGGATAGCAAAAATACTTAAAATCTGTTCAAAAAAACTACATTTGCTTGAGCAGTAATTTGGAAAAGAGATTTGTAGGGAAATAAGATCAATTTTCACTGAGATTATACTTTGTCAGTTTTCAAGCTATAATTTGGGGGAGGAACCACACACTGTCTAAATATGATGTTGGATAATGGTTTTAAAGGTATAGTAATACCTTGGTTTACGAATGCCTTGGTTTACAATTGATTTGCAAGATGAGCAACCATTTATGATCAATTTTGCCTTGATCAACGAGCAATGCCTTAGAATATGAACACTAAAGCAGGTCACATGATTACTAAGTGAGCCAATTGTAGTTCTCTCCCTCCCTCCCTCCCTGCTGGATTGTGGGTGACTGCCTGCAATGTTCCATCTCAAGCAAGCCTCAAAAGTAGGGGGAAGAGAGGAATGGAGGTCTTCCTTGCACCAGCCAGGAACATTTAATTTTCTTTAATTTGATTTTGATATCTTTTTTTATTTTTAAACCATTTATAGTCATGGGACAGCTAGTTGTGCATTTTGCTATAAATTTCACATTATTACTGTCACATTGAAATCACAGACTTATACTCCAGTTGTTAGTCCTAAGCAGTGCAGATTCCACAGCCAGGTATTTAAACCATGGTGTGGACATGGACTTCTAGCCAACTTGTTTTGTGAGTTTTGGCATTCTCTGTGCACAGTATATGGTCTATGAGGCCCCAAAACAAATCATCTGAGTTTCCATTATTTCTTATGGGGAAATTTGCTTTGGTATAAGAGTGCTTTGGTTTATAAACATGTTTCCAGAACAAATTATGCGTGTAAAGCAAGGCACTACTGTGTACTTCAGGGAACTCTGGGCTCCTACAACACATACAGTAGCATCCCTGTATCCACTGATTTGCCATCTGCAAATTCAGTTATCCGCAGTTGGGGATCAGCCACGGGTGGGGGTGGCGGGGTGCGAGGGCAAAAGCTGCACTGCATAACCCAGCCCTTTGCACTGCTGCTCTTGCCCCTGGCACACACGCACCCTGCTGGGCAGCAGGAAGGGGAGAGCCACGTGGCACCCTAGCAGACCTGGTGGTGTGAAGGTGCCCCCTCATACTGCTCTCTCCGCTGCACAGCCCAGCAGGGGTACTGGGGTGCTGGGGAGTAAAAGCTGCACCACACAGCCCAGCCCTTTTGCCCCTGGCACCCCACCAGCCCCAATGGGCAGCGCGGCGGACCGGGTGATGCAGCAGCACGTCTTTGCACCGCCCAGCCCCATGCCCTGCTGCGCCACCCAAACATTCGGCCTTTTTGCTACCCAGTGGGGGACCCTCAGTCCGGCGAGGCTGCTGGGGGAAGGGCAGGAAGTGAGGTGGGAGCCACCCAAGCTGGCAGCAGCGGCGGTTCACTCGCTCACTTGCCTGCTCACCGGTGACTTGAGCTCCTGCCGCTGCCGGCTCTTGCAGCGCCCTCCTGCACCTCGCCACCCAAAGGCTATCTGTGGGGTGGGGGGAGGAGGTGGAGCTGGTCTCTGCTGAAGCACCTCCTGAAGGGTACCAAGGAGAACGCCTCCCGCGTGGCAGGCTGGGCAGCGGTGAGAGGTCCGCTGGCAGCTCTCCTGGCCAAGTGGCTCAGCATGACACACTCTTCCGCCCTTGTGGTGGCCACGGAGTCGAGGAGTCCCTCACTCAGCATCACCCGTTGGGCACCTCCACTGGCCATCCGAAGAAGCAAATAGGCATCGGTGGCAAGTGGAACGGGACAGTATTCACCCTCAACTTCGCAAAAACAAAAAACAACCCCAACCACCACTGTTGCTGCCATCACCCTCTGTTTGCTCTTATCTGCAGATTTCAATAACCTCAGGGCAGCCCGGAACCGATCCTCTGTGGATATGGGGATCCAACTGCATAATGAGTCTGTGATTTAATGCTGAAGATGATAGCTAGGATGCTGCAGAGGATACCTGGCTATACAAGTATAAAGGTCTGTGTTAAAAGAACTGTACTTTCTTGCCTATTAGGTAATTAAACATTTTGTTGATTATCTGCAAACCCCTACACAAACGGATTACCTGGAAGACCATTTTCCACCTTATACATATATTATCCACCCACTTTGGCCAGCCCACAACCAATGGAACATCACAAAACTGGGCCTTCTCATTGGTGCCATCCACCATCTGGAATGTCTGTGAAGATGCTCAGTCATCCAGGTGAGGTTATCGTTTATATAAGCTACATCCTATTATGAACTATAAACTGGAAGCCTTGCACCAACTTCCCTCAGACTGATGAAGCTACTTGGATGAGTACGAAAATGTTTCTGCTCACAAGAAAAGAAGTCCAGTTGCCATGACTCATCTTCCAGACACCCTCTCGAACAACTTCCCAAATTCAAAAGGCAAAGAACGTGATTTTTCTGAAAAGCAGTTTGTTGATGCAAGCCTACAAGAAGCTTGCAGGACATACTTGTTTCAAACCTGTTTCCTCTAACACCAGAAGTAGGAGACAGCTGCCATGACTTTCAATGCACGGTGTGCCACCAAGCTGGGATGGGCTTATAGCAACCCTAATAGGATTGCAGATAAAGAAACTAGGTATGCAATTCCACACTCCCAGTGAGCTTTCACAGTTGACTGGAGATTTGAACCCAGGTCTCCTGAATCCTAATCCACATAATGCTAGGAATCCTCAGTAGCCAAATCCAATGCCAACTTGGTCCAGGAACCTTTCTACATTGGCGACTATTCTTGTGTTACAAGAATTTAATCTCATTTTTTAAACCAGGAGCTGCAGGCAAAAGTGTTTCCTTTCATCCATCCCACAGCTTGGGAACAACTGCCATCATCTTCCGACGTCCCGCTTTAAATTCTAGCTTGAATCTCTCCCCATTTAGTTCTTTGGGCACTTCCACAGTATCCAGAATAGCTTTCCCATCCACTCCCCCCCCCCAAGCTATCCAAATAACAGTTACATACTGTTGTCATGAAAGATCCCATCACTCGCCTTTTTCTCCCCCAAATCCAACAGCCCCAAAACCACGTTTGCCAAGGGGTGCCGCCGGATCAGAACCCTGACAGGCCAGTGTTCAAAATCCGTATTCGGCATTCAGTTCGCTGGACGACTTGAGACCATCATCACCCTAACCGTATCTTTCAGGATTGTGGTCAGGAGACCATCATCACCCTAACCGTATCTTTAAGGACTGTGGTCAGGAGACCATCATCACCCTAACCGTATATTTCTGACAATAGTCGGGACAACAGAGGGGAGAAGAACCCCGCTCGCCGCCTCCAGCTTGCTCTAGGAAGGGCAGGAGGAGAGATTTAAATACAAGATATAAAGCGCAACAAAGACCTCCATTTCCGACTGACGCCGCCAGCGCCCACTTCTTTCTTATTGCCTCATTTAAATACATTTTTGCACCTTGCCCGACCTGCCCACAGTCCCCGCAGCATCCCTCCGTGGACGGCCTCACCGAAACAAAGTCCGCCTTCCCCGCCGTAATATCCAAGGAAACCCTTCCGCTCCCTTCGGCCTCCGCTCAGCCTCCGGAACACACAGGCGGCGTCTACGGCCCCTGGATATGACGTCATAGGCGCGCGCGGCCGCTTGTAACCATGACAACCCCCACCCCACCCCCCACCCCTAGTACTGTGTCGGTGTCGTCGACGAGGCCTTTCCTTATTCGACGCCTTTTTTTTTCGTTCTCTTGCCCGCGCTTTCGACATTTGTGGCTTGCTTGCTTTATTTATTTATTTATTTATTTATTTATTTATTTATTTATTTACCGCCCGTCTTCCCAAAGGAACTCCGGGCGGTTAACAATGGCAGTAAACAGGAACAAATATGAAACACACAGTACAACAGACAACAAAGGGAAAATAAAATACAATAAAAATAAAAATGAAAAATAATTTTCAAGATAGGGTTTTATATAATGATTCTTACAAACAAGGAGGAGGATCTCCTTCCCACGCCACACATAACTAACAACTCACAAATTTCAGCATCCTCCGATCTTTTTGATTAAGATATCTGAAGAGTGTGAGGTGTGCACTGCAGTAGCAGACAAATATCCCTAGCTAAGCAAAATTAGTTCTCAGGCTTGAATTGAGTTGTATGGGATTCTCAGTCATCCAGGTGAGTTTATCTGGAAGTTGAGTCATGGATCTGAACTTACTTTCTTGAAAGATTTAAACATTTTACTGCTCATCCAAACAGCTTTGTCAGGCACAGTCTATCCGACCACTTCTCAGGCTGTGATTTCAACAATATCCAGACAAATCAAAAATACTGTACTTCACACCTCTACCGCCAAGGTCATAGCTAACAACCCATACTTTATGGGTTTCAGCACCTTAGGCCATTGTTCACCTAAAGGCCTGTTGAGACTGCTGTTTACCTAACGAGCGTATTTGGGCCATTGCTCATCTTATGAGCCTATTTCAGACCAGGGTGACAGGAGGTTAAAGTGAACTATAACATGGAGGACTCACAACTAGCTTTCTTCACACTGAGGAAGCTATTTGGATGAGCAGCAAAAAGTCCAGTTGCCATGACTCAACTTCCAGATTAATTGTATGGGACTTACTTGTGAAGAGCTACTTAGCCCTAGGGCTAGATGGGTGGTATAAAAGTCAAGTAAGTAAGTAAGTAGCTGCACATAAGATGACATTGTCAAGCAATGTGAGGTCACTATTTCTACTGTTATACATGGAATGCTGAAGGTAATGGCAAGCAAGTTTATTGGGTTGTTTTTAGGGTGCTGGAGGTGGTCTTTGTCAGAAACTGAGGACTCAATTTCCCAGGACTTTAAATCACTGTCAAGTGCAAAAGATCGTGGGAGCTGCAGCCCAAAAGTTGGGAGGGTAGGAAATCCCCATTTCGGTTTTAAATGCGAGAATGAAAGGCCAGCTCAATAAAGCACAAGGCTAGTACAATTCATAAACAGAAGTACAGTACATAATAAGCATGTAGGCTGGAAAATACCAAACTAGTTTCAATTAAGAATTGTGGACGTCGCAGGCTAAGGCATGCGTGTTAGAGGACTTCATGCCCCATACACAGTGTTTTTAATACAATTCCTTTCGATCTGGGTGAAACGAACAATAGCTGGTTCCTCGCTCTCGGTCGTTCAGATGAGATTCCCCACTTCGATATCCAATGACGAGTCTAAAAACAAACCTCCTCTTTTCTGCCCGGAAAACACAAGGGCAGTGAAGCCGCTGATGTGTATTCTGTGGTCTGCAGAGGACCACTTCTCATTCAGTGGTCTGCAGAGGACCGTTCCCTGCAGAGGAGCATTCATTCACTTCTCCCGCCGATATGGCCATCTTCATCCACACGGCCAGCGTTAAGCCGTTCTTCTCGCTTTTGCATGCATGCCGCGCCCGGAAAACGACGCCGATCAGCTCCGGTCCTCCTTGTGTCTGACAACGTGGGCATGCATGTCCGCCAAAGCTCCCATTATTCGATATATAACCGTTACTCTCGAAGGTGCTGCGTGGTTTCTGACGTTTCGTTTCCTCGCATTCCTCCTGATACCAGCTGGCTCGTCAGGCTCCCGTTTTGCTTTTGTTTGCTTTTTGTTGCAACGCCTCCTTCTTCCGTACGGAGCGCCCTGAAAGACTACATTTCCCAGGCGCCTTCAATGGGCGGGCGGGATCTCCTCCCCTTTCTCCTCCCCTTTCTCCCCTACCGGAGCCGCGCTTCGGGCCAGGCCTATATGGACGGGGGGCGGGAGGGGAAGACGGAGGAGAGACCGAGGCGCGCCCGGGGCTTGGCGTGGGCCGTTAGACCCGCAAGAGCGCGCTGGGCGAGGCGGCGTGGGGACCCTTCGGGGCCGCCGGCCGGCCCCGTTTCCTTCTTCCCCGGAGGCAGGTAATCCGCGGAGGGAGCGGGACGAGGCTGGGCTTTGCATCATCATCATCATCATCATCATCATCATCACCATGCTTCTTATTTTGGCTGAAGAGAGCCCCTGCTGAGCGGGATGGAGCCGCTTGGGGGCCAGGCGAAGGGGGAACCGCATTGGGGCTTTTTTTTTTTTTTTTTTTTTTGCTGGGCTGCGCGTGGGAAAGGGCGTGTTATGCACGGTTTCGTGACCGCCTGGTCCCGCGGCGGCGAGACGTCCCTGAACTTCACGTGTAAGCGCGTGTGCGCGTGTATAGCTCACCCCCCACCCCCAATCGCTCTCCCTCTCTCTTTTCCTGGACGTGTTCCGTTAAGGTCTGTGTGAGTGAGCGCTTGGGTGGGACAGGAGCATGGTGGGGTTTACTCCTAATTGGGGGCCCCGAGAAGGAGGTTGAGCTTTTCGTTTTCTTTGTTTCTTAGGGAGGTGAGGAATGCCAAGCGAGAGTGGGTCGGGGCCAGAAGAGGGCCACCATCGTTTGCTGCCCAGGGTTGGCAGTTTTCTTTTGGCACCTGAGCCAGGAAACGTTGCCTGACATTTGATAATGCAGCAATGATACACCCAAGTCATCAGCCCTTGGGTGCCTTTTTATATCACGCACAATTAGATACCCTAGGCAGGTTTCTTGCTTTGTTCAGTGGTAGGGCCGGCCTTAATGTAATATACTTTTGACCAGGCAAGCCTCTGCTTTGAACCATTTTCTGACCAAGCGGTGTTTTACATTGAGGTTCTGGTACATTGTACATTTTTAAAAAGACTCTCTCATCATGTATTATTAGGAGGATGTGGGAGACAAATCTCCAATCTGGTGGAGACCTCCAATAATTTCAGCCAAAAGCCTCCTGATTTATAGCTTTGGCCATAGGCTGATGAAGTCTACAGCATCTGGATGGCACCAGGTTGGTGAGCTGAAGAGCATGTACCTCTGACAAATTTTTAATTGTTGTTCTCATTAATTGTTGTTTAATACAACACTGTCAATATGAGCGATGTAACGCTTACCGCCAAGGTAGGTTGGGATCTGTCACTAGTAGATTTACAGTCTCATTGAGTGAGAAGGGAAAATGAAAGAGGAGAGAGAGAGACACACAGGTGAGGAGAGTAGATGTGGGCAAATGCTCTTCTAGGCCCTTGGTTGGGAATAAGAGCTAAGAGGATCAAGTAAGGACTTACTTTAATCTGGGATAATTCTGCCACTTTGGATCAGTGATCACTTAAGAAATGATGAACATAATCTCTGATCTACTAAAATCTCAATTTCTTGTCACACTGGAAGTGTGAAACACCACCTATAGTGATTGAAAACTGTGTTGTTATGTATAAAAACTCAGCCTTCTTCTTTATTATAATTCCAAATAATTCCGGGGTAGTCTAGTTCTGTTTTGTCAAAGTAGATAAGAATTCTCACTTGATCTGTCACATTCCTAAAAGTCATGAGAAATGCTGTACAGTAAGACCCCCGGCATCTGCTAGGAATCGGTTCCAGGCCTTCCCATGGATAATGAAAATTGTGGATGGGAGAGAATTTTTGGACGGAGAATGTCCAGAGAAACCAAAGCTGCTGTTTTGCGACAGTAGCTTGCTTTACAGCTGCTGTTTGTGACAGTAGCTTGCTTTGCAGTTGCTGAATTATGTATTTAATTTTTTCCTCTGCCAACCATGGTTAATCAGTGGTTAATGAATCAGTGGATACGGGGCCCTATCGTACTGCCTTGTACATCCCAAAGGTAGTGCATGGACCAGTTGATACTGCTGGTGGGAACTGAAAGTTGAAATGCCAACATATTCTAAATTTTCTGAATAACTTTTTCACCAGAAGCTGCAAATCAGCATATATATTAGGTGCATCTCTTGACGCCTGCAGCATATATGGTGGCTTTGTTGTGTGTATGGGATGGTGCAGATAGAACTTTCTTGTCATTGCAGATGCAGTGAAGTCAGTACATGTATTCTGTTGCTAGTCAGAAAAAAGAAAGCAAAGCAAAGTGTTCTGCTTATATACCTCCCCATTCTTCTTCAAGTGGTCTCTGAATGGTTTACAGTTTAATTACAGTATGCAGGCTACACAGTGCCCCCCCAGCAAGCTGGTTACTCATTTTACCGACCTCGGAAGGATGGAAGGTGGAGTCAACTATGAGCCTGCTACCTGGCATTGAGCACAGTTTTACCTGCAGTACAGGCATTTAACCAGTTTTACCTGCAGTACACTGCGCCACAGGGCATGTAGATATGCAGGAATGCTCTCCCCCCCCCGCCCATCTTGTCTTTTCTGCATTGGTTTGATTTACTTTGTGTAGCACGTTTCTCTTTCACATGGTTGTGGTGGTAGAGTGAATTTATCTGATCAGTTTTTCATTGGGGCAATAATTGTCACAATAAATGCTGCTGGTACCCAACTTTAAGGATAGAGTGCTTTGTATACTGACATTTGATTGCTGTGGGCTTAGACAAAATGTCCCATAGGAATGAAGAGAAGTCATATGATGCAGGTTTTCTTTTGTGTTGTCAGAGCTGTGGTATGACGGCTTTCTGATTTCTCATGAATTCTCCAAACAGAATTATTGTCTTCTGCAGCAGTTCCAGTCATTTAAGCCCAAATGTCTAATACTTATATAATAGTTCAACCTTTACAGTATCTGTGGCATGGGCAATATTCATGTTGTTTTCTTTAGAATAGAAATGCAGCTGGATCTTGATTGCACATCTGTTTGTGTTGACAAGAATAACATATTACCTCTCTAGAACATCAGTGGCAGTTTGGAATGGCTGTAATGTTGGCCATAACTCTGGTTTCCCATGGCTCACTGAAAGAACAGTAAAGGTTTAATGAGGAAATCTTCTGTAGAAGAAAAAGATATATGTACTTGAATCTTAATACAAAAGTGGAACAGGTGATACCTTTAGGCTACAATAAAAATAACAAAACATTGCTAATATTTCGGAGGCAAAACCCTCTTCCTCGGAGCAGTACCAATAGGTAATAACATGGCAAAAGATGGATTTGCCAGGAGTTATTTCTTAGATGTTGAGTCCATGGCAAGATGGGGAAAAAGCCAGGCAGTTTACTTGAGGCACAGAGCTTGGATGTTCTTAGACTGCATCCAAATTGCTGGGAGGGAGGTGTTTTAATTGTCCCAGTCCTTCCAAAGAAATGTCACAGCTCTCAGGCTCTCACGTACACACATTCACACCTCTCCTCAATGTGACTTGTCCAGGCCAAAAGCCCCTGATTTGTCAGCGATGGGGGAGGGGGATTGGTGCAGAAGGCCCATGCATTTCATTTGAGGATTGGGATAAAATTTGGAAAAGTCCACTAAGTGTAGTCAATTGCATCAAATAAAAGCAAAGAGATTACCCAGTGTTGCAGTCTTGCTGAAAGTCCATTTGCCTCTTCTTTGTACTTAGAGGGAGGGGGCTCATTCCTGGTATCTCAGTATTTCCAATTGAAGCAAAACAAATTGAGCTGTGTAGCCATCCGTGGAAATATGAATATGCACAGACTATAAAGGAAATTGCAAGAATTGTGCAGTGCACTAAACTCCCATGTTCCTCCAGTATATAAAACTCTATTTTGAGCCCTACTGAAGCAAAAATTTAGAAAGCAGTCTGGAAGACCTTAAAAGAAAGTCCTCCATTCTCCACTCCTTGTTTGCTAAAATTCCTCTTCTTATCAAGTGCTAAATTGTACTATTGTTACCTGATAGCTTGATAATTGACATTCTTCATAGCCTTTACTAACAGCAAACCATTGTCACTTCGGTATCTGTATCCCCACCTTGTTATTCAGTCATGTGTAAATATGACAGGCATATAGTACCATCCACTGTTATCTTCTGGCAGTGTATGTTTCTCTTTAAGTCTCTCAAGCATGCATTAACAAAACAAAATAAGACAGCCTTACTATCTCCCAACTGTCTGCAACATGTTTGCAAGATAAGATGGGCAGATTGATTCATCATGGAATGCATTTAAGATAACATCTGCTTGAAAATATGTTGCATAGGGTTGATGTAGTAAATGATGTAGTAATAGAATGGGTCTCTCTATCTCTGCCTAAGTTCCAAGACTGTGGCCAAAATCCTGTTGCTTGGTATAGTGAACTGCCCTAGATGGCTCACTGAATCAGTCAGAATCTCATGAGTTAACTCTACTGTGAGCTCCCTTGATTCAAATGGGGCTACTCTAGCTGCAGCTTACTATGTTTTGCAAACAGAGTAAGGGCATTTGATTGGATGGAGTTTCTAGAGGAGTTTGTTTGTTTGTTTGCTTGTTGGTTTATATTTTTACTTATTAACTACCCAGCTTCCCTCAGGAACTCTGGGTGGTGTACAACAAATTATAAAACAAAACAACTAGACCCCCTCCAAAAAAAAAACAACAACCCACAAACAAAATAAATCAAAAAAGGATAAAATACAACAACAGCATCCATACAAACAAACAAAAACTCTGGCAGGAAAAGGCTGGTGTAGACAAACCAACTAAACTAAATATCGTCAACTCACCGTATCCCCATTGGTTCAGTGAGCTTCTTGTAGTGCAATTTGCTGTGCTAAGCAAGCAACAGGATTTCAGCCTATGAAACAAGTATCTGTGCTGTGATTTAGGTATCTGAGGGGATTTGAGGCATAAGTCTTATATATAATTTTATATATAAACAGTAATGTAGAGATGCCTAGAGGCACTCTAGGAAAACTATTACTGTATCTCAAACCCAACTGACAGCATCCTTTCTATTTGCTAGGTAAGATTAAATCATTGAGTGGCTGAACATGGTATTGCAGTGAGAGAGGAGGGAAAGTAATGGGTGAGTGGATTAAAAGCAGTGGTGTAGCGTGGTGGGTTACCAGCATTTGGGGCATGCAGGCTAGCGAAGCACCAGCTGCAGAGGGGCCCAGCTCTCCTCCCCCAGCATGCCACATTCCTTGAGGTCTCTGTGACCTCCCTGCCTTCATCGACAAGTGCCTGACACCCCACCCCACCCTATGCTGGAGGCTCTGGAGACCCGTGGACAAAGGACGGCACAAAGAGCCCAGGGGGAGAAGTTGTTCCCCCTTCTGATCAACCACCCAGCACATGGCACCCAGGGGTGACATGTGCTCCCTCAGAGCTCCACTCCAGCTAGCATCTTCCCTGGACTTCTTTGTGTGTGTGTATGTTGTGTCATTACAGTCGTGACCCACTCTTCGTGATCCCATGTCCATGGAGTTTTCTTGGCAGGAATACTGGAGTGGTTTGCCAGTTCTTACTCCAGGCGCCGACAGCACCTGGTATTCCCTGGTGCTCTCCCATCCAAGTACTAGACTTCTTTGTACAGTACCCCTAAATAATTTGCGGCTGGGGTGACCTGCCCCCCCACGATGCACACCATGTCACTGACTAAACGTTTTCTAGCCTTTATAGATTTGTTCATATGTGCTAGTTATTCTGTAGTATATCTTTTAAATGAATTTATTGTATTTTTGATGTGGACATTTTAAATCAGGTGGCTAGTGAATGAGTTTGACCAAACTTTCAGATGCTGGAATTGTCAAGGAATAGACAGTTATTGGAAGTGAAGACCTTCTGGGCAAGAAGATTTGGAGACACATGCACCGAAGTTGTACTGAGCAAGAGTGCCCTTTTTCATTTTAAAAATGAATGGACGAGATCTTTTTGATATTCAGATTAAATTAAATCTCCCAATTTTGTTGCTCTGTCCACACCTGTGGATACTGTTAATTAAAACATAAAATTATTTGGGCCACCATCTTTTTTTTAGTGGCTAGAAAGTGTGGATTTAAAAATGTAACAATATTGCATTTTACAGTATACTTGTTTTTTGCTTAAAAATAAATTTAACCAGAAAACAATTATAGTGATGATTTTTTAAAAAAAAAGTTTAAAAGACAAGAAGCATTGTAATGGTGCTTGCTGTCACAAAGGTTATAATGAAAACACACTGAGTTGTGATAGGTGGAAGAATTCTAATACTTTCAAATATATCCCTGCCCACAACAGAGCATCACTTTTCAAAAGAGGTAGAAAAATAGTTCAAGCTACCCTTGTGGAGATGGCTGTCATCTTTTGTTTTCATAAACGTGTTGGGCTTTCTCTAGCCTGAGGCTAGACCAGTGTTGGTGAACCTATGGCACAGGTGTCAAAGGTGTCACTCAGAGCCCTTTATGTGGGCACCCAACATCGCCCCTTCACAGACACCTGTATTCAGGTTAATTTGCTGTATTGGCACTTTGCAAAAAATTAGTGGGTTTTGAATCACAGTTTGGGCACTCGGTCTCTAAAAGGTTGAACACTGGGAGGATACATGTTGATGGAGATCAGATATTGGCTTCCAGGGGATTATCTGAAGAAAGTGAGGGAATAAAATTAAGTGGTTTTTACAGCAAATCTTTGTGGTGGAAATGTTTTTTGTTTTTGTTTCCTGGTCCACAGCCTTCCAAGTCCATAACTAAAACCTCTATTCTTCCTCAGGCACTGTAAACATATAATCTTGCTTGTATCTGTGCAAGTGCATTGATGTTACAGGGTTATGGCTGTGGAATGGCATTGGGTTCAGTGGTTACTATATTTCTGAGGTGAAGGGTGAATGGAGGTTGAACTATGGCTTTTGTGTGTGTGGTTTTTTTTTCTCTTTGGCTGGAGCTGCCCTTCTATAGCAATTTCCTCTCTACACTGTTCAGATGAATAGTGGCGTTCATGGAATTTCTGGCTTGCTTCATAGCTTCTGTTTATAGCACATTTCTGTTGGAGACTTGTATCTAAAGCACATTCTTCTAAGATTCTCGGGGTCTTTGCTTGAGGATGAGAAGGACTGTGTTCATGGAACAGACTAGACTTAACTAGGTTTTCTTTGGTAGGACCCTGATACTATGATTTTCTGTTAAGGAGAAGCAATTCAGCATAATCTTGTGCGTGTTGAAGGCAAATACCTTCTTTGATTTGCATCGAAGAGACAACCTTGAAGAGAGAAACCTTCACTTTGTTTTACTGAAATGATTTATTGGCAGCCTTTCAGCAAAAGCATTTAAAACAGCAAGATACAATGCAGACGAGAAAATTTAGAATTCAGCATTCAGTAGCAAATACTAATTTAAATTCTCACAATATTCAGGCAATTGATGAGTACTATATTTTTTGAGCATCTCTTGCTTGAAAATATTTTTCCTGGCTAGTAAAAATATTTAGGAACAAAAATAGTGTAACAACAAAAATAATATCCTTTAATACTTGATAGAATTGTGTTATTTCATGTCCAAATGAAAGTGGCAGACTGTATTGTTAATTTACGTGCTACGTCATTAATTAGTAACTTTTTGCCACCAAGGCTTGTATAACTTACACAAGAGTTGGTGGGCTATAGGATTCTGATCATCACTGGGCACCAAAAACAAATATGTGATGCAGAAATCTAATCTGATGCTAATCTGGCAAATTGTGTCCCTTTGTAGATTCTAGAGTGTTTGCTTGTCTCTGATGTCAGAATGCCATGTATGCTGAATACTGGAAGGACGTCTAGGGCAAGAAACAATTAAACCCCACCCTTCTGAGATGCTTTTAAATGGTCAACTGAGGAGAACCATCTCTTAACTGACAGCTGCTGCTTCAAATGGAGGGCGGATTAAATTTATGAGGTGGGAAGTTATTGGAATTTTGGAATGAATGGATTTAGCATGGGTGGAGCATAAATGTAACTTACTGTAGAGGTCGGTTCCTTTTGATTTGGGTGGTTGGTGTCTCGTTAACCTATCTTATGTAAGTGTAGCAGATGTATAATCTTTTCTTTCATCGGTTTTTCTACACTTAGTGTTCCTATTAATGGCAATGGGCAGGCTCTCTTGTGGTGTGTCACTTCAGTTGTTCAGTTTTACTGAGGCTCTGAATCAGAAAGGAGTATTTAAACACATGGGGTGGTAATCACATCTTAACCAGTGATAAAAAAGGGTGGGGGGGGGACTGGAGGGGCATGCAAGGTCACAGGAGGGGCCCAATAGCTACAGGCAAAGCAGCATAACTGCAGGATTAGTTGTGGCCTTGGTCCACTCTTCTGTAGACTCCATTTCCAGCTTCTAGATAAGGAAAATTCCTGTTGTGTTATTTGAGACATAGAATGGCTTGGCTAGCACAATGTGTTCTAGCAGAACCTGTTTTTGCAGACTACCGGTGAACCGTCAGAATTTGCATTTTCCCCAGGAGATGAAGGGTGAGTTTTCTGAAACTATTTTTCATAAAGTATCTCCATCTTGTGTCTTCTGTGGAGATATTTTGTCTTGGTGCTTTTAGTGGCTCCTTTTCTACACAAATGCCTGTTTTCCTGTCTGATATTGGTATACCTTGGTTCAGTGGTCCATTCAAATGGAGGCTACAGACACATAGATAGAAGTAGATTGAGACGAGGAAGAGCAGGAGCGAAGGAATTAGGAAAGGATCATCAAATGTAACAGTCAATGGAGGCCAAGACCAAGAGCATCCTCCCTCTTGGCATTTCTGGTCACCATGTTCAGGCATGAAAGCTGGATGGTAAAAACAAAGCTAAAGGAAAATAATGATTTATTTGAATGTGGTGCTGGAGGAGAGCTTTGCAGACACCCCATATAGCGAGAAAGACAAAAAGAGCAAATCAAGCCTGAAGTGTCTTTTGAGGGGAAAATGATTAAACTGGGGCTATCTTCCTTTGGGCACATGATGAGAAGGCAGGATTTTCTGGCAAAGACCATAACGCTGGGAAAGATGGAAGACAGCAGGAAAAGAGGAAGACTAAATAAGAAATACTGTAGGTTGACTCTCCAAAGGAAGTCATAAGCTTGACTTTACAAGAGCTGGGCCCGGCTGTTGAGGGCAAGATATTTGCTGACAGCTCATTCACAGATTCATTTAAAAAAAAACCAGAGGCAGATTGGCTGCATATAAGCAACAACAAATTGCTATTCTGTGATTTCCTCGCTTGCACATTATAACACATATCATGCGGTCCAATTATGGCCAATTGAGTTTTGGATTTGCTGTTGCTGCAACAAATGCACAGTTCATAGCACTCTTAAAAATATTGGCACACACTTTAAGGAAGCAACACGGCTACTTTGAAATTCTATGCGTGGAGAGGATTTATTCAGTGTGATTTAGCAGGGTAGAATAACAGACCAGGATTTAGGAGACCCAGTTTCGAATTCCACTTGACTATGAAAACTCGTTGGGATGGGTTAAAACTGGTAAAATCACTCTTTAAATATCTCACTTTCCTATTGGGCTCACTATAAATTGATTGCAATTTGATGGCACACAACACACGTCTTCTGGAAGGCAACTTTCACATATTATTCACAGTGTATCTGAGGACATTTGGAGGCATCCAAGCAATTGTCAGAAGTCATCTTGAATGCAAAACAGTAACATGAGAATCAGCCCTGAGTTTCTGGCTGTTTGTCAAATCAAGTGTCTTCTGGGCCTGAAGCAATTCACAAGGTTTTTTTTTGTCTTATTTTAGAAGCTGTATAAGTGACTCATTCTGTCTAGTGATCAGTCCAGAGTTAATATAGCTGCATCTCGTTATATAAGGCCGCTAATTACGCATATGGGGACACTTGCTTTGATTTCCTGCCGCTCTCCAAATAAATAGCTGAAGGAGTAAGTAAATGTCAGAAGTGATAAATGAATTGGATTGTTGTTCCGCTGGATCTAACTGTGCGTTGGGATGTGCCTGAAATAGAACAGTCTATATGGCCTGCTTCACCCTGACATGGCTATTTTAAGTGCTACACCATGTGGTTGGAACCATAGCCTTTCAGGTTCCATATTCTGAAGGACTGAGACAACAGCACGGTAAGAACTGCATTATTGTATGTACTGTACTTGAGAAATGATAATAGTAGATTGCATTAATGTTCGGAGAAACAGATCTTCCTTCCTACTGTGGTTTGATGAGCATGTGAAGATTTTGGTTCTCTATGATTGGGCTGCAGAGTAAACTCCTATACAGTAGTTGTATTTAGAACTCACATTGTAAACATAGAATGGAATTAACAATTGTGCTTTTTTGGCTAATCCAGGAATGAAATGGGTGTTAGATTAAAGAGTCTTTTCTCTTTTACTCAGGCATGTAGCATTGTTATTTAGATTTATGTTCTACTATTTCTTAAACTTTGTTATGTTTGCCCTGCTTTTCTCTGATCTTGAGTTAGTAGTATGCTTTTCCTTTTAGAGCTCTAGTTGAATTCACATTCTTCCTTTCCCTCTCCCCCACTTCGTTTTTCTCTCTTGCTTCTGTCTCCTTGGTGTCAAATTTTAGATAGTAGACTAAAAGAAGGTACTTCCCCTCTTGTACTTTCTCAAGGATCATGGACAATAATATCACTATATGAAATAACCATCACCACCACTACTACTCATGTTGATTACCAATAAAATTGTCAGGCACTTTTATACACAAGTCTAAAACCTTTCTAGTTAATTGTAATTTATCCAGATTGTATCAGAGTGATAGGAAAGGCATACATTTCTTGAACTTTCATCTGCAGGTGCAAGGTCTAAAAATAGTGAATAGACATGAATGTTTTGATCAATCTGTTTTACTGCCATGAACAGTTGATTGTACATGCCTTTGTCATAGGTTTAGCCAGATATTGAACAACTTTTTAAAGAAGTTGATCAAATGAAAGACAGATTAGAAGAAAGGCTGACTCAAGAAAGGAACTTGGAATGTTGGTTCTCAAACTTTTGTGAGGTTGTGTCTTGATTGACCGTCTTAAGCCTTATATCAGTGGTTCTCAACCTTCCTAATGCCGTGACCCTTTAATACAGTTCCTCATGTTGCGGTGACCCCTTGCCCTGCTTGGAAGAGGCCAAAAGCCTTCCCTCTACAGGCACCCTCAGCCAATCACAGCCTCTGGTGCCATTGACTGACATCCCCTCCAACCTATCAAGCTGTAACTCACTCTTTTCCCCCTTCCTCCCCCTCCAGACCCAAGCCGTTTGTGCCTTTTTCTTTACTGGCTCATGGTGACCCCTGTGAAATGGTCTTTCAACCCCCCCCCAGGGGTCCTGACCACCAGGTTGGGAACCACTGCCCTACATGCTCTTAAGCATTCCTAAGCTTGGCAAAAACAAATACCTAGTACAGGCATGTCCAAACTTCTACCCTCCTGATGTTTTGGACCACAACTCCCACAGTCCTTTGCCATATACTGTATTCTTTATTACTGTAAACCACCAAGAGTAGTCTTTGCGCTAGATGGCATGGTATACAAATCCAATAAATAAATAAATGGTCCAGGTCACCTCAATAATTGGAGGTTAGGCCATCCCTTCTTGCTGTACAATCTGCCGCTCAATTTGCACATGTAAGAATAGATGCTAGGAACGTATTAAAGGAAACTTGGGACCTGCACTATCTTAACAAAAGCTTGGGGGTATAAACTATTTGTCCTGTTCAATCTCCTGATGCATCATAACATTTAATGCCACTATTCAGAAGCTGTCTGTTGCAAATATTTAGGGATTGAGTCATAAACCAGATGCTTGACATGAGAAAGACCCCATTCCTAATTGTATCATTGGTGAAAATGATATTTAGACACAGGTTTCAGAGGGATTCCATAGTTAACCACGAAGAGATTGAGGGTGTAATCCAGTGGTGTCCAAACTTTGGCCATCCAGATGTTTCGGACCACAACTCCCACAGTCCTTTGCCATTTACAATCTAAACTTAGAATTCTGGGAGTTGTGGTCCAAAACATCAGGAGGGCCGAAGTTTGGACATGCCTGTATCTCAAACCTGTACACAGAATATAAAACTCATGTGGCTGTTCTCTCTTCTGGTTTTCCATCCAGCTGGGAAAGGATACTTGGGTCAATAGTGTTGCTGCTTAATGCCAGTTCACCGAATTAGAAGAAATGTATAATCGATTTGATAGCGATTTGATCTTGGACAAGCAAACTGTCTTTAAATGTGTAACTGAAACTCCTTTAGGTAGAAAGACAGTGTTACTAATAACTAATTTCTGTGTTCCTGGTCTGTTTTTGGATGCAGCAGCAGGCAAGATGGAGTCAGTAGTGAGGGATTTATGCAGAATCTGTTCCACTGTGGTGATATTATAGCTGGCAACAGAGCAGTGAGATGGAATTAGGATTCTGTTTATCTGTTCCACTGACCAGTTATCTCTCTGCCTGATTTAGGTGGGCTAGAAAGGGGTGTTGATTTTCCCCAATTTGACCATATTGCGGGCTTTTACCATTAAAGGGACAGATCAGTGTTTCATGGCAGCTATAGAGGCTATCTTTGATTCTGCCTCAGTGATTAAATGCCCTAGATGTGATGTCTGCTGGCCTTTGATGATGGTTGGTAGATAACTTGTTATGTAGTGATCTTGTCATAGAAAGACATTTGTTGTGACTTTTAACCTCTACAGAGTTGGGGGGACCTGCAAAAATGATTCACCCTTAGAGATGAAGGGACCAAAAGGATTCCTGAATGCTCTGGGGATTTTCCAACTGCCAGAGCTGGAAGTCTTGTTGACACCCTAGATGATTTGGATTCCTGCAACTGGTAAGAATGAATCTTCCCTTAGCTGTGTGTGTATACAGATTGTAGTCTTGAAGTGTTGCTATACCAATAGTTTACCTCAGGGTTCAGCTGGAAGCTCTTTTTTTAGCTCTGAAGTTTGTTTTTTATGACATACAGATATAAGAACCTTCGTTCATACCTTTATATATATAAATTAGCAATTTTGCATATAATGAGTACTTCGCTTCTTGGAGCTGTATTTGATGACAATTCAGAACCATTAAGTGTTATTGGGATATGTAATTTGGAGGTTATTGGGAGCATTGGGAGTACTGAGCATTTGCTTATTGAATCTGCCTGGCCATTTACCATGGAATGGGCTATGGCTGAAATTAATCGATCTTTCCTTGAGGGTCAGGTTCTCTGCCCACTCAAGAAGACAATAATTAGGCCTATACAGTACTTTAAAAACCAAATTTATTGCTGATAACATTAACAACTTCATACCCATTGCTAATATCCCATTTCTTGGTAAAGTAGTGGAGAGGGTGGTGGCCAATCAACTTCAGGCACTTTTGGAGGAGACCAATGCCCTTGATCCATTCCGGTCCAGCTTCATGGCATGGCATGGAAACGTCATTGGTCACTCTGCATGATGACCTGTTGAGGGAAGCTGACAGGGGCAATTCAGTACCTCTCTGCTGGTCCTTCTCAGTATCTCAGCACACTTCAGTACTGTCAGCCACAGTATAGTCCTGGGGACACTTGCCAGATTGGGGGTTGATGGCCTGGCACTGCTCCTTTCTGAAAGACCATCCTCAGAGAGTTTAGTCTGATGAACTAGTCTCTACCCCTTGGACTCTTAATTGTGGAGTTCCTCGGGGATCAGTCCTCTCCCCAATGCTATTGAACATCTATATGAGACCACTGGGACATGTCATCTGGTGATTTAGAGCTTCATGCCATCAATATGCTGATGATACGCAGCTCTCTCTCTCCTTCCATCCGTCTGCAGATGATGCCATTCCATGATGCGATCCGGAGCAGGAGGCATTCCTGGGGCCCTAGAGATGCACTGATCACGGGCCGATCGTGTTGGGGGGGGGCTCCGCTCACTTGTCCCTCCCTCCCCCTTTTTTTCCAAGTTGGCCTCCTCCTCCTCCTCCTCCTCCTCCTTCTTCTTGGACTGTGGTCCGGCCCCTAGTGGTGTCTGGGTGGTGGTGGACCGGCCCACTGTTTGAAAACCTTGAGGACCCCTGCACTAGAACAACTGTCTGCATCTTGCCACCCTCCAGACATCTTACACTACAATTCCATGATGCTTAGCCAGTGAGGTGAATGGCTGTGTTGGGAATGGTGGAGTTTTAGACCAGCATGTCTGGATGGCACCAAGTTGGAGAAAGCTGTTCTAGAATTTAATATTATTTTTGCAGTGTTTTCTTGGAGATAATTAGGATACTATACACATCTGCCTATAATATACTGCCAGTACTGTATTAAATAAATTTTAAGTCATTGCTTTAATGGTTAGGTAAATAGTTGTTTCAGCTTACCTACTTACAGTGTAATAGTAACATGCTCTGTTAAGTTTTAAAGGGTACTGTATGTTTGTCGGAAGAACAGGAAACAAGTTGGTAGTGTTGTCTGTTGACAGTATCTACTGTGAGGAAAAATTATTTCCAGCAGAGTTGTTTGACCATTGTTGACTCAATGTTCCTATAACAAGTCAAGCATGGCAATGAATATAATTGCATGTGAAATCAGCAGCTTGCAAGCTAGGTAGTGCAAGGTAATTTCCTTTAGCTTTTTGCAAAAGGCATAGCTATATTCTAGCTATATGGACCCCCTTATCCACTGATTCAGTTATCCATGGTTGGCAGAGGGAAAAAAAAATAATTCAGCAGCCACAAAGCAAACTGTAAAGCAAGCTGTTGTCACAAACAGCAGCGGTAAAGCAAACTATTGTCACAAATAGCATCTGTAAAGCAAGCTACTGTCACAAACAGCGGCCATAAAGCAAGCTACTGTCTCAAAACAGAAGTCATAAAGCAAGCTACTGTCAGGAAATAGCAGTTTGGAGGTGGGTGGGCAGATGTTCTCTCTTATCCACGGTTTTCATTATCCACGGGAAGGCCTAGAACCAGTCCCCAGTGAATACCTGGGTCCTACTGTAATCTAAAGCAGTCTTTGCAATCATGTAAAACAGGGGAGTCCAAATGTTTTGCAAAGAGGGCCAGATTTGTCGAGGTGAAAATGTGTGGGGGCTGACCGTTCAGCAGCATTTGGCCCCCGGACCAGACTTTAGACAAGTCTCTATGAAATGGAAGGAGAGGCAGAGGATGATGCAGCAATGGAACCAGGAGCAGGCAGGTTGGGCAGGTTCCTGGGGTGGTGGTGGGCAGAGGCAAGGAGGGCAGGCAAACCATAAAACTGCAAGCTGGCAAGGATGCGTGACAAGCTGAGCTGGTGGGGAGAAGAGGCCGCGGGCCACTCGAAATTTGAAAATGGGTCGCATTTGGCCCCCAGGCCTGACTTTGGACATGCCTGATGTAAAGAGTTGACCACTGCTGTTAGTATTTAGTCACAAAGTGAGAGCTGTTTCACTTTATATTCCTTTCCTAGGGTATTTGTGCGAGCCAACAAGGTGTAATAGATAGTGTCAGAATAGGGCTCAGAAGATCTGGGATCAAATCCGTGCTTGGCCATGACAACTCACTAAGGGATGGCACAAACTCCTTGAGCATTCCCCGTTTCTCAAAAAAAACTCATTCATCATCATAATCATGTGCCGTCGAGGCAATTCTGACATATGGCAATCCCTTTCAGGGTTTTCTGGGTAGAGCGGACTGAGAAGTGGTTTACCATTCCCTTCTTCTGGGGGTGCCCTGGGACTGTAGCTTGCCTAAGGCCACACAGGCTGGCTCCTACTCGTGGGAGGAACTCTGTTAACCATATTAGTGGCATTGTAAGTTGGAAGGGAGACAGGGCCATGGCAGCTCAGTGGGCTAGAGTGCTGAAATGTTGGCTGCAACGTTGGCAGCTCAGCGGTTCAAATCCTGGGTGCCACGCAGAGGAGCGGGCTCCCGCTGTTAACCCCAGCTCCTGCCAACCTACCAGTTCGAAAGCATGTAAATGCAAGTCGATAAATAGGTACTGCCGTAAAAAACAACAACGGGAAAGTAAACAGTGTTCTGTGCACAGAAATGCATTTAACCAGGCTGACCACATGGCCATGGACTTACACAACACTGGCTCTTTGGCTTGGAAACGGAGATGAGCGCTACCCCTAGAGTCAGACATGACTAGCACGCAAGTGCGGGGGGGGGAACCTTCCTTTACCTTTACCTTTTTTAAATTGGAAGGGACTTGGCAACACATAACAACAACAGAGCTAAATAGGAAACCTGTTTATGTTCATACAGAACACTGAAGTCTGCCATAAAGGCTAACATAACATCCCCCTGTAAAATCCCAAACTACTTTATCCTTGCATAAATTGTAAAAAGTGTGTTTGTATTGTGTGCAAGCTGCTTAAAAGGAAACTCTTAAAACTGTAGAATATGTTTTCTCAGGTTCCTTTTATGCAGGTCCCACAGCAATTACTTTCTGAAAGAAACTGAAGAAGCTGAAATTTCCCTCATTATTTCTTGCATTGTGAAGCTCTTTTGAACATTTTGGGAAAGTGTTATGCATTGTTAAGAAGAAATGGCTTTTGTGTGAAGCTATCTGGGACAACCAGGTCTTCCTCTTGGAATTCTCCTTAAACCCATTGCTAACTTTATTCCTTGAAAAAAAATTCCCTCTCCAAACAAAAATTCCCTATATTATTGACACCTCTTGCCCTTGCACTGTTTTCCTTGTTTCTTTTCATCAATAGTTTTCAATATATTGAACTTCTCAGCTGTCCATTTCTCCCCCTAACCACTTTTTCTAGCATATATTTTATACTTGCTTTCTCCTCTGCTAATTTTTAATTAACATCTATATTTGAATTTGTTAGACATGAAGATGACATTCCAGTTTCATTCTTTGATTTTTAAACAAAGGGGAGGGCATCAGATCTTGCCATCTTGCAAAATCTCATGTATACTAATTTAGCAGGCACTGTCTTTTGTCTGATACTCTACAGAAGGAAAAAAATTGCACATTCCTGTTTTGCTGGTCTTCCATAAGGCCATATGCTTAAAGAAAATATTTGCTATTATTTTAGAAAAACTGGATGTTTTTCCAGATGTTTCCAAGCATAGATTAGCTCTGTGTTTGTTGTCATAGGCAGGATAGTTAAAACAATAGCACATATTCTGTCATTTTATGAACACCCACATAGTTGAAATACTTGATAAGAATGTTCTGCAGTACTCGATCGAACTAAATGGCCAAGGACAACACAACTCCTGATTTTTCCTCCTGTTTGGATGCATCTCTATGGACAGCTATGCTAGCTGAAACCTTTGTGACTCCTAATTTTCTCATGTTGATTGCTTTTTTCAGCTTGCTTCTTTAACAACCTATCTGATTTAACAACCTACCTGGTTTTCTATTACTGATGCTTTGGGAAAGCCTTGTGTGTGAACCTCTAGATCAGTGGTGGAGAACCTTCGGCACTCCAGACGTTTTGGACCACAACTCCCAGAATTCTGAGCCTAGACTGCCAATGACAAAGGACTGTGGGAGTTGTGGTCCAAAACATCTGGAATGCCGAAGGTTCGCCACCATTGCACTAGATCGTAATGGTATAAGACAGTGGCTCCAACCTTGGGTAACCTAGGACTGCAAGTCTCAGGAGCTTTCACCACCAGCTCGCTCAGGTTTCTGGGAGTTACAGTCTAAGAGAGTGGTGGCGAACCTTTGGCACTCCAGATGTTTTGGACCACAACTCCCACAGTCCTTTGTCATTGGCAGACAGAATTCTGGGAGTTGTGGTTCAAAACGTCTGGAGTGCCGAAACTTCGCCACCACTGGTCTAAGAACACCTGGAGCACCCAAGTTTGTAAGCCACTGGTATAAGGGAATGTTTGCATGTAACAATAACTTTTAAATAAATAAATTTTAAAGGCAAATGCAAAATAAATAAATAATTATTTTTCCAGAAGTTTTTTAACTTATTGTGGGTCCTGATGGCAATTTTAGTGTAGTGTTTTAATGTATTGTGTTTATTGTGTTTGAATGTTTTATTGTTTGAATTTTATTGCAGTTGTGATGTTTTAATTATCTGAAATATTTATTTTGATTGTGAGATGCCCAGAGACCTTTGGGTAGGGGGTGGCATGGAAGCTAAATAAATAAATAAATAAATAAATAAATAAATAAATAAATAAATAAAGCTTGGCTAGATGCAACATTATTCTATTGTTTATTTTACTGTTTATTTAATTTGCATTGCTGTTTGTCTCTTATTTGCATTTATATAAACCGCCCAGAGTCCCTTCTGGGAAAAAAAAAAAAAATAAATAAATAAATAAATAAATAAATAAATAAATAAATAAATAAATAAATAAATATTGCAGCTTGTGGAGGTGAAATGCTGGAATTACAGTATATATCTATTTGTGGTTCTAAATTCACCATCATTGTGTTCTTTGAGGTAGATTTTGCTAGCAGCTCTTTCTTGTGGCATCATACTCCAAGATGAGAAGGAAATCTGGCTGTTGTGGTTGTGGGGTTGTATTCCTTTTTGATGGGTGTTGGGGGGTGAACTGAAGCCAAGCACCAGAAAAACCAATGAATGAGGCTGGTTCATGGTTCAGTTCATGACTCAGTTCAGGGATCCTGCTTTGTGAAAGCAAAATGAAGCACTGGACTTTTTAAATCCCGCCTGCCCAACCCCTTACCCAAATCGGGTTGTGAACCAAACCAAAAATCTGCTGGGTTCATTGGTTTTCCTAGTTCACAGTTTGGATCATGTCTGTCTCTAGTATTAATCTTAATACAGTTCAGTGGTACCTTGTATAAAGGAATCAATTCGTTCCAAATGAAATTATGTTAAGCAAATTTTCTTGTATACAAATTTCCCATAGGAATGCATTGAAAACAAAGTAATCCCTAATCGCGACTATTTTTATGTTATACGGATTCGCCACATAGGCGATTCTGTTAAGCAAATTTCCCCTATCTCCGGAATTTTCCAGAAATTTTTATGTTGTACAGATTTTATGTTATACAAACCATTTGTTATACGAGGGTCCACTGTATTTAATATCATGCTTTAGCTTTGATTGAATTCACCTTGAGAGTTTCTGACCTAAAAGTCTGTCTAGAAACAGTTAAAGCAGCTATAAAAGGTATAATAACTCTGTTTTGCAGCTTGAAATAACTATTGTTGCCTGTTGTACTATATGCTTTTGTTTGATGCCAATAAAGGTCTTGACTGGCTGACTGGCTGAAATAACTATTGATGGCAGCAACCTTCCTTGGAGCTTTCTTTATTACTCACTTTATTTGTTATTGTTACTGACTACTCTTACCAGAAGAGAAAGAAAAACATTTGAAGCATATTTGGCTTTATGGAGGATCCTACACAATATAATGGACCGATGGCATAGCTCTGTCAGTCGCACTAGGAATTTTAATGTCTGCTTCACACTTTTGTGATCCTTAATGCATAGTTATGTGCGCTCAAGTCATCTCCAGCTTATGACAACCTTATGAATAAACAGTCTCCAAAATGTCGTGTCTTCAGCAGCCCTGCTTAGCTTTTCTAAACTTAAAGCTCTGGTTTCTTTGATGTAATCCGTCTATCTCAGATTTGACCTACAGTGGTCCCCCGCCCTTTCGCGGTTCACATACTGCAGTCCCGCTATATCGCGGCACCGCAGTACCCGGAAAGGGCTTGAGCAAGGGGGGAAGGTTGGGGGCTTTGTAAACCTCCCCCCTTTCCCCAAGCTCCGGGCTCCAGCTGATTGGCGCTGGAGTGGGGAAACAAGGTTTATCTCCCCCACCCAGGCGCCAATCAGCTGGAGCCTGGAGCTTGCCTCTGGAGGTGCTGGCAAGCGGTGCGTGATGCCAAAAGGGCTTTCGGCTGCACAGCCGAGCACTCAGCTCCACGGCCGAGCACCCTTTTTAAAGATCACAAGCACCCCAGTTGTGGGAGCAAAGGATCCAAAAGCACGTACTTTAGTTGGGTTCATAGTTTTCTGAGTGTGGAAGTTTTATGAGTTAGTGAGTGTGGAATTCCATATTGTTAAAAAAAATGCTGTCATCTAAAATGGCAGACTTTATGCAGATCTGTATTGTATTCTGGATCTTACCTGATTTTGGACCTAAGCAGGCTCGGTCCTGGTTAGTACGTGGATGGGTGACCACCAGGGACTACCATGTGCTGTAGGCTCTTAGAGTAGGAACTGGCAGACTCCTCCAGTATTCCTGCCAAGAAAACACCATGGACATGGGGTCATGGAGAGTTGGTCACAACTATAATGACACGACACACACACATTGTATTCTGATGTCATTATAGCCCCCTTGCTTGTGTGAGCCAATGTTGTAGAGTGCCAGGAAGGATGTATGTTCCGTGGCTGCTACTCTCAGCAACAATAGACTCATGGTACTTAAAGTTTTCTCAGGAATAGATAGACTCATGGTACTTAACATTTTCTCAGCAATAGACTCATGGCAAATAAAGGGGAGAGGGAAGCACCTTCTTATTTAGAAAACAGTACATTAAAATGTGTTGTATAAAGCAGTGAACAATGAAGAAAAGGTTGGTAGTAGATGCGTTCCTGAACTCTTGACACTATGGCCTGTGTCCAATGGTGCCATTGCACTGGTGCGAGACTCATTTCATGCAAAACTGCCACCTTTTCAGAATTAGTGTCATGGTAGTAACTGGTGCCATTTTTGTGTCTGCTTGAATAAGGAGGTTAGAGAACAATGTCGATCAATAGATGGGCTATCTTTTTTCTCTACTCAACTACTGTTAAAATGGTTTGGGATTGTGACTAGTCCCTAATCTTTATTTGTGCAGTGGTTATGTGCTGCGTTGCCTATTTTCTCCTTAAATATTCTTCCTTACTACATTCTGTTCTCATTAGCCTGTTACATACTGTATGATTGCTTTCCAGCACCCAATCATTCTTTTAAAAAATGAACACGTGGTCTAGTATTCGTAGAAATGATTAAGATCTTGAAGGCAGTTGTAAGACGATCCAGATTCATTTCTCATTGGCCCTAATAAGGCATTCAAATAGAACGTTTGTTTGTTTTGTCTTTGCAGAGTTCTGTGGCTACAGACCAACATGGCTGGCAGCTCTGTAGCTCTGAAAGTGTAATGCCTCCACCCCCAGCTTGGAGGGACTGAGCGCTCACAAAAGGGAATGTTACGGTGGACAGTGCATTTGGAAGGTGGGCCCCGAAGAGTCAACCATGCTGCAGTGGCAGTCGGGCACAAAGTCTACTCTTTTGGTGGCTACTGTTCCGGTGAAGACTATGAAACTCTGCGACAGATTGATGTTCATGTATTTAATGCAGGTAAGAGCAACACTTGAGTCCCAAAGTTCTAAGAAGTTGGCATTCCAGTGGCGCTTGATGATCATGTCTGGCTGATATTAACATATTTCCTCTGTTTGGGGAGGAAATGTGTGCCCCCGTGGCTCAGTGGTTAAATGCCTGTACTGCAGCTAAAACTGTGCTCACGACCTGGGGTTCATTCCCAGGTAGCCGGTTCATGGTTGACTCAGCCTTCCATCCTTCCGAGGTCAGTAAAAAGAGTACCCAGCTTGCTGGGGTGGGGGGAATGTGTAGCCTCCATACTGTAATTAAACTGTAAGCCACCCAGAGACTACTTGAAGTGGGATGGGACGGTATAAAAGCAGAACACTTTTCTAAAAGGCAAAACCCACTTGCTGTGATAATAAATCCATTATCTTGAGAATAAGTTAAACCCAAACAGAAATTAATAATTTGAGGGGCAAATTAACCAGCCATTTCAGAGCAAAGCAAAGCAAAGCAAAGTGTTCTGCTTATATATCGCCCCATACCACTTCAAGTAGTCTCTGGGCAGTTTACAGTTTTAATTACAGTAATGCAGGCTACACATTGCCCCCGCAAGCTGGGTACTCATTTTACTGACCTCGGAAGGATGGAAGGCTGAGTCAACCATGAGCCTGCTACCTGGGATTAAACCCCAGACCGTGAGCACAGTTTTACCTGCAGTACAGGCATTTAACCACTGCGCCACGAGGCTCTTATACTTCACACATACTTTATATAAATTATACATGTATTTGCCAGGTTGGAGTTTGCTTGTTTGGTGCAGTAGTTTCATTTTGAATAGTAGGTAGTGTTTTCCAGGAAGAAACTTTTTTGACTTACATTCTTTCTGCCTAAGGTAATGAACTCATGTTATGACTGTCTTTGAAAAGGTACACTCCATGGAGTTACTGGCTAAAAACAAAATTGTATAAAACCGTCTCAGCACAAAACAATGGCATAATACATGCTAAAGTCATCATGGCTCCGTTAAACTAATCAAAATGGCACAAAAAGTATGCAGAGTAGAACGCAGGGAAGGAGAAGGACAGGATCTTAATTCTGGGTCTCACCAGTGATCATGGTGCTAGAGTGGTATATCCAGTAGACTCATTTACAGCCGGAAAATAAGAAACGTTCAGCCCTCCATCTTGAACAATACAAGATGCTACTCTAAATTGAAAAGCTACACCTCTTGATTGGCTAAAAATATAGTAGCACCCCTGTATCCACTGTTTCGCCATCTGTGGATTCAGTTACCTGCGGCTGGTGAGCAGCAGGTGGTGGGGGTGCTTGGGGCAAAAGCCGTGCTGCATGGCCTGGCCCTTCAAGCTGCCCCGGTGACAGACAGGGCAGTGCGATGGCACACACTCACTCCTCCCAGTCTGCTGCACTGTATTTCCCATAGGATGAAAAGGTACTTGCAGCTGCAGAGCTAAAAGGGACCCTATGGATAACTGAGTCCAACCCCTATCAAAGAAGCACAGTGGGGAATTGAACTTCCAGCCTCTGGCTTTGCAGCCAGATCCCTAAACCACCGAGCTATCCACTAGGTGAACAGGTGTTTGGCATTTCGCAGCCCTGCCTCCAGGGGGCACCCATTCAGAGGCTGCACCCTGCCTTCCCTGCCCCACCTTCTGGGAGCTGCCCATCTATAGTTGTGAACAGAGAGTCTTGACTGCAGTACTGCAGTTTAACCACAGAAGGCATTTCATAGACAAAGAGGATAGGTGGTTTGAGAGAGGGGTCAGGGAAGCCATTCATGTGAGTATTGAAAACCCCTCTCTCTACAAAGGTGGAGGGCTCAGGCACAGTCTACCTGCTACTAATCAGGCAGTCATTTCAACAATCCCCAGACAAATCAAAAATACTTCACACCTCTACCAGCAAAGGCCATAGCTAATGACTCATACTTAATGGGTGTTGGGAAGGTTAAAGGTGGGACTCTCACACACCTTAGGCCATTGTCCTCCTAATGAGCCTATTTAGGCCATTGTTCATCTTATGAGCCTATTTCAGACCAGGGTGACAGAAGGTCAAAGTGAACTATAAAATGGAGGACTCACAATTAGTTTTCCCCAAACTGATGAAGCTGTTTGGATGCACAGCGAAACGTTTCAGTCTCAGGAAAAGAAGTCCATGACTCAGCTTCCAGATAAATTCACCTGGATGACTGAGAATCTTAACAGACACATTTCATACTTAGCATTTACTTTATGCCAAATTAAGTTGCAACTAAAGTAGGTCCATTTGAATCAGCGGAGCTTACATAGAAGTTGTCTCACCAAACCTCAGTAATTCAGTGGCCTATTCTATTGTAATTTGCTACACTACTAAAGCAAAAGATTTCTGCCATTAATTACTTTTAAACAACTTGTAAATTAACTTGGAGAAAGAGATGGGAGAAATCCTTTTATTTTTATTCTTCCTGCATTGAGTAGGGGGTTGGGTTTGATGGCCTTATAGACCCCTTTCAACTTTATGATTCTATGATATATTCAGATATGCATGCCAACACAAAACAGTACAGTAGTAGCAAAGTGAAGTAAAGCAAAGTGGTCTGCTTATATACCACCCCATGCCACTTCAAGTAGTCTCTGGGTGGTTTTCAGTTTTTTAATTATAGTATGCAGGCTACACATTGCCCCACCAGCAAGCTGGGTACTCCATTTACCGACCTCGGAAGGCTGGAAGGCTGAGTGAACCTTGAGCCTGCTACCTGGGATTGAACCCCAGGTTGTGAGCACAGTTTTAGCTGCAGTACAGGCATTTAACCACTGCACCATGAGGCTCATAAGACGAATGCCCCTTAATGGAAAAACTCATGAGACAAATGAGATTTCCCAGATTAGGAAAACCACGTAAGATAAATATTTCCTGTGGGATGCCTCGCAAAACGAATTCAATGTGTTCCTGGGGGAACCGCGTTAAACCGCGTTTCGTAGAACGATTTTTTTATAAAACAAATTGACGCATAAAATGAATTAAATTCGTCTTAAGAGGCACCACTGTATTTGCATCTTAATGTGATGCACACAGGAAGATCTGGTATCGAGGAAAAAGTCACGTCTGTCAATTACCACATCATTTGCAGAACAAAATCAAAATTTAATGTCCCCGTTTTGTAGTCTTTGTCACGTTGATTCTGTCAGGTATGTCTCCTTTTGCTTCTGTCTCTCTAACAATGTTTTGTTTTTAGTTTGAGTGGGCCTAATGCTTAATTCGAGGCAGTGTATTTCAAATCAGGTCATTTTTGAACAGGTAGAAACAAAAGAGGTCAAAGAGATTCTTTACCATACGGGTTTCAGCTGAGCACGAGGAACAAGGAAACAAAGGTAGAATCTGTCAAGCAAGCTGCAGAACAGACTAGGTTTGAACTGAGCCCTGGGAGCAAATTCAGAGATGGGAAATCCAAGTGCAAATGTTCACTGAGCCGTGTAATGCTGTAGCTTTTGGCAGGTGTCCCAGCAACTGTTTTGTGAAAACAAACAATGGATTTGTAAGTTATCTGAAAACTGCTGCTTCAATTATTAATAACAGCCAGCACTCCTCTGTTGTGTGTGCACTGTATTGGATGGTTTGCCCTTTTGCTAACACCCCCATTCCATGTTTATAAATTATGAGCTTAACATTGTTTTAATGGACACAAAGTAGAATTTCAGAGTCCGTTCCTTTTTAAAGATTTTTTTATTTTATTATCATAAATAAAGGGTAAATTAGGGAAGAATAATTTGGGATACAGAAAAAGGGGGGATGCAGGTTGGGCAGAACACTTAATAATATCAGAGTCATCTTACAATTATTATAAAAGTTCAGTTCAGGCATATATGTACATATAAATAACCCAAACAGTTTTGGCTTTTGTCATATTTTCAATTTAACTTTGTCTTTTTTGTAACCACATATAAAACTTATCCCAACATTCCTGGTGTTTCACCTTCCGGTGTACCTCTAACCATTCTGACAATTTATCCATTTCTGCAGTCTCAAGAATTTTTGTTATCAACTCCTGTTCATTTGGTATTCCTGATTCTTTCCAATGTTTTGCAAAAACAATTCTCGCTGCTGTTATAATATTTTCTGATAGGTATTCATTTAAGTCAGTGGTTCTCAACCTGTGAGTCCCCAGATGTTCCTGGACTGCAACTCCCAGAAATCCTGGCCAGCTCAGCTAGTAATGAAGACTTCTGGGAGTTGCAGTCCAGGAGCATCTGGGGACCCACAGGTTGAGAACCACTGATTTAGGTCAGTGGAGGCGAACCTTTGGCACTCCAGATGTTTTGGACCACAACTCCCAGAATTCCAAGCCTAGATTGCCAATGACAAAAGACTATGGGAGTTGAGGTCCAAAACACTTGGAGTGCCACAGGTTCACCACCACTGCTTTAGGTTAAAAGCCCATCATTCTGTCATTAGGTTCGGATTGGTCATAGTGTTTTCTTTTGGCTTCTTTGCGCCAACAGAGAAGGCGGCATCTTGCCCCAAAAGCTAAATGTTTCAAGCGTCTTCCATTTTCTCTCAGTGACCTTAGCTTTTCTTACATTGCCCACGTTCTGTTTCTAAATAGTGCTAGGTTGCTTTTACTGCTTGTACACAATCCAAGCTTTTATAAAAGAGAATTGGATTTCTTCTATGGCTTGTTAAATGTGAGCAGCTGAATTGTCTTCCTTAATTAGATTTCCCTTAGTTTATAGCCACCGTTTGAAAGCAGGCAAGTGAAGTCATGCTCTCACATGCCCTTTTTACTCCCTTTCAGTCTCTCTACGCTGGACCAAGCTCCCTCCGGTATGGACAAACAGCAGGGACCATGTAAGGGAGATTCCCTACATGCGGTATGGACACTCTGCAGTGCTTATCGAGGACACCATCTACATTTGGGGCGGCCGTAATGACACCGAGGGAGCCTGCAATGTATTATATGCTTTTGATGTCAGTAAGTGTTGTTCTGCCCCAACACCCCTTTTTTCATGCATGGGGATTGTATTGAAAGGTTTGACGTTGCTTCCTGTTTAAACTGGAAACAGCAGCTGTGAAACACCTTATTCTAATGGATTATAAACTTTATCAATATATTTTATTTCTTGCCACATACAATTAACAGACATGACCATTCCGGATGACTCACACATCCAGCACCTCCATGGCTGATTCTTCTGGAAAGCTGTCTGTAGTGTAGAACAGGCGTGTCCAAACTTCGGCCCTCCTGATGTTTTGGACCACAACTCCCAGAATTCTCAGCTTAGATTGCCAGTGACAAAGGACTGTGGGAGATGCAGTCCAAAACATCTGGAGGGCTTTGCCTGGTGTAGAGAAAAGCTGTAGGTCAGGCATGTCCAAACTTCGGCCCTCCTAATGTTTTCAACCACAACTCCTAGAATTCTAAGCTTAGATTGCCAGTGGCAAAGGACTGTGGGAATTGTAGTCTAAAACATCGGGAGGGCCAAAGTTTGGACATGCCTGCTGTAGGTACTGTAGGAAGTAGGCAAGGAAGGGGCTGCTGCAGAGAGCGGGATCCCAAATATGACAAAATAGATTATTAGCTTTCCAGCTGTGTTTTATCAGTCCCTGAATACAGAGGAAGGGATTAAGGGTACAGATGGAGATCAGTAAGCAAAAATAAGACAGTATACCACAGGTAGGCACAAACCTATACACGTGGCATACTAGAAGAAGAAGGATCTTATGGAGAATGTAGGAAAAAACATGGAGCTGGTGAATGATCTGGAAAGACTGGGTAATGTTGCACTGGTGGAGCTAAACAGTGCACTCTCTGTGGCTGATCAAAACCATGGATAGTAGAATAGAGACCTCCAGAGTGAACATGATTACAGAATCATCTTCAGAGAGTGTTTATAGATGGTTCATTCTGAAACTAGGAGGAAGTCACAAGCATAGAACCAAGGGGCTCCAGTCCTGGGCCCAATGATCTTCACAGTATTAGTATTAATGATTTAGATGGTAAGGTGTAGGGAATGCTTAACCAATTTGTGAATGGTACTAAATTTTTTTTGGGGGGGGAGGCTAGTAAATACCTTGAAAGTTAAAAACAAAATCCAAAGAGAATTTTCGATAAGCTCGAGCATTAGGCTGAAAACAATACAATGACTTTTAACAAGGTAAGAGCAAAATCCTGTGCCTAGGAATAGCAAACCAAATGTGGAGTTAAAAGATGGGGGTACGTGGAATTGTAGATCAGGCTGAGAGGAGGGCAACAAGGGAACTGGAAATTAAGCCTTGTGATGAAATACTGAAAGCACTGGGCATGTTTAGCCTTGGGAAAAGAGGACAGGGAGATAACATTTTTCAAATACTTTAAGTCTTGTCATATTGAGGAGGGACAATATCTGTTCTCAGTCATTCCACAGTGCATGGAACATGATAATAGGTTCAAATTACAGGAAGCCAGAATTTGGCTAAATATCAGGAAAAGTTTCCTAACTGTTGAGGCAACACAGCAATGGAACCAATTACCTCAGGAGGTGGTGACTGCTGAAACATTGGAGAAAGCTAGACAGCGACCTGTCGGATATGCTTTAACTTGGATTCCTGCATTGATTAGGAGATTGGGTTTATTGGCCTCAGAGGCCCCTTCCAACTCCACTATGCTCTATGAGAACAATAAAAGGTGCCATCTAGAGGCAAGCTAGGTCCTGTAATTTTTTTTCCATCTCCCCGTCAATGATGAGAAAGATTATTATAGCCTTGCATTAAAATATAAGCAGAATCTTTTATCAGAATGTCCTTTTAAGATGCCACGTTCAGGGCAGGCCGGCTGTATAGTGCAATTACAGGCTGCCAAGTATTAATCAGGACCGCAAAAGGCAATAGACTTGGCCCAAAGGTAACAATAATAATTATACACATTTCTAAAAGGTAGTGAGGCTTTTCTGTGTGTTTTCTATTCCTTTTTAAAAATATTTTTATTCAGAATTTTTCAAAGGAGTAAAAACAATTCATGAATCTTCTCAGCATATCTCGGTGTGCTTTCTGACAGTTAATTGAATTACAATTGTTTACATCAGTGTTCCCCAACCCCCGGGCCGCGGACCGGTGCCGGTCCGTGGATGAATCGGCACAAATTTGTCCCGCCCCGCCCCGCCGCAATCAATGCCGCCGTGACCCCGCCGCCGCCGCAACAAGGCATGCCGCCGCCGCCAAAATCGCCCCTGCTCCATATTATACGACCCCACAAGGCACAATCGCCCCGCATCGCCCCGTCCCATTCGCATCGCCCCCGCCCCGCCAGAAAGAAAGAAAGAAAGAAAGTAAGGAGGGAGGGAGGGAGGGAGGGAGAAAGAAAGAAAGAAAGAAAGAAAGAAAGAAAGAAAGAAAGAAAGAAAGAAAGAAAGAAAGAAAGAAAGAAAGAGAAAGGAGGGAGGGAGGGAGGGGGGAAGAAAAGGGAAAGAAAGAAAGAAAGAAAGAAGGGAGGGAGGGAGAAAGAAAGAAAGAAAGAAAGAAAGAAAGAAAGAAAGAAAGGGGGAGAAGGAGGAAGGGAGAGAGAGAGAGAAAGAAAAAGAAAGAAGGGAGAAAGGAAGGGAGGGAGGAAGGAGAGGAAGAGGAAGGAACAAAGAAAGAAAGAAAGAAAGAAGGAGGGAGAAGGAGGAAGGGAGGAAGAAAGTAAGTAAGTAAAGGAAGGAGGGAGGGAAAGAAAAAGAAAGGGAGAGAAGGAGTGAGGGAGAGAGAGGAAGAACGAAAGAAGGGGGAGGAAGGAAGAAAGAAAGAAAATGAGGAAGAAAGGAAGAAAAAGAAAGGGAGGGAGGGAGGGAAGGAAGGAAATAAAGAAAGAAAGAAGGGAGAGGAGAAGAGAGAGGAAGAAAGAAAAAAGAAAAGGGGGAAAAAGAAGAAGAAAGGAGAGTGGGAGGGAAGGAAGGAGAGGAGGAGGGAGGGAGAAAGAAAGAAAGAAAGAAAGAAAGAAAGAAAATGAGGAAGGAAGGAAAGAAAGAAGGGAAGGAAGGAGGTAGAGTGGGAGGGAAGGAAGGAAGGAAAGAGGGAGGGAGAGAAATAAAGAAAAAAGAAAGAAGGGAGAGGGAGGGAGGGAGAGAAAGAAAGAAAGAAGGGAGAGAAAGAGGAAGGAAGGAAGGAAGGAAGGAAGGAGAGTGGGAGGAAAGAAAGAAAGAGGGAAGAAGGGAGAGAAAGAAAGAAAGAAAGAGAAAGAAAGGAGGGAGGGAGGGAGAAAGAAAAGGGAAAGAAAGAAAGAAAGTAAGGAGGGAGGGAGGGAGGCCTCATGTCAAGGAATGAGGATCTCACGGCGGCTGGATAGCCCCGGGGGAAATGCGAGGAAGTAAATCAAGGACTCATCGCACAACACTGGCTCTTCGGCTTGAGTACAGAGATGAGCACCGCCCTAGAGTGGGAAACGAGTTAATGTGCATCATGGGGGCATTTACATTTTTTATCTTATTAAATCAAAACAAGCGGGCCAGGGAAAATTATCAAGCATTTACCGGTCCACGGTGATAAAAAGGTTGGGGAGCACTGGTTTACATTATATACACAAATTTAAACAGATTCATATATTTTGTAATTTGCAATCGCATTCATCTCCCCATGTAATTCTTCTCTACTTCCCCCCTTTCTATTATCTAACCAAATATAAAATTTGTCCCATACACATACAAATTTACTTTCCTCCTTCTCTCTTATTTTGTAAGTCAATTTATCCATTTCAGCACATTTCTTAATTATCACCTCATTTGGACATTTCTCTGCTTTCCATCATTGAGCTTCTATTCATTTTATTAATTACATTTATACATTGTCTTTCTAGCAAGAAATGACAGTCAGTGTGGCAGTGAGTCATAAAATCAAATAAATATAAACATTAACATGGAAGTTGAAGATTTGGGAGTAGAAAGCAACGCAGTCGAGGGAACAAGCAGCTTAGATGCTCAAGGTCTTCCTGCCTAACAATTTTCTGCCTGTGAGCAGAAGGGGAACAGGAAGGTGGCCAGAACAGCTTCTTTTGACGGAGCTGGAAGCCTGGGAAGCAGTCACTGAGAAAAAAACTCCTTTTGGAGGCCTTCCATTGACCGTCGAATTCTGAATCATGATATGTCCCAGAAAAATGGTAGAGCTGGTGCATGTAGTAACTCTTTTTTGCCTTGAGATTTCCAATTTTCACCATTGCAGTTAAGTACAGTAGGACCCCTGTATCCGCTGATTCACTAACCACTCTCCCAACCCTCAGTTTGAGTAGATATCCTCTAGTTCTGGTATTTTGTGAGCTGTATCTAAAAAAATCAAAATAAATAAATAAATAAAAACAATTTAAAAATTGTAAGTAGAGCAGACGGCATCGGAAATTTGTAAGGGAGCAGTTAAAACGCCAATGGTTTTCCGCTCTTAAGTCGAATTGCTCATAAGTAGAACCGCTCATAAGTAGAGGTACCACTGTATATATCTAGACATATAGCTATCAATAAAATAAATTTAAAAGTTGGAACAATTCTACATTACTCGTTTAGGCAGCATTCTTTTAATTGATATCTGGAGCTGATAGGAAATAATGTAAAATTTAAAACAGACTGTATATTCTCTTTCCAATTAAAAACTGCTTTTCAGAGATGTTGATTTGCATGTAACATAGGCAGGGCTACAACTAGGGAGGGGGGACAGGTGTGACACCTACCCCAAGTGCCATCATGGGGGGAGCAAATAAAATGAATTGTACTCTGTATTATTTCATGTTTGTTCCAGGTGACACACATCCTAGTTGTGGGCCTCAGCATAGAAAGGGTAACAAACACATGCCTGTTTGCCCAATTATGATGCATATTTAGCAATATTGGTGTTTTTGACTAGTTTTTTTTTATGTGACTTGCTAGCAGACCCCTCTCCATAAGGAAGGGTGGGATATAAATCAAAGAAAAATACTGTTTTTGAAGACTGCCCTTGATAAAATATGTGGTTGCTTTCTTTCCCAAGTTGTGTTTGCATGCTTCTGAAAGTCTTGGGTGTGTACCAGAAGAATGAGGTTATGGGAGGAGAAAAAAATATTTTTGGCTTGTAAACCACTGAATGTCAGCTTAGCTCCTTTTGGCCCACCAGATGTCGCTAAACATCAACACTCATCAGCCCATGCCAGCATAAACCAGTCTTGAGATCTGATGGGAATTACCTCCAATAACATCTGGCAAGTCACCAGTCACAGATCACAGCCTTAAATGAAACAGAATCCATTCAGGCATCATATTTTATCTTATGGAGCTGCTCCAAACAATAGCCGCCACATCTAAAACCATAACACAGGGAAGACTCGTAGCATATCTTATCTGTTTGTAAGGAAAACACCTTATGTCCAAACTTCAGCCCTCCTGATGTTTTGGACCGCAACTCCCAGAATTCTAAACTTAGATTGCCAGTGGCAAAGGACTGTGGGAGTTGCGGTCCAAAACATCTGTAGGGGCGAAGTTTGGACATGCCAGCAGTGCGATCTTTTTGGTGTTCAGGCTGTAGACATGGGACTGGGTGACGAGAGCATTCTCTGCAAATTAGTCATAACAAGGAAAAAAATAAAAAAATATCTGTCTAAACCACCCGTCTGATAAGAGACGGGACTAAGCTGCGTGTGCTTGGGCTACCTTTCCAGAGCTAGTTTATTTAAAAACACACACACATATTTGCTTTCTCAGTCTCTTGAGATTCAAGCAGGGGCAAAAGCTACTTAGCTTTGGAGGCCTGCCAAACTGATTTCGCATTTGCTACTTGGGAGCGCCTGGAAAGCTGCAAAAGAGCTACGGTTGCCCAGAGTCCTCGGTGGCCTTGCATGTACTTTCTGGGGCCATTTCCTGCCATCCCTGGAAAGCAGGCCGGCTAATCCTCCTCCTGTCAAGGGAAAAGGTGGAATCCCTTTGGCATGAGTCACGTCCCGGCTAGACAAAACCCTGAGGGACAAAGTTCTGTGGGACATTGTCCTCCGCTGGCATCCAAATGCCATCCCGATGAGATGCACGGCTCACTCGCGCCGCTCTCCCGTTTCATGTGTTACTTTTGGCCGAGGTCTTTAAGGGGATAACGCCTGACTGGGCTTAGTAGAATCCAGGCATGGCCGGCCGCCCACTACTAGGAGCAAGGCTCGTTTTCCCTTGGTGCTAATCATCATCTCCACAGAGTTCACGTTGACCTTGCATGGGGCTCGAGCACATTCAATTCCTGGGTGTCCGGATGGCCGGCTGTGGATGGAAGCCAGCCAGTGGGAGGATCTTGATGGGGGATAGTTTTGAACTGGCCACTCGGTCACTGCTTCCTTTAATCCACACTGAAGCTGGCGGCCAACTGGGGTTAGGGAACCTCCTTCTGATCCAAAGATGATCAGTCCCTGTTTTTTTTTCATGTAGGCTTTCAAAACAGGTGTCTAGTTAAACTGTGCAATAGTGCCCTAAGTAAAGAAGTCCCCCCACCCCCCAAAGTCCATGAGAAATGCTCCTTAAAAAATTAATCACTTTGGGAACAGACATGTCCAAACTTCATCCCACCTGATGTTTTGGACCACAACTCCCAGAATGCTAAGCTTAGATTGCCAATGGCAAAGGCCTGTGGGAGTTGCAGTCCAAAATACCTGGAGGGGACGAAGTTTAGACATGCCTGGTAGGATAATAGTGAAGCGTCACTGGGTGGGGTGGGGGAGCTTTGCAGAATGTTTCTGGAGCGAACAGGTAGCTTCCAGATATCCATAAATGGCTTTTTGTCAGCTCAGAAAGTTTGAAACCCTGCCTAAGGACCTTCATGGACCTTTATAGGCCTCTGGGGGAATCAGAAGTCTGCGTTTGTCATTAACGCTTGCATTGGTCTCAGAAAAAGTTATGCATTGCAATCTTGAACCTGTGACTTTTGCAGAATTAGCATGAAGATCTAGCTGCCTTCTTACAAAGGGAGATCAATGTTGTTATGTGTAGAACAATTTCCCCCCTGCAGGCGATGTCTTTTGTCATTCAGTTTTGAGCGTACTGTTTGAAGTATACTAGCAACAGTTAACCTTCCTCTGTTTTTTTTAACCATGTTAGACACGCACAATTGGTTCACACCAAAAGTTTCTGGACTGGTCCCAGGAGCAAGGGACGGACATTCGGCTTGCGTATTGGATAAGAGCATGTACATCTTTGGAGGATATGAGCAATTGGTAGGTTTTCCTATCACGATGGTCTGTTCTGTTTCAAGACCTTGTGCATTTCTAAGGTCATGTGAGGAGGCATCCAAGACCTCGTTGCTCAAGCAGCTCTTGTTTTCACGGGGGTACTCTCAGATACGTGGTTGCATGCTTGCACAAAGAGGGGGTGACGGCACATATGTTTGTTCTAAATCGATGTGGACAGCACACTGGCATTTAAATAAATCAACCTGGGATGTAAATACATTACTCTGGCATTTAAATCTTGACCATGGAACACACAGAAATGCCTGTACTGCAGCTAAAATGTGCTCACGGCCCAGGGTTCAATCCCAGGTAGCCAGCTCATGGTTGACTCAGCTTTCTATCCTTCCAAGGTCGGTAAAATGAGTACCTAGCTTGCTGGGGGGAGGGCAATGTGTAGCCTGCATAATTAAACTGTAAACCATCCAGAGAGTGCTTGAAATGCTATGGAGCGGTATATAAGCAGAACGCTTTGCTTTTGCTTTGAAGTTATTCTGGGGAGATGCATTTCAAATGTCCACATATCATATCCCCTCCCTTTCCTCTCCCTGCCATTTTCATTTTTCATCAACACTCACATCTTTTTTTATGTTCAGCAAGTAAAAGAGCACTAGAGTGCTTATTTTAAAATTATAGTATTGAACTAGGAAACCCCCTTTTAAAAAATACAGTTTACAAATAGTATTGCATCATAGTTCTTACCAGGCAAGAAAAAGGGGGTTTCACTCCTATGCCACACACCCTGGTCTGTGCATCCCGATCAGCGATGCAGTATGGTCATATTTAAACTGCCCCTTAAGGATAAATAGAGGGGTTTACACCAGCCAAAAGCAAGATAAAGTAAGTGGAAACGATACCAGAAAAGTGCCATAAGCCATGGCAAACCATCAAAATTTGGTCCATATGTCTTGGTCCCATTTCCAGTGATTGCACATGCTGGAAACAAACCAAACTAGAGGAACCTATTTGCTCCAAAATGGTAGAAATCCCTGACAAGGGTTCAGAAAAGTACAGGGCACTCTGGCGGATGGACGTGTTTGCTCTAGCAATTAGTATATACTGTAATCTGATTGTCGGGGGGGGGAGCAAACCCACCTGTCTCTGCGGTGCACCAAACACTGAGACAAAGAACCATCTGATCAAGCCATTAGTTGAGTGGGATTGGTTCCCAAGTAGTTAACTCTTAAGGTATAATCTACATCTTTTCTGATGGGCTGCACACATTTATAGCTCAAAACTGATTACTGGTAATATTTGGGTGTTCACCTCTGCATCTCCCCCTTGAAGAGCAACCTCTTGCAACCCTGGGATTGTACAGATTCCTGAAACAATAATCCAGTTATTATTTCAGCATGTAGAATGTCCATCGTTCTTCTTCCATTTATTGAAAGGAACCCGTTGTCTTGGTTCTCCACTCAGGTAACCGAGTCATTGGGAGGGAGCACTTGCTGGCTCACCCGTATCCACCAGATGAGTCTGCGACTGGGGCAGAGCTTTGTGGCCTGTCTAATGTCTAATATACTTCCTAGTCCTGCCTAGACGCCCTCAGCACATCTGATCTCGCCTGATTTCAGAAGCTAAGCAGGGTCCGCCCTGGTTAGTACTTGGATGGGTGACCGCCAGGGAATACCAGATGCTGTAGGTGCCTGGAGTAGGAACTGGCAAGTCACTACACTAGTATTCCTGCCAAGAAAACTCCATGAAGTCGGTCACGACTGTAACGATGCAACACACACAGTATATTTCCTGTTAAGATAGGAGTCATGTGCTGATTTAAGTCCATTTGCGATGGCTCTGTCACAGTAGTTGAAGTCTGTGAGGCAGGGACTGAACCAACATAGAAGATGGCCTTGAGGTTTAAGGGACAGGTTCAGTCCAAGCCATTCTCTCTCCCTCTTATCAATAGATCGAGTTCCAATAATCCGGGAGGCCTTTGCAGGTTGCTTCTAATTGTGCATTCCTCTCAGAATTATTATCGCTTGCGGCTCCTCTGGCCTGTCTTATTGAATGTTTAACAACTCCCACTGAAATTAATGAGAGTAACTTCCACAGTACATATTTTCAAAATGAAGGAGACGGGGCAGACTTTGCCATTTGACGCCTGCGCTAGGAACCCATGGATATTACTGCAAATGATGGCTTTAATATCTTTGCTTCCTTTTTTTCTGCCTCTATAGTGGAGATGTTTTATGACAGCAGGTATCGGTAGCAAAGCCCACGAGGCTTGTAATTCCGTATTCAGTATGGGCTTTGGATAGCATGCAGCAATGTGAGTAAGTGCGACTGAATAGCTACTTAGGTTCCTCAGTCATCCCTTTTAGTTCCGTGAATGCATTTTCACTCCTTGGGGAAATCCTGAGGAATTAACATTTTGTAGAGTCTTCATTGCTGGAGAACAAGGTGACCGTCGCCTTCTTGAGGAACCCATGGTGCAATCAGTCGTTCTAATTTTGGCATGCCCGTTAGCTGATTGATTGCTATTTCTTTCAGGCGGATTGTTTTTCAAACGACATCCACAAACTGGATAGCAGCAATATGACATGGAGTCTGATTTGCACTAAGGCAAGTATTGCAGTCAATGCATATTGATCTTCTGTGCCTGAGGCTCCCTTTCCTGCCTAACCTTTGGTCACCTTGCTTTGAAGTCAAGAACGTTGTGTGCATTCATGCCCCACCTCTTTCCATATTTTCTACAGTAGGGCCCGTTATCTGCTGAGGATTGATTCCAGGCTTTCCTGTGGATAATGAAAACCGTAGATAAGAGAGAACACCAGAAAGCCCCAAAACTTGTGTTTTGTGACAGTAGCTTGCTTTGCGGCTGCTGAATTATTTATTTAATTTTTTCCCCTGCCATCCGTGGATAACTGAATCAGTGGATAATGAATCAGTGGATACTTGGGTCCTACTGTACTCCAAATGTAAATGTATGATTGCACCATTTGTGCAGGTCACATGTTGGACCACAATTGTGTGGTCCAGTGTGAGGTATTTCCTGGTGTTCAGGGGCCATACAGGCAGTAGCACACCGCCTTGACCCCACGTCAGATCTCTACCAATTTGGGGGCCAGATTTGAGTGATTCCCTGACTGGTGGAAAGGTCACTTTAAAAGAGATTGCTTGTAGCACCATACCATGTGTCTTCATCCACAATTAATTTGATCACACCTGAATTTCAAACCCCTCTTCGACTTACTTAACAAGACTCTTATTTCAGGGCACCCCAGCTCGTTGGAGAGATTTCCACTCAGCCACCATAATTGGGACAAAGATGTATGTGTTTGGAGGAAGAGCAGATCGCTTTGGGCCATTTCACTCCAACAATGAGATCTACTGTAATCGCATCAAAGTCTTCGACACAGACACAAACTCTTGGCTGGACTCCGCTCCTACGCCCATTCTCCCTGAAGGCAGAAGGAGCCACTCGGCATGTAAGCTATCATGACACTTGATAGATCGTGAGCAGCTTGAGGCATGAACTTGGCAGGTCAGGCAAACATCTTCAAAAGGTCATCCTCTCTCCCCACCCACCCCGCTTTTAGAGTAAGTGAGAAAAACCAAGGAGGAAATCTGTAAGGCTGGTCTTCCCTATACTTTCCTCTTTCATCTAAAACCCATCTCTTATGGGAAAGGTATTTGTCAAGAGGTAAAGATCGACAAGCTGACACTGTGAGTCAGTTTCTTATCATGTTCTCCCCTCACCCAGTTTCTTAACCCAGTGTTTTTCAACCTTTTTTGGGCAAAGGCACACTTGTTTCATGAAAAAAATCACGAGGCACACCACCATTAGAGTGCTGGTCTCCGTCCGTCTCCTCCTGCATCGGTTCCTTTTGGTGACTCGAGTCGCGACGTCTTCTTCTCTCCGCTCTCCCTGTGCTCGGTGGCGGGAAGGAAGTCGGAAGATGATGTCCTCTGTGATAGGTCCAGGCTGGAGTCTTGACCACTCACAGCCCGGACATCAGAAAAGTGGAGGGTGTCCCCTGAGAGATGGCGCCCCTGCTGGAGGGTGGGGTCAAAAACCCCACTCCTTCACACCCAGGACACAGTCCAGCGCCCGCCTAGTGGGCGAAAATTCGACATTGTTTTTTTAAAATCTTTTGAATTTTTCAATTTTTCCAACGGCACACCAGGCAACATCTCGCGGCACACTAGTGTGCCACGGAACAGTGGTTGAAAAACACTGTCTTAACCTATCGTCATTTTAAGCAAATTTCGTCCTAGAGATAGGAGGGGAGTGACGTAACTAAACACCCTTGCAATAAGAACGGTTATGAAACAGCTGCATTGTAGAAAAATCTGACATGCCTTTTCCCATGTTCCATACAGTTGGCTACAACGGAGAGCTGTACATATTTGGCGGATACAATGCACGTCTGAACAGGCACTTCCACGATCTTTGGAAATTTGATCCAGGTATTTTGATGAGGCTGCTTTCTATTACTGGTATTTCAAGAATCTCGAAGAACCTCTGTTCTCAGCAGCAGCTATACCCTGGCACTTCTTACTTATATTTATATATTTATATTTATCTACCACCCAACTTTCTGAAGGAACTCTGGGTGGTTCACAACAAGAGAATCCATACAGTTCAGCTATATAAACAAATGTGAAACAAACCCAATCGATCAGAACATTAAAATTCCTGTAGTTTCTGTATGTTTTGTATGGTATGTATACATAGTGTGTTGTTCACAAACATGTAAATAGAGGTTCTGTTAGTAGCAGCAGACAGAGGTCAACAGTCAGAGAATTGGTTTACATTATTAACTGAAGTGACTGTTTATCCCAACAGTTTGAGGCCTGCTCCCCAAATGATCACACGCGACTGGTGAAGAAGTGTCTGCAGCTAATCCCCAGAAAGCTCTCAGAATTTTTGGAGTGTGCACTTTATGGTTCACAAGGCATGCAAGACAATTAGGTTATTACTTATGACGGTTTCAAATGGGGATCATTCTGAGCTTGCAGTCTATGCCTGTGTTTCTCCTGGTTTTCCCCCCTTGTAGCAGCAACATCGTATTTTTTGTGACTCATGTGGCATCTATCTGAACACATGTGATTATAGAGTGCCAGTATTGTAAGTACCACGAGTCTGGCCGTGCAGCAATTAAGGGCTGATCTATGGATTTTAGCTTGGATGGATCAGTTGGTCGCTAAGAGATTTATGCTTAATACATGAAAAGTACTTCCATTTGCAGTTGCTCTTCAGTACTAGAATCATAATGCGGTGTGGCGTGCAACCATTAACTGCCTAGAGAGCAGTGGTTCTCAACCTGTGGGTCCTCAGATGTTCCTGGACTGCAACTCCCAGAAACCACTTCCAGCACAGCAAGTGGTGGAGGCTTCTGGGAGTTGCAGTCAAGGAACATCTGGGGACCCACAGGTTGAGAAACACTGCCCTGGGGAGGGGGGAGATGCTGAGGAATCTAGCTTTATCCAGGAAATTTGTTCACAGCTGATACAGTGGTGGCAAACCTTTGGCACCAGATGTTTTGGACCACAACTCCCAGAATTCCAAACCTGTATTGCTAATGACAAAGGACTGTGGGAGTTGTGCTTCAAAACATCTGGAGTGCTAATTTGGCTTTTATTCAGCAATTTGGCTTTTATTCAGAAATAATCCATTCACAAATGGACTTTAGACTGTCTTTCGCCGAGTTACTCAGGGACTAGACATGCAACCCTGACACCCAACACGAAATGTTAGCCCACTCTATGCATGTTGAGATCTGTCAGATGTCTTCTTTATCGATGTAAAGAGTTTTGGACCCTTTATGAGATTTAATGGATCAAAACATTGGATAGTTCTAGACAAGACTATCTGGCTTCAAATCGTAAATCAGTTTTCTCCTCTCTTTTTCAGGGTCTCAAAGGCAGCATTCATAGCAGTAAAAATTAATGGCCAAAATAACACTTACAATTGAGAAGCAATTACATTGTTAAACAATCCCTTTTGTTCTCCTTTGTTGCTCTTAGCCATTAAAGGGAGAGAAAGACAAAACTGTTTTATTCTGATATTTCCAAGTTAACAAGGTAGACGCCAAGCAGGCAATTTAGCTGCAGGTAATTTGACAAGCAGGCAAGAATCATGGTGACAGTTGAGAGATGCACCACTGTTTGAGTACAGTGACCCCCCCATTTTGTGGTTCGGGTATTGCGGTCCCACTACATTGTGGGACCGCAGTACCTGCACCGCGGGGGGGCGGGGGGTTGCTCCGTGCCGCCCACCCCCCGCACCTCCGAGAAGCCTCCGGGGTGCGTGGCAGGGCAACGGGGGGGATCCGGTCGCTCCACGCTGCCCTCCCACACACCCCCGAGAAGCCTCGGGGCCGGGCGGGCAGGCGGCGGCAGGCGATCCGGTTGCTCTGCGCGGCCCTCCCACGCACCCCCGAGAAGCCTCCGGGGTGTGTGGGCAGGTGGCGGCAGTGGGAGGTAAGATCCCCCTGCCGCCGCCGGTGCACCGCGCAATCACCCCCCGCCCCACCCCACCCGCTTCCGCATATCGCGGATTTTCATGCATCATGGGTGGGGTGGGTCCCACCCCCGCAATCAGCGGGAGGTTACTGTAGCTTGTTTCACCATCTATTTTTAATTCACAGCTTGGAAAAATTACAACTCTTGAACCTATGAGTTATAGCCCCTAAAATTAACTTTTCCAAGCTATTAAAAAAACACATTTTATGTATTAGGTTAGAATGCCTGAGGTGAGGTAATAGCAATTACCTAAATGAGTTTTTCACCTTCTCTCCTGCCTCTCTCTGTGTATAAACAAACCACTTGGAACATATAATATATATACAGTATAGAATTATAAGTCCCAACTAGTTTAGCACCTTGTTTCGAACTGTGGCCATCTGGGAGTCTCCAGAGTCCCCTACAGTCTTCTCCCCGCTCAGCAGAGAATTCACGGACAGGCTGTCTTTGAACCTGGAAATTTTATGCCACCTTCCCTTCTATTCAAGGGTTTCCGCCAGTGAATGCCAACAGCTTTGTAGCCAAACCAAAACCACTGAGAAACTGGAAGGGAGGAGGTCTGTTCAAAGAAAGAAAATGCCATTAATCTTGAGTGGGCAACAAAACTTTAGAGACCAAAAAGCCCTAACAATATCCAGTCCAGTGAGGACTTAGTATTCCCAATGGACACAGAATGCTGTGGGATAGAATACCTCAGAGGGATCCTAGCTGGGCATAGCAGGACTACGCTGTATGCTGCAATGTTTATTGCATGTTATACATACCCCCTGTTAATTAGTAATGAATCAATCCTATATAAATCAGTGTGACATCCTTTTAAAAACGCCATCTAGAATAATGCCGTTTGCACATTTTGTGGTAATGAATCTCTCGCATTAATGTTATGTTGTATGAAATAGTAGTTTTGTTGGTCTTGAGTAGAGATGGGCACGACTTAGTGGAGTTTCCGTTTCCGTTACTCGGTTCCGTTACTCTACGGAAACGGTAACGGGAATTACTCCGCCAGACTTCGAGCTCGAACCGACGAACGAACAATTTTGGTCTGATTTGTCGGGCTCGTTCCTTGCATCGCAGGTCTGCCACGCGGCACAGAAAAAGTTTTTAAAAGTTAAAAACCCGGTTTCGCCAAAAAGCAGGCGGAAAATGCCTGCCGTGCCTCAGGCACCTACCAGAGGGGTTGTTTCTGGAGGTCCCCGGCCTCCCCCATCCCCGTCCTGGGCTGCTCTGGTGGGGCCGCAGGCTCGCAGCCAGCAAAAGCCCAGTCTCGCCGCCCGCCGCCGCAATTACGGACGGCACAGGAAAAAAACTTTTAAACTCTCCCCCACCCATTCCCGGCCAAAAAAGCAGGCGGAAAAATGCCTGCTTGACTAAGGGCGCAGGGCACCTACCGGAGGGGTGATTTCTGGAGGGGGTCCCGCCTCCCCCGTCCTGGGCAGCCGGACTCGCCATGCCATGCGGTGCGGGCGGGGATCCAAAATGGAGCGGCGAACACAATATTGTTTTTGAAATCGTGGTCCAAAAACACACAAGCACAACAGAAACAGAAAATTTATAAACTGCCAGATTTTTCACAGTAGCAGTGGGTTTTTTCTTGCAACAAAATGTCTCTCCTCTCCTCCTCTGTCCTCCGTTGATTTTATTTTTTTTATTTTTTTTACACCTGCGCAATGATGGGCTGGCCGAGTGGCCAGCCATGTGGGAGTGGACGACCATGCAAATTTTTGGAGCCATCCCACCAATCACATGGCCACTTGGCCATGGAGACTTCTGGGATGTGCCAAAAAGGCCCCTAAAACCTGCCCTAGCCCCCTAACCCTAACCCTAATCCTTGACTCCAGTCCTTACCCATACGTCACAGACTGTCTTCTTAGTGGGTCAGAGAGGCACCCAGAGGTGCAACCCACTAGCCCACCGTAACCTTACCCGTCACTAGCCTAACCCTAGCCCTTGCACTAACCCACCTTAACCCTAAGCCAGATCTACTTGCATTGCACTACACGCAAGTACAGTTCCCTTCTGTGTGAGACATGGTGGTGCGAGAGCCTTAGTTAGGCTGCAGGCATCACCTATGGCTCTGGGTTCACTGCCATCACTAGTCTCACTGTCTGCAACTGGTATGCATATCCATATGGCTATTGCATACCATTTTGCAGCTGCAGGTGAGGAGGGGAGACCCCCATGTTGAGGGGTCTCTTGGAGCCCGCTTCCCCTTCCTAGTGGGTGAGGATAGGAGGTACCCACGGGTGCCTCCAGGAGCCCGCTTTCCCTTTATAGCGGGCGAGAGGAGGCACCCACCCCACAGAGGTGCCTCCAGGAGCCCGCTACCCCCCCAAAAAAAACCAGTACTAACGAAAATGAAAAAAACGAACCGACTAATTTTTGCGAATTTTCGCGAAAAATGGAAACGACCCGAAACGGAACCGGCCCGACTAACGACAACTCAAAATTTTTTTTTCAAGTCGTGCCCATCTCTAGTCTTGAGTCTTCCACTCTTTGTTGCTGTATAACTCTTAAGTTCCAGAAATATCTGAGAGGAAGGAAACTTCCTCTTTGCTTCCTGTGGTGTGATATTCCTGGGGAAGATTTTCCATCCAGAGATCTTCTGAGTCGTTTTTCTCTTTACTCGTGGTCTTCTACGATTCGTACATCTGGATTAGCACACCTGTGCAACAGAGGGTTGGAATCCTCTAGAGCTATGGTTCCCAGTCTTGGGAAATCCAGATGTTCTTGGATTGCAGTTCCAAGAAGCCTTCACCACCAGCTCTGCCTGCTGGGGTTTCTAGGAGCCACAGTCCAAGAACACCTGGATTATTCAAAGTTGATAACCACTGTTCTAAACCCTGTGTGTCCAGCAATTTCTTTTTCCTTCTAGCCTATTGCACATGCCCCCTTCCCCTCATATCAGTCCATTTCTGTCTGCCGTGACTACACCTTGGGTCTTTTCTAAGGAGAAAAATGGGATAAAATATTTTAGGTTAGTTAGTTAATTAATTAATTAAACACATTGGGGCCTGGATTCTCCCTGAAACCATTTATTATTGCCCAGTTCTTATCGTACTACAAGTTTTATCTCTCTTCTCCTTTCCTCGTCCTTGTTATCGCCTTGAAAAAAAGGGAGAGAGAGAGAGGTCTTCCTCATTTTGGAACTGTTCTTTTTTTAATCCCCTTCATTTTCTTTAGTAGTTTCTTGCCAATTTGTATGGCCGCTGTGGCCTTAATGAAAAAGTCTACTAACTGCAGAGGACGAGTCCCTCAGGCTGGTGGCCTCTATTGCCTTGGTGAAAGGCATTTAGTGAGCACTTGTTTGTTTTTGCAATTTATAACAACTCACGCTTTGCAATTGCAAGCCCCATTTAAAGCGTTTTTTTGTGGGTGGGGCCACTGAAAGCAGTTCACTCTGTCTTGACTGAACCTCAGCCACAAAGACTCTGTGTTTCAACTCTAAAGGCCGTGGCCACTACCCTGGCTCATTTCAAGTCCCCCGCCTCTGCTGATCACTTGGGTTGCCACTCTGTCAGCTTCTCTGGAAGTTGAGTCATGGCAACTGGACTTCTTTTCTTGAGAGATCGAAACGTTTCACTGCTCATCCAAGCAGCTCCGTCAATCGGAAGAAGCTGCTTGGATGAGTAGCGAAACATTTTGAGCTCTCAAGAAAAGAAGTCCAGTTGCCATGACTCCGTTTCCAGATGACCTCACCTGGGTGACTGAGAATCTTCACAGACTCCTTCACCTTCAAATCCAGCAGCATCGGCTTTGAGACCAGCAACTCGGCACCTGAAATCAAGAGGATCCGGTTCTCATAAATGTGTTCTCTCTTTGTGATTGCTTCCAATCACAAAGAGAGAACACACAGAGAAGGCTGCGGCGGTTAGATCTAGGAAACCAAAGAAGAAAGACCAAGCTCATGCAAATCCACAAGTGTCATTGCGATGGCCTGCCCATGATTTTTTTCTCGGGGCCTTTGCAGCAAACAGGCTAGGTTTGAGTGAGGGAGAACGGGCATGTGCAGTAGATGAGGGAGGAGTAGATGCTGCTGGCCAGGAAGGCCTTAAAAGATTCTGAGAATAGGTCATACAGGTGCATGAATCCAGGTGTGTGAATGTGCAGCATGACCACACAGAGAAGCACAGTTACTGGTGAGTAACCTGTCCTTCCCCTTCAGTCTTGCCCATCTTCACTCTCCAAAGTAGAGATTGGCAGGCATTTCAGGACCTACGGCCCTAGGGTCTTTGCAGTTTGTCTGACTACCAGCAGATGGCAGTGTGTCTGCACGTAGTCCTCAATCATTTTTTTACAGGAGATGCTGTGCGGATTCTCATTTCTAAATACTATGGGTTTTATCTTCTTCTTCCTTGCCCTCCAGTGATTTCCCCCTCCCCCAAGACTGTGGTAGAACAAAAATCCATTTTTAATGAAATCGGAATATTATCATTTGAAAGTTTTAAATGGCACGGTCCCTGGATTTCCAAGGGAAATCAGAAGAGATTTTCAGTTTGAGAGCATGCCCTTATTTTGTGACATGAAAAATGTGAAATAGCTATTCACCTTCTGAAGAATATGCTCAGCTAATGCACTGTGTAAGAATGCATATGAGCTTTGCCTCTGTCCTTCGTTTGGCCTTCTAACGGTTGTTGTTTGGGTCAAAAGCATCACTTAATGCTTCAATAATGTGTTAAATATTGGTCCAATATTGGGCAACGTCCAGAGAATTTAGGCAGCTAATATCAAGGCATCCATAATACATCTTGAGGGACATAAAGTACACTCACATAGGTGTGAAGTTGCCTGGGTAGGCCTTGTATCGCTGAAGAAGCACACGCGGCCTTAGCTAGTGTGAGAGCAAGGATTTGCATGTGTCTTTGCTACCAGTACCTTGCTCCACTGGAAATAACACATTGAAAGTATAAGCATAATATTTTTGGATGGAAGAGATTTGAGGAGGTTCAGAACCCTGAACACCTGTTAGATTTGTTAGAAGAAAACTTTGTATATGTACATCTGTACACCCAGGCGTGCTGAGCGCTTGTGCATTGGAACGTCTTCATACAAAAATGACGTGAGGTCCAGGTTTCTCTATCTCTGCAGAGTAAAATGCTAAGCTCCAGCATCTGGAGTGCAATATTTCCAAAGGATTTGTCCTTCTGTTCTGATTGAGGAGTGCATAAATAAAAGAAGCCGGGAGGAAGAGGCTGGGTTCTGTATATCATGTTTAAAAATCTTCCTGTACGTCAACCTTCTTCACATGGCTTGTCTATACCAGGATTGCTTCAAACACTCAGCTTTCATGGCGTGTTATGTTTTATCCAGTTTCTTTCACCTGGAAGAAGATCGATCCCAAGGGGAAGGGGCCGTGTCCTCGCCGCAGGCAGTGCTGCTGTAGAGTTGGGGACAAGATCATCCTCTTTGGAGGCACCAGGTGAGTTGGTGCGCCATCTTGGCTTGGTTGGTCTTCCCATTCCTGTGGAGCTCAGGTTTTGTGAAGCAGTAACAAAACGCCTTTCTAACCTTCCCATAGGAGAGGGCAAAGTGTACTTGAACGCACAGTATTATTGACCTTTCCAAACCTGCATTCAATCTTTCTGATGTAGGAGGTTCGTTCCTCAACTTCTCGGATCTCTCCCGTGAACCGAGATCCTGAGCCATTAGTCAACTCTTTTACCTTAAAGCAGGTCCACTGCAACCTGTGGTTCTGATGCCATCCTAGGTACAAATCCGAGCACCCTTGAACATGGACCATGTTTTGGGGAGACAGTGGGAGTCGTGGTCTATAAAATTTGGACAGTCTCACATTCAGAAGATCAGGTTGTTCCTTGACAATCCAGGAGCAGCCTCGCATGCCCATGGTGGTGGTCAATACTTCTTGAAATACGATTGTCCAGTTGCCTCCGAGACACCCTGCTTAAGTTCTAGCCATGATTGATAGAATGCACACACAGCCTGTTCCTCAGTACCCACACCATTTGGTGAGCATTTCGGTCTGTAGAGGAAGAAGGAGGCAAAATGTAGGCATTCCAGAAAACCATCTGAATGGTATAAAGGGCTGGCATTTCCATGGTGTCCTCCTCTGTCCTTTCCTCTTCCTTTCCTGTACTGCAGCATACTCCCCCCCAGATTTTAAGTTGTTTTCTAGTCTCCTAAAGAGTTACAATCTGACAACAGTAATCATTGTAAATGTTTTGTCTGCTCACTGTTCCTTGCCTGTCATAAGGAGACGTTCTTCTGGTCTTTAACCTCAGTTTTCAGCACCTGTGAGGAGAGATGGACTTTTCCTTCTCTTTTTGATATAAAGAAAAGAGAGAAGCAAAAACTAGGCTAGGTAATACCTTTATAGGTCACTAATAAAGCAAAAAAGGCAAGCTGAGCTTCTGATGGCAAGCCATCTTTATCAAAGCATTGTACCAAAAGTACATTCCTGGCAAAAGATGTAGTTTGCCAGGTGCTGAGATTCTTTGTGGCCAGATGATTTATATAATCTTAAAACTGAATAGAAATCAGTTTTCCTTTTGCCTAATCAGAAATGTAGAGCTGCCTAGATGCCCTGAGCACATCTGATCTTGCCTGATTTCAGAAGCTAAGCAGGGTCGGCCCTGGGTTAGTACTTGGATGGGAGACCACCAGGGAATACCAGGTGCTGTAAGCACTTGGAGTAGGAACTGGCAAGCCACTCCAGTATTCCTGCTAAGAAAAACTCCATGGACGTGGGATCACAAACAGTCGGTCATGACTGTAACGATGCAACAACAACGAATCAGAAGTGTATAGATTATTTTTCCTCCTTTGCACAGTAAATGTATATTTGTTCATTATAAGCAGCCCAGAAATGGTTATAGAATGAGGAAGTGTCGTGAGTCTCTTGCCCGTGATGGGGAGTGCATAACAGGAAATCCTAGATGAGTGACAGAATGCCTTTTTCTTCATAACAAAGTTATGTGTTTGCTAAGTGTGAAAGCTCCTAAAGTTAGAGACCGAGTTGTCAAACATCAGCAGTGACCTTGATGAGATGCAGGTCAGTCTCAAGGGGTCCAGAGACTTACCAGCTGCTAAGAGTCAGGAGAAGTGTGACTGAACTTTTGCCAACTCAGTTGTTTCCTTACTTGAAAGAAAAAGGAGATGATCACTTCTATGAACTAAGTAGGTGGACTGATTACAAGCTGCCTTGATCACAAGCTAAATTATTTTCACCTCTTTACTGTAATTTATTGATTTTATTTATATATTTATTTATATGAGCTAAGTAGGTGGACTGATTACAAGCTCCCTTGATCACAAGTTAAATTATTTTTTCCTCTTTACTGTAATTTATTGATTTTATTTATTTATTTATTTTTATCCTACCCAACTAGTGGTTATGAGGGCACATACAAAAAAAAAAAACAAGTGGCATAATAGCGACATCCAGAAGCCATAATAAAATTGACATAAGACAGCCAGCAAAAAAATACATTCTGTGTTTTAAAAATTATAATCGTTTCAAATGAACGTAAAGTAATTTTGCAACTTTGTTAGTACACAAGTGAATGGGCTGGTTAAAGGCAGTGAAAATAAAGACTACCCTACTTTGAGAGATAATTGAGCAGACCTCTTAAACAACTACCCAGAATGTTTTACCCACCAGTAGTTGTTTTGTTCACTTCAAGGTACTGACCCAGTTTGGACAACTCTTTGAGGAGTCAGAGTTTGTATCAAGGCTGTTCCAAGCAAAGAGTTGGTTTGTCCTTAAAGGACTTTGTCCTTCACTGAAGTTATTGGTATTTTTCTGGCCATCCATTCAATGTTCTTTTCTCGCTTCAGATGCTGCTTTCCTCTCCATGCCTTTGGCCCCTTTTTGTCCCTCTAAAAACAAAGTTGATTTTAGTAACACTTTGTACCAAGCGTGACACTTAGTACTTTCCACTCCACTCCACTGGATTCCACCATGAGCACTTGGGTTGGAAGCTTTCAGTTTGCGCTCAAAGAAAAGAAATGAATTTTCTTAAAGAGAAGTGGCTTTTTAAAAAGGACATTTGGATGCAGATCCTAGTAAACTCCATGCTCCTTTGCAACCAAACAAGAAAAGGGGCCGTGGCAGAATGTAGCACAAGGTTACTTTTTTAGCTGCTCTCTGTATGTGCTGCTGATGTGTTTTGTGGTATCCCTTCCTCCTTCCCCCAGCTAAAGAGATGGGAAGACGCAGTGAACAACCCCAATCAGATAAATGCACAGCACAAAGTAACCAATGGCTTTTACAACACAACCACTGATAGAATGAAAATACAAATAAACAGTAAATGTTGGGGAAACAGATCACGTCTTGAACTACTTGTGGAATGGTGCTCTGGTGCAGACTGTTTCATGGTGATCACATGACATATGGGGAATTGCACTTCAGTCTGGCCCCGATCCATGATCGAGATTTTAAAAAGTGTTCTGCTTTTATACCGCCCCATACCACTTCAAATAGTCTCTGGGCAGTTTACAGTGCAATTACAGTACGCAGGCTACACATTACGCCCCCACCCCCACCCCCACCCCCACCCCCACCCCCACCCCCACCCCCAGCAAGCTGGGTACTCATTTTACTGACCTCAGAAGGATGGAAGGCTGAGTCAACCTTGAGCCTGCCACCTGGGATTGAACCCCAGGCCGTGAGCACAGTTTTACCTGCAGTACAGGCATTTAACCACTGCACCACAGGGCTCGTTACAAATAATAAAAAAATATAAAAGCTGCCCCTTTTTGGTCCAGCTGCAGGGCTACGACTTTGCTGGGGCTGACCTGGACTGATTTTCTGACAGATAGAAGAGTTGCTGAAGGGGACGTTGTTCCCTGCAAAATGACCATTTCTAGTGCAAGTGGACACACACCTGCACTCTAGAGGTCTCTCTAAAAATTGCACGGTGGCTCAGCTGAAAAATAAAAACATGTAAACATTATGTTAGAACAAGGGATGTGCAAAATTCACTATAAAATCATTCCATTTTTATCTGCTTGGGTAAAAATCTATAGAACAGTGGTTCTCAACCTTCCTAATGCCAGGGCCCTTTAATACAGTTCCTCCTGTTGTGGTGACCCCCTTGCCCTGCTTGGAAGAGGCCACAAGCCCCCTTGCAGGTGCCATAGAGAGAACTTCCCTCTGGAAGAGGCCATATGTTTTGGACAGCAACTCCCACAGTCCTTTGCCATTGGCAATCTAAGCTTAGAATTCTGGGAGTTGTGGTCCAAAACATCAGGAGGGCCGAAGTTTGGGCAGGGCCGAAGTCCTCAGCCAATTGCAGCCTCCGGTGCCATTGACTGACATCCCCTCCAACCTATCAAGCTGTAACTCACTGTTCCCCCTTCCTCCCCCCCCAGACCTAAACCGTTTGTTCCTTTTTCTTCACTGGCTCATGGCGACCCCTGTGAAATGGTCGTTCGACCCCCAAAGGGGTCCCAACCCCCAGGTTAGGAACCACTGCTATAGAATGATATGTCCATTCCTCAAGGTAGAATGGATGTTTTCCATTGTCTTTTGCCTAGTTTTATATCCTTGTTTTGTAAAGAAAGTGATGATGCCCTGAAACGTTTCGGCCACCTTGAAATGGTTGTTGAATCTTAACACATTTACCCTTTTCCTGCTTCTTTGATGCTTATACACTTCACCCCCCAACCCCTAATCCCACTTGCTACTTCTAAACAACTACAAAAATGAATGGTTTGAGAGTATTTAAAACTACAGACTGTTTTACACCTAAGGAAATAGGGATCAGGTCAGGTGACCTCTTGAAGCCCCCATTCATAATAGAACATAAATACAGTACAGTGGAACCTTGTATAACAAACAGCTTGTATAACATAAAATCTATACAACAACAAAAATTCCAGAGATAGGGGAAATTTGCTTAACATAATCGCCTATGGGAAGAATTCTTACAGCATAAAAATGGGATTACTCCGTTTTCAATGCATTCCTATGGGAATTTGTATAAAGGAAAATTTGCTTAACATAATTTCACATTTGGAACAAATTAATTCCTTTATACAAGGTACCACTGTACTTAGTTTAAACAGAAATCTCTCTGTTGACAATATGCAGGGTATAGTTTAATAAATTTATCTGGTAGATGTTGCTCCTATTATATGTATTTTTGGTAGCCTGAAAGGTTGACGGGGCTCAAAGTCTGAAATACAAGTATCACCGTAGGTTAGTCAACATGTTCAGGCCTCTGCAGGGTCAAAATGTTATTTGTAAAGCTTGAAACTTGAGGGAAACAAGGACAAACCAGCGTTGCTATACCATTGCCCTTGCTCTGACCGCTTCTTCCTCCTGTAGCATATCATACTGTCAAGAGACTGGGAGGCAAGATAATCTGATTTGATCAACTGAGCTCTTGATCTTCTTCGGTCAGACTGATTTTGCAAGTTATTTACAACCCTGCTACCTAACTCCAGAGAGAAAAAAGAACCAAAAAGTCCGCAAGTTAAACACCTCTCTCTAAACAATGCTCTTTCCTTCCTCCTTTACTTACAAATACAGTGGTACCTTGTATAAAGGAATTAATGCGTTCCAAATGAAATTATGTTAAGCAAATTCTCCTTTATACAAATTTCCCATAGGAATGCATTGAAAACAGAGTAATCCCTAATCATGACCATTTTTATGTTGTACAGCTTCACCCCATAGATTTGCCCCATTCTATCTCCAGAATTTTTATGTTGTACAGATTTTAAGTTATACAAGCTGTTTGTTATACGAGGGTCCACTGTGTGGGCAGATATATCCATATAGTACTCTTAAATATTCCAGATCGAAACGTCCCATTAGAAGATTACAAAGTGGGCAAGAAGCACTGTAGACTCTTTTATGTCTGAGAAATTGACTCAGTTATATCTTCCCCAAAGGACAGTCTCTTCTGTGGCTCAACCAGCCTGGGTAATTTGTGATAACTGCTGGTTGCTTCTATTGATGGTCTTATGCTGTTTATATATGTAAATACAGACACCTTGAAAGGAGCCTGTTGTCGCACAAAGGAAGCAAATCCAGTACACATTTATTGAACGACAACTCTTCAGAACTGCTGGATCATCTTCCTGTAGCTCAGGCATTTCCAAACTTCATCCCTCCCACAATCCTTTGTCATTGGAAATATAGGCTTGGAATTCTGGGAGTTGTGGTCCAAAACATCAGGAGGGCCGAAGTTTGGACATGCCTGCTATAGCTCTTCCTTACAACTGCTTTGTAAATTGGGACGTTATATTATATAGGATTGACTTCTAACATACAAGCTGAGAGGGGCTGTCAGAATGGCGTTTCCAATTCCTTATAAAACCATGCCAGTGGTAGCCATTGTTCATAACTAATAACAATGTGTTATTTATACATAGGAAAGGGGAAGAAACAAAAACAGTTTCCTTCACGTATGTTTAACTTTAAATGTAATATGTTTGTCTCTGAATACAAACAGTCCATTAAATCACTGCAAATTGTGAATACGCTCAAGTATACGAAATATATGGTTCCAAAACATTGTTAAAAGTTGGTGGGTTTTCCCCCTCAAAGGACTAGCACTAGGTTCAAAATCAGCACCTCAATTGAATAAATAAGATGAGACGGCAGGCTTATCAGAGAGGTGCATTTGTTTGAGTCCTACTCTTGCTATCCATCTGAAGTGCTCAAAACACCAGAGCCAGCATGCCCCAGAAGGACTTTTATGTCTAATTATTTGGAACAATTTTCAGTTCACACTACAGTTTTCCACATCTCCTGCTGGCTTGTTTATCGCAGAGAGTGAGGATAAGAGGAACAGAAGTTAAAGGGGGGAAGAACTTTGGGTCACTTCCTCTGAGCAGCTATCAGGTATGCTCTGGAGCTGGCCGGCTTGATAAGACATTTTCCAGGAAGTTGTTTGTAAATGAAGAGGTTCCTGCATTTTGTATTGTCCTGAAGGTGACAGATCACCAGGAAGTGAGTTGAGGGGTGGGGTGGGGGTGGGGGGAGCCCAGAGATAAAATTTCAGCTTGCAGCAAGGATTAAAGAGAACGTTATGGGATAGGGGAAAAAAGCCAGCCTCAGAAATGGAGCATATGTGAGCAAATAGAGAGAGGCTTTACAGACTCATTGGAGCCTCTTGCTCTCTCTCTCTCTCTCTCTCTCTCTGCCATCACATACCCTGCGTTTTATATCTCTTTTGCAGCCTGCAGCTCAACACCGACATTTGCTTTTCAAAGAGGGAAAGGCGATCACCTACATAATATGCATGCCTTTTTTGTTTGAGGTCAGATGTCAGTGTGTAAGTTTTGAAACAAAAGGAAATGCCAAAATTTATTTAGCTGAAACTGTTGCAGGGAATGACTCCATGCTTAGATATCATCCACTGTGTGATCAATTATGGCTGAAGTTCTGTTGTTTTGTTATGCGTGCAGTACACAAGCTGCCTAACATTCAGTCTTGAGTAGTCGGCAAGTAATGAGCAATGGTTGGGATTCTTAGGAGCTTGTGCATTCTTCTGCGTCGGGGCCTGCTTTGGAATTTCAAGAAAGTGACCGACTGTTACACTGTTGGCCTTCCATCCAGAGCCTGTCCACTAATTGGGCGGGGTACAAGATAAAACAAACAAATAAAAATAAATTCAGTGCAGATAACAAAAAACAAGAGTGCTGCCTATATGTCTATTGGAAGACAGACAGAAGATGTAGAAGATATATCTCAGCCTACAGGTAGATGCCAAAGTGGTTTGCCAAAGATCAGCAGAGGGTTCTGTTTTCCTTTGAGTTTATCAAGAGTACATGAAACTAATACAAATACAGTGGCTGTGTGGTCCATTCCTGGTAACAAAATCGGAGGCTGGGCAATAGTTTTATTGAATCACTATACATGAAGTGGAACATTGGTTTGTTTATTTTATTATGTCATGGTTGGCCTTGGACTGATATGACTAACATGTATTTTCCAGGACATTTAACACCCCACCCCACCCCCATCTGTCTGCTGTACCCTATTAGCTAGAGCAAGTATGGCCAGTCCTCAGGAATTATGGAAGTTGAAGGCTGATTCCGTTGTTGATTGGTTAGCCTCGGTGTTCGTTGCCTGTAAAATTGATTGCCTTTACCCAATTTGTCGTACAGCTCTTCTGAACACCCAAGAGTTTGGTGATATAATAACACAGATGTGGATTTGTAATTGTGTTTACAGCACCTGGTTCTCAGGGTGCAGTAGGGTCAACACGTGACTCCCAGTCAATTTACTGCCTGAGATGTCAGATATAGCCACAGTTAAACATACCTTTGTTGCATCCTGTTCCAGCTACTGCCCTATGCTCTGGGTGGAGCCGATATTGAAAAGTGCTGTAAAATATCTTGGCGTCGAGGGCAGCAGCCAGCTATTGACCAGAGAGCATGTGGCTGCCTTGTTATACCAGCTCTATTGGCTGCTGCTTTGTTGAGATAAATCCCATTTGTGATCTACAAAGTCCTCCTTCAGACTACCTGAAAGACCACATTCTCATATTCAAGCTCGGCAGGTTGTCAGATCTTCTAGATAACGTCTTCATTTGTTTCCACTTTTCCCTGAAACATTTTCCGGGGCGCATTTTTGGTTGCCCTTCCTAGACAATTGAGCAACAAGCGAAAGGCTGGCCACTTCCCTGGTCCCTTCCCTTATCACTATATTTACTTTCATCAACTGCCCTTCATTTTCTGGTGGAAGAATGGTAATTCCCTATCAATACATATCGGTTATTTTTTTTTTTTTTTTTGCTAATTCTCTAGAGCAGGTCCTATCTCTAAGAATAAGGGAGAAAGGTTAGGATTGCCTTTAAACTCTTGCTGCTTATGTTCAGAATTAGTTTCGTCAACTGCCCTTCATTTTTCTGGTGGAAGAGTGGTAATTCCCTGACAATACATATCTGTTATCTGGGACCTAAAATGGCAGGCCAAGACCTTTTTTTAATTGAGAAATAACTTTGTATGTAAGGCAGATCATTGTTCAATGAGACGATTGCTTCTTCTCTTCTTCTGTTCTCGGCCTTTATCACTGTATTTACTTATTTCAAGTATATTATTAGTATCTTTTTGGCAGAAAGATAGGGCACTTTTACACGACCTCTAAAATCCACTGGCAACTTAAATTCGGACCAGAGATCGTGGGGTTTTGTTCTGCTTCCTGTGCTCCCACCCTTCTGCACTCCGTTGCTCCTGTCTGCGGTGAGGGGAGGGAGAAAAAAAGGGAGAAAAATGCAGGCTCACCTCCGGGTGCCGTCGGAGCAGCCCTGTAGGGATTCCTGTCTGTTAAAGGGGCGGCGGGGACAGCAAAAACAAACAGAAGGCGAGGAGAGCTTGGCATCCACAGCTTTACAATCTGCATCGGAATTTTTTTTTACCTCCAGAGACCAGATACTTGTAAAATGTGCTGGGGCACGCTTAGGTGGGCGTGGTTGTACTTAATTTTTTTAAAAGTCCACAGCTGGTGGGAAAACAATTTTAAGCTCCGCATCAGGGAGCCCTTTGCATCAGATTTTAGGGGTCGTGTAAAAGCAGCCATTGCTTGTACAGAAAGAAGGGGGAGAGTAATTTTTACAGTAGATCCTCAAAGCCCAAGTCTGCTGACCTGTGGAGGATAAGATGATGTCTAGCAAGCATAAGAATGTCTTCACAGTTCCTCTGCACACCCTAAACTGGTGTCTTTAGCCACTGCAGACTTCATGTCATTAACCTAATGTGAGAATTTTGTACATATCAAAATGTACATTTCAAAATGGGATCCGATTCCTCACAATAACCGTGTCGCACTGCATGCAGTCCTAAACAATGAATGGTAGTACTTCAGCTAAAGATGCATATAATGCAGATGAATTGGATAGCATTGCTAGCGAAGGAAGATAGAGGAGCCGCACTATGGTTTGATGTGTCCCAAAGGCATTCAGAACATGATAGAATGCTCTTAAGCCTTATATTTCTTGGAGCCCAGGAGTGTTGCATACAGTGGTTTTCCCCCATAAGATGTGCAGTGGGAGATGGAGCTTAGATTTCAAATTCATTCAGAGGTTTTGCATTTACTTTCTCGCGGGCTCTGTCTTCTTTTGCTAATACCCCCTCCGCTTCACTTGGGCTAAAAAAGCAGATGGATCATCTGCAAACCCCTGCCCAGTGTGAAATAGGAAAGTGGTCCATCCAGTTTGATTGGCCCCAGTGCCTGGCTGATAAGAATAGCTGCCCTAAGATAGCCCTTCTTAGGACCCATTCACCCTGTTGTCTGGCCTTGTTCTTCAACAATCATGATGGCCTTGAACTCTTGGCAGCTCTCAGCCCTAGAGGCTTGTCTGCAATACTTGAGAGTTTGGTCCTTTCCCCCCTACAAAGATAAGGAATGCATTAAGGTTTCCTGCCTTGTGGATGTGAACTAAGATTAGATTGTTCTGGCTGGGAAAATATAACATTGTGGTGCATGAAAGAGTGTTTTTTCTTTAAAAAATTATTTATTTTTTTTGCTAATTCTCTAGAGCAGGTCCTATCTCTAAGAATAAGGGATAAAGGTTAGGATCGCCTTTAAACTCTTGCTGCTTATGTTCGGAATTAATTTCGTCAACTGCCCTTCAAGACATATCTGTTATCTAGGACCTAAAATGATATCCCTGTTTATGCAATCATAGAGTTAATGGAGTCAATATTAAAGTGAAATGTTAATCTACAGCCATCTTAAATTCAACATTGACTTTCAATCCCTGATTGCATTTCTGCCCTTCACCGTTCTCTTAAGAAATGTATAATATACTAAGAGGGAAGATGACAGTCATTCATCCTGTGTTAAAATTGGCATAAGCCTATTAGTTATGCAGTTGTATTCTTCAGCTTAACCATATTATTTGATTTAGTTCTACCTACATTCTTCAATTGCTCTTAGAGGTGTATGTGTATATTTCTTTTCTTATTTTCACCTTGCACTCCTTCCCTGAAAATTATTTAAAACAACCCTGTACTTCATTTGGGTCTGCCCCCTTTATATTCATTCCGTTGGATTAGCCTGTGCTGCATCCAACAGCCCTCTCCATACTTGTCTTATATATATCTTTCCTTAGTTTAGCTAATCGTTGTTGATTGAGTAGTAGCAGGACCTGGTTCTTTCAAGACTAATTCCCCATGGGCCTATAGAATATAAAATGTAAATCTCCTTGCTTAACTCAATTGGATTTATTTGGGTATATCCATTAAGCCTATAAATGGGAGCTAGCAGATCGTCTGACTGCGGAGAAAGCCAAGGAGCAATGGATTGGACACCAGAGTACTGTATGGTATTTCAGAGGTGCCAAAAAGACAGGAACTAAGGATTAAAGAATGAATAGTACATGGTTTATCTTGTTAAAAGACCACAAGTGTCATTCTCAAGGCTTTATATTTAGACCCAGTATTTAAGAGGATGATTCTCTAGAAACAATTGACCAAGAAGAATCAGCTTTTGCATTTTCTGGGTTGCTTCCATCCACACAGTGATACATCAGAAATAAATCACTTCCCATGTGTCCAGCTGCCACACTGAAGTTGGAACTATGTAGATCCATGTGGCTGTTGGAATGCTTATGTGATCACAGGCCCTGGGATTGCTGACGTGTAGTTAGAATCCAGTTTACCCTGATCTTAATGCACTGGAGCAGAGGGAGAGGTTAGCTAGTTTTTAAAACAGGAAGTAAAGTTACCATTGATTTGTAATTCTTGAAAATGCAAGGGTATCAAGAGCCTGCCTTACACAGTTCTTTTGCCTGTTTCTAGATGTGGTTTGTTTTAATAGACACACAAACACATAGTTCTCGTTTACAAGAAGGAGTCCCTTTCAACTTCGAAAGAAAGAAAGAAAGAAGGAAAGAAAGAAAGAAAAATTAAGCTTCACTGCTGTTTTGGAGTCATCTAATGCCAAACCTAAATCTGATTCCACCTGCCCCCCTCCCTCCGCTGCCCCACCAAGGCTGCCCGCTAATGATCTCTGTGACCTTCTGTGATAATGAAATCTCCAGATGGGGCCTGAACATCCGGCCCCTGCCTGTTGAGAAGGCGATGCAAGGAGCCTTGTTTGTTTGCCAGGGAAGAAGTGGAGCTGAAGAAAACCAAGCCACTGAGGCAATGCCTGCACAAACAGATCTGACCCTTGCGCCAGAGTATCCCCTTTCTTCCAAGCTCGGGTTTCTCCTTTCTTAAATCACGGTTGATGGATCTCCTTGCCTTTGTCTGTTCCAGGCAAGACCCTTTGTTCAATTAGGAACCCAGCATGTGGCATGCAGAGATTACCATGTTCCAGAATTGTTTGTAGCCTTTAACGGGATGAGTCCAAAGCGAAACCTTTGCCTTGAGATGCACCTCTGAATTGCAGCGCTGATGAAGAAGACAAAGGGAGTCCATCTGACTTGGAATGGGCCTCCTTTAATTCAGGACAAAAGAATGGATGGCTGGAAAGTTCAGTCCTTAAGAGTACTTTTCCCCACTGTGCTTCCTTGACAGGGGCTAGAGTCAATGGTCCATAGAGTCTCTTTTGAGGCCTGGAGCTCAAAGATGATGATGAGGAGGAGGAGGAGGAGGAGGAGGTGGTGGTGGTGGTGGTCAGTGCAAAGTGGGATTCAGTAAAGAGTTTGCACGCAGTGGACTGAAACAAAAAGGCTGCCAATGGCTACTAGTTATGATATCTGCCTCCTGGCTCTGAATGCCGGTGGCTTGGAAACACAGGCAAGGGAGGGAGTGCCGTTGCATTTATCTCCTGTTTGTGGGCTTCTCAAAGGCATGCAGTAGGTGGCTGCGAGAAGAGAATATTGCACTGAATAGGCCACGGCCTGAATGTATCCCCCCCCTTTTTTTTTTACATCAAAGATGTTTTGACTTGCAAGGATTCAGTGGCCAAAATCCTGTTGCAGCGTCACGTAAAAGGCCTAACGTTTAGTGACAAATTGCCACCAATTAAGAAATCTCCATAGGCATTATTTGTCACGCACTAAGTTGTGTGACCTGGTGAACAACAGATAATGCTACAGAAGTTTAGCGTGGCAGTTCACCATTAAAAGTTATGCCTTTTGCATTATCGAGCAACAGGATTTATGCCAGTAATGGCCAAAGTGGAACCTGGATACATTACTCACCAGCCAGGGAAATAATTTAGTAGATTTAAATGAATTAGTAATAGTATAAGGTAAAGTTGAGGCAGGATCCTTGTGCATAAACAGAATAGAAACTTAGGAAACAGACAAATGTTTGGGTGTATGGATCTTGGAACAGCAGCAGAGAACTACCAGCTTTGTAGTTCTAAGATGGTGGTGGTGGTTGCTATTGTTGTTGTTTGTTTGTTTGTTTGTTTGTTTGTTTAAATGCATTGCTGCTACCAGCTGCACCTTTTTAGGTAACATTGGATTTAGAAGAGTCCTATGGAACAAAAACCTGACCTTAATTTGAGGGGGCTTGAAATGGTTGATAGGGTTCTCTTTGATTTCCACAGCCCATCCCCAGAGGAAGGCATGGGAGATGAATTTGACCTGATGGATCATTCAGACCTGTACATCTTAGACTTCAGTACGTGAGCATTTCCCCCCCCCAGCTACTTTTGGTGGTTTTCTTTATTCAACAAGGGAGGGAGGGAATACTTCCTGAGGTGTCTTGTGCTGGTGTTAAGAACCATCACTTGAGTTTGGGTTGCCTTAGTGGGCTTTCAAAATACTACAGTTTTATCACACCGGATGCTTCTCTTCCTTCAGGTCCCAGCTTAAAAACGCTGTGTAAACTGGCAGTGATCCAATACAACCTGGACCAGTCCTGCCTCCCTCACGACATCAGGTAGGTTCCTTGTGCACATGAAAGGATGCTCTGCATCTCCAACCACCAAGCTTTAGGCTATGTAAGAAACTGCCTTAAGCTGGGTAGAACCTCTAGCTCTGTATGACCTACTCTGTTTGGCAGCAGCTCTCTAGTTGTTGGCAGAGATTTCTCATTGCTTGCCACCCGATTTTTTTTTTTAAAATTGGAAATGCCAGGGATTACATCTGAGACCTTTTACATGCAAAGTATGTACTTGGCCGCTGAGTAATAATTTTTTTTTAGTATTCCCAGTCTTTGTTTGTTAGCTAGAAAAGCGTAGCTGCAGTTTTGTTCCAACTTGTAACTCTGTCTACTGTGTTGCTTTTGCAGATGGGAGCTGACCGCAATGACAACCAACAGCAACATTAGCCGGCCAATCTTCTCCTCTCACGGATAACCTGGCCCCCTTCGGCCACTCCCGCCCTCCTGAACGCACCCTCTCCCTCCCGCCTTGCAGATTTCACCTCTCCTGCCCCTCACTATGCCCCGTTTGGGCATTTCACGCCCCCAAGGATTTCTTGACTGTCCAGCAGCACAAGGAAGGGGAGGCTTGCCATTCGTCTTACCCTATAATTGCCCGACCACACATTTGCCCCAAAGGCAGCATGCATGCCGGACTGAATGTCGCACATGACAAAAACAGGAAGATGGGTGGGTTTGCTCTCACGGCAGGAAGCTGCGGTTTACATCCACTTACTGCTGTAGGAGAACTTGAATTAACTGGAACAGGCGAACCACAAATCTCAGGACTAACTGGTGTGAAACCAGCATACGCCTCCCATCGCACAGTATCCAACAAAGCAAGGCTCAGCATCTTGACCTCCTCACCCATTTTGAGTGCCTACCCCTCATTGTTCACCCAAGGGCCGAACTGGAGGCCCTGTCTTAAAGCCATGTTCTCCACTCAGCTCTGAGCCTAGAAAAGCATGTGTGGAGAGCTTTCCTGGGTTTGCACTCTGCCTTGATGGTCGTGCAGACTTCTCTGAGATGTGAGCCTTCACAGGAAGAGGAGGAGGAAGACTGCCGGGCTAGGCAAGGCGTGGCCATCCCACACCTTGCGGAACTGAGCGAAACCGGGCACGGGAGAGGTCAATGCAAGATCTGAAATGCTGCCGTACAGTTTGGTTTGCTATGTACAAAGCAGCGGTTTTGAATTTATAAATACGGAACAGCAAAGCCCGACGGGTAGACTCGCCTTGTGTGTGAGTGCTTTGCGTGGCTGAAAGGAGAGCGCTGGATCCATTCAAGGGGTGGTGGTGGTACCATGGCCAGAGTCCACGGGTAGAAGCTGAAATGGGAGAGCTGGTAATAGTTTTAGTGGTTAAGGACATGAACTGGAACCTCACCAGTTCCTAGCACGTTTGAGACGCTACATTCTGTAAGCGAGCAGGCACAATCTCAGTCTCAGCCCCTCCTTGTCCTCCCCTCTAAACTAGGAAGAGTGTGAGCCATCCAGACCCCGGACCTCATGCAGAGGCTTGTCCCCCATTCCCAAGATCCATGGAGTGGACACCACTTTTTGTAGGAGCAACAGGGTTTATTAAAACTTGGGACGGCGGGACAACATTCAACAATCCAGCTCGCAGCTGCCTCACAGACCAGTGGGCTACACTTGCCTCAGATGGGTCTTGTTTCTTCCATTCCCCCAAGTTAACTTCACCAGGGAGTCATGTCCAATGTCCTTTTCAACAGTGTGTGTCACATTGCTCTAAAACTTGAGGCCCACAAAGTCAAGGGTCTTTGTGTTCACAATGAGGGCAGGGCTCCCTGTAACTTCTCCTGGTGTCTGGTCCCTTAATTCTCCACCATGACCAAGTTTGCTGCCCTTCTTCCAAATCCCTCTATCTCTGGTTCCCCTCACGCCTCCTACAGTGCAGACAGCTTGTCTTTCCTCTGGAGCAGTTGCTCCCAACTGTGGGTAAACCAGGTGTTCTTGGCTTGCAACTCTCAGCACAACTGGTGGTGAAGGCTTCTGGGAACTGCAGTCCAAAAACATCTGGACTACCCACGGTTGGAAACCTCTAGAAGGCACTCAGCTGGGAGAGGGCCAGGTAGAATCCCCCGGGTTTCAGCAAGAAGGTTCTTTGTCTGGGTCAGACCATCCTGAGAGATGAGTGAAACACTGGAGCTCCCTGAGTCGTCTCCTTTGGCGATACCTTGGTTTGGGGTGCCCTGTCCTTAACTCTGGCCCTGCTTTGGGAGATCTCCCCCAACAAGACAGGCACAGCACTCTCCCGAGGCTCCAGACATCACCAGCCCCTTCCCAAAGGGGTAATAATTTCCTGCATGGGAGCAGAATTCTAAGTATTACAAATGGGAAAAGGGGGATTATTTAAAGGTGCTACATAAATGCTATAAATGATTTGTTGTTCGACTGAGTTTCATCATTACTCTTATAGAGCAAGGATTTCAGCCAGCCACGATAGGCCAGGTGTCTTAAATATATCAGCATCAAATGTGCCATCAGGGTATAGAATTCAGTATTAAAATTATCTCATAGGAGGCAGGAGGATGACAAGCTGATATTTTTGGCTTAATGTCACTCAGATGTGCCACCCTTATTTGGGTTGCATCCATGTTAACCATACATGCCCACTTCTGAAAACTGACAGTTTTGCATCATAGATTTTACAGAAATCCATTAACTGCAAAAAGTAAAAAGGTTGGGTGGGTAGTGGAAGTACACGATCTTGCTTTTACTCTTAAGTTTGCTTTCATACGCCAGAGAATCAATACAACGTTGTATTCTGTGGAATTATCTACGCTGTGTTGGCCTTATTCACGCAATACCACTTGGGGCTTGGGGGTTCTGGTCTAGCTGACAATGCTGTCGAGTTATGGGTGTAGATAGATTGTGTGTGAGAGAGAGAGAGCGTATGGGAGAGAAGCATACATACAAACACACTTATATATGAACAAGTGAAGAATATCAAAAAGACGTGAGGAGTCAAGACCACAGCAAAATATCCCAACACAGAGACTCTTGATGCAAATAACTCGTTGCTCAAGTTTTCCTTGACAACAGAGTGACAGATGGTTCACTGGATGTGTAAATAAGCAGAATCATCACGTCAGGCTTGTGTGAATCATAAAATCAGGCATCAGAAAAATACCTTTTGTGTCCCCTTCGTATGTTTACAAAACCAGTGCCTTGCATTTGGTCCACTGTTCATCAGGTGTATCAACAGTCCCTGAGCCTAATTTTTGTCACACACTAAATAATATATAGGGCTGTCAACACCCATCATAATGTTTTCTTCACCTTTTTTGGCTTGCTTTTATCATATGGATTTGATTGTTGGGTGGACTTTTCTTAAATGTTATAAATTGCTTAACTCAGTATTCACTGTTTCCCCTCTGGACCAGTCCCATGAGGGCCTTAAATATATTAACAATTAGTTATTTCTGTCTTACCTAATTCTAGGCATCTTGTCTCAACTAGCGCTTGAAGACACAACAATATTGGTGTGCAATAGTGTTTAACTATTTCTTTTGAACAAGCGAGATTAAAATTAGTTACTTTCCATTAGATTTACCCAGCTGTTCCAGTATAATATCCTTGAGTCTCTAAATGGCACAAATTAGTCACTTGCAGAAGTTGAGTTTGTGCTGTAGAGAATGGTCTAAATGCCTCTACTTTAATTTCAATATTCTCTTCAGTGTTTTTTAAATCCCCTAACAACTGCGATGAGCCATCTCTAGTCATAAAGTAACTTGCTTTTACATCAGTTATCCCCGTCTCCTTGCTACTTCATGATTTGTTCTTAAGGTTGGAAATAGAAGCTGGAGAAAAAGCATTTTTGTCAAAATGCTGGTTACCCTTCCATGGCAACATCACAGAGCTGGTGGATATTAGACAACTTGTGCACCTCCACCTTCTGTTTCAGGATGCCCCACAGATGCTCAATAAGGTTTAGGTCTGGAGACATGCTTGGCCAGCCCATCACCTTTATCCTCAGCTTCTTTAGCAAGGCAGTGGTTGTTTTGGAGGTGTATTTGGTTCATTATCTTGGAATTCTGCCCTGCGGCCCAGTCTCTGAAGGGAGGGGATCATGCTCTGCTTCATTATGTCACCATACATGTTGACATTCATGGTACCCTCAATAAATTGTAGCTCCACAGTGCCAGCAGCACTCATGCAGCCCCAGATCATAACACTCCCACCACCATGCTTGACTGTAGGCACAACACACTTGTCTTTGTACTCCTCACCTGTTTGCCGCCACACACACTTGACACCATATGAACCAAATAAGTTTATCTCGGTCTCATCGGACCACAGGTCATGGTTCCAGAATTCCATGTCCTTAGTCTGCTTGTCTGCAGCAAACCATAGGCGGGCTTTCTTGTGCATCATCTTTAGAAGAGGCTTCCTTCTGGGACCACGGCCCTGTAAACCAGTTCAATGTAATGTACAGTGTATGGTCTGAGCACTGACAGGCTCACCCCCACCCCCACCCCTTCAACCTCTACAGCAATGTTGGCTGCACTCCTATGTCTTATTTCCCAAAGCCAACCTCTGGATATGACATTGAGCATGGACACTCAACTTATTTGGTTTGACTGTGGTGAGGCCTGTTCTGAGTGGAGCCTGTTCTGTTGAACTACTGTATGTTCTTGGCCCAGTTTCAGGGTCTTGGCAATCTGCTTATAGCCTAGGCCAGTGTTGGCAAACCTATGACACGGGTGCCAAAGGTGGCACTCGGAGCCTTTTCTGTGGGCACCCGACATCGCCCTGTATTCAGGTTAAATTGCTGTATTGGCACTTTGCGGGAAATTAGTGGGTTTGGAATCGCAGTTTGGGCACTCAGTTTCTGAAAGGTTCGCCATCACTGGCCTAGGCCATCTTTACATAGAGTAACAGTTTGTTTTTTTTCAGATCCTTAGATTGTTCATTACCCATGAGGTGCCATGTGGAACTTCAAGTGACTAGTATGATAGAATGAGAACGATAACACCTCTTCCGCCTTCACACCTGAGACCTTGTGACCCTAATGGGTCTCATGACATCAGGGAGGGATAATGGCTACTTGGGCCCAGTTTGGACATTGTCACTTAGGGGTGTACTCTTGTTGCCACAGGTTTAGACATTAATGGCTGTGTGTTGCATTATTTTGAGGAGACAGTTCATTTACACTTATAGAAGCTGCATACTGACTGCTTTACATTGTAGGTAAGTGCCATTTCTTCAGTATTGTCACATGAAAAGATTTATGAAATGTGAGGGGGGTGTACTCACTTCTGTTATCATACTGTACAGTAGTTCTTTGTGGTGCTTTAGGTATGGCTTTCTTGCTCTGACTGTGGGTTAGACTAGATGACCGTTTGGACCCCTTCCGATTCTAGAATTCTCCAAATTGTAATTATTCCTCAGACTTGAAACAACAGGACCCTCTACCATGACTTCCCATTGCATGGCAGTATATTGCTACTTTCATAGGAACTGATGGACAAATACATATTTTTTTCTCCAAAGAGAAGACAGTCTTTCTTGCTAAATGACCCTTTTCCAAAAGATGGTTGATAGCTTGACTACATGCCTTGTCCTGTGATTTCTAGCTTTTTGACTCTGATTGTCTGTTGTTACAGCTGCACAGACACATTAAACCATTTGCAGTCATTTTCTCTCCGCAGGGAACCCTTTGGGCTGTATTTGCAGGAGAATTTGTGACTAGTAGAGAGGCATGTTTTGCCAGAAGATAGCCTCAAGTTCAGTCCCTGGCATTATCCTGGTAGGATTGGGGGAGATCTGAGCTGAAAAACTAGAGCACCACTGTTTATTCGTGAACAATGCTAGGCTAGATGGACACAGCATTCTGTGCCCCTAGGAGATCTAAGGAATCTCATCAGCTTTGCCAAACTGCAGTTTCCACTGTTCTTGGAAGGAATTTCATGAACAGGAGCATGGTATTAAACTGGAATTTTTGCAGCATAAATACATGTAATAAATCAGCAATTGGTGCTATAAATGTCATTTCTTGAAGAACTGTAACTGAAGACCTGAAAGGGACCTCTCCTGTCCGAATCTGGTCCCCCTATGAGGCAGGAAATCTACAGCTAATGCATTCCAGAAAACAGCTAGCTAACCTTTTTTAAAAAGCCTCCCGTGCAGGAAAATCCACTGACTTCTGAGATAGTAGCTCTTACTGTCAAGGTGTCCATCCTAAGCTTTAGCCAAAATCTCCTTTCTTGTGACTTGAACACAATAGGAAAGAACTGTAGGCCAAATCCAGATGGTATAAGCTGCATAATGATCCCTATACAGTGGTATGTGTGAAAAATTGTTTCTACCTTGAGGGCGCCCTTCAAATGTGCTAATCCCACCTAGGGGGCCATATGGTCCCCCTTGAGAACTGCTGCTCTGGGGCAGTTTACTATACAGTATGGCGTGCATACTGTATAGTAAATTGATTGGATGTAGTAATTCCTCCTCCTCCTAATTATTTGCTAGCACCTCTTAACATACTTCTAGAAGGGAAATGCCAACCGAATAATAGACTTTTTCACACCATTAAAAGGCCTATACTGTTGTATCCACTTGTTTGGTGTGTGCTGATCTTTACTATAACCACACTAGCATATTCTGCAGTGGAGCAGTGCAGGGACAAAGCTATCATTCTTATCGTTTGTGGATTTACACCACAGTTTGACTGAGCCAGCTTCCTAAGTATGTTATTTCCGGTGGCCACTTTCTGCTTCGACAAGTATTTATTTATTTGTTGTAAGTCAAGCTTTGATCCAGATTGGTGCCCGAATACTTTGGAGTATGGCAGTTTTCCAGAATCTTGCCTCCCCAGCTAACCTGGATCTGTAAGACTGCAATCTTCTTACTTGCCTTCGATCCCTTTTTAAATTGAAGATTTGACTGCTAGATTAGGCGACGCTGAAATGACGCAGAAGCTGCCAATTGAACAGGATTTGTGTCCGTTTTCATGGGATTGTCCATCCGCCCCCTACCGTGTGCGATTTTTTTTTTACAAAGCTTTCATAAAAATAAAAAAGCCTCAATGAATGTTTCTGCCTGCATCTGACCCATGTAATTGCATTTCCACAAACCTATAAAAAGTGCCCCACCAATTCTAGGCAGATAATAGAGGAAGAAATTATTCTGTTGTGAAGCAGAGCAGTAGCATTCGGAGGGCCCAGGCTGAATTAGAACATAGCAAATTGTTGTTTTGACAAATGAAGAGACGGGCTGCCCATTTCAACATGCATCACTTTAATGTGATGCATGTTGTGTCTAGAGTGCGTGCTGTAAAAGCATATACACAAACACCATGTGGTGTCAGCTATAGCTAATAATTTTTGACATGTCAAATGCATATTGCAGAACATATAGAGATGGATGTTAGTTCCTGCCTACGCACTATATCTTTAACCAAAATGATGGATCAGTGAAAGACAGGGTTTTTCAGGCACCTCAGAACCTCAACAATAGGGGGAAACTCAGACTATCTTAGTTACAAATCAGACTTATGAACCAGAAAGTCGTGTTTGAAGCTGTAGAATGCCAGAGAGTGTGCTACGTGCCACCTCTCTCCACCAAACGGATCAGGTAGTAAGTGTCTCATAATGATATCTATTAAATTCTCTTTAACAGAATGGCACTCTATTTTCTCTGCTGTTGTCATCAGACAGCAGTTTGTTTTCTAGGACCATTCACAAAAGTGACATAAGTTTTTTGTTGTTGTTGTTGTTGTCAAGTAATAGCTTCCATGAGAAGGACAATGTTTCTATTCCTTTGGGAAGATGCTTTGTTGTCAAAGGTAATGGAAGCTGTTCTCCGTTACCCCATTATGTTTGGGGTATTCTCCTCCCTTGCTTCCCCCCCCAGCAGCAGCTATACTCTTATTTATTTATGCTATTTAAGCACTGTTTTAGTTCCTTGCAACCAACCACACCAAAGGGACAGCCAATTTGTCAAAGAAATCATTTTCCTCTTTCATTTAAAAGATGCATTAACCTCCTCTCTGCTCACATATTAACCTCTGCAGTCTTGTTGATTAGTTTACCTCACTGTAATCTCCTCGTTTTTTTAAAACACTTCTCTTGTGAGGGCTTGTTTACTGGGGGAGGGGTTGGAATAGAACATGCATAGGAAGCAATCGGCAGCGAAGCAACGGATAGACATATGTACTCGACCACCAGTGGCTGGGTCTAACAAGGGAACATCGGATGCCAAAGTGGGATAGCTTAATTGTGTTTTCACCACACAACTCTCAGCTGGAGTTCAAATGCATCATTTAGTGTTGACAGCAAAGCACATCCCTGTCTGTGATTATTACCAGTATTTCTTTGCATGCATTTTCCATATTGCTTTGTATGTGCAAAAACATCTGACTCAACATCTAAAGCCACATTAAAAATAAATCAAGGGAATCTAAACAAAAGGCTGGCAGAAATCCCATTGTACCGCTCCACCTGTGCAACGTTATGATGTTATCAGTGGCAAACCACAACTGATTAAAGGTGATTTAATGTGATTTGTATGCTGTATGCAAGGCATTCACATCCACCACAGATCCCCAAAGGAAACCTTTAATTTGAAGTGATGTGCTGCTGGTAATTACGCCATCACTGATGTTATTGTTGTTTCAACTTACACTGTCCCCAAGTACTAGAGCACTGTCTGGGCAGTTTGTATTGCAAGTATGCCAAGAACACTTTGCCCTCTATCCAGCTTGGTACTCATTTTACCCACCTCAGAAGGAAGGATGAAGGGCTGAGTCAACATTCAGCTGGATACCTGCATCCATTGGTATCAAACTTGGATCATGAGCAGAGTCTTTACTGCAGTAATGCATTTTAACCACTGCACCATACGGTAGGATTTCCATCAACGGATCTCAGGAGGATCCAGGATCATTATTTCTCATCTAAGAAGCATCTCACTTTCAACAGACCTGGCAAAACAGAAACACCTTTAGCTGACTCCAGAAAGGAAGCGAGTGTGATGAATAAATAGATATCCTGAGAGAGAGTATTTGTCATAATCTGAGGCTTAGTCTGCTCAGAGTCATAGCAAGCTACATTTGGGCATGATCAGGGAAGCCACTTGCATAAAGCAATAGCTTGTATTAAATCTGGAAATAGCTACTGGATGCAAAAGACAGAGCAAACAAAATCTTGCCACACTCATTCACCACATAGGATCCCCTTGATCTAGCAGGTGCAGAAATGTCTCCAGAGACCTGTGCACTTGAGAAACTGAAGCGACATTCAGAGCAAAGATGCAGGGGTGTTGATTTTATAGAGCTTTTCTGTTACTGCTAGATTATGTAAACCAAGGAGGCACTGGGGCTGGGGTGGGTGCTGGCTGAACCCCACTTCGGGAAGCTGGGCAACACCCTCTCTTAAGGATGCTGCTGACACAAACAGGAAGACACATTAAGTGTTACTTCATGGCCTTGTTTTGTGACAAGATTTGCTTTTTTGAAAAAAAAAACATAAAAATAAAGAGCACACCGCACCCCCTGTGTTTCGTCTATTTGAAATGTCGATCCACAGCACTCAAAAGTATGAGAGAAATGGATGGACACAAGTTCACGAGCGGAAGGTTGCCTTTGTTGGGTGACAGCTGTTACCTCACGGGACCTTGTCCCGGAACAGGAACAGAGACAAAAGACTTCCCCAGCCCAGGGGCAGGTACGGCTTGTCACGCTCTGTTCCTGGTTCTGGGGGCGTGGTCAAGACAACTTTTTGCTGTCATGCTATGGATGTGAAGTAAGAGGTTTTTTTCTACCTGTCCCAAGCAGGACAGCAAGGGGGGATGAACGGGACGTGAAGTAACCGCCAATGTTGACGAATGCTGGGAATTGACGTCCAACAGTGTTGAGTGTACCTCTGGCCTAAGAAGAGAAGGGTGCTCCTTGTTTGAAAATGATGCAAGTTGAACCTCCCTCAAAGGTGTCAAGGAGGAGGACTAGGAAGAAGCTTTTCCCTGGCATTCCTCCAAAGCAGCCAGGGCAGACAGCTAAAGTGAACGATAAAGAACAACAAGAGGAAAGGAGGGGAAACTAGCAGAAAACACACTTAATAGCAGTTCCTTTGAGGACAATCCAATGCAGGTCTCCTTGGAAGTGTGTCCTGTCACGTCTGGTAAAAGCTTGCTCCCAGATACATTTGTGCACGATTGCAGCTGATAACGTGATGATGATGTGAAAGAGAGCTGTTGATGATTTCCAGGTGCAATCTGCAGCTTTTTGCTAAAACAAAGCTGTTTTCCTCCTTGCTTTTTGCTACCTGGATTCAGGTTGGCTCTTTTGTCTGGGCTCATTTGCTGACTTTCGGTGTTAAACCACTCAGGATGCTTTAAGCCAAGAGAACACTCGAGTTAGATTTAAGTTAATGTTGCTTTGTCCGTTTTTACAGAATGCCTTGCCTTTGCTCTCTTGGGCTCGAGTCTGAGAAAGTAACTTTTCCAGGCTCTGCAATATATGCCACATTTATTGACATCACACACAAAATGCAGCCCTTTTCTGTGCAGAATTCAGTTGTTTTGTTTGTTTGTTTTGGACGAAGAGAAGACATCATCCAAAGCACAATAATTGAGAGCAAGGGTTAGCTGTTATTGTGGCCACACAGCCCTGTGTGAAGTCCAATGCAAAACAAGGTCTGGCTTGGTCTACAGAGCGTGCCGCTGCTCAGGCTTTGTTCTGGGACCGTGTAATCAGAGGTGACAACATGGCTTCCTGCAGGATTCCCACACACAACAATACCATCCATATTACTGATCACTGGTAAATAAACCATGCAGGCTGAGAAACCCGCTAGGAGCATTTGGATGAAGAGGAATGGAAGTTAAAATAGCTACTGAAAAAAGACAAGGAAACCCCCTCTGTAAACAGAACACACGGAACTTGAGCGAGTGGAATGTGCCTCTTCTCAAAGCGATATCTTTGAGTGGAAGGAGACTGAGGACATCCCTCGTAAAGCTAAGAGGGTGATACAAAGACGCAACACTGTCATGACCGGTGAGGGGAAGAAGAGACTCCCGTTCTGCTTCTGCATGCAGAGGCAGAATGGGGTCTCTTTAAAGGGATCTTCCCCGCAGGGGATGACAGCGCGCCTGGCACTCTCATCCACCATGGGGAAGAACCCCGAAATACGAAAAACGGAACGAAATTTTTTTAAAAATTTCATGTCCGAAAAACGATAAACGAAGGGAGATGGGCACAAATCAAAATGGAAACAAAAAACCATTTTTCCATTTCGTGCCCATCTCTAATTGTGAGTGGCATCACCACCACCACCACCATCATTATTATTATTGTGTGCTGTTGAATTGATTCTGACATAGCAAACCTTTCCAGGGTTATTGATGTAGTGAGTACAGTACTTAGAAGTGATTTCCCTATCCTTTTTTTTTCCAGGGGCACCCTGGGACTGTGCAAGTTGTCCCAGGCTACACAGGCTGGTTCTTCTCACAAGAGGCACAGTGGGGAATCAAAACCCCTTTCTCTGGTTCCAGAGCCAGATAACCAAACTAGTGAGCTATCCAGCCGGTTGATTATGTGTGAATGGCATAGATGGAATGAAATGATCCTTGTTTTCCCCAAACAATTAGGGACACAGGGATCCAAGCCTGTTTGTTCCCTGTCAGCTCAGAGAACCATAATTAATTAGTGGCATGCAGACCGTTCATTCACAATTGCTGGGCTTGTCCAGGGCTGCCTCTACAGGTATGTGAAATTCATTGAGGCAGCCTACCTTATTAGTGTGGCATATGTTAGGGCATGATTAAAGGTCAGGAGAGTGTCTTCAATTATGCTTATTCTTAATTTATACTCAGGGGCATATCTGGGGGGCAGAAAGGTACACCTGCCCCAGGCACAGAAATCTGGGGGCGCCTGGAAAGGGGGATGAGGAGGAGGAAGCCCTGCACCCTCCCTCTGCCATGCACCAGGCGAGCAGCAAAGCAAGCAGGCAGACAAGTGTGCAAGCGCGGTGGCTGTGGCACCCTCCTCCTCCTCCTCCTCCTCCCCCAACTCTTCATCGCCACTGCGGGATAAGTAAGGTGTGTGCACGTGGATTACACACCTGCGTGCCTGCGTGCCCCACATCCACCGCACACCTGTCCCACACGCGCAGGATTGCTCCCCCCCCCTTGGTGGGTAGATGCGATGGAGTTGGGGAGGGCCAGACGGGCGCAAAAACACCTTTGTCCCCAGGTGCCCCAAAACCTTGTTTGTACGCTGCTGTTTGTACTGCTGTTGGCAGTGCCATTTGATTTGCGTGGCTTCTACCAAATCATATCTGGCACACTGTGTGCTTTTTTTACCATTTTGATTTGGGGTGCAACCAGACAGGGAAGCAGGGTTGCATTGGATTGTACTGGGAAGCCTCAATTCACTGGGTACAAATTCATTTAAAGTGCCCACCCCCTATGGGCCAATCCAGGCCAACTCTGAAAAAAAGGTCACACAGAGGGTAGCGCTGCTTCTGAACATTAAAAAAACAGTCCAGATGGACCTGTAACCATAGTCAAGCTGGTTCGCAAATTTGGCATGGCCATTTTTGATCCATTTTCCATCGATCTGGTCAATGAAAAATAGATCGAACACAGCCATGCCAAAAGTGCTATCTGATTACTCATCATCATCATTGTAGAACTGCAGAGTGGGAAGGAACCCTATGGATCATCTAGTCCAGCCCCTGTAAAGGAGGCACAATGGGGATTCGAACTTCCAACCTCTAGCTCTGCAGGCAGATGCCTAAACCACTAAGCTATTCAGCAGCTCCAACATAACTTACTTATGTGAGTTCAGAACGAGCAACTTGAGCCTCATGTGTTAACAAAAATCTCCAAGGTGTAGTGGTTCTCAACCTGTGGGTCCCCAGATGTCCCTGGACTGCAACTCCCAGAAGCCTCCACCACTCCACCCACAGGTTGAGAACCACTGGTGTAGACAGTAGCGCAAAAAGAGAGAGAGGTGAGATGCTACATCATGGCAAAGGGCAACAGTTGCCAGCCATAAGATGCTGGTAGGAAGTCCCTCCAAAATGGAAGCATGTGCCCTCTCTTAGATTGTTCCCAATGACCATTTTCCAGAGTTACCCTGAATCCAGTGGAGGTAGCTGTTGGGAATTTTAGCAACCTTGCATGCTTTCTTCAGATTTGGCTGGGAGGGGAGGGATTTCCTGGGTTGGAGCAACTGTCTCAATCTATCCGACACTAAACCACTGTCCTCTCCCTGGTTCTGAGTCAAAGACAGTCCCGCCTCTCTGCTCTGTCCTTTTTTTCTCTTTCTCTGGAGAAGGAGAAGGAGGCTTGCTGCTGAGGACAGTCATGTTTGTTAGTTTTGCTGTAGATCTGTTCAAGTGTAAGTAAAAAAATATGTTGTATTGTTTCTGTTAATGTCTCAGAGTGAGTTGTTGAGACTGTGTCAGCTGATGTGTAAAACAGAGTGAACTAAATTGGGTAACTTGAAGCTCATTCTGCTCTGTGAATCCCTGCACTTGTGTTCAGGGTTCCACCTGGGGTTTGTGTCGGCTGAGAGGTGTGCTTGAAGAGCCTTCAGCTCCTGCTCCATTAGAGGCTGGAACTGAGGCAGTTGCCTAGGGTGCCAAAACCTGCTGGACTCTTCACTGAGGACCCTCTCCCTCCCTTTGTTCCCACCTGGCCCAGAGAGGGTGGTGTGCCTGGCCAGCCTGCTGTCCCTGCCACCACTGAGGACCCTCCCCTTTGTTCCACCGTTTGGCCACTGCTGTCCGACCGGCTGGACTCTTCACTGAGGACCCTCTCCCTCCCCGCCTGGCCCTTGAAGAGCCCGTCACCATCCGCTCACCTTCACTGAGGACCCTCTCCTCCCTTTGCCCCGTGCCCGTCTTGAAGAGCCCAGCTCCTGCTCCCCACGCTGGACTCTTCATTGCTGTCCCCATCATCCGCCACCCCCTGCCACCCTGCCCCCGACCGGCTGGACTCTTCGCCTGAGAGGTGTGCCCGCCCCTGCCCCACCCCCACCCCTGCCCCTCCTGCTCCCGCCTAGAGGGCGTGAAGAGCCTTCAAAAAACCTAGCCTCTCCCGAGGTGCCCTGCTTGTATTGTATAGCAGAGGAATTTAAAGAAAATTCAAAACTGCAACAGTAGCATGTGACATTTATGACTAGTAGGCATTGAGAGATCCTTATCCTGTCCATCATGAATCTGTTTAATCCATTTTAAATTCATTTATATATTAATTGTGTCTCAGAGTGAGTTGTTGAGACTTAGCGCTGATGAGTAAACAGTGTTGTGAAATTCTATAAAGAAAATCTGTGAATCCCTGCTGCACTTGTGTGCAACAGTCTGCATGTGACATGAATTCATAGTAGGCACATCATTAAGGCGAACTAGGCAGTTGCCTAGGGTGCCAAAATATCCTGTCCATCATGAATGCTTGTGTTGTATAGCAGAGGAATTTAAAGAAAATTCAAAACTTTAATTTATGACCATTTTAAATTCATTTATATATTAATACTCTATAATGAATTCAACGCACAATGTGCCAGATGTTAGTGTTGAACATTCTCCCAGATAAAATCAGTAGACTGTAAACTTCAGTACAACCTGCCAAAAAGTAGAAACGTTCCCAAATGACAATGAAAGGAGAATGAAATCCAGCAGACTTGGACAAAGGCCGAAAGCAATGCATCTTTACACGTCACATTCCTTTTTGCTTTCTTTCTGCCAATGTTGGAAACCGAAGGTGTTAGGAAAGGTGAGGGGTTGCTTTCCCTTCTCTGCATGAGCACAATGAAAGGCCCAAAGTGCTATTATACTCATCCAAAGTTCATTCATTCATTCATATGTGCAGTATATGCTGTATCACATTTCTCCTTTGTATAACCCAAGGTAATTTTACAACATGCATTTTAAAAGCAAGTTCTGCTTAGGAAAAAAAAAACCTGCTCATAATAGTCAAAATCCTATTGCTTAGCATAGTAAATTGCACCATAGTGGGGCCATTGAATCAATGGGGATTTGATGAGTCACTTCCTCTATGGATGCCATTGATTTAAAGTGACTTACTCTACTTGCCAGCTGCCTAGATGCCCTAAGCACATCCAATCTTGTCTGATTTCAGAAGCTAAGTAGGGTCGGCCCTGGTTAGTACTTGGATGGGCGACCACCAGGGAATACCAGGTGCTGTAGGCGCCTGGAGTAGGAACTGGCAAACCACTCCAGTATTCCTGCCAAGAAAGCTCCATGGACATGGAGTCACAAAGAGTGGGTCACAACTGTAACAACACAACACAACACACACTCTACTTGCCACTTACTTCAGAAGTCACTTTAGCATAAGTCAACTGAACTTATGGAAGCGACTTTCAACATTCTCGCTTGTTCAGCAGGCCTATTCTAGTGTCACTGAGTGTGCTAAGCAAAGGGTTGGGCCCCATCAATCACAATATTAAAGCAGTATAAAGTAAACTCATGGATTGCAACAGCTGCACCACTTGTGCAGTTTAAACCAATCTAACCGTTTCAAACCCTCCGAGCGCAAGAGAAGCAAAACTAGTATGACTTGTTCTGCTCCTGTTCTTGAATGGTTTAAACCGGTTATAAACTGGTCCAAGTCATGCATTTGTTTCAATCTCATATCTTCACATGCCATCAAGGGGATTTCGACTTTCAGCAAACCCTTCCCAGGGTTTCCTCAATCTGTAGCACTCACCAGTGATTTACCAGCCTCTTCCTCGGCTGATGCCGTAGGACTGTGCAGTTTACTCAAGTCTAGCATGATAGGAGGAACTTGAACTCCTGACTGTGAGTTATCTAAATCACTGAGCTGTTTCACCAGGCAGAAGAAAGCAACCTGCCATTAAAAGGCCCTTCTAAGTGACCCAAGGCCTGTTGAAACAAAACTGTCTTCCGTATCCTGGCCTGTCTTGGAGAGAATTCCCATCGCCTGGAAGCAGTGGCTGACGAAGTGCTGCCTCTTGTTTTCAACAGCCTTGTCTGTGAAGGTGCAGAGAGAAAGACTAATTCTTAAGAGTAAAGCAGGCTCACATAGGGGGAAATGGTTCTTCAGATTTACTTACTTACTTACTTACTTACTTACTTACTTACTTACTTACTTACTTACTGTATTTGACTTTTATACCACCCCTCTAGCCCTGGGGCTACTCTGGGGGGTTTACAACATGGAATCACATGACAGGTCAACAAAGGAATGCATTTAAAAAACCAAAACACAAGGAGCATAATAAAACAAAATATACATAAATCAGCAACAATAAAATTAAGCTAAAATGAAGATAAAAATAGCAGGAGATTGATCAAACAGGAAAAAAGAGACTGGTCCCAAGTTTGGGCCTGAACCCAAGCTTAAATATGCCTTTATAGGTTATCATCAGCCCTTTGGATTGGCTGGCCATCAATTTTCACAGTTCTCAAGCCAGATTTCTCCATGCTAATACCCTCCAGATGTGTTGGATTATGAACACCATCAATCTGCACCCATGCTGGATGAGAATGCTTGGGGCTGTAGCCTAACCCATCTGGAGAATGACAGCAGGAAAGTCTTGCCAAAACATACCTGGGCATACACTCTGTTTTTTTTTTCATGCAGATGTTTGGAAACAATGTGACTTGCTGCATTATAGTGTTGTTATGTATTTTTAAAGGTACATTTCTTTTATTGGGATTAATCAAAGGCCAATAAAAGAATTAGGATGGATGGGATTGCTGGGAAAGTCCTGCCAAAATTCCCCAACAATGCCTGGAAATGCTCTTTAAAATGTTTATTATGTTATTTGGACATGTTATTGTTGACATGTGGGCGTCTTTTAGCATGCCCAAAGTGTGTACATGGCAGTCCTGCATCACTAGAGGAACATGGAACTCATTTGGCAGGCAACATGGTATAATCAGTTCTAAGGGGTCTCCCCCCCCCCATCTACCTTCTGGGTGAACTAATTACTGTAAAATAGCTTCTAAAAGACAGCCCTCTAATTGCAGAATATCAGGTCATGATTCTGCCACATCAGTACCAGAATGCTTTCGACCATCCACCATTTTCTCAGCCTCTTTACCTTCACCAGTAAAATGTTATGGGCCAGAAACTATGGCTGCTAGCAAGAAGGCATATTTAGCCTTGAGAAAAGTAGCCTGAGGGGAGATATGATATCACTTTTCAAATACAGTGGAACCTGTTAAAACAAATTTAATTTGTTCTACGGGTCAATCTGCTTTAAGAAAATGTTGTTTTACGAAACACAGTGTCCTATAGGAATGCACTGAAAATGGATTAATCTGTTCTGGAGGCTATGGGCCGCTTCATTGTACAAAATTTTTGTCTTACTAAACACAGTTTCCCATAGGAATACAATGAAAATGAATTACTCTATTCTGGAGACTATGGGTGGCTTTGTTTTAAGATAATTTTATCTTGCGAAACGCAGTTTCCCATAGGAATGCATTGGGAACAAATTAATCCATTCCGGAGGCTAGAATAAAGACAAAAATAACCGGGGGGTTTTCCGGGGTACATGAGGAATGGTTTGTTTGTCTTGCAAAGCATCCCATAGGGATTTTTTTGTCATGCAAAACATGCCTATTCCTGGAATTTTTTTTCTTCCTATGAGGGTTTGGGGTTTTTTTGTCATAGGGCTCTATCATGCACCCTTTAAAATGCTGATTAAATTTCAAGATAAAGCGTTTCCAAAAATCATGTCCCCACGGCCACTGGGTTTAAAAAAAAAACTGGTTATGCCCCCTTTAGTGGGTTTTCCAAGACCTACCAGAGAAGTCAGGCATTTTTTGCTCCAATAAAAAATGAGAGCCAGAAGTCCGTGGGAGCTCGCATTTAGAAGGCATTTGTCTTAAGAGGTACCACTGTACTTGAAAGGTAATCATACAGAGGAGGGGCAGGATCTGTTCTCGATCGTCCCAGAGAGTAGGACATGCAACAATGGGCTCAAGTAACAGAAAGCCAGAATATCAGGAAAAACTTCTTAACTCTGAGAAATATGACAATGGAACCAATTGCCTTGGGAGGCAATGAGTGCTCCAATGCTGGAGACATGCAACAATGGACAATCTGCTTTGATTTGTATTCCTGCATTTGAGCATGGGGTTGGACTTAATGGCCTTAGAGGTACCTTCCAGCTCAGTTATTCTCTGATTCTATGGTCTATGGCAGTGATGGCGAATCTTTTAGAGACCGAGTGCCCAAACTGCAATTCAAAACCCACTAATTTTTTTGCAAAGTGCCAATACAGTAATTTAACCTGTATACAGGTGGCTATGAAGGGGCAATGTCGGGTGCCCACAGAAAGGGCTCCGAGTGCCACCTTTGGCACCCGTGCCATAGGTTCGCCATCACTGGTCTATGGATACATCTGTCCTCAGCATGAGTAGGCACTAAACTCAGGCAACAGTGGACAATCAAGTAAAGACACTTCTTGGGGCTTGGCCATAGAAAGACAAATGGTAGGTGCAACTAGAGATGTAAACTTTCCGGAAATTTTGAATCTCAGGTGGGAATGGAAATTTTCAGATTTTTTAAAAAAATGCTACATTAGCAAATCCCCCCTCCACTTTTACAGCGTAAACGTCATTCTGTTACTTTAGGGACACAAAATATGACTATGGACATTTGGATTTGGCATAAAATTATCACAACTAGCATATTAAAATATAGTGTAGCCAAACAATTATTACAAACAGAATTTACTTTTTGAATAAGATGGATTTGTAATTACAAGTAACAAATGGAGTGACCATCTCCTGAACTGTGTACTAGTTTATGTGGAACAAAAAAAATCCCTCCACAAAAAATGTTTAAAAATCAAGAATTAACAATTATTCATATTTCCTCTCTACAGTATTAAATAAAAATAAAATAAAAACTTAATTCTCATAAAAAGAATTGAAGAAGGGGGGAATGTTTAGAAGCTTCAATGTTTCAATGATATTTTTTAGAAATGATTTGGAAAATATTTGAATATCCTATCTTAAAATATTTTATCATGTTAAAATAAAACATTTCATAATCATTTTTCCCAATGTTTTGAAATTTTCAGTACAAAAAAAACAAAAGGTCTTCAGGGGGGTAAGGGGAAAAAACCCCTTTGCCCCCAAATTTTTCTGGTCACCCCCCCGTGGGCCTTCCCATCTCTAGGCTCAGCTATGTTATTTGGAGTTTGTCCCATTCATCCTTCTTATTTACCATGACACGGGAGCAGAGAGTGGACTATGGCAGAAGCTGGATTGGGGGAGAGAATAAAGACAATTTTACTGGCAAGAAAGGACTGCTGTGGGGATCATGAATATTGGTTACAAACAGGCACATCTGTTAGCAGGCAACTAGCCGACCCCTGACCATGAAAACTGTTCTAGTGTTTTTACTGTTTACCCAACAGTAACATTGGGTTGTATCTCCTTTCTCTAGACCATGTTTTTATCTGCCAAAGATCTATGTACAGTATAATAATACAGTGGACCCTCGTATAACAAACGGTCTGTATAACATAAAATCGGTACAACATAAAAATTCCGGAGATAGGGGAAATTTGCTTAACAGAAAGGCCTATGGTGTGAATCCGTATAACATAAAAATGGTTGAGATTAGGGATTACTCTGTTTTCAATGCATTTCTATGGGAAATGGGTACAAGAAAAATTTGCTTAACAGAATTTCATTTGGAACGAATTAATTCCTTTATACAAGGTACCACTGTATATGTTTATTTATTTATTTATTTATTTATTTTTACAATTTATATGCCGCCCACTGGCGGCTTACCAAGGAATTAAAACAGTTAAAAACATCAAACAACAATAAATAATTAAAACAACAATAAAAACCTTATACTAAAACATCACACTAAAATTGCCATCAGAAGACCCACAATCTAAATTGTATCAATTAAAAAACTTTATGGACCTGTTGCAAGGATCACAGAGATGACATGCATGAAATACTTTCCCACCACTATATAAAGTGCCATTCCATCACTTAAATCTAGTATTTAACCCAAACCATATTATTTCTCCCTGGAGAATCCCATATAGTCTGCTCTGAAGGGGCCTCAGTGCCATCATGTCAACGTCATTGCCCACATCACTGGGATTAGGGGGCAAAAGGAGCAAAGATAATCCCCTTCCACTAGAAGCCTTTCTCAACACCCCCCCAGCCACCCCCCAGACCCAATTCCCTGCTGAGACGCTGGTTTTAAAGAGCCAGACTTCACTTTATTACTTCCCCTATCAGATTACAGACAGGCTGTGGGGTGCAATGGGAGGAGGGGAGAGGGGCTATTTTTAGAAGCCTGCTTTCTAAAAATAGTTCAAAGATGTGTAGAATTGCGTCACAAGAGGTAATTTTATCCCCATTTGGCCTGGCGGGGCCCCTTCCCTCCCCACTTCCACCTTCCTCCCCAGGAGAGGGTGAATACAAAAGGAGGGAGAGGCTGAGGACACCGGGGTCGGCGAGTTCAGACTCGGGCAGAGGGAGAAGAAGGAGGTAAGAAATCCTTAAGTTGGGATGGGGTGTGTGTGGGCGGGTGGAGGTCTCAGATCTCAGCATCATGCAATTCAAGTCTTGGCCATTAACATGGTTGCTGTGCATCTCTCATAGATGTAATCCCAACTAGACTAAAACCTAGAGAAATCAATAGGATTTTCTATATCGTTCACTGATTGGCCCAACTCACTTTGTTGAGTCTCTTCTAGCTGGGTTTAAATTGGATTTAACCTACTATATTATTATTATTATTATTATTATTATTATTATTATTATTATTATTATTATTATTATTATTATTATTATTATTATTATTAATTTGCAAAGAAGGCAGCACATCCAGCTCTTCCACAATGGTGCTACTATCCTCCTGCTGATTTTAGCTGATGGTTACAAACAATAACTCAAGGTTCTGACATTAGCCTGTAGCTTGTCAACAGTAACTGAGTTCAAATAGTACCACCCAGTGGCCAGTGAGGATAACGGAACTGTAAAGATATCAGGCAAAAAAAAAAAAAAAAAAAAAAACCAACAAAAAACCCCCAAAACAATAATAAAAACAAGAGACAAAAACACTGTGGCACCTTCAATACTAACTGCTGTTTTAATATGAGCTTTTATGGGTCAAGTCCTCTTCCTCTGACATAAGACTGAGACTCTATGACTGCCATATTTGTCCATGGTCTCATAACCAGGCAGGCATGCAGAACAATGGATAAAGTGACAATGATAGAACAGGCTATGCGGCTGTGAAAAATATCAATCATCAATCTACAAGATAACAATAGAATAGTTGCCCTGAGTGGCAAATTGTGTGAATTAGTGTTTTATTTTGCATTTGGTAAAGACTTAACCCTTGATCGATACTTCCAGTCCAAGATCTGGATTATGCTTACTTTTGGTACCTTTTGATATTGAGGCTCAAGTCTTGTAGGATTTTGCACCTTTCTCCATGAAGAGCGTCCTTCTCCCAATCCTAGGTGTTGAATGCTGGGTGCATTTTACTCAGTGGTAAATGAAAGGGTGTGTGTGTGTTGCGTTGTTACAGTCATGACCGACCCTTTGTGACCCCATGTCCATGGAGTTTTCTTGGCAGGAATACTGGAGTGGCTTGCCAGTTCCTACTCCAGGGGCCTACAGCACCTGGAATTTCCTGGTGGTCTCCCATCCAAGTACTAACCAGGGCCGACCCTGCTTAGCTTCTGAAATCAGGCGAGATCAGATGTGCTTAGTACTCTGGGCATACTCCAGGGTGCTGTTTTTGATCACATATTCCCAGTTTGATCACTGGGACTGAAAGGAATTTTACAGTTGAGCCATAGCACAAATTAGTACTGTTCTTGGAAAACCTTCTTTTTTGGCTTTAACACCTGTAACCCCCTCAACAGCACAGCCAATGGATTCTGGATGTTATAGTCCCAATAAGTAACTTTTCTACGCTGTGCAAATTTGTCTGTACTAAAGTGTCCGTGTTGCAAGAGCCACACGGATACATGTTCCTGCATAGCTAGCCTTTCAAGGTTTGTTTAAAATATTTTTAGTCCACCTTTCTCCTTAAAAGGACCCAAGGTGGCTTACATCATTAAGAACCAGCACTGTATTTAAAAGATAAAAAGAGTAAATTTAAAAATATTTTAAAATAAGTAAACAAATATATTTAAAATGATAAATAAAATTAACATTAAAACACTCTGAAAACAACAGAGCACGAGAATCCTTTTAAAACTCCCTCAGACCACCAGTCATTAAGGAAAAGCCTGCCAGAAAAGAAAGGTCCTTGCCTGCTTGTGGAAGGATAGCAAAGATGGGGCCTGGCAAGCCTCCAGTGGGAGGGAGTTTCGAAGTCTGGGAGCAGTGAAAGAGTAGGCCCTCTTCCGTGTCCCCACCAAGCCCACTTGTGAGGATAGTGGGACTGAGAGATTGGACTCTCCTGATGATCTTAATACCCAGGCAGGCTCACAGCTTGGGCCCAAGTCATTTAGGGCTTTATAGGTTAAAAACAGCACTTTGAATTATGCCTGGAAACGGACCAGCAGCCAGTGGAAGCTGCTGCAACAGGAGAGTTATATGTTCCTTGTAACCAGCTTTCTTTTAAGGATCTCTGTCCCAACATCACCTGAAGTCCCTGCTTTCTGGATGCCCATTCCCATATATGTGTTCCTAAAGATTTAACACCCACCAACATCGCCCATGATTGGAGGTTCTCAGAAGGAAACAGGCTGAAGACCACAAAGTCTGTATATCTTTTTTTTAAATCTGACAATGAGCTCCTAAAACTCATATAGGACTGGCCTCTAAAAGATTGATGCTGGCCACTGAAAATTTGATGATGGCTACTGAAAATTTAATGTTGTAATAAAGTTTTACTTCAAATTCATAACAGAAACAGAGGTAGAGCTTATGAAAAATTTGCTAGTGTTTGATGAAACATTGTGCAACAGGTAGGTAGGTACTCTACAAGCAATCAGTCTCTTTCATAATATATCAATGACCTTATCAACACATTACTAATTAGTTTTCATTGTCAGCAGAGCTTCTGGTTCTTCATTTGTGGTTTTAGGCTTAATTAGTGCTTCTATACTATTGAACTGTCTATGGGAGAGTTCCTGATTTATTATTCTATTGTAGACTGCATGGTTTTCCTGTGTTTCTTTGTACCCCATTTTAGCTTAATATTGTGACTACTCAGCTCTATTAATTCATTGACTGAGTGAATCTTGAAACAATACGCAAACAAGGACAGACAAGAAGCGACACTAAAGGCATTAAAAGAAGCTGTGTGCTTCTGCATAATTAAGAGTGGGGATTGCAGGCCGCCACCCCCTTGCCCACCTCCTCTGATGTGGCATAAGGGACCTCACCGATGCTGAATTTAAAAGGGGGTAGTTCTTTAACGAGCCTCCATTGGCTGGGTGGCGGTAGCATCGTTTCTGTTATGACTTCGGAGCTCCCTGAGGAGATACTGGCCAATAAGTTCCAGCGTGGAATGTTCCTACTTGTACCCATCCAGCCATGCTTTTCTCCAAAAAAGTGCCATCGCCATTAGTACCATTTTCCAGTCCATCCGTCCCCGTGCTTATTTAACCTGCCCAAATCCTTCTTGGATGATTTGGAGGTTTCCCTCAAGTTCTCTCCTTAAAGATGATTTCCCCCCCACAAATCTTGAGCTCGCCAATCCCTCTCCTTTCTGGATGGTACTCTTTCAGACCAAAAGACACACATTCATACAGTGAGTTTGATATAAGTATCTGCAATACAAAGTTTGGAAATATTTTCTTTCTTTCTTTCTTTCTTTCTTTCTTTCTTTCTTTCTTTCTTTCTTTCTTTCTTTCTTTCTTTCTTTCTTTCTTTCTTTCTTTCTTTCTTTCTTTCTTTCTTTCTTTCTTTCTTTCTTTCTTTCTGGAGTACTGGTCCCAGAGTGCTCCCAGACAGAAATAGCTTCCTTAACCATGTTTGCTAAGAAATTCCAGCAACTGCAGTCCAAAAAAATCACTTTGAATAACCACTGCTATGAATAACCACTATGGAATGGACTTTTCAGCTACACTCTCGTGCAGGGGGTGTCCAAATTTCAGCCCTCCAGATGTTTTGGACCACAACTCCCAGAAATCCAAGCCTAGATTGCCAATGACAAAGGACTGTGTGAGTGTCTTTTGGTGGCTGTGCACATGTAAGTGCATGCATGCATGCATTCTGCTAATGTACCTCCCCCTCAGCTACCCTGATTATGAGAAAAACTGCAAGCCTGAGGCTATTATTAACTAGCAAACACTCATTAACATTAATAGGAGTTTCAACTCAATAGTTTTATACTCTCTTTAAATGCCTAAATCCAGCCACATCTGCTGTTGGTAATTTTGTTTTAATGTTCAGATGACAAGAATATATCTATGGCCAAACTAGATGTGAAGGGATTATTCCCTAACTGGAACTCTCCGGACCTTTTGCCTTCTAGAAAATCAGATGTATGGAGGTCTGATTTGGATCACTTCCATGGCACTCTTTCCCTGGATCACAGTCTGATTCAGGATAGGTCCCCCATCAACTTGCTGGAGGGCATTGAAGAAACAGTCTGTCATAAATGCTTTCACTCTGTCCAGATTCTGTCCACCCTATGAAGGGTGCTTCCAAGTAAACCTTTTACTCCACAGTTACCCAGAGTTTAGAAGTTACTATTTAGTAGGTAACATGTTGCCTGTAACTAATTGCTTTGGGTAGTGAACAACTAAAGTAGTAGTTGAGTATCACCTAAGTCCAAGGCTCTGTAATAGCTTTAGTAGATCACTAAAACATTACAGAGAAAGCAAACTTCCACGTCCTCTAGAAGGAACTCTTTATTAAGCAAAACTCAGGGTAAAGGCATCGCTGAAAAACTGGGCCAGATGTAATACCTACTGTTCATGGAGCCGGATGGCCAACAACGCCCAATGAAGTTTAATTTCTACATGAGGCAGAGGTGTGCCAGGTATTAGGTTGTTGTTTCTGACCACCCAGAGTAACTTTTGGGCTAGACGGCTGCAGTATATAAATCTAAAAAAATAAAATAAAAAAAAATAAGGCAGACTTGTCCACACACGAGAATCCTGTGGCCTTGCTCCCCGTTTTCCTCAGCCTCCAGAAACCCCACAAGGTTTCACCTGATGAGGCAGGCAGCCTATTTGCGGTGCTTTCTAATTTGCTGATGTGAGGAGTTCTGGAAAGACTCAAATGGTTTTATAAAATGTCGCCGTCTCATGCAAGCTGCTCCTCATCAGCACTCCAAAGAGGACAGGCCATCACACGGGGGGTGGGCGGGTTTAAAAGACGATTCTAGTGCTGAACATCACACAGCCACTTCATTCGGTCTCATTGAATGTTCTCATCATCTCTTTGCAGAATCATCATGACCATCTTATGTGAAAACTGCAGGAAGCCAGTCAGGAGAACAAAGAGCTGCGTCTCAAAATGCCCTGCTACCACCTCCCTCCGCAGGCGAGAGCTCAGGATCCCAAAACCTTTCAGGTGAAAGACGTGGCCTCGCCCATATCCTCTTCCTCTGTGCGTGGTCCATATTTAGAGGGGAGAAAGATGTGTTTCACAAAATTACCACTAAATGCTAGTTTCGGTTTACTATCTTGGAGGAGTTGAGGAGTCGGAAACTTTCTTAGACAAAACTTCAGGGGCACCACCTGGTTCTCCAATTGGCTCACCCAGAGGCAGTCGCTAGAAGGCAGATGGTCCAGTAGCAGACACCAGCAAGGTCAAGAGACCTTTGGCAACCCGGAGGGCATGATTGATCTGAATCATCCTATGACCTCTGTGATATACTGTATTCCCTAGGAGCATGACAGCAGTGAGAGAAGTGAGGGGATGCCTCTCCTCAGATGATGATGATGATGATGATGATCATCATCATCATCATCATCATCATCATCATCATCATCAATAACTTCTGGTTATTATTATTATTATTATTATTATTATTATTATTATTATTATTATTATTATTATTATTATTATTATTATTATTACTGGGGTCATTTGCACTTTTCACAAAACAATGAGCATCACATCTGGGGCTATTCCTTGACCATCTGCTTCTTCCTTTTCCCTCAAAGCTCTCCTTGTTTGTACAGTACTTTTTGGGGATCTAATTAAATCACCACAAAACCCAGAACTATCTTGGTATTTATTTATATATTTATATATTTATATATTTATATATTTATATTTATTTATATATTTATTGCCCATCTGGCAGTGAGGCCACTCTGGGTGATTAACAACAACTGTACAATACAATACAAGCAAAACATGTGATTTATACAATAAAATAAAATAAACATTAAAATGCAGTAAATATAATGAAAATAAAATAAAATGGTAAGGATAAATCACATGGTCACTTCTCTTTGAAGTTAGAAATACTGTACTGCTATTAGTTCTCCTGGGGCCAATTCCACTAGCATCTGTGGAAGCCTTACCATGAATCCCATAATCCACCTCCTTCAACCACTAGATACAATGACCGATTTGGCGTTAATTGACTTGAATCTCCTTATGCATCTCAGGTCGTTCCCAAAGGGCTCAGTTAGCATTTTGTCCACACAGACAGAAGTAGCTTTCTAGCAAACACCCTTTATGCTGGAACAGTCTGTTGCTTCCAAGGCAACCTATTTTCTGCTCCGGCTTACTGAGGGTATAATATGCATATTTCTGCTCCCAACACATTTTGATACCGATGAATAAACATTATAAGTTCACAGCAGCCTTTTAGGGTTAGCACAGCTGTTCCAAAGTGTCTGCAAAGCAAGGGTTTCCTCTATTGGCGCTGGAGATGTGCCAAACAGGAACCAAGCAGAGAGCAAAATGAAACAGTTTGGCTCGCCAATGCCAACCCAGGCCAGCCACCTGTGGCAGGGCATCAGCTGACAGAGGCTGGCTCGGTATGGTGATCAGGGATGAATCGCTGAGATAACAAATGCTTGCCTGGCTAGATGCCAGCCTGTGCTACGAAGCCATCCATCCCTAGGTTGCAAATAAAAGGGGAGCATTTCAAGTAGATTATAATATGGGATATCAGGAGCCTCTGCTCTATTAAGGTTGTGAAGACTTGGATAGTGGGACGCCTAAGATAGGGACAAGTTACATGTTACATGGGCCTCCCTGGAGTCTAGGACCAGCCCTACCATTTGGCAGAATGAGGCAGCCATCCCCAAACTGCAGATGCTGGGCAACTGTGTGCCAGGTGGATTGCCCTGTAGGGGCAGAAGAGTCACTTTAAGGAAGATAAAACTACCCTTTACAGCAGGAGGAGACACAACCCTTTCTTGCCGCTTAATCACACCCAAAGGTGCCAGGTCAGCAGCATTCCTTTTGCTAAGTTATGCGAGACTGAGGGTGGTCTTTTTAATGACGTAGGCAGGCTCTTTTGATGTCCCGGAAACAGGTCAGGGAAGGGTTGAGAGCAGAAGAGCTGTTGGTTCATTGATTGTGGAAATGGATGCAAAGAGAAATGGAATAAATGGGCTTGATATCCAGGTAACACTGTCTAATAAGTTAATAGGGCCACCCAGTGCTGGGAGGGTGGGGAATGAGCCTGCCCAAGGCAAAATTTGAGGTTTTTCTTCTCAACCAGAGATTCACAGGACTGTAGGAATTTCCTGATACTTCATGTGGTACAGCTCTTATCAGAACACCTAATCACCTCCCTACCCTCTCCCGGTTCTCAGTCTTATGTGAACAAGTTACGTGCACCACGTTACCCCTTTTAATCTGGCTGCTAAAAAGCCGAAATAATGATGCTTCTAACCTTGTAAATTCCCAGCTCCAAGAAATGGGTGTGCCGATTCATGTCCCCCAGCTCTCAGCCCTTTGCATGCTTTAGCATCTCACATGGCTGCCTGGTGGTTGTCATGGGAACCATCGCATATCATACTGTGGTGCATCTTGAATTTCTACCCTGAATGGTCCATTTTTGGCTATCCCGGAATGCTCTCAGATCCATATGCTCTCTTCTCTCATTTGCTTTCTTTGTTGCTGTTCTTTATTTATTGATTCCCCCCCCAAAGTCTACCTGAGGTTCCCTTTTAAAGAAAAATACCAGTAACTAGGAAAAGAAGCAGGACAGAGTTGTATTAAAGAGAAATATGTTTTTGAAAAGCAAAAAGTCAACTTGGCTTTAGATTATTGGAGTTGCTCCCTTCAGCTGAATCGGAAAAGTCCGAATCCAGTGAATGACAGACTTTCTGTGTCTTTCGTTAACAGATTGTGCCATTTCTCTCCCTCAGATCTCCTGGAAGTTCGCATTTTTTTCCAAATCTCCTCTCTGTTCTGCACAATTATAAAAGGCATGGGAAGCCCTAATGTCCTGTATTTTTAAAAGAGAAAAAGTTATTTATTTACAAGCATTTGTTCAATTCCTTTCAGTCCAAGAGGCACAAACAGAGCACAAGCACAAACAGATCAAAACATTCTTTAAAAGCCATTTTTTTCCTGGAAAAAAATAATGATTATATATAAAATTTACACTGGTTTCATTTTGGTTTGAGATGACATCCTATTCTGGAATTCTAGACAAGCCTGTTGTATGTCATTTTTAATTAGGTACAATATAAATAGATATTGAAATTGTTTGAAGGCCGTGCTGTTATTTTGCCAAAACACACAGCCCTATGCTCCCTCAATCTCCTAATTTCCTGAAAATTCAAAGGCATCATCAGAGACATTTCTTGTTCATTCAGATAGACTAGGCAACGGAATAAACAGCCAGAGGCCCAGATTTTTAGTATACCCACTGCTTTAGGATGAGGGCCTGTGAAGGACACTCACCCACCCTTGTTGTAGTCTCCAATCTACACTTTGGCAAGAAAACCCTTTGAATCCTCCTCTTTATATACCTCCTCTGGCGGTATATAAATATAAAATATAAATAAATAAATAAATAAATAAATAAATAAATAAATAAATAAATAAATAAATAAATTTTCCAGATATGCACTTCAGGTGCTCATTTCCAGGTAAATAGAGGTTGACTTAAATGGAGTCAGACCATTGCCCATCTGGCCTAGTTTTGCCAACTCTGACCCAGAGCAATCCTGCAGGATTTTAGGCAGGACTTCTTTGTGATTCTGAACAGAGTTCCCTTGTGACACAATGGTAAAACTGTACTCACCTGTAACTATGCTCACAACCCGGGCGTGGTGGCACAGTGGGCTAGAGCACTGAAACTGTCGGCTGCAAAGTCAGCACTTCGGCAGTTCAAATCCCGGGTGCCACACAGTGCAGGAAGCTCCCATTGTTAAACCCCGCTCCTGCCAACCTAGCAGTTTGAAAACATGTCAATGCAAGTAGATAATTAGGTACCACCGTAAAAAGCAGGAAGGTAAACAGTGTTCCGTGTGCAAAAATGTGTTCAGCCATGTCAGCCACATGGCCATGGGCTTGAACAACACTGGCTCTTTGGCTTGAAAATTGAGATGAGCGCCACCCCTAGAGTCAGCCACGGCTAGCATGCATGTGTGTGTGGGGGACCTTTGCCTTTTTACTCACCTATAACTGTGCTCACAACCTGGGATGCAATTCCAGGTAGCAGGCTCAAGGTTCATTCAGCCTTCCGTCCTTCTGAGGTCAGTAAAATAAGTACTTAGCTTGCTTGGGTGTGTGTGTGCAATGTGTAGCCTGCATAATTACTTTTAAACTGCCCAGAGAGTGCTTTAAGTGCTATAGGGCAGTATTGCATGTTGCTTGTTTTGCACTTTCTGAGGATCTCCTATCCAAAGACTAAACCATGTCTAATCCTGCTCAGTTGGTGGAATCAGAAAAAAATCAAGGTATCCAAGATAAGGCATGGTGGCATGGAGAGAAGAAAATCCCAGGGGGCTATTGAACTCTGCCTCATCCAATGATTCCTCCATGTACTTAAATGTCCCATTTCTGCACCTACCTCCCCAGACCATCACACATTCCTATTTTAAAGTAGGGAACAAGCACATCTGAACATCTTAATTATGCATTCTGCCATGCAAAGGTTTATACGGGTCCCATAACAATATACTGCTTTGGCCACTGTATACTCCGCTGTCTTTGCAACCAACAAAACAGCAGTGAAGCATATCACTGAATGGGAACCAACTTTTCTTTTTATGGGGGCAGGTGGCTTCAGACAAGTCTTTAATTCTGCTGTCAAATGCCCCCACATTCTCTGATGGTATTCACACTCCGCACTTGGCTTCATTGCTATTTTGTTGGTTGCCAGGACCGTGAAATATTAAATGAGCAAAGCAATATATTTTGATAGGGCCAATATAAACTTTTGATTTGCACAAAACATAATCAAAGTGTGCAGTTCATTTTTTTACAAGCAAGGAGAATCATACTCAAAGAACAGCTGTTCTGCTGTTACTACTTAAAAATAACAGGCTGGGGGAAATTGCTTGAGGGTTGGATGGATGTCGCCATCCATTTATTTGAGCTTAAGCCTCGGTGAATGTAGTCACATTTATCCTACCTACCATTTTACTGCAAGTCAAGATTGCAGTGAAAGGGCGTATTATCAGACAGGAGGAAAGGTGCGCATCTGATCACACCAGAAAAGGTTGTTTTGCTGGGTGTGATCTCCCTTAAAAGGACACCTCCTGCCATCATCAGGGAATCAGTCTGGCTTGTCCCCACCCCTACCCCAAATGATAGTCCCACTATTGGACCTAAAAGGCCCAGCTTTGGCATGGATCAGTGTCATGCTGGAGCACTATTCCAATATGCGACATGATTTCTGGGAAACAGCTCACAACAGACATCACTACAAGCAGTCCAAACTGTGATACTATAAAAATGTGTGTCCACACTTGTCTCCCTCTGCAGCCTGTATGAGAACACTTAAACATGCAGACCACTTAAAATATCTTTATATCTTTACATTAACCCGTATAAGTGGTCACCTAAACAGGGCATTTGTTCAGGGAAGTATGCCTGAATGGTCCTCTATTTTCCATTGCTACTGCCACCAGCACTATTCAGAACATGATATCCTATAAAACATCCCCCACCACATTTTTTATTCTTCCTCAACCCCTAGGGTTTTTTTCCCACTTTCATGAGTTCCTGTTCCTTGTCCACACCTTCCTCTTTTTTAGCATGTTCTTTTTCTAACCCTTTGTCTACCTCCCTTCTGTGACATCACAAAGGTTCACCTCCTCGTCTTAGGTTTTGGGCCTGAAGTGTCAGAAAATGGGATGTTTCTAATTCAGCAGCACTAATTGCTTTTGAGGGCATGTGACAGCTCACACAATGGAATTCATCTCCACACACTCCCCCCACTTTCACAAATCCCTGCCCACAGAAAAGGAGCGTGTCAGGGAGAAGGCTGGGCAAGATCTCTTCTCCCTGAAGTCTAGTTGAGTGTGTGTGTGGGGGTGTTTGTTCATCGTGTATGAAAGAACACTTAATTAAGTTCAACCCCACACACGTTGTGCAGTAGAGCAGAGCCCACACCCAAGGAGTTGCCATTTCAGTGAGAATTAAATCTGAGTCACACTGGTCTAAGATGACTTTTCTCTAGCAGCTTCCCTCAAGCTCTCTGAGCCCACAGTGTGTGCCTGAAAGCTGGTGAAACGGTCTCTTCAAAAAGAAATAACTTACAAAGGGAAGAGGCTTTATTTTCAGGCAAAACTCCCACTGGGCCATCTACTGAGTTTTAAGCTTACAGAACGCCTCAGAAATGGCTGTTGTTCACACCTCTGAAATAGTTCCGTGTGAAGCCTGGTTCTCATGAATGACAGAAAAGGTCAAGCTGTCACTAGAATATCTTATCTCATTTGTTTTCCACATGGGGGGGGACAATTCGGAGCACCGTATGGTGAATTATTTAACCACATAAGAAAGAGGCCTTGTTTAGTCCAGAAGACCTGTGCATCAGACCTAACTTTCCAGCCGCCGTCAGATCCTGAAGAGACAAGGCCAGACATCCCAATTGACAAAGCACTTGCTTTCAGATGTGGAAGGGGATGCCAGATTCTTACTGTTGACATAAGATTCATCTAATAATAATTATAATAGGAAGTCCGGTCAATTCTGACATACGGTGACCCTTTTTCAGTGTTTCCCGGCTAGATAATACTGTACTTTGAAATGGTCTACTATTCCGTTCCGACACCCACCTAGAGAACCTCTGTGCAGCTTTCCTAAGGTCCCGCAGGCTTGCTTTTTTTAGGAGGCACAGTGGGGACCTGAACTTCCAACCTCTGGTTTCACAGCTAGATACCTAAACCATTGAGCTATTCAGCTAGTTCATAAGATTAATTGACCAATCCATTTGTGTAAGAAAGGTTGGATGCATGTGTGCCATTTTGCCCTTTTCTTTGGGCCACCAAACATAAGCTCAGCTACTGAATGAAAGACTTTCTGTATGAAACTGGGAAAAATATTGTAGAAAATTCTTTACCCAGTTGAAAGCAAGTTGAGGGGTGGTGGCTTATTACTTCTGTGCAATGTACTAGCGTGTTTATGTATGTGTGCAGGTATGTGTGTTTATGTGCCCTGCAAAGCACCCGCTCATTCCTTCTCACCAATTACAATTCCCCACCAGCGTGCTGTTTTTCTCATGCTTTTTCTGAAGATTCATCCATTCCTGCTAAAGTATAAAGCAGTGTCCCCCTGAGGTCTAATAATAAAACTTCTTATGAGATGGAAAAGATTTACTGTATATACTCGAGTATAACCCTAGTTTTTCAGCCCTTATTTTTGGCCAAAAAAAATGCCCTTGGCTTATACTCGAGTCAATACGTTTCCCTAGTTTTTTTGGGTACAATTAGGGGCTCAGAGGGCTTGAGGAGGGCAGCGAAAGGTATGTCCTGATCAGATAGCGGTGACTCCGCTTCCCATATGATTCCAATGAGAAGGTTTTGGGGCACCGTCTTTGGAGCTTCATAACTCTGAAGGTACCCCTGCAACTTTGGTATCCCCAATGGAAGTAATTTTTGAGTGCATTTTTTTTAAATACACACTTGAAAATTATTTTTAAAAATATGCAATAAAAATTTACTTACCTTGGTACTCCAAAGTAGCAGAGGTACCTTCAGAAAGCGATTTTAGGGAACCCCTGAAATTTGGAAACATTTGGGGGTAAGAGGACTTAGTTATGAAGCTCTAAAGAGGCTGAGGGTAGTATTGGCAACTGTGCAGGGACTGTGGAGGCAATCAGGGAGTTTATTATTTGGTTTTAACTCCCTGATTTTCTCCACACTCCGAGTACACGTTGCCCCAGCCCCTTTAGAGCTTGTCCGGTATACTGTATATACTTGATTATAACTAAAAAAATGCCCTCAGCTTATACTTGAGTCAATTAAGTTTTCCCAGTTTTTTGGGACTAAAATTAGACCCTCGGCTTATTCTCAGGATGGCTTATACTCGAGTATATACGGTATTTGTATGCACAGATAGGGTTGTATGGAAGTAGTTTAACCCCAAATTTTGCTGCTGTCATGAAGAAATACAGAACCAGTGACCAGTATCAGCATAAATCAATGCGGCAAATTGCTGCTAATTAAAAATGCTGCCCACATTCCTAGCTGTGTCAAGTTGCCTGACTGGCACATGTGGAAGAATGCAAACGGCAGTTTACCCCTGGGATTTATGCAACTGGACTAAACTCCAGTGCAAATCTGCAATAGCATTCTACCCCAAACAATTTGATAGTAATTAACTTTGCACCTTTATCTTGGAGCTGTGGCTTCACCAGAACATTTTCACTGTCTAAAAGGTGACAATTGTCCTGTGTATCAGATCCAAAAAAGTAACTTTCTTGGACTGTAACTCCCATAATCAGCATGGCCAGCATGGTGGGTTCTGGGAGATGTAGTTGAAAAGAATGAAGCTTCTACCTTCTGAATTCAGAAGCTTCTGATCTGCTGGCAGCATTGAGTGACTACAGTATTTTACGAAAGTGGGAGCATATGAAGAGAAACTTGCCTGTTTGATGCATATTGCATAACTGTGAGCATTTGGTCCATGCAGATCTACCAAAGGTGCTTCAAAGGCAAGACGGGATCAGATCAATGCCGAGCTGCAGACGCTACGCTCACTCCTGCCTGTCTCAGAGCAAGAGAAGGAACGCCTCTCGTATCTTCACACCATGGCCCTAGTCTGCTTCCACATACGGAACACTCAACTTTTTCATCCAGGTAAAAACCGCACTTCTTATTACAACTGCTCTAGTCAGTTACGACCAGCTCTCTGCAAAACTCAAGCTGTAGCCAGGTTTCTCAAAACCTGCTGTAGCTCACCTCAAGAAAGTTCAATCAGCTGAAGAAAATAAAAAATATATTTATTTACCCAGTATGTACTCCTTGGTGCAGGATGTGAGGATGGCATCTGGCCTAGATGTATTTAGAAGAGGATTGGGCCGATTTTTGGAAGAAAAGTCCATTGCAGGTTACAAGCCATGATGGGGATACGCGTTATCTCCAGGCTTACAAGGAGGGTACCTCAAAGTGCCTGATGCAAGGGAGTGGCATTAGGAGACAGGCATCTAGTTGTCTTGTGTGCTCTGATGGGGCCACTGTGAGATACAGGAAGCTGGATGAGATGGGCCCTTGGCCTGATCCAGCAGGGCTCTTCTTATGTTCTTATGCAAAAAAGGCATGGATTCTTCCTTGCACACAGGTTCATAGAAGCAGCCCTTCCATTAGACAGAAGAATGAAGTGGCTGTCTTAAATGCTAAGGTGTGGGGAATAGTAGTAGTGGTACCTCAACTTAAGAATTTAATCCATTCCAAATGCATGTTCTTAAGTTGAACTACTCTTAAGTCAGGGTACCTATCTAAAAAATTTAAAAAATAAGTTAAAAAAATAAAAAAAATGTAAGTCGAGCAGACCATATCTAAAATTTGTAAGGCGGCAGCTAAAATGCCAACAGTTTTCCACTCTTAAGTCAAATTGCTCTTAAGTCGAGCTGCTCTTAAGTCGGGGTACCATTGTATTAATATGATTTTATTACTGTTTCAGTTGTTTTTGTTTTATTTGTATGTTATTTTTACATTGTATTTTTTTGTTGTGTTGTAACCATGCAAACCGCCCAGAGTGGCTGTGTTGTAGATGGGTGGTATATAAATCCATTTATTTATTTATTTATTTATTTATTTATTTATTTATTTATTTGACTTTTATAACGCCCACCTAGACCTAGGGCTACTCTGGGTGGTTTACAACATGAAATCACATGACAATTAACAAAGGAAGACATTTTAAAAACCAAAATACAAGGAGCATAATAAAACAAAATATACATAAATCAACAACAAAATACTAAAATTAAGCTAAAGTGAAGATAAAAATGGCAGGAGATTGATAAAACGGGGGAGATAAGTACTGTAGTAAAAGAATAGTGTCTTACTGAATGTTTGAGAAATCAGTAAGACACTCTTATATAGAGAGTATTATATATACTGTATATGAGAAGAGATGTGTATGCCATGTAGCCCGTTCTGTAGTCTTCTGCCTTCAGCTACACAGGGAAGACAATGCCCCATTTTAGGTACTGAAATAAGATCCAAACTTCCTTGATTTGCTTTTGTACACAGAAGTGGAGACCCCCCCCCTTTCCTATCATGTTGTGTGACATAGGTCTTGGTGTCTCCTTGGATCTTTTTGACAGTTTCTGCACATATCTAGGCTTTAAAATAAAAAGCTACAAAGAGTTGGAGGTAGCAGGATCAGAATACTATCAAGTGAGGGATGAATTGACAGAGTAAAGTAAGCCACAATCTGTAATTTGGAGTTGCTGAGGAGGGAGAACATGGAGATTGCTTATCTTATTAATATTTTGGAAAACTCTATCACTGTTTCTATCTCTCATTAATGGCATGTGCGGCACTGGTTGAGAGAGACTGCTTGTCAGGATGCCCCGAATGCAAGAACAGCCCTGCCCTTCCCCTTTGAAAACTCTAAATTCTTCCAGCTGTCATGACCAACCGTGGCATGAGCGCAAATCAAAAGTTCTAGAACTAGGGGTTGTAACAGGGGAGGTGCCTTAACTGAACACCACTGTGAAAACAAGGAATATTGTACATCCAAGATGCTAGAACCACCTCCCATCCACCCACAGTTCAGATTACTTTGCTTCAACCAGTGTTGGCAGTCCCCAAGCCTAATTCCAGTGCTTGGATGGCATACCTTTCACCAGGGGTTCCACAGAACTGGTGTGCCAATGCTAGGTGGTATACCTGACATGGCCTCTTTGAGAAGTGGAGGACCACTAGGCTCAAGGTCAAAGGTCTGTCCTTGAAGTCTTCCCATATGGGAAGGACTGGAGTTTGAGTGACAGCTTCATGATTCCATATAGCACCCTTCTGTTTGGTTTCCACCCATTAATTAAAGATCTGCTTACTGGAACAACAGGGAATGAGTCTTTTCCATCTTCTGTATGACATCTCAAATATTTGAAGAAAGCTAACAGAGTTCTCCCATATTTTCTCTACTCCTAGACTTAGATTTTCCAGCTTTTTCAACTGTTTGTCACAGAATGTGGTTTTTAGTATCTTCACCCTTCTGGTGACTTCCTCTGATACACTCTTGCTGGTCAATATCCTTAATAAATATAGTGCTGCTTCTTGGTGTGTGAAGGAAGCATCACTGAACAGAGTCAAAATATTATGCTTCATGACCTGGACACTATGCTTCTGTTAATCAGAGTTTGGGAAATTTGCTTCTTGGCACCACAATTCCCAGCATTCAGTATGGCCACTGTTTATGACAGCTGGTGCATTCTGGGAGTTGCAGTTCCACAGGCGTATCTTTCCAGAACTCCAATTCTGTCAATGCTGTCTAAGCCTACATTTACTTTCAAAGCAACTACTGCATATCACGTTGCTGGCTCATGCTCAGCTTGTAGTCACTCAGCTAGATCCTTTTCACATGTACTCTTGCCAATCCAGGTCTCTCTCATCCTCTCCTTATGCCTTTTAATTTTATTTGGGACCCAAATGGAAGACTTAATTTTCATCTGTCGTGAATTTCATCCGGTTGCTTTCAGCCCAGTGTGCACGCCTGTCACTTTGAATCTTGATTCTGTCTTCCATTGTGTTAGCGATCCTTCTCAACTTTGTGTCATGTGCAAATGTGATAAGCCTTTGATTCCTTCTTCCCTGCATGACTGGCAGCTGACACCTTCCAGCATTTTTTTGTGTGCCTCCCAGCCATGGAGCCTCTACAAAGTCAACAAGTAGAGCTGGGCTGCTTCTCCTGTGGTGAAAGTAAGGTGTCTGGGGGCTCTGTGACTTGCCAGAAAATAACAATATAGGAATAATATAGTATTGGTTCCATTTCTGTCTTGCCTGTCTTCCTTTGATCTCCAAGAAGCATGCATTAGATTCTCAGCTGGGGGTCCATCAATGTGCTGGCAAAATTCACACTTGTTTAGCTTCAGCAAAGTTGTCATGTTGTGTCTTCAAGCAGGGCCAGTGCAGAATCTTGCACGGCTCCTCTTCTTGTTTGTTTAAAAATTTGTTTTGCTACTGCTACAGTGTAGGCACCATCATGCCTCTTGCTTTGAAGGGTCTTCTTCATAGTGAGGCATTGTGGGTTAACTGAGGAAAGGAGATGGCCAGGGCCACCATCCATCCACCACACAAGTAGTCTCCATGGCTACCTTATCCACAAAGCCTTGCTCTAAGGAAGAAGCCCTTTGACTGATGTTGGCTCTATCACATATTATTTATTTATTTGTTTGTTTGCTTGCTTTTTTATATACCACCTGTCTTCTAACCAGAACTCCAGGCAGTTTACAATAATGCAATAAAAATAAAAATAAAGAGCAGAACAACAATAAACATAATAAGAATACAAAAATTAATAACAAACTGGCAGATAAGCTAAGTTACTGGTCCAAAAAAATTAATTAATTAATTAATTAATTAATTAATTAATAGTCACCAAAAGCCTCTCTAAAAAGCAGCGTTTTAGCTGCTTTCTTAAAGACGGGCAGGGGCTCTACAAGGCGAATCTCACTTGGGAGCTGATTCCATAATGTTGGGGTGACCACGGAGAAGACCCGACTCCTAGTGATCCTTTTTCAGGCCTCTCTACACGTGGCCACCCAGAGTGAGAACACCTGCAATGCTCTGGTGGGTCGGCCGGCAGCTGATCTTAAGGAGATTCGCTCCGCCAGGCTCTTCAGGTCTGAAGAGCACCAAGATTGAGGTTTTCAGAGCAGCCACCCAACACCTCAGTCTTGGATGGGGCCTGCTGAGAAGTCTGTTGTGGGCAAATAGCAACAGCTGCCTCAAGAGACACAGCCACTGAGCCAAGTCGTGGTGGGAGAGAGTGGCTCTTTGGATTCAAAATGGAAAGGGGTGCATTGCAATCCAACTCCATTTTCCTAATCTGCTGCTTGACAAGTGTCTTACCCTGTCCTATGCAATGACTGGCTTGGCCTTCAAACCACAATTCTATGACTTAACATTTATGTAGTACTTGGGAATGCTCAAAGGGCTTCATGTATGTTCCTCAAATCAATGTTGTCCATCCCAAAGAGAGGGTTTGTTTGTTTTGTTTTGTTTTTGCTTTAATTCCTTTATTGATAAACACTTCCACAAACAGGCTTTTCCAAATAAAATCAAGAACAGCAGATGAAACGTTCTGTCAGAAAAAAAATTCTGAAAAAGAGTTATTTGTGCTGCTTTTACCACCACATCCGATTGTTTCAGTCCAGCCACAGTTGCGGTTCACACATTCATGCATCTCCATTTACTGTGCGTCTTCATGTTTATTTACATTCTGGACCCATTTCCCTCCAAGTCTCTACGTTACTATGTGCCTTTTACTTATGAAAATAGCACAGACTTTTTTAATACAGCGGTACCTTGTATAAAGGAATTAATTCATTCCAAATGAAATTATGTTAAGCAAATATTCCTTTGTACAAATTCCCATAGGAATGCATTGAAAATGAAGTAATCCCATTTTTATGTTGTATGGATGTCCCCCATAGGCGATCATGTTAAGAAAATTTCCCCTCTCTCTGGGATTTTTTATGTTGTACAGATTTTATGTTATACAAGCTGTTTGTTATACAAGGGTCCACTGTATATACATTTCCCCGCAAAAACTGTAGTATTGATCTGCTCCTCATCATACCATTCCAGGGGCTTTTATAAAGAAAAATGGCAGGAAATTCTAGTTATGGATTTTCCTCGCTATGTCTAACGGCACCCTTGTTTTTATTGAAAGGAGGCAGTAAAAAGCAACCATACTGTGTGCAACAGATGGCTTGATCAGTCCTTATGTATTATCCATCATGGTCTCACCTCCCCAAAGGTGTCTCTTACCTGAATACATTTTTCCTACCTTCCTTTTACCTTTCTAAATTTTCCTCCTGAGAATCAGCGCAGGTGTTGGTTTGCCCTTAGAAGTCACATTTGATTTTATTTTCCTTATTATTACTATTTATTTATTGCAGTGCCATTAGGCCACATGATAAAAAGCGAAGCAAAGCAATGACCTTGATATAATTATGTTCAGTGATGAGCACGTTCTCTTCTGCACAGTGCATTGGCTGACAGATGTTGCTCTCTTCCGATCTGTAACATGGAGGAGTAGCTCTCTTGGCAGAAATCAGTTAAGATCTAAAATCAACTTCACGCATCGGATCCTGCGGGGAGAGGAACTCAATATTAAAATGTTGATTAGTGAAAGTGACAAAAGAGCAGGAGGGGGAAATAACCTGAGATACTCCAATTCTGACTGACATTTCTTCCCCAATTAATTGGTTCATTTCAGGTGTGGCAATATATACTGTCCCTTCTTTGAAAGCAATCAGGAACCTGGGGTGGGGCACACAACCACAAACACTATGAATTACAGCCTTAATCTTATGTAGGTAAATACATTAGGCTGATGTAGTGTAATTCAAGCCATACAAAACAGATAGATGCAGCACTCCATGAAAGGTGTAAAAGCATTACTGGATTCTTGAAGTCAAGCAAGCATTGCACAAGACCCAGTAACATATAGAGAGAGGTAGCAGCTAATAGTGAAAAACTGGAAGCATCTGCATTAAATGCACGTTTGCTTTTTTGCGTTACCCCTCAGCCCCTCCTAGATTAAAATCAAGAAAAAGTCCCCCCCCCCAAGAACATGAATGAATCCTGAATCACCAAAGGATGGTAGGACTATAATATGGAAAGAAGGAACTCCCCACTTCTTAAAATGTATGGAACCCAGGGAAAGCCAACCCCCTGATCACACAGATCATTGTGTTATTTGGAAATACTGTAACTCAAAAGGCTATGGACTGGAGTTGGCAAAACTAAAGTGAATATAAGAAAAGTTGAGTTTGTACCAACACCATCTTTTCTAAGTGCAGAGAACAGACAATGCCACACTTGTTTCACAGTGTGCTGTGCCCCTCAACATGTACAATGTAAGATCTGTTGCAGAGCTTTCAGTTTCTGGTTAAATTTCTCTAGCTGCCCAGCAGAAGTCCAGGAATTCACAAAGCAGAATAGCTTCAAGTTCCTCAGAGTAGTCGACCTCTTCTTCTCATTAACTGGCACTTATAGTCTCAGTAAACTCACTCAGAGACATTAGAAGGAGAAATAATAATTTTTTTCATTATTTACTTACAATTTAACTGATTAAGCAGCAAATTAACAAAAATGCCAGCTTGAAGCAACAGACTTCAGATTCCCCAACTGCTTCCAACAAAGTACTGAGAGGCAAAAAGGCTCAGAACAGAAATGAAGGGAAGGAACAACTGGTTAGTGCTGGACAAATTGACAGTCACCAGAAAGGTTGCTCCCAGCCAAGTCTACTCAAGGTATCATCAACTCAACAGATTTGCTGTTAGCTGCCCCAAATGCTCTTGATGTTGTTAATTATTGGACCAGCATTTTCAGATACATTTATTAATTGCACTGTGGAACTTTTGACATGAACAAAGAAAAAACAGGACATAATATAGTAGGATTCGCTTTTCAATAAACATATACAGGTATAGCAACCTTAGTATCTCAATGTTTTGGACTTGATCTCCCAGAATCCCCATGGCCTGATTTCAAGCCCTGCCCCATCTGTGATAATTGTTTTGTTGTGTGCCATTGCATAATGGCTGGAATCCTTTTACTTAGCGCAGCGAGTCACAGCTAAAGCAGTCCCGTTGATGAATCAGTGGGGATTTGATCACACCGATGAGATATTTAGCAAATTCCTATTGGGGATTTTTCTTTGCCATCTAGATTTATGTTGTGGTGTTTACTGCAGATGGTGTTCGAGACTAAACGGCTTTTTGCCAAACGAAGCTGTTGTCGGTCAAGGGGTTGGGGAGTAGAATTATGAAAAGCAAGGTTAATTGTTGGACCCCATGCAGGATGGCGATGGCAGCACAGTGGTTAAACTGCTGTACTGCAGCCATAACTGTGCTCACGACCTGGGGTTCATTCCCAGGTAGCAGGCTCAAGGTTCACTCAGCCTTCCATCCTTACCAGGTCGGAAAAATGAGTACCCAGCTTGCTGGGGGAGCGGGAGGCAATGTGTAGCCTGTGTAAATGAATTGTAAACCACATGGAGAGTGCTTTAAGCCCTATGGGGTGGTATATAAGCACTAGCAGAACAGTTTGCTTTGCTCTGCTCTGCTTTGCATCACACTAGAGCCATACTGCATTAGATCCTGATTCCTGGCTTCACCACTAGGCAGGATCCACCCATAGTTTCCAGAGGCTGTGCAGCTAACATGCAGGGTTGGCTCAGGTTACTGTCAGCATTTGATATTGGCCTTCCTATATGTTGTCACTAGTGGAGTTGTGTACTTAGAGGAACTATGGGCCTTTTCACACGACCCCTAAGATCCGCTGGCCACTTAAATTCGGACCAGAGATCTTAGGGGTTTGTCGCTGTTCCTGCGTTCCCACCCCCTCCGCACTCCTGGCTGCTGGCTGCATGAGGGGAGGGAGAAAAAAAGGAAGAAAAGAATGCCGCTCACCTCCGTTCTGCCGTCCCGGCACTGCATTCAGATCTCTTAAAGGGGCGGGGGGCAAAAAAAGAACAAACAGAAGCAAGGAGAGCCGGGCAGTCACTACGTTATATCCGCATCAGGAATTTTCACCTCCAGAGAGCAAGTACCTGAAAAGTGCGCTGGGACGCGCTTAGGTGGGCGTGGTCGCACTTAATTATCTGTAAACTCCGGAGCTGGTGGGAAAACAATTTTAAGCTCCGGAGCTGGGAGCCATTTGCGGCGGAGTTTAGGGGTCGTGTACAAAGGGCCTGTGTTTCTGTGAATGCCACGGGTGCTCTCAGGTGGCGATCTCTTTTTGAATGTGGGATTCTGTTACCCTCTCTCAACAGTGGCGGAGCTTGGACTGTTATTCTTTTGGAGGGATGCGCCACATGATTCATGGCTCTGCAGCGGCCAGGTTATCATCATAATTGCTGCACACATGAAAGGCAGCCACTTGGTTACGTATTATTAATTCACTGTGTTGTTCCACCAGCCAGAAATATATTGAGGAATATTCTGACACGGCACCTTGAAATATTTACAGAAATACAAAATATAAAACAAAAAAAGGCCTCCTTTGCCATTTAGGGCTGATTAGAGAGTGGCATGCTGGCTGCACGGCTCAGTGATTTAGGGATCTGGTTGCAGAGCCAAAAATTTGGGGTTCGATTCCCCACTGTACTTCCTGAAAGAACAGCCAGACTGGGTAGCCTTGAACAAGCTGCAGAGTCTCAGGACAAATCACTTTTGTGTATCCTCTATCTACAAAACTCTGAAACAGGTCACCATAAGTTGGAATCCACTTGGTGGCACACAACTATTTTTATTAATTTGAGAACAGCAGAAAAGTTTTAAAAACTACCCTCATCATGTATTTTAAAATACTTTGAGATGCCTTTTAAAGGGAATTTTTGGAAATGATCAGAAAGCATTGTTTGGTATATGCAACCCCCACCTCTGAATGTGCATGCTATATACTGTATTTGAAATGTAACTTTAACTCTAAGTTGCTAACTCAAGGATCAACTACAGTGGACCCTCATATAACAAACGGTTTGTATAACATAAAATCTATAGAACATAAAAAATTATGGCGATAGGGGAAATTTGCTTAACAGAATCACCTATGGGGCGAATCCGTACAATATAAACATGGTCACGATTAGGGATTACTCTGTTTTTAATGCATTCCTATGGGAAATTTGTACCAAGGAAAATTTGCTTAACATAATTTCATTTGGAATGAATTAATTCCTTTATACAAGGTACCACTGTACTCGCACACAACTGTGCAACTTGTACAGTAGTTAGTTAGTTCCGCTATCTGAGTGAAGTCTAGAGGAGGATGTAGGTGAGGCCGACTGGTAATATATGACAAGCAAATGATATATGAAGAAAAGCAATATACTGTCCTTTTGTTTTCTTAGGCTCCAGTGACCTCATGGAACCAGGTCCCCCTCCTGCTGCTGCTTTTGCATGGGTAGATCCAGAGCTGCTGTTTTCCTTACCTGGATTCATCGTAGCTCTTACCGCACATGGCAAACTGGCCTACATCTCTGAAAACGTGTCCGACTTTCTTGGTTATTCTGTGGTAAGACAAGGCTATAACAGGAGCGAGGCATCTAAGTATTCCTAGTTATCTGCAATGTAATAGAGATTAGATGTGACAGACACATTATAAAGCGATCCTGGTCTGCTGTCAGATCAGCATTCATCATCCTTGCCTAGCTCAAGCTGCCATCAGATGTGGAAATTACCTTGCATTTTGGATCGCTTGTGGCACAGTCCAGCGCAAGCTATTTCCCCATCAACCAGAAAATATACAGGAGATCAGCAACCAGCCCAACCCTGCTCCATGCCCAAGCTTCTTTCTTTCTTTTTTCTTTGTGGCGTGGAAAACCTGGACCGGAGCAATTCCTGTGCAGACAGAAGGGCTGTTTTAAGGGAGATCACACCCAGTATAATGAACTTTTCCAATATGTCTGTGGAGATTCTGAGTTATCCATGTGAGGTTCTCTGGGAGTTGACTCATGGCAACTGGACTTTTTTGCTTGTGGGACTGAAGAAGCTACTTGGATGAGTAGTGAAACATTTCATCTGACAATGCTACTTCGATGAGTACATAGCAAAATGTTTTGATCTCACAAGAAAAGAAGTCCAGTTGCCACAACTCAATACCCAGAGAACCTTTCCAATGTGATCAGGCACAATCCTGTTTTGCCATCTGATTACACCAGGGGTGTCCAAACTTTGGCCCTCCAGATGTTTTGGACCACAACGCCCAGAATTCCAAGCCTGTGACCAATGACAAAGGACTATGGGGGTTGTGGTCCGAAACATCTGGATGGTCAAAGTTTGGACACCACTGGATTATACCCTCAATCTCTTCGTGGTTAACTATGGAATCCCTCTGAAACCTGTGTCTAAATATCATTTTCACCAATGATGCAATTAGGATTGGGGTCTTTCTCATGTCAAGCATCTGGTTTATGACTCAATCCCTAAATATTTGCAACAGACAGCTTCTGAATAGTGGCATTAAATGTTATGATGCATCAGGAGATTGAACAGGACAAATAGTTTATACCCCCAAGCTTTTGTTAAGATAGTGCAGGTCCCAAGTTTCCTTTAATACGTTCCTAGCATCTATTCTTACATGTGCAAATTGAGCGACAGATTGTACAGCAAGAAGGGATGGCCTAACCTCCAATTATTGAGGTGACCTGGACCACTTATTTATTTATTGGATTTGTATACCATGCCATCTAGCGCAAAGACTACTCTTGGTGGTTTACAGTAATAAAGAATACAGTATATAAATTATAAGCCAACGTTAACTAAACATAAAGAACATAAGACAAAAATATACACATTAATTTAAACTTACAAAATACAAAGTTAATAAAGATTAAGCTAATTAAATAAATGGAAAATCAATAATAAAACAGACACACAAAGCAAGAGGCAGAAGAGGAAAATTTTCAGATCCAGAGGATAAAACAATCAAGAGTCAGGGAAGGCTACTCTAAACAACCAAGTATTTAACTAGCATTTAAAGATTTTGTATGTGGGAGCAGGGGGCGGCTTGTTACATCGCTATGGAGCCACTATCAAGAAGGCCCGATTTCTGGTTGTTGCATTATGGGCCTCCTTCGGTGTAAGCACCCTCAGGTGCCCAGTTTGAGAAGATCAGGTGGTCCTGGCAGTTGTATTTGGGAGAAGTCACTTGGACAGATAAATAGGTCCCAGACTCCCAAATTGTTTAGGACCAGTGGGTGCCACTGCATTCATTTCTACCTACTGACAGTCACAGAAAGTAAGATGTCCCTTCTTATTCTTGTACCAGGTAGAACTCCTAGCTCATGGGGACACCATATTTGACCTCTTGAACAGCTCATCATGCAGGGCTATGGAGGAGAAACTTCACTTTGCCCAGGAACACATAGGAACAGGTAAGAACCACAAAGGATTGGATGAAGATTGTTCCAGTCAGAAAACAGCTGATGTGTCTGTAAAAATGCATTCTCTCAGTTAGAAGAATGAATTAATTAAGTAACATTTGCTTTTGTCAAATCCAAATGTCATAGACAATAACTTTACAGCAAACACAAATTAACCAACACATCAATCTTGTCTACAGCTTTTTGTTGGAAGGGACATGGAATTTGGTTTTGAATTTCCGAGTATAGATGAAAGAATGGCAGAATATTTCCAGCGTCATCCCTTTCCACGGAGAATAAAATAAATCAGTATGAATGCTGCTTTGTTAAAAGAAACAGTAGGACCCCCCTAAGCCCCCCACCCCATGGAAAACTGTAGACAATAGCAAACACTATATATAGTGATCATGGAAAAGAAAAAAAAAACGGGGGGGACTATTTTCACATTCATTACCTGAATTGACCTCTAGAGGGTACCAGAGGCCATTCTAGTATGTATTCTTCACCAATTGCTATTCATAACTTGTTCTCTGGCTCCCTCTTGTGGCCACTTCTGGTAATGCATGGGAAAATATTTTTCTGGATTTTTACTTTTAATAATTTTAATACTTTCAGACCATGGATTAGTGAATAATTGCATATTGATCTTGTGGATAAGGGTGTCCCACCATACTGACATCTCATGGCTTTGTTCTTGTTCATATAATGTAGAGATACAACATCTCCACTTGTCTATCTTTGGAGAGTGGAAAATGGAGGAGAGTGGAAAGTTGCCTAAAAAGAAAGTGCCAGGGAGGAAGTGGTGGTTTCAAAGACTCTAAAGCATTGAAGGGAAAGCCTCTTAAGTTAATTGACAAAGGCAGAACATACTCTCCATAGACCCGCAGTGCTAAAGGAAAAGCATGCAAGATTGTATTTTCCCCAATAGTTTAAACTTTAGCAAATCACTTTTCTTTGCTTATTTAATGCCAGATATTGAAACACCAACTCTAGTGTTTCCAGGGCCTACATAATAAATTACCCCAACGCGTTCTCATGACACCAATTTTATATTAGTATTACTGAGACTTTCTTTTTGTCCATTTTCTCTTGTCCTCCATGCTTTTAATCAAATATTCTGGGTAATATCTAAAGAGCCTGCAATTTATTCAGCCAAATTGAACTCAGTAAAATTCCTTTCCTATCTTGGGCGGGGGAGACTCCTCAGAATAAACCTAAACCAATTATATTATTGCAGTCTTGAAAATGAGATCATGGTAGAGCAATGCTTCCTCAAAACTTTTCTCTCTAGCTATTTCACACTCCAAATCTCACCCCTTAGTGGCATTCACACCCACCATGATTGCTCTGTTGGGGAAGACAAGCTACTGGAGAATGGAGGTATCATGTACAGCTACAGTGTTGAAGAAACTGATTGAACTTTTTACACAATGTGCAGTTTCTCTCTCTCTCTCTGTCTCTCTCTCACTATCTCTCTCTCTCTCTCACACACACACACACAGGGCCGGCGTGTCCATTAAGGTGAACTAGGCAGTTGTCTAGGGCGCCAAAATGGAGAGGGGGCGCTGGCCAGCCTGCTGCCCCCCCCCGCCGCTGGCTACGCCATCCTTCCCCCGCCGCCTGTCGCCATCCGCCCACCGCCCCCTGCGCCCATCGCCGCCCACCCCCTGTGCCCGTCGCCATCCCCACCATCCGCCGCCCCCCTGCCGTCCTGCCCCCCGCCGCACCCCACCCTGCTGCCCCCCGCCGCAGCCCACCCCACCCCCGCCCCTCACCTAGGGCGCAAAAAAACCTAGTGCCGGCCCTGCACACACACACACACACACACACACACACACACACACACACACACACACACTCAGGGAGAGGGGGGAGAGAGAGAGAGATGCCTTGAAAAGAAACTGTAAATAACCTGCAGCATTCTCCACATCTTAATCACAAACAAAATCCTGGCTCGGAAGGTATCAAGCCTCTGCTTCAGGCAATTTCTTATTTTCCTTTTTTTGAAAAGAAAGTCATGTTAACTTAGAGCAAAGGATTTAAGCAGGCATACCTTTCTGAAAGTGTTATCTGTCTGAATCTAGGCCAACAGCTTCAACATATATTCCCTACAAAATTTCAAAATAGAGGTTGCTATTTGCTGGCCTCTTGACGTACAAATTGGGAATAAGATAACCAGGGCAACAGTTTAGAGACAACCATTCCAGGGACAAAACTAAAGCCATCCTAGTAGTGGTGATTCGATAATTAAAAACCTCCCCCTCCTGTCCAATGGCTTCACAGGTTCCTGACAATGAAAGGGCAGCACAGAGAATATGCTTAATTAAAAAAAAGAAAAAAAAACACTGGCTGAGATGACATTAAAAGCCTTACCATGCAGATGTTTCCAAATAACAAGCAAATGCAATTGAATAGGATTCCATCCAGATGTTTTCCAAAATGATTTGCCAAGGCTTCCCCAAAAGGTTAAATCTGAACTTGGGTGATGATGATATATAGAAAATAAGCAATATATTAGGTCAGGAGAGGCAGGATGGAGAAAGTGCAGCTCTCCAGCTGCTGGTTTCCTGCATCTCTCTTCAGTTCCAGCCAGCATCGGCAACAGTCAGGAATGCTGGGAACTGCAGCCTAACAACATCTGGAACACTCCGGATGTTTTGCCCACGTTTGGAATAGGCTTTGCAAAAGGGGAATGTCAAGAATCCCATTCGCTAATACATAATTTCTGCCTGCAATGAAAACGTCAATGTAGGTTTGTGCTGCCTCCAATATCCTAACTTTAAAAACATAATGTTTCAGAAATAGAGTTTGCTGCTGAAATGTGCACCTCAAGAGTCTTTCGGGCAAGATTTGGGAAGAACCGTGCTATGGCTTTGCGAGGCAGATTTGTCGCACGTGACACACAGTTGTCTCCGTCCTCTCCGGCTTTGACTTTCATCGCCTTCTGTACTCCTGTTGCCTCTGTGCTGGAAGACGGGGAAAACGCCTCCCAGAACCCCTCTTTCCAGAGCAAACATACACTGGATATGAAGATTGCAGAGATAACTGAAAGGTAAGCATGAGCTGCTGTTCGCAGGCTATTTCCATTGTGATGTGCGTGTGTGTGTTGTGTCGTTACAGTCGTGACCAACTCTTTGTGACCCCATGTCCATTGAGTTTTCTTGGCAGGAATACTGGAGTGGCTTGCCTGTTCCTACTCCAGGCGCCTACAGCACCTGGTATCCCCTGATGGTCTCCCATCCAAGCACTAACCAGGGCCGACCCTGCTTAGCTTCCAAAATCAGGCGAGATTGGATGTGCTTAGGGCATCTAGGCAGCTGCTCCATTGTGATGAGAACTTGCCAAATTGCCTTGGAGAGAAGAGGGGTGCATAGTGTGTCAGCTATGATTTGTGGTTATTACTATGTGATGGCTCATGCTTCAGAGAGGCCAGAGTCACCATCTGGCAATGTCATAGGATGGCACTCCTACTATAGGCATAAGAGCAGAAACGAGAAAAAAGTTGGCAACCCTATGAACACAAGAAGCTGTTGTAAAATGGGCCATGCCATTGATCCAACAACTCTAGTATCATCAAGCCTTGCTGGTAATTGCTTTCCAGGGTTTCAAGTAGGTTTCCTTTCTAGTTCTACTTGAAGGTCCTTGATTATTTCCTGTCTAATTACAAATTGTTCTTGACTCTTCTAAAATCAAATAAGATGATGTGTGTTCAGGGTACAATAGTATGGGGATAATCCAATTATGAGTGGTGTTGATTCTTGGTGTAAATTCCAGTTGTGTTTCCCCTCTGCATGGTGAAGCCATCCAAAGCCTTGACAGAAGTGAAGCAAATCTATATTTTAATTAAACAGTGGATTGCGATTAGACAGATGGGAAACTAGCTGGGACCGGGCACCCTGACCTATCTTTTGTGTAAGTGATGGCTTGTAGAGTAGTGCCCTTAAGTCAGCTCCTTCTTAGGTGGTTACTTCACGTCTGTTTTGTCTCTGTTAGTGTTGCGCTTAGGAGCGGTACAAAAAAATGTTACTTCACATCCGTCGCGCAACTACTGAAATTTGTCTCGACCACGCACCCGGAATGGGTGCTAAGCGTGACAATACTGTACCTGGTGCTGGGGTAGGGTTTTCCCTTGTCACTCTTTGTTCCCGCTTTCTGTTCCAAGACAAGACACTGTGTAGTAATGACTGTCACACAACAAATCATCCGTTTCTCTCAGAAAACTGTTTCCAGGTTTTTTTTTTTTTAATTTTGAGTTTCCCCCAAAAAAGGAAAAAGGAAGCTAGACAAATTCAGTGTTTGTCACGGTACAAGATCATGAAGTAACACTTGTCACAAGAGAAGCTATCATGACCACTGGAACACCGAAACCGGGACAAAACCACGTGATTGCGACCAACGCTGTCACGGTACAAAACTAGTCATGGAACAAAGAAGGATGTGAAGTAACCACCTTAGACCACTTTCCTCTTCTGCAAGGATATTGTTTGTATTCCTTTGGCTACATTGAATGGGTGCTGCCATGTTGGCCTTCAGTTGCATACAAATGGAAGCCAACCCTTGGAACTTCTGCACTCAGGTCAAGATTTTATCCTGTTTTTACCTAGGTGGATTTCTTGGAACAATAAAAATTGTTTCTTTTACTTAAGCATGAGCATCCTGAGCAATTCCAGCACATAAACATAAACTAACTTTATTAACCAACTGTACTCTGCTAACGTATTTACCACAGATTTTTGGTATCATGGACATTCTTACTTAAGCTCTTCAATTTTTACCCCCCCCCCCAAATTCCCTTCAGTGTTATTTACCATCTTGGGTACCAGAAGGAAGAGCTGATTGGCCAGTCTTGGTACCATCTTCTCCATCCTGAAGATACTGGAGTAGCTGCAGAGATGCACAAGGCCCTGAGTGAGTGTGGTGCTGGGGACAAACTATCCACAGAAGTTAATATCAACCAGATCTAGAGGTGAAGAGATGCCCGTGCAGTTTATGCTATAGCAACAGTAGGCAGTTTGTCTACTGCCCCGTTACCGCGGTGCACTACTCTGGGTGGTTTACGATAGGATAAAAACACAATAAGCAATAATTAAATAAAATAAGTCACAAACAAACAACAAATTCCAAGAAACATAAATTGCATGCTAAACTGCAGTGAATCCTGTTGCTTGGTATTTATTTTATATGTTTTTATCCCGCATTTCTCCTTTAAAAGGACTTGTACTTTATATAAGACTATCTCTCTCTCTCTCTCTCTCTCTCTCTCTCTCTCTGTGTGTGTGTGTGTGTGTGTGTGTGTGTTGCGTCATTACAGTCATGACCACCTCTTCGTGAACCCATGTCCATGGAGTTTTCTTGGCAGGAATACTGGAGTGGTTTGCCAGTTCCTACTCCAGGCACCTCCAGCACCTGGTATTCCCTGGTGGTCGCCCATCCAAGTACTAACCAGGGCCAACCCTGCTTACATTCCGAAATCAGGCAAGATAGGATGTGCTCAGGGCATCTAGGCAGCTATATAAGACTGTATAATGTAGTAAACAGATTACTCTCCAGAACATTGCAGCAAATCCTATTTAATTTGTATACATGTTAGTAAACTCAGCTGAATACAATAACCTTGCTTAAAATGCTGGGAGCTGTGTTAAGATGAACGTGGTTGCAGTGTCTGAGAACTCTGGAGCATGACAATCCTGACCAAAAACTAAGTCTGCTTCATACTCTCTGGGTAAACTTTGTGGTTCGCCGTCTCTTGACTTGAACACCTCCGTGATCACGGAAATGATACCACTTGGCCTCGTGTTATTATACAATTTACTAAAATAAAATGTACAGCATACTTTGAGTGGTTAGGAAATATGGAGGGTGTTTTGGAACTTTATTTATTTCAGCTGACCTTTAAGGGTCAGTTTTAACTTGACATAAACCTTTGAGACCTTTGTGACTGTGAAGATGAAACATTCCTGGTTTGCGATTGCCATCTTGCTCTCAAGCTTTCTGTTTTCACTGTGCTTAAGTGATCTTCCTTTGTTTGGGCAATAATATCTCAACCTTTGTCATTTCAGCATACGGTACTGGGAGACATGATCAGCGGATAGTAGTTCGTCTTCTCTGCAAGGACCTAAGCTGGACCTGGGTGCAAGTCAGTGCACGGAAAGAAAGCGGAAAGGCACACGAGTTCATCATTTCCACCAACCACATCCTCAGGTAAAGGCATTTGTTGCACAGATAAATTCTGGGAGTGTTTCCATAATAGGGGGTGGTTAGTATGAAATGTCTGTGGAACGTCTCAGATGGTTCATGCTGGTAGTAGGTTCGTATGAAATGGTTCTTTCACTCTAATGCATTGGGCATCTCAATGACGTCACCGCTCAGTCGCTGTCCTCTTGTGCTGTCCCTGTGGTTCTTTTCACTTTTTTCTCAGAATGCAGAAAATTAAACTACAACAAACACCTACAGATCAATATTGCAGTCTCCTCAAGTATTGATGATTCTTGGTGCTATTTTCTACTGCTGATACATCACTAGAAACAGTGATGTATCAACAGTAGAAAGGTGATGCCCCCACTCACATTGGGAGGGGGAGGATTCACTCATTTTTTTCCAAGTAAATATTTCATGCACATTTTTCCCTAGTGGAAACCCTGGGAACTGTGGGGAATGAAGCAAACAACAACAATAAATGAAAAAATATTTTCTCTTTTGGAAGAGCTTTGTGGTGCAGTGGTTAAATTTCTATACTGCACCCATAACTGTGCTCACAACCTGGAGTTCAATTCCAGGTGGCCGGCTCAAGGTTCACTCAGCCTTCCATCCTTCAGAGGTTGGTAAAATGAGTATCCAGATTACTGGGAGGGGGCAATCTCCCATAGATAGATAGATAGATAGATAGATAGATAGATAGATAGATAGATAGATAGATAGATAGATAGATAGATAGATAGATAGCCTGCATAATTATTTGCAAACAGCCCAGATAATGCTTTAAGTGCTATGGGACGGTATATAAGCAGCTTCTCCACTTACCAGCTGGCACATGGTGTTCTTCTCCTCCTTGATGGGTGCTCGTCCAGTCCTGTCAGGAGAGTCTGCTTCTCTCCTGCGCCTCCTCCAGCAGCTGCCCTCTCAAAGGCTATGGGGCAGGAATCCTTGCCCCACCTCCTCGTCTGGCTGGGCTACTGCTGGTTGAGGTGGAGGAGGGAAGGAGATGCTCCTGCCTGGACTGGATGAACACCCAACAAGGGGAAGAGGGGGAAGAGCAGTGCATACCATGATCGTGATAACTTGTTATGCGATAAATGTTATGTCACGGTCTAATATCGTAACAAAATGTTGATGGTTTTCTATCATTTCTCCCTTTTTTCTGAAAAAAATTACAAACTCGATATATTGCAATTTCGGTTTTCAAATGTCATTAAAGTACAGTATTATTGGTTACTTCTATTTTCACCTTCATTCAACTTGAATGGGATTTTCCATAGCAAAATCACTGCTATGTGTTTGTATGGCCCGAGACCACTAGCACGAAGTGATTCATGCCCATCTCTTTTGGGAAACACTGCTCAGAGACACACTAGTAAGAAAGAGCTGGATTTTGTTTATCTAACACAATGGTTAACACTCTTCCCTTCAGTTTGTATTCCATCCCACACATAACCACTTATATTCCCTATAGGAAAGAAGAAGCCATCTATATCCGAAATCAAGACTCCCGGCATGAAGCTGCTTCTCCAGCTACTTCCACAGAAAGATACTGCCATGGAGAGATAAATCAGCACACAACGCTGGAAGAAGTCAGCCTTTCCCTTCAAGAAGCAGTGATAGGCAGCAATGGAAGAGTCAACTACCACCCTTTCCAGCCGCCTAATGCTGTTGAAGGAAATCTATTTCCTTCTCCTCCGCAACCTCCATTTCCTGTCTCTGCTAGCATGAGGGACAATGCAGTGACCCTGCCATCTTCTCAAGAAGCTACATTTTCTTCCTTTTTCAGTGCTGGTTTTCCCTTTGCAGACGGGAGAGACAGGCCAGCTGCCATAAGCCCATGTGTCTTCTGTTCCACAGAGGCTGTGCTCTCCCCTCACAGTAGCCCTGCTGCAGACCTTTCTCCATTATTTGAAGAAAAACCTACAGTAGGAACAAGACCTGACCCTGACAAGTGGGCCATCAATGTGCTGGCGGGGCAAATCCATGCCTTGGCTGAAATGTTCTCTCAGTATACAAAGCCGGAGCCACCCAGCATCCCTGTGGGACAACCTGCCGAGATCACCCACACAGCACCTGGACGGGTCTGGGAAACAGATGGTGCTCTAGATTTCCTCGAGGAACTCTCTGTAGATGAAGAACTCATCACCAACTTTTTAAACAACCTTCTACACAATGAAAGGCCTGAACCAGCCCACCTCTGAGCCGGGATCAGCAAGCCATGTTCCCACACTGAACAGTGAACTGCAGATTTCGTTTCTCCAGGCGCCCATAGCAGAAGAAGCAACCTCTTGCCTTGACCAGGATTTATCCCTGCAGCCTTTCCTTTCTGCATCTAATTCCCATCATGTGCCTGGTTCTCAGTGGGATCAAAGATTCCAGAACATACTAGAGAAAGGTATTGCTTCCTATTTCCCATAATTCTGCACTTAATTCCGTAAGATTTCTCTCTGCTCACGTGGACTTCCCCATTCTTTTATTTTAAAGGTTGTTGGGTCCTTCTTGCACCTTGTTGAGTGCTGTTGCCTTCAGCGGCACAACCACAGACAGTTGTTTCTGTGGGAAGCAACTTGGAAAAGTTACTTTTAGGAATACAAATGGTCCTGCTAGCTTGAAGATTCTGAGCTGTTGTCCAAAAGCATTTCCTCCCAATATATGGTAGCAGCGTAATGCACAATATGTGAAAATAATACTTCATCAAGTCAGGCCATTTTCTTTTCTATCAGTGTTCTGCCTCCCCCCCCCTCCCCAATACCTTTCTCTCTTTTTAAACAGGCACACAAATATATTACTTAATTTTATTTACTGACCATGAACATTGGGCTTTGGGCTTTGCCTTTCAAACACTACAAAACTGAGGCTCTCACACTTTGAGCACATTAATGAGAAGGCAATAATACTAGGAAAAGTTTAACGCAGAAGGATAAGGGGAAGACAAAATGTAGAAGGTTGTTTGACTTTAGAAAGGAAATCACGACCTTGTGTTTACAAAAGTTGAGCAGGGCAGTTGAAAACAGGACATCTTGGAGATCACTTTTTCATTAGGTCACCATACTTCAGAGGCAACTTGATGGCATATAACAACAACAAACTGTTGTTATTATGCTTTTCATACTGCATAAGCCACATTTAGCCATTTTTAAGTGGGGAAAGGGAGTATCCATGTTTAAATCATAATTCAGAAATCCATATTAGTGTAACATCATTTTGATCAGCTAACACTGTATTTAAGTTCTGGGGAGCTCCAGAAAGATGAACAATATCAGGCAAGACGTTACACAAAGCAGGCTAAGGGAAAACTTGATTTGATTCAGAAGTCATGGTATCTTTATGATTTCCTGAGATGGAATGAGTTTTCAAATACAGTGATATAGGGAAGTGCCTTATACTAAGTCCCTGTATTGTTACTGCTGTACTGTTGATATAAACTGGCAGATTTTTTTTTATTAAACTTGCAGAATAATGTTAGATATTCCCTGGGATCTCCCATCAAAATACTTCATTCTTTAGTTTCCTTGTTTGTTTTATTTCTATTCTATTTTTCTCCCAATAAAGAGGCTCAAAGAAGCTAATCAGGCTTGATACTGCTTAGCTTCCAAAATCAGTTGAGATCAGATGTGCTCTGGGTGGTAGGTAGGGCCCTGACTACTTATATTGTCAAGGTAACCGTTTTTTAGATTGTACAGTATCTCAAGTGACCCCTAAAAGAACCAGGAAGAAGAAAAGGACAAACTTTAGTCCTCAAGCTTTTTGTGAAAACATAATATCCAGCTGTAAATCCAGAAGTGCAGCCATCCTGGAAGAATTTTAACATGGGAAATAAACGAGCAAACTAGATAGTTTTTTAAAATTAACACAGCTAGAGATAATTTTAAGTGTTAGTTCAGGCTTTTAAGAAGTCAGTAGATGTCAAACTGGGTTGCTCAATCGAGAAGAAAATAATTAATAAACCAATAGAATTTTGCACTGTCCTCAATTCAGGTTTGATTCGGGAACGAAATAAAGTGTCTTATGAATCATGGTTCACAGAAACCTTCAGTGTGGGTTGCTTGTAGCATCTTAAAAAGCAATGTGTGCATTCTTATGATAAGCCTATTCACAGTATCCCAAACTGCCCAGAAATATTGTTTCTCAGGAGACTGCAATCAGCTTTTCATATGGCTAGCAATGTGAAGGAAAAGCTTTTGAATAGATACTGCAGATGCAAATCTATACAGAAAATAAGGGTGGGAAGGTGTTCCTGCTTATGAAGGGGAAAAAAACTGGGGGCCACTATCTCCACTCGTACAATAAAAAGTACCATAATAGCTCTTGGGGACTAAAGGAGGGGGCAAATACTCAGATATGTTCAGAGTACACTCCCCCAACCTCAAAAAAGTCTCTTGTTTCAGGGCTTATTCCTTCTATAGAGATTAAATTCATATACTAGGGGGAAATGATACCCCTTTCCCCTCCTCTTTTGGAAACATTCAATGTTGTTTACAGTGTCGATGTCTTTATAAATGGAAACTATTACCCATCCAAAATTAGGGGTTGTCAGTCGCTAGATGGGGCTTCACAAATATGTACACAGCAAAGGTAACATGTTACTGACCATTTTCCTCGGGGCTCTTTTTTGAAAGAAGAAAACAGAAGAGTGGATACCATATAAAGAACGTTGTTACAAGACAGAAGCTGATCATGTTGTTCAGTCATGAGAAAGACTGGGTACTGTAATGTAAAGGGAAAAAAACAAAAAAAGATGCTGCTTATATGCCACTCCATAGTGCTTAAAGCACTCTCTGGCAGTTTTCAAGTAATTATGCAGGCTACACATTGCCACAGCCACCCAGTAAGATGAGTACTCTTTCTACTGACCTCAGAAGGATGGAAGGCTGAGTGGGTCTTTTGCTGGCTACCTGGGATTGAACCCTGGGTCGTGAGCACAGTTATAGCAGCAGTACAGCCGTCTAACCACAGCACCCCCAAAGCCCACACGTCCTCATTCTATGGGTTTCCCAAATGTTAATAGTAACAACCTTCCTCTGGCTTTGCAAAAACCCTCTCTGGACTCCCTCTCATTGAGGTGCTACCCTATGCTTTTTTAAATCCCTTCATTCTTCCATCCCACAGGTATCCTTCCAGAGGAAGGCATGCTCTGCTGACTCGTGTCCAGTGATGCCAAAGCCAGTGGTGACAGTGTGTGTATCCCAGCACACAAATTTCCCTCAAGCCAACTTTACGGACATCAGGAGTGAAACTAGACCTGTTGACACATAATCAGAGACAAAAGTGTTGCCTCGTCTCCTAACTGTAGGAAAGGGGATAGACATTAGTCTTGCCTGAGGAGGCAAAGAAGGCATCACTTTCTCCTTCCAGGTATACCAGCTGGAGAGCCTGTTTACTGAACCTTGAGCCCTGCTGATGGGACATTTATGGAGCAGAAAAAGAGAGCCAGCCATTTACAATTCTCTTCCACCACATCTTCTTCCTCCTCCTGCTTTCCCTGTCCTACAAAAGGGTGCAGCAGGTCCCCAAAAGTGGGTGGCCCAGGCATCTCAGCCACCTAATAATAGCAGGGATGGCTCTGATTAGATTCCAAGGATAGGCTAGGAGGTGATACCTTTATAGGTCACTAATAAAATAAAATAAAATAATACAAGCTGAGTTTTATTTTATTAGGGACCTATAAAATTATCACCTAGCCTGTCCTTATATTGTTTATTTTTTTGGGGGTCACACGGCTCAAGCCCTTTATCACTTCTACGGAATGATTAGATTCCAGGAGCATTTTGTGGGCGTCGCAAGCGCTGTGTCCTCCGCGGTGTCAGCGGCTGGAGAACAGCCGCCTTCAGCGGGCGCTGCAGCGGCATTCCAGCGGGGAGAGCGGGCTCACCCGGACGCTTGTAAATAAAGCCTTTCCAGAAATAATACACGGCTCTGTGGCATTTATTTATTTATTTATTTATTTATTTATTTATTGGTGGCGCGCCCCCTCCCCCAACCAAAAGCAAGGCAGCCGCTGACGTCGCTGAGCGGTTCCTCAGGAACGAGGCCCATCGCGCCTCCGTTCGGGAAACATGGCGTCCCGGTGGGCGCATGCGCCGCGGGCTCAGTGACGCGCCCCGCCCCTTTGTGATTCCCGAGAGCGCTCTCCCCCCCCCGCCCCGTTGCCAGGAGACGAGGAAAGTGCCCCGGCCGCGCGGCCTACACAGGCGGTTAAAGCGTGGAGGCCGCCCCGGAGGGAAGAAGACCGAGGATGAGCTTGGGCAGCGCGTCAGCAGCGGCAGGTAGAACTCGAGCCCGGTGGAGGCCCCGTGTTAGTTAGTCCCCCCCCGCCTCCCTTCTTGGTTTCCTAGGGCAGAGCCTCTTCCGGTGGGATACTCGGGGTGGGGGAGTCTTTTTTTTCATCATCCTCTCTCGGTTGCTCCCCACGACTCTTGAGGTAGCACGTGCTGCCGCTCGGAGGAAACCCGCCAGCCCTCAGTGGAGCCTCTGGGCTCAAAGGCGGTACAGTCGACCCTCATAGAACAAACGGTTTGTATAACATAAAATCTGTACAACAAAAAAAATCCAGAGATAGGGGAAATTTGCTTAACATAATCGCCTATGGGGCGAATCCATACTACATAAAAATGGTCGCAATTAGGGATTACTCTGTTTGCTATGCATTCCTAGGGGAAATTTGTATAAAGGAAATTTTGCTTAACAGAATTTCATTTGGAACGAATTAATTCCTTTATACAAGGTACCACTGTATATACCTTTGGGTCAGGTCACAGGAAAACCCAAAGGTCCTTCTGGGCTTTAGGTTTTGTAAGCCACCCAGAGCAGCCGTGTAGCTAGATGGAGCGGTATATAAATTTAATAAATAAATAAATAAATAAAAAGCAGCAGCCCCTTGAACAAAAGTTTTTTGCAGGCCATTCCTTGCTTCATGTGTGTCTGCTGAAAAGATCAAAGAAAGTTACTTTGCTGTGTTTGTTTATTTATTATTTATTTTTAAGTTTATATACCGCACCGATTTTCCCATAGGGTACTCTGGGCGGTTTACAAACCGAACGACACAATCAATTAAAACCACCACAACCAAACTATACACAACAAAGGAAGGGGAGGAGGGAAGGGGAGAATCCTGCAAGAGGCATAACAAATACTGTACAACGAACCCAGTAAATCACGAGAAACAAACATTAATGATTGCCATAAGTTTCTTGGAACAGCCAAGTTTTCAGTGCATTCTTGAAGGTTGCAAGGCAGTAGTGACCAAACTTAGGCCCTCTAGATGTTTTGGACCACAATTCCAAGCTTGTATTGCCAATGACAAAGGACTGTGGGAGTTGTGGTCCAAAATATCTGGAGGGCCGAAGTTTGGCCACCACTGTGTAAGGGAAGCAGCCAGGCGCAACTCGCTGGGCAGTTTGTTCCATATGGAGGACCCAACCACCCAGAAGGCCCGATTACAGGTCTTGACCTTATGGACCTTCCTGGGGGTGGCCACCTGAAGTGAGAAGGCCGATGAGGCTCTGGTGGGTCTGGCTAGCTCTGACCTTTGGGAGATACACTCTGTCAGATATTCTGCAGTCTAGAACCAAGGCCCTAAATTCAGTTTTTGGTCCCAACCAGAGTAGGTCTGTAGCTTAGGCAAAATATCTCAGTTGCTTTTACACGTGGGAGAAATGTATACTGTACACCAGTATCGGTCTTATTCTTTAGGATGCTATTAGGATCCTATTATTTTTGTATTCTCAAAGGCCTTTACAGCTGGGATCTGATAGCTGTTGTGAGTTTTTTGGGCTGTTTGGCCATGTTCTGGAAGTTTGTCTTCCTGACGTTTTACTAGACTTTGGTCAGCATCTTCAGAGGGCAAGGAGCTCAGGGAACTAGGAGTTCTCTCTGTGCTCTGGGTTATAAAGTGAGTGAGAGTGTGGGGTTTTAAATTTGTGGGAAAGAGGAAATTTGTCCTATGCAGGAGAATAGTTCTTAGTCATTGTATAGTGATGGAGGGTTTAAGAAGTTTCACTACAATCAGGGAAAACTCACACCATCTATTACAGTGGACCCTCGTATAACAAATGGTTTGTATAATATAAAATTTGTACAACATAAAAATTCCGTTGATAGGGAAAATTTTCTTAACATAATCGCCTATGGGGCAAATCTGTACAACATAAAAATAGGATCACTCTGTTTTCAATGTATTCCTATGGGAAATTTGTATAAAGGAAAATTTGCTTAACATAATTTCATTTGGAATGAATTAATTCCTTTATACAAGGTACCACTGTATTTTTGTTACACAACCTAAATGCTTTGGAACCTGAATGTTAGCTGTGCCTGCTGATGTTACGCATGGGCAATTTCTGAGCTAGATGTTTTGAGCCCTCAGTGGCTTTCTGGCTTAAGTCTTGCCTCCCATGGAACAGCTGTCCTTACAGTGACCTGTAGCTTTTTATAGAATGGGCATTCTGTCACTCCACTTCGCTTTTGTTTTTTAAAAATCTCTGTATGAAACACTGAGTGAGTGCAAAATCATCTTGAGTTTTGCAGTCTTGAACTGGCACACAGATATCGTAATTTCTGTTTCCTTTTTTGACTCAAGTGGCCATGCTGTCTGTTGGACTTGGGCAACCAGCATCCAAGCAGGTGGAAGATCTAGAGAGAACTGAAGCTCCTGAATACTGTTCCTAGAAATAATCTGTCCACATGTCTGTCATCTGTTTATGGGCACCAGCTCTGAATCTAATAACTTTCAAAATGGGGAAGAATCAAACTTTAACATTTCTAGCTCAAGAATTGGATACATGTTAAGTGGAAAGAATGTCCTAGGATTGCTTTTAATAGTGGATGGGTTGGCTCTACATTGAGTTTAATGTCAAAATGCAAATATAATTTTGGACTGTAACTCTTTGAATCCCTTACTATTGGTTTTATTAGTTGGTTATGTTTGGCATTGCATGTCAAAACTATCTAGATAGCCTCAGTCTCCCTACCATCGCTGTAACTAAATGATAGCTAAGTTAGTTTTTGCAGAAACTTTAGGGTGCCAACTGTTGCATATTTATGCTAAAACAAACTTTCTCCGGGGAGAAAGGCGGCATAAAAATAAAGTTATTATTATTATTATTATTATTATTAATAGGACCCCCGTATCTACTGATTCATTATTCACTGATTCATTTATCCACAGTTTGGCAGAGGAAAAAATAAATAAATAATTCAGCAGTCGCAAAGCAAGCTACTGTCACAAAGAGCAGCTGTAAAGAGAATTTCCTCTCTGTTGTTGTTGTTGTTTGCTTCTTCTTCTTCTTCTTCTTATTATTATTATTATTATTATTATTATTATTATTATTATTATTATTATTATTATTATTATTATTATTATTATTATATCGCCCATTTGGCAAAAAGCCAGTCTGGGTGGTTTACAACATAAAATAAACTGATTACAAAAATAATATAAAAAGCAAAAAACATTACAAATGAAAACAACCAAAACAACAACATTCATAAAAATCAAAGTTAAATAAGATAAGCTAATGGTGGACGAGATTGGATCACTAAATCAATAATGAAGCAGCTGCATGGGGATAATGGTGGGGGACACCCCAAGGGACATCAGAGGAGAGTGGGCAGATCAGCATCCTCAACCCTAAACTGTTGGCTCTGAAGCGACCTCGACAACATTTGAACAGTATAGGAGGCAACAATGCAGGAGGTGCTGTCGATGCCAAAAGGCCAAAGCAGTTGCCTGAAGTCAGTTCTCCTGGCCAAGAATCTGAAGACGAGGGCAATGTCAAAGTTCGACTTATGCTTTTCCAGTTTTAAATATTTAGGGTTGACAAAAATATAAACCAATTAGTATATATTATAAAATTATATTAACAGATATAAAAGAAAACATTTAAAAATGGGAAAACTGAATATCATTATTAGGCAAAATAGCAACAATTAAGGCTTATATATTACCAACATTTCTATTTTTATTTCAAAATATAAGAAAAAGACCATTATGGCAGAAAAAACTGGAAACATTGCAGGAAAGGGAAGAAATATCAGATTCATAAATTCTGCAAGATATTAACCAAATTCAAGAGGAGGATTGCCACATTTACTGGGATATTATGAAGCTTTTCAAATAGCACAATTGTCTAACTTTATAAAAGAGAAGAATATTCTTGAATGGGCCAAAATGGAAAAAGAAGGGAAAATATTAATCAATCTACATTTATTCACACTTAGGATGGTAAAAAAATATCCAAATATGAAAGCTTTTTACTGATGGAGCTATGAAAATATGGAGAAAACATGAAAAATTTTGCCCCACCAATATCCCCCTTATGTCCTTGTTCAGAAGACCCACAATTAATGAGATTTTGAGAAACAAAATCTCCAAATAGAATGTTGGAAAGACATTGGAATCTACAGAATAAAAGATCTGTTTATACAAGGAAAACCAATTCTAATTAAAAAGATACAAGAAAGGAATAAAGGAAGAATAGATAATTAGTTACAAGCATACCAGATAGGAAGTGTTGCAAACCAATTATATAAGAAATTAGTATTTAATAGACCATTAACAGACTTAGAAAGTCACTGCATAGGTAGTAACAAGGAAAAGGAAAAAAAGGTTAATTTCACTAATTTATTAAAATATTATGGATAAAAATTATGGTAGTAATACAGGATCTAGTACAGTTTGGGAAACAAACTTAAAAATTAATATACCAGAAAATATATGGGGAAAATATGAACTACCCAACCATATAAATCAATATCTGCAAAATCTAAAGAGACAGTGTTAAAGGTAAGTACATAGATGGCATTTATGTCCTAACAAATTACATAGAATTAATAGAGAAATATCAGAATTATATTGGAGAAAATGTGGACACAAAGGAATATTAGAACATATGTGGCTAATCTGCCCCAAAGTCCCAAAATTTTGGTTTGAAGTGATCAGTTGGTTGGAAAAAATAACAAAACAGAAAATAATCCCAAATGAAATGTTATTGTTTTCACTTGTTACTGGGGAGAATGAAAATCTATTAAATAAATAATTGGTGGCAATCTTTATAGGCGCAGCAAGGAGTGAAATAGCCCAAGGGTGGAAATCTGCAGAAAAAGAGAGTGATAATGTTGCAAGCAGTGAGGAGGAAGATGAAGAAATGAGGAGTGAGGACTCCGAAAGTAGCAATGAAGACCATGAGGGAACAAGTTGGCCTTCTTCAAGGTCAGATTTAACAAAAGGTAAATGCTGAAGCCTGGAAAATTCAATAAATCATGCATCTCTGTGTCACCTATGAACAATTTTGAGCTTTTTCTTTCTCTGGTGGCTTTTGCTTCTAAGGGCACTTTTTCATGACCCCTAAAATCCGAGGTAAAGGGCTCCCAGATCCGGAGCTTTAAATTGTTTTCCCACCAGCTCCAGATTTTAAAAAAAATTAAGTACGACCACGCACACCTAAGCGCGTCCCAGCGCATTTTCCAAGTACCTGGTCTCCAAAGGTGAAAAATTTCTGATGTGGATGTAAAGCAGTGAGTTCCGGGCTCTCCTCGCCTTGTGTTTGTTTTTGTTTTTTTGCCCCCCGCCCCTTTAAGAGACTGGAAGAGACTAATGCTTCCCGGGGCAGCTCTGACAGCAGAGCAGAGGTGAGCCTGCATTCTTTTCTCCCTTTTTTCTCCCTCCCCTCACACATACAGTAGCAAGGAAGTGCGGAGGGGTGGGAACACAGGAAGAGCGAAAACCCCCTAAGATCTCTGATCCGAATTTAAGTTGCCAGCGGATCTTAGGGGTCGTGTAAAAGCACCCTTACTAACCGTTTCAGCTGTAACTATGTCAATAAATGTTAATTTATACTAAGACCACCATCCATTTGTTCTTCTGTTGTTGCTTTCCTTGTTATATAATAAGCCAGCATAGCTGCCTTACATCTTCTGTGCTGTATGTTTCATGTTGGCTCTGCCAACACTTAGGGTGTCTTTTGTTTTTTTGTGCATTTTATATATTCTTGATATAGATATCAAAGAGGTGCTGCAGGAGTCAACCAAATAAATAAGTTATTCCATCTTGCATGAAAACTTATCTGGAAGTTGAGTCATGGCAACTGACACTTTTCAGTCTCTCAGGAAAAGAAGTTCAGGTGCCATGACTCATCTTCCAGATAAACTCACCCGGGTGACTGAGAAGCTTCATAGACATGAGAACATCTTGTTAGTTCACAAGTGTTTGTGACTTTTTTTCTGTAATCAAATATGGAGTAAGCAGTTTAACATGAAGGACAATGTAAATGCTAACATTTTGGGTGGCCCAACTATTTTTCTAATGTGATCTTGTTGATTTTTGCCACAACAAACAAGATAAATCAGTATTACCCCCAGATCGGTTCTGGGGAAGAACATCTACGAGAAGTATGCCACTAGCCACTACCTTATGTCATCTCTTATTTAGAACCAAGTCAACAGTGCTGTGACCTCAATTTGGGTTTGTCTTTTGGTTGGAAGGTGTCTTGCATTTTCTCGTTATATTAGCTTCCTAAAGCAGTTCTAACTGACCTCATCCATAGAGTTCTTTGAAAGTTACTGGTCATTGAAATTGTTGGTGTGATTGAAAATCTATAGTCTTTAAAGCCTTCTAACAGACTGGATAAATGAAATAGGGCAATCTGTTTTTCTTTGTGTTGTATTGACAGCGGCTGAAATCCTGTTGGTTAGTGCAGTAAACTGCAGTTAAAGTAGCGTCACTGACTCAGTGAGGATTTGCAGAGTCATCTCATTCCTAAATTCCATTGATTCATTGGATATATTCTAGTCACAATGCTAACCAACAGGTTTTCAGCCAATCAGAAAGCTAATGAAGCTTGATTTGTACACCTGAGGTATTATAAAATTGCCACCTTGTCTTATCTCAGATGATACTGAAATAATCATTTGAAATAATTTACAGTGGTTTCAGAACTGGAATCTATCTCATTCCTCCCCCCAGGTTTGGTGCAAGATGTATAAAACTCAGTGACAAGGGAGGATGAACAGTGAAAAAGGATTAGGATACAAATGTGGATACTACAAATAAGTGTGTGTGCGCATCTTGCTGACTGCTGCAGATATGATAGAAACTGACTTTCTAATAAATCAGCTAAGTTGCTACATAAAAGTCACATTTGCCTCTTGGTAATTGTGCAAATTCCCTCTCATTGTCAGGCCTATTGAGAATGGACTGAAGTCTGGAGTCCTAAATGCATGCTTCAGGCTTCAGCCAAAACTCTAGTCTTTTCCACAGCTTATTAGGCATTATGGAACTGTCAGGAAGAAGCTGCCTGGAGCATTAATAAAGAACAAATGAGATAATAAAGAGGGGGGGGAGAACTCAAAACTTGTTTTTCCATCTTGGAAATATGCTTCCTAAATGCAATAATAATGTGATATGATATTTGTATGTTTCATAGAAGCTTCTTAAGGCAGGTTTTTAAGTTGAGATTGAAATTCTTGGTTTCCAGTGCACAAAAACAAGATTTGCTCATGAGAATTAGCTGTGATAAAATCTCTAAAATCGACATAGACCTTCTAAGATCTAAGGCATCAGAGTTTCACTTGCTTGTCTTACAAAAGCATGGGATGAGTGGAAAATTCCTGCAACTTAAATATGTTCAAACTATGCTTCATTTATTTATTCATTTTGTATCATTTTTAGGCCATTGTTTTCCCCATTGATGGTACCCACAATTTTAAAGCAAGTAATACTACACAGATGCGATAAATTACAGATTAGAAACCAACTAAACTATAATGATATTTAAAATTCATTAAGTGTATAAAAACATTTTACAAGTTTAAAAGCAAAATCAGCCTCCAGTGACTAGTTATTAAAAGCCTGCCTGAAGAACTGAGTCTTTACTGTTTGTTCTGGTTGTTGCTACCACCTTCTCTTTTCAGTTTCCTATGGGCTTATTTTTATCAGCTTTGTAAAGCCCCGATAGGGATTGAAATGATAACTGAGATATATTCTATGCTGATGTGGTAGTAAGAGTTACTTCTCTAAGAAAATTGCCAGTTATCACAAAAATCTTAATTAAAAATATTGAGAGTTGGTGGATCTGAGTGATGCTCTTATATGAATTAAAAAATGGTTGATGTACCACAAACAAAGCGCAATTATAAATAGCAGTATGGTTCATTGGGAAGGTGTCTAATGAGTTCAGCAGGGATATGGATTAGGTCTAATTTAGCATAATAAATGAATGTGGAAGAGGGAGCAAAGAGCACTAATTATATTCAAATGTGAAAATAGGAGGAGGTAAGAACATCATCATTTGATGTTCTTACAAATCATAATAGGCAGCTATATGGTGGAACAGACCATGGGCACACAATTATTCTTTTGAAAAGAATAAATAATTAGGAACAAATTCATTTTAAATGCAGGTCAGGAAGAAGGGTTTATAGAAGGATAGGTGCAGAAAATGTATATGGACAGATTGTTCCGGAGCTGATGCTCCTTCTGTAATCTCTTTCATGGTCACCCAACTGCCAAATCCATATGTTGGATGTAGGAAAAATAATACAGAAAGAGAGACTACTCCTTAGGCATCATTATGCTATGGTAGTATAATTTTCATAGTAATTTCTCTAGGATGAGCAATGTGCATGGCAAAGAAAACACAAGTTTTTGTTCCTGGTAGTTTACAGTCTGCACTTGGTCATGCTAGGTTGACAGTGGACTTCAGAAACAGTGATGGAAAATATAAGTGAAGGCAAGATTAAAAACTGCCTGTTCTTTGCAATTGCATTTACTTAGGTTTAATTTCATAAAATATGATTGAAGAGTTGGGTTCAAGGTATCATCATCAGCAGATATGATGAAAGACCCACCAGACTATATTGAACTCTAATTTGGTTTTGAATTCAAAGCAGGGTGGACAAAAATCAATGTTTTTTTAAAAATCCATTTGATTTTAATCACGATTTTAAATTGGCAAAAAAAATCAATATTTAAAAATTAAATCATGGTTTAAATCAATTTGATTTAAATTAAATCTTAGGACAGTCAGTTCTTGCAAAGCATGGAATGTTTGTTCTTAAAGGGAGCTTGTTGTATTCCATTTTCGTTCTTGGCAATCAGGTTATTAATTCCATAAGTCACTTATTGTGTAATTAATAACTGCACATTGCATTGCATTTACCTTGTCACAGCCCTATGCCAAGAAAATATAGGGAAATACTCCTTGGGTCCCTCTCGTGGCCCTTTCTGATATTGCATATTGCAAATCTTTGTGTGTGTGTGTTGTGTCGTTACAGTCCTTACTGACTCTTCGTGACTCCATATCCATACATAAATACAAAAAAGAAAACTAGAACACCTTCCTAACCACTTAGGGTTGACAATTGGTGTCATGAGACCTGAAAAATAGCTACCAAGCTTAAGAACCCTTTCATAACTTCTGAAGGTAACTGGAAACCATTACTCAGTTACTTATTGAATTGTTTTTACTATAACATTGTAATAGTGGATCAAGTTACTGTTCACCAAGAGTAATTATTCACAAAAAACTAGTTGTTTCTCACTAGTTACTGCCAAAGTATGGTTATTGGTTAATAATTTAATTTGGTTATCCGTGATGGGATACCATCAGAGAACACCAAGAATCTCTAGGTAAGGATGGTAGAGAAGGATGATGTAATGAAGTATCTTTCAGAGAGAAATGGTGGAGTTATTACAGGGAGCAAGAGGTCCTTGGAACAAAAAGGGTGAATGAGCTGGAGGAGTGAATTCCACAAGGGTGTTCCTTTGTGTTGTGACTATTTTAGTGCTCTATAAAGCTTGGATTGAGCACTGAGGTTTACCATTATCTGTCTTATTTGCATTTGTCACTTGCAGCATCCTGCTATCTGAACAGCCACTTTAGTGACAATTAGCTGGTATTCGAATGAAGTATAGTAAGAGTAAATTTATTGTATAGTAAATTTATTGAACACATGACTTCTGCAGTAGTGTTGCAAATTTGGATTGTGTATATTTTTAGTAAATGCTCTAAGAATGAAAAACCTAAGGAAGGGTGTCGGTTATCATAAGGACAGTAAAGTGAGTCTGGAGGCTTTAATTGCGGTTTTGTTTTATAGTAGTTATGTAGTGCTTTAATACATGCCTACTGCTTTAGAGAGATTTCAGTCTATATTAGGAAAATGCTGGCGATGAAAGCACAAGAGGAGACTGCGTAAGATGAGGCTTAATAACACAAATAAAAGTGAGTTATAGTGGATGAATTCAGCTTTGTGATTTGCAAAAAGGAGACTTCAGTGAGAAGGAATAGACAGAGCTGCTACACAACTTAGTCGGAATGTTCTGAGGTGGAGTGCAGTTCCTCTCTCGCGCACACCCAGCTTCCATGGCGGGGGGGGGGATAGCAAATGGGAATAAAGTGAAATTGGCAGAGTTGTTTCTTCTGAACTTAGCAGAGGGCAACTACTTCTACTGCTTGCTCATAACTTTGCCATATTTTCGGTGCCAGGAATTGCAGTGAATAGATTTTTAATTAAACCTCTTTTAAGCAAACAAGCTGAAACACCTGATTTGAATAATAAGCTTTTAATTAACTTTTCCATTTGTATTGCACTTGTTTTCTGGAAAAATATAGTTTCTCACTGGTAGATGTAGCCATTAGACAATCTAATGCTTTGCAAATTGCCTAAAAGTCAGTACCTCTTTTTGGCATTTAGCAAGGCACCCAGTGATTTTATCCAGGTAATTGAAGCAAATGAATGCTGTAAGATTGTCAGATTCATGATAATTGCCATCTTGAGAGTGTTAATATGTTCACCCAGAAGCCATGCAGCATCTAAGAAGGACTTACTCATCATTCATTGTGCTTGGGATTCAAGCTTTAACGTGGTACACAATATTGAATCTTTTATTTTCTTCTGTACCTGGAATGTCAGCTCCTGGTGCCTGTAATTGGGACCTGAAGCAAACTGAGTTGATGGACAATCAATGTGACTGTAACTTGCAGCTAAAACCTCTGGCCTGGCTATGCATATGTGAAATCTAATCCACGCTGAACAGGGCTGCTTCCATTCTGACTGAGTGGAACTTGCCGCTGATGTAGTTTTGCCACTTTCCTTCTTTCCCCAACCAGATCAAATCCTGCACTAATGCACTACTCTCCTGATCAAACCTGTATTGCAGATCAAACAAGTTTTCTAACGAAAGAAAGCAAAATCAGGTACAATTTAAGAGATAGTTCAGTCATTCTGTTATTTTTAAAAAATGTCTTGTCTCATTCATCTTTTTTATAGGCCACTAGCCGATACCAAAGATTTATTTTCATGTTACTGTATTGAATTTATTGCGGTATCTGTTACTTCTACTAGGTAAAAAAAAAGAGGGGGCAAGCTATGGAGACATTACAAAATACAAAAGTAAGATTAGGCTAGATTATATCTTTATAGGCTAGTAGTAAACTAACAAAAATATTGCAAGCTTTTGAGGGCATGCCCTCTTTTTCAAAGCATGTACCAAAAGTCCAAACGCATGTTTTGCCAGGGAATCTTTCTTTGATGTAAAGTTCTTGGCTGGATGATATAAGCCAGGCTGGTATTCTTGGGATGAGGCAGAAAGCAGCAGGGTTGTTGTAAATCTGCCCCTGAAGTAATGTGTTGTACTGGATTTTACACCAGTCTTTCAAAGAGGTGCCTCTTTGAAAGACTGGGGTGTGAAATCCAATAGTTACTTCAGAGGCAGATCTACAAGGTATCACTTAGCCTAGTCTTGCTTTTCTTCTAGGTTATAACAGCAACTTACTAACCATTTTGTCTTACGCTATTAAGCATTTTGGACTAGGTAGTTTACTTGGTTCCTCTGTTTGGCCCTGTGTTAGAAGACGGGTTGCCAGTCCTCCTTCAGATGCTGTTGGACTGCAACTCCCAGTGTTCTTGTGCATTGGCTATGCTAGCAAGAGCTGGAGAGCCCAACTTTGTACCCCCCCCAACTGCCTTAGAATTGGCTGCTCTGCATAGTAGTAATGTATAAGGGTAACCATGAAAGAGGAAGAGAGGTAGGAGAATAGGTTCTACAAGACCGAACAAGCCTGAAAGAATGATTAGCAGTTGGAATAAAGGCTTTCAGGGCTATCAACGGTGATTTGGGGTGGAGGAGAAAGATACAGAATGGGGGAACAAGGTAGAGGACAATGTAAGAAGAGGGAGAGAAAAAGAAGGGATTGTGCAGAAAAGAAAAAAGAAACAAGGATCAAATCCAATTGTGGGAGAGCCTCTGGTGAGTAGAAAAAAAAAAGAAGGGAAGAACAAAAAGTATGAGGAAGATTATATACTGTAGTTTACATCCTTTTAGTTTAAAATACATCAAATGGAAAGTGTGTCATAGCTGACTGGCTGCTAATAGCGTGCATAAAATTGTGCTGTGCATTAGAGATTGGTAGACCATGTCAGCCTAAGAATTCCATCTAGGCCAAAGCTTTCTCTTGAGCCTGAGGGCTCTTCCATATCTGATTGCTGTGTAAGTGAAAATTCTGTACACAGCCTTCCTAATCTGCAGACCTGAAAGAGAAATAAAAGATTTGCAGGGACTTGAAAGAAAAAGTGTTAACAGCTGGTGATGCGCTTCCATAGGAACTAAAATGGCCCAAGAAGGGCCAGTGGTGGTAGAAGACATGACTCATTCAGACCCCCCCCCCCTTACTGGGAGAGGCAAGGAAGCTCCTAACAATATTGATCAGAATGTCATCATGCATGTCTTTCATTTATCTGGGCATAGGTTATAGTAGGAAAAAAATACATGATGAGTGGTGGGTGAAACCCTAGGAAAGTTAAAAGTGGAAGCTAATGGCGCACGCGCGCGCGCGCACACACACACACACTTTTAAATAAATTTGAAACAACCTTTTGTCACCGTGTAAATTTACTCTGGCAAGAGAACAGGAAGAGATGCAACCAGCTGATCCCACATCCAATTTTATTGATATGCAACAAGGAATCAGCCATGGTCTTCTCTTAATAGCAGAGAAAGACCCCAGACATACAGTGTAAAGGAGTTTTATACAACAACAGAGTCATCAAGTCATACAACCTCATTGGATAATATTTGCCTACTATTTGGATCCTACATCTAATTGGCTGAAAATGTGAGGGAAGCAAACTCATTGGTTCTCCGGAGATGGGGCATTTCTATCTTCCCTGATCTCCCTTCCATGATATGCTATGGCTCACCTGCTGTGCTTTATGTTCTGACTGTCTATTTTAAGCCTTTGACCCTGGGGCTACATTCCTAAGAGGAGCATCTGGTGAGACAGGAAGAGTGAAATGTGTGTGCTTGACCAATTCTAAAGGCTAAGCAAGAAATACAAAAACTAATATAGGTAAAGAAATGGTGATCTGGCCGTTTGTTCTATGATCCAGACAGAAGGAGGTTACTTCTGGTCATATCCAGCTATCATTTGCTCAATAAAAATCCTCATTTGGAAGCATAAACTATGTGAGAAGCTAGAGAACTGATTTTGGGCTCCGCAAGAATGTTAATGGCAGCTGTCTATAGGGAAGTCATGTAAAAGTTGAATCAAGGGAAGCGCTGGTAGAAGAGGATGGATGATCTTCTTAGTTTGTTGTTTATGTGCTTGCTTGATCTCCACCCCAAGCACTCCATAAATATCTTTTTGAGAGTCAGGGGACCCATTTCAATTGGGTTGGCTGTGTGACTGAGAGGAATAAGGGATTAATGGAAAAATAGGTGTAGGTAGTGTCTGCCAAATTGTTGATGGTCCCCCCTGCCTCATCATGTCCCCACCAGTTGTCACCACAGCCCATCCTCCATACATTGAGTCACAACACCTGAACTTCTTGTGAGTTTGAAATGTTTCACTACTCATCCAAGTAGCTTTGTCAGTCTAAGGAAAGTTGGTGTGAGGCCTCCAATTTATAATCCACCTTGGTTTCACACCACCCTGGTCTGAACAGGCTTGTTAACATGAACATCTCTTAATACTGCAGTGCTAAGTCTCAGTGCTTGCTTTGTCTTCTTCTTCTTTACATTGACCATGTGAACATATTTTTAAGTTAAGGACTGTCATCTCTTCTCACTGATTTGTCTTTCCACTCTTTAATTAGTTTTAAAGGAGAGTTGAACTGAAAGTCAACTTGAGCAATGTACCATATGTTTATTTAATAGTATTGGTTTTCAGTTTTATTTTTCATCTCTTTTCTTCTGGACTCATATACTTCTTTGTCTTCTTGTATCTGCTGTTGAACATAGCAGAAAGGATTTTATTGACTGAACCCCACAGTAGATTCCTAATCTTTCCCCAGAAATATCTCAGATAATTTAGTGACCATTAACTTCAAAGCTTTCCATATCCTTCTTCCTATTGTGCCTGATTTTCAATGTGCCGATACTGCTTCTCATTTGCTGTACTGTCACCTTCCCGTCTAGTTTATTTCACCTGTGGCACTTGCTCAGTTTCCTTAGCCTGGAATAACTTGCTTTAATGTCACGACATGTTAAATTTGTTTCCCATGTTATCTCGAGAACAAATTACAACTTTTATTCATCATGCTTATTGAGTCCTATAAATCTGTCTGAAAGTTTCACAGTCCAGAGTACAAATATCCAGACTCCTGATAGCTGCTGCACTTTCCCTTCTTTTTGCCAAGCAACATCCAGTGTTCAAACACATTGCTGGGGAGCATTTGAATATTATTGCTTCTGGCCTGCTCTTCCCAGAACTGGTGAGCCAGCATGGCCAGGTAACTTTTCCCAGGTCTATTCAAAGATCCAGTACTACCGAACTTGGAAGCTCCACTTAGCCATTATTGCTAACAGCAGTTGAATGTGATAGTCTGCAGTTTTGAAAGTCATGTTTTCACCATGTCCATCAAGTCTCATTCAAATTATGGTGACCATGATAGGGTTTTCTAGGCATGTCATGTATTTAAGGAGTGTTTCTACTGTTGCCATTCCCTAGTGAGTTTACACGGCCAAGGGGAGATTTAAATCCAGTTCTCCTGAATCCTAGTTGGACACAACACCACACAGGATCTGCTAAAATAGTAATTGTATAAATCTATTACATTCAGATGCCCATCCCAATGGTAATTGTTTGGCTTAGGTTAAGTGAAACTGTGAAAATTTGAACTTAAAAACTTGGGAGATATGGGAATGGTGGAGGGGGGACGTGGCTCAAATAGCATAGAGCAGGCTTGACCAACCTGATGAACTCTGGTTGTGTTTAACTGAAGTCAGCTAGAGGTAAAAGCAGTTGCAGTCCGGCACATCTGAAGGGTACCATGTTGGGAAAAGTTAGCCTCAAAGAAGATGGCTGTTCAGTCATAAAGCACAGTATTGAAGAAGGCAATGAGATAGCCACAAGTCAGGCATTGGGTATGCCAATGTATTACAGCAGCCATCACTAGAGAGAAAACCCTCTACGTTTCCTAATTGAAAACTACAGTTGGGGGAAAAACTACACTCCTGATTTAAGATGAGATGGAATAGAATTAAATCTATTGATTGCATACTTTTTTGACAGTTGGGTCCTTTTAAGAAGAAAGGCCGGGTGATAATAATTTAAATAAATTTTAAAAAATGCATTCAAAATGTTTCTTTAAAGTGGTAAATTTGAGAGTCAGCAGAAGTGGCTTGCAAGATAAAATGTTTTCCCACCTGCTTCTCAGGGTAATTATATCTGATTTGTGTCCATTTGTCTTATATAGTGACCGACCTGTGGTTCCTATATAGGTGACAGATTGTGGTACATATGCTGTTTAAGGATCTCAAGCGAATATATGGCTGATGTAGTAGTAGTATTGGCTAAGTATATGGCGTTTTTGAAAATAGCATCTGATTAGACATGGGGACTGGGTGCTGTAGTTAAATATCTAAAGTGCTCTGTTGTTGTGCAGCCATATTTCAGATGAAAAAGGCAGTCTGGAAGCGAAGCATCACAACTCGTGTGAGATAAACAGATTTAATCCCAAATTGATAGTGAGTCATTGATTTTCCATTTCACCAGGAGGTGACAAGTCCACAGCTTTCTTTGGGAGCCTGTGCTGCAGTGGGCAACTCCAGGATACCAGTCTAATGTTTTTCAATCTATTTCTTCACTTGGCAAATTATTAAGTCAAGAATACTTGACATAAATCCTTCTCCTGTAAGCCTCTGTCTGAGGTACTGCAGCAATGAAATTGTGTATGAGAGTGTGGCTTAAACAATTAATCACATGGTATTTTAGGTAGTTTGTGCATGCACACGCACACACAGAGAGTTTGTAATGCATTGTGTTACGCAAAATATTGAAATGATTTGTGTAAAGCTTATAGTGTATTTGATCTAGGCTCAGGTTGATGAAGTTCCTATGATATTTATCTAAGTATAGGTCCAGGTGATAAAGATGTTACAAATAGCATTAGTGTATTGGCATAGACATAGTCGTGCAATTTACTCTGAAGATATAAGCTGTCTGAAATAATTTCTGATGATCACAGGGGAACAGAAAGAGGTGCCAAGGGTGCTGTTGTATTGTAGAATCGTAGACTTTTAGAGTCAGGAGGGAGCCCTAGGCTTGTCTGTTCACCTGTGATGATATTCTTGATGGGTTGTAGTTTATATTTCCTCTCTGCATCTGAGTGCAAAATATGTGGCCCTCCAAATTTTGTTAGGCTACAGCTCCCATTGTTTCTTATTGTTGGTTATGACTAATGGGAGTTGCTACCCAATAGTCATAGTTACCAGCATCTTAATAACTGTGTATTTCCCACTTTGCTTTATATTCATAGTTGCTAGGACAGTACTCTCTGGGAGATTATACATTTTCCTTAAGAGGTCAACAGTATCTGGAAGTAATTAATGGTATAAGTAGGGTATGAGTATACAGTGCTGCTCATAGCAGAGCCCTGTATCATGGCAGTGCCAGTCTCAAATAGTAGGGTGCTCAAGATTGTTTGATTCTTGCATTTTTCATAGGGAGTCGATCAAACTGCCCTTGGAGACACATGGGAAGTGGTGAAGTTGATTAAAACCATCCTTAGCTTCTTAGCTTTCTGTGTGAAAGTTGACTTGTCAAATTAGCAGGTCTCTGGCTATTTTACCTTGGTTCCAGGTATAACTGCACTGTGTTTCACATTATGCAATATTAGATTGCAACTGACATTGAAAGAATACAACTCCCATTATAGCTGAACAAGAGTGTGAAATCTTAAGACTATGAAAGGCTTCAATTCCCTGATCCTGGATTGTAGATTGCATTTGCTGTATTTTCAGGCTGCATTTCATATGACTTGAGTACTTACATGGTGGTCTAAATCCCTACATAAATATTTTGAGTGAATTGGCCTGTATTTGATGATACAAAAATACATTCCCTTAAGAAATGTGCTGTAATGAACTGTATCAGTCTGTTTCTCCATCACCTCATCTGTGCCAAACATTGAAGGAAATTAATTCAAACCATGTGTTTACACCATGTGCTATCTTCGTCATTTGAAGCATTTTTAGATCAGAAGGTGGAAGATTGAGAAGGAAATTTGCATAACAGTGCATCTTTTTAAACATCTGATAGGTCTACCTAGTTAGACATTTAGGAGCAATCTTCTTGATGCTGTCGTAAATAATATTTCTGTATATAAGCCTTTACATATTAAATGCCTGTATTATACACTTAAATTAAAAGGTCTCTTCTTTTATATGCCCAATTTCTAAATGTCTTCACAATGCCTCAATGTTTGGCATGGTGTGGCCAAAAAAACCCTCTTTACCAACTGCTAATATTGAAATGTAGCTTGATAATGCATAGTCTGCATTCTTTATGTAAAAATTGGTGCAGGAATGCATGCTTCCTAGGATTTATTGTGTACATTTTTGTCTTGTGGAAGAGAGGTGGGAGAGAGGTTAGTTCCTTTATTTTCTAAATGATATGAAAGAGATTGGCCTGGAGTCCAAGAGTATCTCCATGGCTGAGCAGTGATTTGCAGTGATATTGTTCTTATTCCAGCCCTAAACAATGTATGCTGCCTACCCTTAGCCAAAATTATTAGGGGGTAACTGTGTTAGTCTATCGCAGCAAGAATAGCAAAAGGTATGATGGATGGCTCTGTAAATTCTAACCATTTTTATTTGGCATAAACTTTCATGGACTGCAGCCTACTTCATCTGATATCCTTGATTGGATGCTTCTGATTAAGGGGGCTATAGTCCATGAAAACTTATGTCCAATTCAGTTTGTTAAATAGCGCTCTTTATTCCTAAGCTAACATAGGAGCATCGCAACTAGGGTTAATGCTGGACTGAGGACTGAATTCAAGTTCTGGGTCAACCAAACGTTTATTGGATGACCTAAGGTCTGTTATTCAGTGTAACTTACCTCACAGAAGATATGTGAAATATTAAAAATGAGATTGAGACTGCTAGATTCTGTCCCGGTCTGGTAGAACAGGTAAGATACTAAATAATGCACATTATTTATTTCTTCTTTCTCTTCTTCCTCTTCTTCCTCTTCCTCTTCTTCTTCCTCTTCTTCCTTTTTCTTTTGATATACTGTATATACCTCATCATAATGCTAAACCATTCTCTGGGTGGTTTGCTACACAATTATGCAAGCAATACATCTCTGATAACTCTGCTGTAGACCTTCTTGTGTTATATTTTGAATAATAAAATAATAAAATAAATAAAGGCACAAAGATTATAAAGGCTTCATAAAACCAACATGTTGGGGAACAGTCATTTATCAATATCCAGTAGTGCATTTACAATTATCTCCCTGTTGTTTTCATTCCCCCTTTTCATATATGGTCCAGGGAGCAATCCTACCTCCACATGGATGGATTTTTATACTAAAATAATATGGGGTGTACTGGAACACCTCTTTTCCATTTTAATTAATTATCATTTTCCTGTGTAACAACAGGGAAACTTAGTATGGTTTGTTATTATTCCTTTTTGTAGTTGAAGAAGCCAGACTTTGCCTTAGGCTGTCGGGATCTAAAAAGATCCAAACCAATTTGTAAGCTTTTATGTATTGGAAACAACCTTGATCAAGCAATTGCCTTTCAAACAGCATGCTCTTTTATTTTAGTATTCCATTGCAATGATAAAATTGTATTCCACTGTAATTTCTGTAATTCAATATTTGCAAGACTTCCAAATAAATAAGAGGAAAGTAGAAGGGGACAGAAGCCAAGGGAATATCACAGTAAGATTGGTTGATAATTAACACAAGGATAAGGAAATGTAATTTAGTCAAGCATGTCGTTGACCTGTAGAATTCAGTGTACTGTACCCAGATCAAGGAATGAATGTAATTGTTTTTATTTGGAAATACCACTTAACTTAGGTTGTAAAAGAGTAGATTGCCATTTTTTATATTTAGAAGTGGCATTTACATTTGGGTACATTCAGTCTCCCTTTTTACTTACAAGTGAGATACAGAATTCAGAGGTAATGTGTAATATCTACATAGTTTTCCCATTTTGTTAAAGGTATATGTTTGCTTCAAATCCCCCTGCCATTCCATATTTTGGAGCAGAAGGTAGTGGTGCTTGCCAAGGGCAGGATGGCTGACGTGATGGGCCAGTGGTTTGATCCAATATGACAAATCCAATATTGATGTTTGAAGTGGAGAGCAGTCTTTGGCTGCTATTTTCTGAGGCTTTGCATTAGGAGACTGCTATCACCTCCTTTGCTAGCCTATACAGAGCACTTTTAGACGAAATGATGTTTTTGGATGTTTACTGTCCGTAAGGATATAGATGATCAATAATGTGCTTGGCATATTGAGGACCAATATCAGTATAGTAGCATTAACTTTCAAACAAAGAAGGGTATTGTCTGAATGTTCCAAATGTACATAAAACAAGAAAAAGCGAAAAAGCAAGGGGCCTATTTTTAAGTTTAAACATAACTGTCAGTCAAGTCTCATTCTTCTGTGGCTCTTCTAGGTGTCCTTGACACCTTCAGCTTAATTTCTCAACATGGCTGAACCGATTCTAAGAATATATAACTACATTTGTCCCTAATGTCATCCTTTGAATATTTGCATGGCCCATGGTTGTACATGACAAGATCCGCATTTGTAGAAGGGTGCTTGAGAGTATATTGGGGAGAGCTTTCTCCTGTCTTGCTCCCAGACTTGGGGAACTCAGTTCCTGCTACTTCCAATTAGTTACTCTCACTGCTTTTAAGGAAGGACATGAAGATAGTCTCAATTTGACATTTTAAACTGGTCTGATGTTTCAGATTGTTATGGCAATTGACTTGAATTTTTGTGTCCGTGGTCACCTTGAATTTTGTATGTGTGTAAATGTGGGATTAAAATGTCTGTCTGTGTGTGTTGTGTCGTTACAGTTCTGACCGACTCTTCGTGATCCCATGTCCATGGAGTCTTCTTGGCAGGAATACTGGAATGGTTTACCAGTTTCTCCTCCAGGTGCCTACAGCACCTGGTATTCCCTGGTGGTCTCCCATCCAAGTACTAACCAGGGCTGACCCTGCTTAGCTTCCGAAATCAGGAGAGATCGGATGTGCTTAGGGCATCTAGGCAGCTGGGATTAAAATACTGTATAATAAATAAATATCACAATCTTTTGATTGAACATGTTAGTTCAAATGCCATTGAACTTGCTTCCTTGCCCGCCTTTTGGAGCATTCTAATGTGCTGCATTGATGGCATAGTCTTCTCTCAAGGTGGAAGTGATGGCATTTTGATCCCACACCTGACATTCTTTAGAGTTACAGCTTTGCTTAGTGGTTGAACACATGCCTTGCAAAGGGAAGGTCTTAGACTCAGTTCTTTGCATCTAATGTAGAAAGAAAGGAAATTATGTACCAGCAATACAAGCAGTTTCATCATGAGACCTGCTAATCTAAGCAGATGGGTTTTTTCCCCCTAGTCATATGGAGTGATGTAAGAGCGGAGGAAATGAACTGCCAGAATTGCTCTTGGCCATATGCGCAGTATGCAAATTGAATGAAGGAAGGAAGGAAGACATTTCATGTGCTTCTGTAATTACAGTACTTAGGTTCCTACCTTAATTCCTCTGTTTTCTTCCCCACTGTGCCCCACACGTTGTGACAAGGATTGATTGTTTGAACAAACATACCACCTTTATCCATAAGGGACTCAAGGCGGCTCACAGCCACTTAACACAGTAATCACCATTAAAAATGCCATCAGAAACAACATTTTAAAAAGTAACCATTTTAAAAACCACTATTGGTTTTTTAAGCAACACATCTTTAAAACATTTTAATTCCTAAAAAATAAAATCTATCATTTGAAAAGCAAAGTCTTTGCCTGGCAGCAGAAGGACAAGAGATAGACATGCCTTTCTGAGGCAGTGTATTTTCAAATCCCAGGATCAGCCACTGAAGAGGTCCTCTCCAGCCTGTGAAAGTGCTGTGACTGAGAGAAGGGCTTCCTCAGGAGATCTTAAAACCTGAAGATTGATTTTATTTGTTCATGTTCCACCTAGAAAGTATATCTGCTGGTGGTGCTGCGATGCTTTGGATCCTTATAAAAAGGTAATTGCATGCCACAAAGTGCTAAGGAAGGTACTCGGTGGAAACAGCTGCATGCTAGGCACAAGCCATAAAGTTGACGGGGAGCTAGAGAGGCTTTTCCTGAATCCTCAGAGCACTCCCTGTATTGCAAAGCAATCTGTAGCCATGTGGAAAATGAGGACTGAGAAAGCCCTTGGATCATAAAGCATAAGGAAAATCTATGCTGCTGCAGTGTTTGTGATTTCAGAATTGAACTCTAGAGACAAGCCCACGGTTAGATAACTTTAGTATAACGGGCATGGAATGATGTTGATGATGATGTTGATGATATCTTGTCAGGGCAACCATGCAGGCTGGCTTTTCTTCTATGAGGTAAGCAGGGAATCAAACTCCCAACCCAGGAGCTTCAACTGACTGAGTTGTCTAGCCAGCTGACTTGTTGTGTGTTGTTACAGTCGACTCGTTGTGACCCCATGTCCATGGAGTTTTCTTGGCAGGGGTACTGGAGTGGTTTGCCAGTTCCTACTCCAGGTGCCTACAGCACCTGGTATTCCCTGGTGGTCGCCCATCCAAGTACTAGTCAGGGCCCAACCCTGCTTAGCTTCTGAGATCAGGCAAGATCTGCTCTGCTCAGGACATCTAGGCAGCTCAGACAGCTGATTACTAAACCTTAAAAGTTCATTGATTCCAATGGTGTCTCCTTTCAGGCACAGTGAGGGAATCAAATTCCCAATTTCTGGCTCAGAAGGGATATACAGTGGTACCTTCTATAAAGGAATTAATTTGTTCCAAATGAGATTCTGTTAAGCAAATTTTCCTTTATACAAATTTCCCTTAGGAATGCATTGAAAACAGAGTAATCCCTAATTGCAACCATTTTTATGTTGTACGGATTTGCTCCATAGACAATTCTGTTAAGCAAATTTCCCCTATCTCCGGAATTTCCTAAAGAGTCCCTGGCTTCCCTCTTCCCCTATTTCTTCCATATGTGAAAACACCGAAGAGCGTATTTTTTTGAATCTGAGTTGATGTTCTAAGTAGTATATTTTCTATCTATATTATTGACTGATCTACAAGCCAAAGCTGATTAAGCTCGACTGGTATGAAAATGTTCTTATTCCACTTAGAAATGCACTTTTAGCTAGGCATTAAAATATATTACTGATGGTGCCAAGCAAAGGAAGTGGGAGTGGGCCGGAGCTCTGGTATTAACACACTGCTAGAGGAAAGCCTATCAGCTGATAGAATCCCAGTACTGTACACAAGTAACATATTCACTTGGAGCAGCTTCCTCATGGTGTTGTCTAATGTAGCTGTGATATGATGGCTCCAGCAATGTGCTAAGGACCTTCATGTGAGTCATTTGCTCCTAGTGGTTGGTTGGTTGAGAAAACCCACAACATAGGTTCTGTGGACACAGTGGTGGCCCCAGCATACATACCCCAGCCACGTGCAGCACAACGTGATGCTTGTTTTGAAGAGACCATGGGGTGAAAGGTACTATGTGTGATTCTGTGAATGGATTGGGGTAGGAATGAGGAATTACTGTCAGAAGTAGAAAGGAAGGGTCTTACAATGGCAGTTGAGTGTGTGTGTGTGTGTGTTTGAATCAGTAGAAAGCAAGGAAGCAGTTCATCTGCCTTAGCGGTTTGAAAGCCAGCAATAGTGCTGTGTTTGATGTGTCCACAGAGACAAAGAAGGTTTGTGGCTCTTCAGAGACTGACACCTGTGCATTGTTGAGCAGTTGTGTTTCCTTTACCTTTCTGCTGCAGAGTTGTCTTCAGTGCCTTTTGAGGAGCTTCTGCAGTTGAGAAACCAAGTTGGGACCAAGGCATATCATCAGATGGCTACTGGAAAGAGAACAACAAATGCAAAAATACCAGAGAAGAGACAGTGTCCAAGCAAAAATAGGTAACAATTCTTCTGAGGATTATCTCCAAACTAAAAGACTGTGTCTGCATTTCCACTTAAGTCTCATGGATCCCTGCTTGCAAATAACCGTTTTTGAACTTCACAGGACTTACTTCTAAGTGTGTTTGCTTAAGATCTGTTGAGTGCAGAGCTTAATATAGTGTCTGAAGGGAAGTAAGAGCAGAAGGCATTCAGTGTGGAAAAGAAAAAAACAACTTAATAACTTGAAGTTCCTTTGTCACTTCTTTCCTTCAAGGTGGGTTATTTTGGGGAGGCAGGTCCTATCTGAAGAATGAAGTATCCACCTTATAGTCTATACCACTGGAGCCACTCCACCATCCTGTTCATTTCTTGCCTTTTTTTTATCCTTTCACATATCTGCTTTATCCCTGCTTGTGTTCATAGTTTCTCACACTTCAGTGCAGTTTGTAAATGTCAGTGGTATTTTTTGATTAATGTAGACATTAGAGCAGACAGGAATGCAGACAGATCACCCTAATTTCTCCTCGGTCACCTCCCTGCAGCTCTGCACATTTACTGAGTCTCATTTTCTTTTGTTCATGATCTTAAAGCATGCCTTCAATCCACATTAGGTGCCATGCCCAAGGTAATATGAGCGGACAGCTACTCTTCCATTTCATCAGTTCCCCCTTGTCTGTTTCCTGCTTTCAACTAGAAACATATCTCCCCTCAGCTGAATTAATATCTTGTGCTGTTAGTTCACCTTCTACCTGAGGCTCATGCCGGGTTTTCCAGGCAATCCCATAAGCTTCTGAAAATGCCTCTTCTATTATGAGTTACTTCTTTCTATTTTAACTCTTCATGGCCTTTGATGAGCCGCTTTTGAACAAAGACTCCAGCCCAGCTGAAACCAAATCAGGTGTGTGTGTGTGGGGGTTTGAATGTTTGCTCATTTCTTTTTTAAAGGAACCACCTTGACCTCAAGGGAGCACATCCCGACACCCCCCCAAATTCTGCTTTGTTGAGTGGCATGTTCTAGAATGTAATTAGATTCAGGAACAACACAGCATAGCTTGGTTGCTTGCTTGCTTTAAGTGAACAGAATGGGATTCATGAAGGGAATTCTCACACTAGTCTGTGTGGCCTATCCTTCACCTTCACTTCTATAACACAGTGAGTTGCAACCTTCATACAGAAGACTTCATGAATTCCACACCTGCTTCCACACTGCTCTGGTCGATTCCCTGTAATGTTCCTCTTCCTGCTGTAGAAAGCAGGGTCCTGTTTTTTTGTTTCACAATACAGTAGAAGAACAGGGTAGGGAAGCAGAGTCTTGCAATAGTAGGAAAATAGTGTCCTTTTGCTGTTCTTCAAGGAATATAAAAGCAACAGGTTTTGTTGTTGGATCAGCAACTGGTAGTTCTGCCCGCAAGACTTCACATAACCGTTATGACTGCTCTTTCAGGTCCTGTTCTAAGCAATTAAATGTTAAAAAAAACACCCTACCCATAAATGCCATCTCTCAGAGTGGCTTCTCCAGCAAAGAACTGCCTGGATCACTCGTTCTTCCCAGGCAGGGTATTTGAGGGTGCCGACTCCAAGGAGGCCCAGAAGTGGCAAGGCCTCTCATCTTTGGAACCCACTGCCTCCAAAAATATGCGTGGTTGCCTCATTGCAAGTATTCAAGTGCCAATTAAAAACGTGGCTTTACAGGCTGGCCTTTACCTGACTTCTCAGCTAATAATTAATGATGCTCAATTACGCCCACCTCATGTGCCTCTGGCTTTGACTCTTATTTAATGGTTAAATTTATTATTTATATTTTCTTTTTCTTTTTTTTTCTTTTTGTCATTGATTATATAAATCGTTTTTATGTCTAGTTAAGTTCATACTGTTAGTTGTTTATAATATTTATATTTATTTACTTTTTGCCTGTTTTATATTTTGTACTTTTTACCTTGATGTGAATCGACCAGAGTAGCCTTAAAGCTAGATGGCATGGTATATCAATCAATCAATCTAACACCTACCTGGCTATCAGTCAGGAAGACAACACCTGCCATGACAGTTAACCTCGTCCCTCACTGCATCTGTTTTTAAGTTTTCATCCTCAGTTCTGCCAGTCGAGGTTTTAAGAATGCCATCTCCGTCTGTGTGCCCTTCCTCTTCTGCTGTTCTGAAAGCCTGCAAAACAAAGCTGTAACTTGTGCAGATAGAGAATGAGGGTTATTAAAATTGCTGTCATATGGAGTAGGGGTGTCATATCACCAGGCAGCTGAAGGATTTATATAACATCCTTAAAATGTTCAAAGTAAACATTGTCATAGTGCCATCAAGGAAGTGAAAGAGACAAAGAGAATGACATGATGATGCTAATGGGCCAGTGTGTTGGCGAGAGAGAGTTTAGAATTTCCAGGTGAGGGGTGGTAATATTTCAAAGGCTCCTCCAGCAGTAGGACTTATTATGGTACATACATAACTAGTGAGCTAATCAGTATAGCATTTAGTCCCTTATGTGGTTCCAGGAAACATCTTTCCCATTTCAGGCTTCAATCTGCAACTTCTTCCCAGTGATTTGATTATTATTCAAAGTCTATCTGAACCCATAGATTCATATAAAATACACATGGTAGTCCATCATTCAGGGAAAGCTTGCCTGAAGAGAAAGGTCTTTGCCTGTTTCCGGAAGGACAACAAAGATGAGGCAGTCCTGGCCTCTAGTGGGAAGGAGTTCCAGAATCTGGGCGCAGCAGTCGAGAAGGCCCTTTCATGGGTTCCCACAAGACGTACCTGTGAGGGTGGCGGCATGGAGAGCAGGGCCTCTCCTGATGACCTTAACACCTGAGTCGGTTCATACTTTGAAATCCGATCTTTGTGGTAGTTAGGAGCTTTGTAGGTCAAGGTCTGCACCTTGAATTGTGCTTGATAGCTGACTGGCAGCCAGTGGAGCTGTTTTAATAGGGGTGTAATTAATCATCATCATCTTAGAACTGCAGAGCTGGAAGGGATCATCAAGTCTAGCCCCTGTCAGGAGAACTGAGCTCCACAATTGTGGTTTCATAGCCAGATGTCTGAAACACTGAGTAGAAAAATTTAATAAAATATTATTTTATTTATTTATTTAAAGTTTGAGACAAAAGATAAAACAGAGAAAAGAACCTTAACATAACATAGTAACATACATTGTAATCTTACTTATTAATTAGTTTACCATCTTAGGCACCTGCTATTTACACAGTTTAACAGGGTTACAATTAGTCTCCCAATTAATTTTTCCTTCCTAAAAAATAAGAGACCAACAATCTAGATTATTTCCTAAACCATGTCCCTTCTCAGTTTAAGTAATTCATATATTTTAGGAAGGGTTTCCAGGTTTCCATGAATTGGCTAATCAGTTTCTCCATCAGCACTGTTTGCCATGTTCTATTCATACATGTCTGTAGTGAAAGATCCTGAACGTTTCTCCAACTTTTATTAATCTCAGACCTTGCTGTCCCCATAAGGTTCATAATTAGTTCTTTATTAGCCAGCTTCTCACTTTCTGCAGTAAATGAGAATAATAATAATGTTTCATTCAGAGTTATTTTTGATTAGTCAAGATCTCTAGCCAATTAATTACTTCATGCCAATATGCCTCTATTTTGGAGTAGAAAATCCGTGTGTTCCAATATCCCACTTTGTCCACAATCCATCCAACACTTATCTGATAGATCTTTATTAAATGTATGCAACTTTGTAGGGCAGAAAATCCATCTTTTAACAACCTTTAGAACCATTTATTTCATTTTTGCTGAAATTGACATATAAATATTTGTTCCATATTCACATCCATACATCCTCAGGTATAATTGATATTTAAATTCATTTCCCAAGCTATTTTAGCTCCTCTACCTTTACAATATTCTTTCTCAATGATACATTAATGAAGTTGTTCTTATTATTTTATTTTTATCTTTTTGTATATAGTAGGTCCTCGTATCTGTTGATTCACCATATGTGGATTCAGTTCTCCATGGTTGGCAATCCATGTGTGTGTGTGGGGGGGTGCTGGGGGCAAAAGCAGCACCCTGGAGACGAGCTCTTTCCCTTCTGCTAAGCCACCCCCTTAAAGCAAGTAAACTACCACATGACTGCAAAAGGAATGGGAGGGACCGAGCAAGTGAGGAATGAAAGGAAGGAGCAGCAGCAGAAGATGCAGTCATGTGGTGGTTTACGCCCTAGACCGCCATCAACATTCTCACCAAGGAGAATGTCATGCCTGGCCCACCCGCAGACTCTCCCCCAAGGCCTGGAGAAGTGCTGCGCTGGTGAGTCACACACCACAATCGCCACCACCCTGACTTATCCTTGGGATGCCATTCGAGATGCTCAGGCAGCAGACCGGGCAGTGTAGGAGCGTGCCTTCGCGCCACCCAGTCCACCATGCTGCCCAGTGGCAGGGGGTGGTGGGGTGTCTGGGGTGAAAGCTTTTGCCCTCCACATCCCTCCACTGCTGTCACCACCATCACCCTTGGATAAGAGTGTTTGCTCTTATAGCGGATATCAGTATCTGCGGGGCGGCCCGGAACAAAACTTTATACTTGTCTTATTTGTAGCCAGTTAGTTCCTATTTGACTTGGTTTTTTCTTCAATTTTTCTAAGTGTGATTTGTTCTTCCTGACTCAAATAAGACTCCTGGCAACACCATCTTTTGCCACGTTTTAACCTTTTGGTACAGCTCTGAGGATGAGGGTTTTGCCCTCAAAATATTAGCAATTTTTTGTTATTTTTCTACCAAAAAGGTATCACCTGTTACTTTTTATTCAAACAAGTCCTTAATTCTGTATAACCCAATATGTCACCAATGTTTAAAATGTACATATTTCTCCTGAATTTTAAATTTAAATCTGGATCTTCCAACAGAGGACATAAAGGGGATATGAGAGGAACAAGTGTTTTCATATATTTTCGCCATATCCTTAAATGTTTCAAAAATGAAGAGGTTTTGTATTTCTTTTCTTTCTAAGCAGTTTTGTTTATATATCTATATCTATATCTATATATCTATATCTATATAGCAAAAGTAAATATATAAAGCAATATATATATATATATACTTTTGCTTTATATATATATAAAGCAAAAGTAAAGTGTTCTGCTTATATACCGCCCCATACTGCTTAATGCACTCTCTGGGAAGTTTACAGGTATACATTTATTACATGCATGTTTATGTTGCCTTCCATTTCAATCCAATCAGGAGTTTCTTCTGCTTGTATAAATTTAACATTTTGATTTATTTGTGAACCTTCATAATATTTTTCCAAGTATGGTATCCTTACTCACCCTTTTTCACCTTGGCCATATTTAACACTATTTTGGAACCTTATCTTCTTTCCCTTTCCTGCAATAAACTTATAAATGCCCTTGTCATAATTTTATGTTATTTTTGGATATCTGGTTGTAGAGGTGTATTTCCATACGTTAATTGATTTAAATTCTTCACAACCAATATTCCTAAATATTAAAAGTTTAAATACTGTAATTTTAAATGGGACAATTTTGTTCTGCTGTAGGCATATTTAGACATAATAACTTAAATTTTTGAAAACTGATTTTTAGACTTTTGTAATGACAATATTGTTGTAAGATTTGTTTCAAAGATTTGATACTCTCTAATGGATCTTTTAAAACCAGAAACATATCATCAGCATAAAGGTTAATTTTGTGATGTCTATCTTCAAGCGTCAGTCCTGTAATTGTTATCTTGGCTGGGAAAGGTTCTATTGTCAGTGTGAATAGTAACTGGGGACAAGGGGTCACCTTGTCTTGCTCCACTGAAAAGGGTAAACTTGTTGGATTCTAACCCATTAATACACACTGTGGCCGCTACCCCTATATAAAATTATTTTAACACTTTAATAAAAATTTTACCCATATTCTTTTTCTCCAAAAGATCAGACATATAACACCATTCCACCCGGTCAAATGCCTTAAGTGCATCTAATGAAAGTATTGCTATCTTATGTTTTTACTTATTAGCTGTATGTATAATGTTCAAAACTCTCTGGATAGCATCCCACATTTGTCTTCCTGACATAAAACCATATTGGTCTGGATAAATAGTGGGCCCAGAGACCACCAGATAGTGGGGCAGCTAATTTTTTTGCAGATAAATAAATAAATAAAATAATACTCGGTAACAAAGCTATTTAATCTTTGTGTCAATATTGATGAGAAGATTTTTTTATCCTGGTTTTGCAATGTTATTGGCCTATAGGACGAAGGAAGAATTGGAACTTTTTCTGGGTTTAGTATGATTATTAACCTGGCTGTCCGCCATGACTCTGGTATCTCTCCCCTTTTCATAATTGAATTAAATACCTCTAGAAGATATTCAGTGAGATCTTCCCAAATTTTATAAAAATCAGGCATCAATCCATCACAGCCAGGAGATTTTCCTTTCTTAAGCTTTTTTAATAACTGCTTTTATCTCAGTTATTGATATGGGGGAGTTAAGTTTATCTTTATGTTTCTATAGAATTTGATTAATTGGTAATGAATTTACAAATTTTCTACTGTTTATATCAGATGTTGTTTCTGATCCATATAGATTTTTGTAATATTCCATATTAGTTGTTGTGAATTTACTATTGTTCCTTCTTTTGTTTTTAGAGAAACAATTGTTGTTTTTGCTGCCTTCCTTTTAACTGCATATGATAGCAATTTCATATTTTTATTCCCTTATTCATAGTATTCTCTCTTTAAATAATTCATAGCAGTGTGGACTCTAGCTACATAGTGCCTCTAATTCTGCTCTAGCTTTTGTCAATTCAATAAGTACCTTACTTGATCCTGATCTTTTATGTTGTTCTGACAGCATTTTATTTTCCACTTGTTCTTGAAGCTTTCTTCTTCTTCTTCTTTTTAAATCTAATTTAAAACGATCCAATTTGTTAAGGTTGAATTTGTGGAGTTGAGTGTGTGATTCAGAAAAAGAAGAAAAGCCTTCCATACTGTATTTCTAATTGATTTTCAACCCACGGTGAGAAAAATGCTGGGCCTAGAAGCTGTTTGATAGATATTGCCACTACACTGTTAATCTCAATCATTTCTCATTAACCAACAGCCGTGTGGCTGCTGCATAGCCATCTGGCTACAGGATGCATGTAGACCCATGGCTATTTTCTTCAGCTTCTGTGTTTCTCATCCTCGAAAAAGGGGGACAGCAAGAGAAATGATAGCACATCCCATTCCTGTCCAGAAGTTGAGGCATGGCAACTGGACACAAGAAAAGAAGTCCAGTCACCATGACTCAACTTCTGGATAACCGCACCTGGATGCCTGAGAATCTTCACAGTCATCCCATTCCCGTAAGCTTCCAGAAGTCATGGTTTGGGGCGCACCTGTTTTCCTTCCTTTTGGGAACTGATGCAGCCTTTGATAGATGCTAGGTTCCCATATCCTCTGAAGTTGCATAGCCTGACCTGGATGGTGGTTTCCCTAATCTTTGATATGTAGTTGCAGTTTTTAAATCAAGCTCTGATCCTAAAAGGCTTGGGATAATGTTCTAAGAATACTTAATGATGTTATCTCTGTCCTACCTTAATGAAACTCAACAGGTCACTGTCACCAAATAAATAAAGCAGTCATATAAGAAATTACAATAATGGGGATCAGGGCCAATTCCAGGAGTACATTTCAGTAGTTTGAGGAATTTTGATTCTGAACATCCTAAGTACCTTGGAGTGGATCCATTTCAGAATAATACAGATGTCAGCCTAAAATTTTCCCTTCCTAAATAAGGGGTTTTCCTGCCTTTAGATTTTGCAATGGAAAATTGCAGTTAGCGCTATAGGAGTCTTCAAATAATCTCAGTTGGTTAATATTTAAAATAATTATTGAAAATATTTTTACCCAGCCTTTCTCCTTAGAAAGGACCCAAGGCACCTTACACCATTAAAATATAGGCTGCTTGTGGAAGGGCAGGAAAGATAATGCCAGCCTGGCCTCTTGTGGGAGGGAGTTGCAAAGTCTGGGAACAGCAGTAGAGAAGGCCCTCTCCCATGTATCGGACAAACACACCTATAAGGGTGGCAGTACTGAGAGAAAGATCTCTCTGGGCAGGATTGTAAAAGAAGAGGTAATCCTTGAGATAGCTTAGGCCCAATATGTTAAGGGCAGGATAAATTGGAACCACCACTTCGAATTGTGCCCAGAAATGGATTGGGGGCTGCAGTAAAAAGGGGTTGTATGATCCCTGTTACTAGCCCCAGTTAGCAGCAATCTGGCTGCCACATAATGTAGGCGAAAGAGAACCATCAATAAACAGTGCTATGCAAGTGAAGATTAAGGACCAATTTTTCAAACAAAAATCTTTTCTGTACTTCTAAATGCAAAATTTGATCAGAGAATTTTTACAAGAAACTTTAATCCACCACCTTTGGTTAAATTATTGTACCATTTTAATGAGTTGCAGTTTTTGCCCCAACTCTAAATGCAAAATTTGATCAGAGAATTTTTACAAGAAACTTTAATCCACCACCTTTGGTTAAATTATTGTACCCTTTTAATGAGTTGCAGTTTTTGCCCCAACTCTAAATGCAAAATTTGATCAGAGAATTTTTACAAGAAACTTTAATCCACCACCTTTGGTTAGAGTATTGTACTTTTAATGAGTTGCAGTTTTTGCCTCCAACTCTTAAGGTGACAAGCAAAGCCTTCCTAAAAGGTAATGAATGCAGACAGAGAGGGGCAGCACGATAAAAGTACTTAATTAGATGCACATAGCCCTGGAAGCTTTTTTATTAGCCATCTTTTTCCTGTTATACACTCTGATGATATAAATTAATTTGCTTTACAGATTGCAATCACCCAGGACAGTCATTCCAGGATCCATCTGCACCAATAGAATTAAAACACTTCCTTTAGTTTCTATATTTATTCACTGTGATATGCATGTTAGCAAAGTGGTTGATGAGTATGTAGATGCACTAGAAGCCAAAACAACAGAGTGGTTTATCCCCTTGTGCTCTCACAGATTGGGGGAAATCAAACCAGTAAAACCTCCTTTGTTGTGGATCTGATAGTGATGAAATGAGTGGGATGGACACCAGACCAATGATGGCAGAAAACTCGGTGTGGATCTAATCAGACACTGGTTAGAAAGCCAGCTGTTCATCAGTGATGGCAGTAAAAATCTTCTCTGCCACCATTGTATCTGTACTGAACTGTCCAGGAGAGCTTTCTCAAGTGGTCAAGGTGTTCAGGGTCACTTGCATGCTGATGACATCCCACTTTGTTTCTCATTCCTACCCAAATCTGAACAGCTGCTTTGGTTCTTAACCAACGTCTCATATCAGTAGTGGAATGATGGATGGTATGAGGCCAAATATATTGAAACTTAATTCAGACAGGACAAAGGTGCTCACAATCAGTTGAAAGATAGATGAGATGATAGGAATTAAACCTTTGTTGGAAGGTGTTATGCTTCCCCTAAAAGCAAAGATTGATTGCATGGCATATTCTTGATGCATCCCTAAGCTTGAATGCCCAAGTCTTGGTGGTGGGCAGAACAGCATTTGCAGTTAAAAATAATGTGCCAGCAGGTACATTAACCAACTGGCAGCCAAAGAAGCGTTTTTACAAAGGAGGGGTGCCAATACTTTTATGTGCTTTTAAATTGCTTTATTCAGTAATTTTGATGCATAATATGCTTAGTTGTGTTTTAATATTCTAAATGTTTAATTTTGAAAGTCTTAACCATTCTATTTTGAACATTTTTACATCTGCCTTAAATCTCTTATTGAGAGAAAGGCAAGGTATAAATTGGACAAGGTCCGTGCAGTAATACTGTATATAAAACTCCCTGGGTTGTTGTATTTCTTTGAATGCATTTTTCTTTCCTTTCTTCATATCAGACTGGAATAATCTGTTTTCATTTCTTATTTTTTCCGATGCATGAATTTTTGCAGGTTTTTCCTTATTGACTAAAATGTATTTGACTTTTCAGTGGTATACATTTTAACCATTTGGATTGTATGTTTATGCATGAGTTTTGTGTATGTTTTATTCCTCTGAAATGCACCATGACACTCTTGATATGCAAACATTCTAAGAAGTTACACTTTTGTTTCACAATGATTGCAAAATAAATAATGCGGTCAATAATTTTGACACTATTGAAATTATTTTCCCTCCTTAATTCCAGAAGGAAGCTACAGAAGGTAAAGACCTCTGGGAGAAAAATAATTTGAAATGAACTCCCAGAGTTCACCTCTAAGCCTCTCTCCTTCCACAAACAGAGGTTGCTCGGGGCTGCGCCTGCATGCCAGTCAGTGTTAGCAGTAGACAACTGTGTAAATCCCTGAGCATTAGTCTGAAGGGAAGCAAGTGACTCTTGGTTGCTTTTCTGCAGCTGAACACATAGTAGGGAATGCCGTTTGAGATCCCCTTCCCTCCTCCTCCACCAATTGCAGTTGCTCTTCCTCTTAAGACACAGTATTTGTTTACAATATTTTTACCCTTCTGTTCTCCATGAAAGTACTCAAGGTGACTGTGAAGATTCTCAGTCATCCCAGTGAGTTTATCTGGAAGTTGAGTCATGGCAACTGGACTTCTTTTTCTTGAGAGATTGAAACATTTCACTGCCCATCCAAGCAGGTTCGTCAGACTGATGAAGCTGCTTGGATGAGCAGCAAAATGTTTGTCTCTCAAGATAAGAGGTCTGGTTGCCATGACTTAACTTCCAGACTCAAGGTGACTTGCAGCATTAAAATAAGATAGCTAAAACCAATACTTTTTGTTTTTAGTAAACAAAAAATAAAGTATTGTTATGCGACCTATATTTATTATTGTTACAACATGCATTTTTCCCATGAAGATGACTTGTTGGGATGCCCTTCACCTCTGAAATTCTAAACTCCTTAAAATTAAGACATTTCTTTGATGACTGGTGTTTGAGATTAATGGATTGTTGTGCTCTGTTATCTTAAACGTGTTTTAATATTGATTTTATTTACTGTTTTATTATAATATTTATTTAATTAAAAATATTGATATACCTGCTGTTTTTAGCTTTTGAATACTTTTGATGATGTAAGCTGCCTTGGGTCCTTTTTCAGGAGACAGGATGGATAAAAATGAATGAACATTAGGAGAGTAACCGTGGGTTGCCTAGAGGCCAGGTTTTTAAGACCTGAGGAAAACAATTATTCAGTGCTGTGTCTTCAAGGGAACTAAGAAATAATCATTGATGGGCTGAGGTGACTCATTTTTTTAATCCCTTCCCACATCACATAGATAGGAACAATGAGCTTGCCAGGTCTGCGGGTGAGCAAGAACAAAAAGGACAACAAAAATGTTTAGCTGCCTAGATGCCCTAAGCACATCCGAGGCTCCTCCCCTTTTCCTCTGCCACCCTCCTCCTCTCACTTGGCTGGAGGAAGGCTGGAGGAGCGCAGGAGGAACCACCGCCTCCCTCCTCCGCCCACCGCCGGCGGCGGCGCATCCTCCTCCTCCTCTGCCCTCCTCCTCCTCGCCCTCCACCACCACCAGCAGCAGCAGCAGCCACGGCAGCGGCTCGTCCTCCTCCTCCTCCTCCTCCCGCCGCCGCCTGGAAGGAGCAGCAGCAGCAGCAGCGAGGGCAATTGCGGAGGGTGGTGGATGCAGCAGAGACCACCAGGGAATACCAGGTGCCGCTGTGGGGCGCCTGCCCGCTCACTTTCCCCAGCGGAGGTAGGAACTGGCAAACCAGGCGGGGGCCCGCCTGCCCCAGTGGCACCCGACGCCCCAAGCCAGTGAGTGCCGCCGCCGCTCTCGTGCCTCCCCCTCCTCCTTCCCTCCCATCCTTTGCTTTCACCCTTTTGCCTCCCCCAAGAAAACTCCATGGGCCACAGAAAAATTATGGACAAAAAGTCAGCACATCCAGAGCTTGGTTTCAGTAAGCAGGGTCAGCCCTGGTTAGTACTTGGATGGGAGACCACCAGGGAATACCACAATAGGCGCCTGGAATAGGAACACAAGCCACACAAACTCCACACACACACTGTAACACACATCACACACACAACACATCAAATACATGGAATTGAGTATCTTTCTGCAAAAATCCTGTGGCACTCATGGTTCCTCTAGAAGTAAAAAAAGTGGGTTGAGCCATGTGACCTGAAAAACAAATTCCAAAGTAGGCTTGATGATACCTTTACTGGTCACTTCTAAAACAAAACATATAAGCTAAGCTTTTGATAGCAACTTGCTATCTTTATCAAAGCATTGTACCAAAAATGCAGTCTTGATAGAAGGTGTTGTCTATCAGGCTCTGAGAATCTTTTGGGTGAGATGGAAAACATCACACGATGGTATCAGGAGGCAGGCTGGTGTTAAAACAGCTTCAAAGTCCTGGATACGTTTAACATCAAGCCTATCAAACAAAGCAGCATAGTCCTTGGTCACCCCCCTTCTCCTTCCCACCCTCAATTTGGCTATATTGAGACTACAAGTCCCTGCTTGCCTTGAGGAAGTGGGGGGTGGGTGGAAAAGAGGTGATACAAAAAGCATGTGTTCCATTTGAAAGTTGGGGGAAATTAGCAAAACTCACTAGGAATAATCAGGGCCAGATTAAAAAGAAGCAGTTTTACCTAGTGACTGCAGTCAAGGCTTCTGGTACATATGGAGGATGTCTCTTTTCTTGGTATCTTCCTCAATCCCTCGAAGTAAAAAAGTGGGTTGAGCTGTGTGACCAGAAAAACAAATTCCAAAGTAGGCTTGGTGATAACCTTTATTGGTCACTACTAAAACAAAAATATAAGCTAAGCTTTCAGTAGCAACTCTAGAAATCCTCTAGAATAGATAGAGGGAGAAGTATTGTGAATAAAGGCAAATATGGAAAATGGCAGTAAATCTCAAGGTTCACTCAGCCTTCTCTCCTTCCAAGGTCGGTAAAATGAGTACCCAGTGTGCTGGAGGGTGGGAGGTGGGCAATGTCTAGCCTGCATAATTACTTATAAACTGCCCAGAGAGTGCTTTAAGCACTATGGGCCGGTATATTAAGCAGCACACTTTGCTTTTAAGTCTCATGCGATATCATTCTTGTGACTCACTTTGTGAGATAGATTAAGGTGGTTAAAAAATAGTACACATTTCCCCACCTGTGCTTTCTAAGCGTATGTGTTTTTCCTATCTTACAGGCCTTTGGAAATTTCAGCCAAAAAACCAGTCTCCTTTCTGCGCCAAGTAGTCTCGGCAAAAAAGAAGGTAAGTACTCTTGAGTCTATGAGCAGGAAAGAAGAAACATAGGGGTAGAAAATGGAATAATGTTGAGGGAGTAAGACGTGGAAATGTGCTTGGAATGGAGAAATAGAATAGATTTTGTGTGACATTGGAGAAGTGCCTTCACTTAGGAGGCAGCGCAAAGCACAGTGCAGCTTGAGGTGAGGGAAACGCTAGGGAATCTGACAAAAGCAGTATGGATTCAGTTAATCTTGCTTATGGAAAGTGGATACCCTGGATTCCTAGAAAGAAAGAAAAAAAAAAAGCTGCTTGTTGTTGCTCAGTTGTTTGTGTTGGTTTCCTTTTCTTCCTCCCCAGGTGCCTCGAGACCCACGCTTCGATGACCTCTCTGGGGAATATAAGCCAGAAGTGTTTGAGAAGACCTACGGTTTCTTGAATGACATCAGGAAGAAGGAGAAGGAGGTAATGCTGCACATAACGCGTTTCCGAGTATCGTTTTCCTCTCAGGCATCTCACTTTTGAAAGCTGACGTCCCTGGAGAGTCGCTCAGTGCTTTACTATGTCTCCCTCCTGCAGATGGTTCAGAAGCAACTGAAGAAAAGTCGAAATACTGAGCAGAAAAATAAGTTGGAGCAGCTTCTTAAGCGAATGGTGAGTTCAGGATTAGATTGAATCAACTTGTTTCCCTGTCGTTGAGTTGTGGAAGAGAAGGAACCCAAAGGTTGGAATACCCATCAAGCGGAAAGCTTCAATGAGAGAAATGAGGTGGGAAGGAAGAGAGAGCATGATATTGGGGTGTTCTGGTATGTTTGTAACTTGCCTGTCTTTGCTTCCCAGACACAGCGAGAAGAGGCCCAGAGGAAGCTCCAGAAAGAGAGAGAAAAGGACCTTGCCTTCAAGAAGCAGCAACGCGAACTGGCCAAACAGGGAAAGAAGCCCTTCTACTTGAAGAAATGTAAGTTTTGGCCATGGACAGCCAGGCAGCAACTCACCATGGGGGTGTCGTTGCATATTACTTACATAGCATTATAGGAGACCTGTGCACAGTGCCTGCATGTGGGTACTGAGTAGTGTTTGGAATAGTATTTCAACCAAGTAACATATGGGTGTTGGTAGTTATTGTCAAGGTGTGTGTAAGGGGGTACTCATGGTGCAGTGGGTAAACTGCTACACTGAAACCAAAACTGTGCTCACGACTCAGGGTTCAATCCCAGATAACTGACTCAAGGTTCACTCAGCCTTCCATCCTTCTGAAGTTGTTAAAATGAGTACCCAGCTCACTGCAGGGGGAATGTCTAACTTGTATAATAAAATTATAAACTGCCCAGAGAGTACTTTAAGCATTGTGGGGTGGTATATAAGCAGAACACTTTGCTTTACTCAATACTTCACTGAAAAAAGAAATCCCAAAAAGAAAATCAACTGTGTTAAGGTTAGTTGTGAGCTTGTGGCAACCTTTGTTTTGTTCTTTGTGAAAGTAGCATTGTTATGACCTTATTGTTCCACTGAAGTGATATATAATGGATTTCTTTATTGTTCATGAAATCTTGCAGCATCTTACATTGAAGCAACCAGGTTCCAGGGTCTGCCTTCCTATGGCTCTTAAATAGAGCATGTGGAAGGATTCATTGTAGTCACCATCTTTGGGGCATTTAGGTAGAACTCATAGAACCCACTAAGACAAGTCATAGCCATGCCCCAAGTTCTCGCCTATAGTTTGCATTGAGTAACTTTGGCCATCTGACAGCCTTGCTTTGGCACTCTTTCCTTCCAGTATAGTTCACTTCTGTAGAGTAAAGGAGTGATTTTCTGTACTTGTTTGCTTGCTTGATTTTTTTTTTTGCATCCTGGTTCTACCACATTGAAAGGCACCTTCCTGTGCTGTTCTTAAGGGATGGAGTTACTATTCAGACTTGGGCAAAGCAAAAGAAGATCTGCCCCTTTAATTTGGGAATTTACAGTCCAATCTGCTGCTATCCCCTAGATTTTTTTTTGTTACGGGGCTGTATGAAAAGAGTGCATTAAGAGGAGCGAGGGAGGAATCGGAAAGCCATGGGGATGGCTCGTGGCATTGTGAACCCTACTGGCTCGACTAAAGACCACCTCCTCTCTTTGTGCTCTGCAGCTGATAAACAGAAATGGGAACTGGCTGAGAAGTACAAAGAGCTGAAGAAGAGCGGGAAGCTGGAGAGCTTCTTGAGCAGGAAGAGGAAAAGGAATGCGGCGAAGGACAAAAGGAAGCTTCCCTTTAGGAAGAACGTGTAATCTCCGGCTGCAAGAGAAATTATCTGGCTACGGCTGTGGTGTGAGCATCAGCGCAGGAGCTGCAAGCCTGCTGCTGTGGATTAGCTGCCGCTGCCGCTCAGAGGCTCCTAGCAAGCTGGCGTCCCATGGTCCAGGCAAAGCGCCTTCCAGTCCATCGAACTGATAAAAAGTTTCAGCCAAAGTGCGTTGTGAAGTTCCCAGTCTCACAAGACTCGGGAGCTTTGTAAGGGCCGAGTTCCATTTAGCATTGTTTGTGAAGACAGAGGGATTGGTTCACCTATCCACTTTCTCAGAGCATGGAAAAGTCCTTTTTCTATGACAGTATCAGATCCTAACTGGATTTCAAGGAGTTTCCTAAAAGCCAGCTGCCTGCAATCCAGTTAGCATCCAAAGATTCTCACTGCCGAGCTTCATCATGATGTGTCAGTTTTCATTTTGCTACACTATTGTGTATCATTAGAGAATATGGTTTGCAAAAACACTTTCCTGAGTGCATATCAAAGTAAAATTATTATAAATAAAAACAGATTTCTCCATCTTTTGCAGAAAAGCAGAGGAGTGGTTATGTCCTCATGATTATATTCACAAGACTGCTTATATTTGATTAGTTTGCAAATGATTCTTCCTGTTCCCTCATCCTATTTGTTCTCCTCTATCTTTTAGCAGGGATGCAGCTCTTTAGCTGGTAATTTTCAGAGTGACTTCATTCTAGATAAGCCAATCGCTTTCAGGTTTTTATCTTGTGTTCCAAATCTTTTCAGCACATCCACTAGTTGCTGCATAATAGTGGAAAATAGGCATAATAGTGGAAAAATTGTATTTTTCTCTGGAAATATTCACAAAAATTAGAGAGTGTCACATTAGGACATATGCAGGCTTCTTGCTTTTAGCCCTTTTGTGTAGGTTTCTTCATCTTAAATTTCTGTCTACCCCTTTTGAAACTGGCTTATATGAAGCTGTTTCAGCTTCTATGACTCCAGGTAAGCAACCCATTTGTTTTAGCAGGCCAGTTTTATTTTACATCATTTTTTCCTGCTAGTCTGGGGATGTGATAAATTCAAATTACACTGGCCAACAAAACCAGTTAACCCTCCTTTTCATCTTGTAACATGAAAGCATGGTAATTTTAGAGCTAAAAGGGATGGGCAGAGAGATAAGTGGGATAGTCTAGCGATCTCTGGGCAGTGATGGTGCAGATCCCCGAGGCTGTTTTTCTGGCCTCTTTGGTCATTGCAGAAACCACACAGTTAAACTTGAGTGGTAAATAACCTTATCACATTTTTGGCAACAGATACAGAAATATAATGTCAAACTGAAAATCCTTGCCTTAGGCATCTTTTTTTCTGTTCTGCTGTGAAATCTTGGTGGCAAACTGGGAAAAAATGATCCCAGAAGAGGCAGCATTTCCTGAATATTTTACTGGCATTTCTCGCTTTACTACTGAACGTGGCCTGATTTGGAGGAGCAAAATTGGCCATCAGATCCCATAAAGATGCCTACCCTGCTGGGATATTTTGTCTTGATTGAGCATGTTTTCAGAAGCCCTGTGCCTGCAATGTGCTTCTCCTATATTTAACGGCTGTTTTTCACCTGGCTGGGGCTGGTGGAACATGGGATTCTGGGAGGAACAAAAGATCCCATCCATCCTCCTGTCCAGAGTTCTATTATGCCTTCCCTTTATCTTCTCTTCACCAGGCAAAACATATCAGGTTCCTTGGAACATTTCCCAATGGGCTTAATCTTCCTTATTCACAGTGCTTGGCCTCACATGGATGGACTCCTGTTTGTCAGTGTCTGTCTTAAAATGTCATACCCAAAACAGAACATGGCCTGGCCAGTGCAGACCAGAGGGGATTTAGGACTATTAAGAGCCACCCTGATGAATGAGATAGAGAGAGAGAGACATCCATTTAGTGCTGCATTCAGCTTCCTTCACTAGCCAACTGGGTGCCTTCAATTGAGGCCCACAGTAAAAGAATAAGAACAACCCTTCTCTCCATTATTTAGTAGCATCACGTCACTGAATGTGGCTACTTGGACTTGACCAGCCATCGCAAACACACTCATCGCTCCACAATTCATACTAGAAACTTGTTTTTAAGGGATTGTCTCGTCCCCTGCCCCCACAAGAGGCTGAATTCTGTGCTCAGTATTCAACATTATGCTTGTCTTGTATAGTCAAAAAAGCTGCCCACAGCTTCTTATTCTCTTAGCTGTGCACTGTATCCCACAACTTTGGAGTACAAGACACTTCACAGGGGAAAATGCTTGTTGTTGCCATTCTAACTACACTTCTTAACAGGGTGGATTTAAATTGTGATTTAAATAATGATTTGTGTTTTAAAACTGGGATGTTTTTGACAATTTAAATTTTAAAAATATTTTTAAACTTAAATTGTGATTTAAATTGATTTTTTTTAAATCACAGATTTTTATCTACCCTGCATCTTAATCCATATTGGGGAATTGGTTGCATGCATTGTACCATATGCCGTTTGATTTCCATACTTCTGGGCAAAGGGGAAGTACGCAGTAAGTACCTGAACACAGTTTGTACTGCTGGGCTATGAAACTTGTTTATGGAATTAGTTTTCAACTATTAACCCATTGCAGAAGGCAATCTTTTGCAGGAGGCATTTGTACTGGCTGGGCACAGTGATTCTTTTGAATGGCCATACCGATTCTTGGGGCAAGACATGATGATGTGAACATTCACACCTAGTGCAGTTCCCTGTCCTATTGCTGCCACTTGGTTTATGTAAATGGTTGGATCATATATGTGTGTATCAATAAGTGGTTAGTTTCCCTCAGCATCCACCATTAAACAAAGATTTTGCTATATGCATGAACCAATTTAGATGGAATAGGAAATGCTGACACTATGTTCCTCGCTCCTGATATGAAGGACATCTCTTGTACCAAAAACAAAGGGTCCAGTGGCATGTTAAAGATGGGTGTGGTTGTCTGGCATAAGCTAGTTAGGATTATCACAATTATGAACCTTATTACTTATGTTCTGTCAATTCAGCTATGACATACAGTATATTGATCCTTCACGCAGAAGTGGTTTGTGTGTCTCTCTTTCTAGTGGCACTGTGGGACTGTGCACGTTGTCTAAGGCTGTGCAGGTAGCAGGGTCTAAGCTGTGCTTATGCCAACTGAAGTACTGTAGTTCTTAAGGTGTCAGTAGACTTCTTGTTTTGGCTGCACCAGACTGCCATGGCTATGCTCCTAATTAATTTTTTTGTATCAGACACCTACCGCCTGTAATGTGCCAGCTTGCTTAGGAGGATAAATCTGCTTCCTGATTTCTGCAATAAAGTGTGCCATGGCTTAGGCCAGCCTTTCCCATCCCAGTGCCTTCCAGATGTGTTTGACTACAGCTCATAGAATCATAGAGTTGGAAGAGATCTCAAGGGCCATCCAGTCCAACCCCCTGACATGCAGGAACCCCCGTCAAAGTACCCTCGACAGATGGCCATCCAGCCTCTGATTTAAAACTTCCAAAGAAGGAGACTCCACCACCCTCTGTGGCAGCGTATCCCACTGTTGAACAGCTCTAACCATCAGGAAGTTCTTCCTAATGTTTAAATTGAATCTCTTTTCCTGTTTTCCTCAAACCATTGCTCCAAGTCCTAGTCTTTGTACCCATGGAAAATAAACCAGTCCCCTCTCCGATATGACATCCTTTCATATACCAATGGTACCTTGTATAAAGGAATTAATTCATTCCAAATGAAATTATGTTAAGCAAATTTTCCTTTATACAAATTTCCCATAGGAAGGCATTTAAAACAGAGTGATCCCATTTTTATGTTGTACAGATTTGCCCCATAGGCGATTATGTTAAGCAAATTTCCCCCATCTCTGGAATTTTTTATGTTATACAAATTTTATGTTATACAAACTGTTTGTTATACAAGGGTCCACTGTAATTAAACATGGCTATCATATCCCCTCTCAACCTTCTTTTTATAAGGCTAAACATTCCCAGCTCCCTAAGCTGCTTCTCGTAACACATTTCTTCCAGACCTTTAACCATCCTGGTTACCCTCCTCTGGACCCATTTGAGGTTGTCAACAGCCTTTTTAAATTGAGATGCACAGAACTGAACAGAGTACTCCAGGTGGGATCTGTCCAGAACAGAATAGATTGGTACTATCATTCCCCTGATTCAGACACTGCTTCTGCTGATGCAACCAAGAATCGCATTGGCTTTCTTGGCCACCACCTCACACTGCTGACTCATGTTCAATTTGTGGTCCACCCAGACTCCCAGATCCCTTTCACAGGTACTATTCTCCAGTCAGGTGTCTTCCATCCTATATCTGTGCCATCATCTTGGCTGCAGATAACCAGAGGTGTTATCAAACATCTGGAGGGCTTCATGGGAGGAAAGACAGGCTTATACTAGCCTGGATAGTTCTTTGCAGGGCAGCACTTGCTGAAGCACCTCCTGAATCTGTTTTATCGGGACAAGAACACTGCATCAGCATCCTTGGGCCCCCCACAGATTGCCATCCAACCGAGCCCGCACAAAGAAAACAGAGATACAAGGCCAGTTTGTTTCAATTTCTCCCCACCATAAAACTTCCCTTCTGAATATATTTACAAAGTTAATGAGGAGTTTTATGCAGTGGGCCGAGTGTACTGAAGTAACGTGGGCTGCCTTGCAATGTACTCATGGAAATGAATGACCCAAATACAAGGAAGAAAACTACTTTCTCAAATTAGTGGAAATCATAAAAGATTAAAAGAGCAATTGGGAATAATAAAAAGCAATGAGAAGTAACCATGCCTGTGGGGGGGAGAGGAGGGATGAGAAGAGGGGTGTGTTTTTTGAAAAACTACCTTGCATGGTCAAGGGCAGGACTGGTGATTTAAATTCAAGGATACAGGCTTGGCTCACTTATATAGCTCAGCTTTAAGGGCACCCTTCATCGCCCGCCCCCCCTTTTCCCTTCAGATTTGTCAATGCCTCTTGAACATCTGCCAGTTCAATATCTTGAAACTGAACTACAGGCTTAAATTGGATGCTGGGCAGCCAGCAGTTCCAAGAGGGGGGCAAGGTCCCCCACCCTTAAGGGAAAACGAAAAGCAGTTCTATAAGCACAGTGGTATGCGATGTATCTTCAGCTCTTCCAACCCATGTCTCAACATTTTTAGTGATCCCTTTTTCTAGTTCTCCCAAAGAAGATTCTGAATTTTAACCTCACAGGGATTTGAACAGCTTCAGACCCGGGGCAAGGTTTTGTCTGCAGACCAGTGGTTCAATAAGACCATCACCAGTAGGGTCCCACCAAAGTCTCTCCCTTCATTTTTCTGCATATTTTCGGGATTCTTGGGGGTGCTTCCAGCCAGAGAGCTGCTAGGGCTGCCAATCGTTCCTGTTCCGGTAGAAATGAATAGGTTTTTCTACTTTCTGTCTGCCATTCAGGACCTCTATTGCTTAAAAATTGTTATTATGAATGTCTGCAGCAAGAGGTAGCATTTTACTTCTGAAAATGTGCAGTTACTCTGGAACTGTATTGAATTTGGGTTCAGTTTTGCAATCCGACTAGGAAACTTTCCTCCCTGGTTTTCTAGCCAATTTCAAATCCCCCTCCTGGATTTGCCGGGCAGCTTCTTAGCTGAATTAGAAGATAGCCGGATTTCTTCACAATTTTGGCCCTGTGACATCTTTCCTGGGCTTTCGAAGGCATTCCCTTGATTCATTGTTTTCAAAGGTGGTTCCCTTAGAGAAAGGAAGGAATTGTTGAAATTGAGGGGGAAATTGACTGTTTTTGCATCACTGACGGCGTTTGCACTATAACAGAGTTTTCTAACATGACAGGAGAGGGAGAGAGCCCAACATTGTAGAAAAATGGGCTTATTCACTAAAAAAGCCCGGTGCCTTTTGGTTGATTGATTATTTTGTGGTTGTCTTCAGGGACGATAAAGGGGCAACAACTCCAGAGATATTTGATGCTGCATTTCTTATTTTTTTAAGGGGCAAGTGTTAGATGGATAGCTCAGTGTTTTAAAATGGCCGTGGACGTCAGGGAATAGCCAGCCTGTGTAGCCTTGGGTAACTTGTACAGGATGCCCCCAGAAGAAAGCTTCTATTTGTTCTCTGACAAAAATAAAAAAACCTTGAAAGGTCACAATTGACTTGATGGCAATAAATCACTTTTTCAGCCCTCAAGCACATAAATGGTGCATCATGTTTTGTGAAAGAGATCAAACGTTTTGTGACAAGTTCAACTGAAGAGTTATAGTCTCCCTGAATTTTGGCCACTTTCCATGTAGAGTTTTATGAAAACGGCAAATAGCTGGGGGATGGGTGGGGGGAGCAACCCATCAGATGTATTGCCTTTTCCTATAAGGACCTTTTTGTCCCACACACATTATGGCAATTTGTGATTAAAATATGATTCAGAAAAGGTGATTTGAGTGCAGTCTATGAGAGGCAGTCTCTCCCATAGCCAAATGGAAAGTGGAAAATAACTGGACTCGGAAACTTCTGTGTAAAATACTGTTTACTAGGAACATGGACTGTCCTCATATGCTTTACAGCTAAGTAATCAGGAGACCCTTAAAAAGAGTCACTGGAAAAGAAGCTAAAATGTTTTTGTATAGATTTCTAAATCAGTGTTTATCTGTTCTGCTGTTTGGAAATGTAAGGCAATGAAAATGTACTTCAAGGAAAGCTCTGGGATACCTCTTCCTGTGAGATTCTGGGAAGGACAACATCTGGAAGTGAAATGTATTACCTGCCAAAAGCTGCTCAGAATCTGAAGGCAATGTGCTCTCTGTGCATTTTTAAATACAAGCAGTTGAGGAATAGTTGCTTCGAGTACCCCCATGAAAGGGATGGATCCCATGATCATCTGGGGACAAAAGAACTGTTTGTTTGTTTATTTATTTGTTTGTTTGTTTGTTTGTTTATACAACTTATATGCCACCCACTACCCAAAAGTCTCTGAGCGGCTTAGCAACTGGAGGGGGACACATGTAGGCTTATGCCATCCTGCCCAGGAAGGCACAATTACAGACACAAATAATGAAAGAAGAAAGGAGAGAATGGAAGGACCTTGTGCAGACTTACACCAGCGGTTCACAAACAGCTTCAGAATGCCCCGACTACAGAAGGGTGTGAACAAGGAAGTGGTGGGAACTTTTCAACTGCTCCTCACAAAAGCATTTCTTGCCAGTGTCTCATGGTTATTCAGCATTCCTAATCCAAGCTTAAATTTCCCTTTGATTTCTTGGATTTTTTTGGAAGAAATCTCATTTTCTCCCTTCTGTTCTTCTCTCATTTCTTTGTACTGGTTATTTTAATAGTTCTCTTGAGTTGCTGAAAAACGGAATTTAGGTTTCTGACCCTATTTCCGTCTTTACTTCATGCTTGTCCTTTACAATTTTAAGTTTTCCGTCCAACATCCATTTAGATTTTCTTTTCCATTTACTATAGACATTGTCTCTTTGCCTTCTTCCCTAATATATCTGGTTCTAAGCCACAGTTCTTTGGTTCATTGATTTGGGTTTAGTTATGCAAATCTGTTCCTTACGTGGACTTTAAATTCATCAGGAATGTTGTTTAAATTATATTTTGCCACTAGATTTTTTTAATGTTCTGTTTTTCAGCTTTATTGTAATGTTGGATGTTAATCATCATTACCACAGTCTTCTCCTGGTCTTGTTTTGGCAGAGAGAATACAGCTTCTCCATCTCCTGCTTCCATTTATGCAGTCTGTCTTATGTATCAAGCATTTGGTGATGACCATGTATACATTTATTTTGTTGCCTGAATATTTGTTGTTCTCCTGCTTCATTTCTGTTCCCTAGACTCGACCCCCTGTTCACATACAAACCAGACTACCAGGTTACCTGTGAGGCATATGCCCGCCTGTCGGTATACACACTTCCCCCTCTCCGTACTGAGCTTTTTCTCCCCTGCACGCCTGTTGTGCCCATTTTTGTTTAGGTCACAATGGAAATAGTGCTGGTGGAGATATTTGTGTGTGTGCCTTGCATGCATACACGCACCTGAAAAGAGACCCTGTGTGTGTCCGCATGCACCCGAGAAGCCCCACATGGGGACAAAACCAGTTCCTGAACCTGAAAACTTTGGGACCTGCTGCCCTGGACCAGATTTCCCAAGATTTGTGTCTGCTATGTTTCCTACTTCTGCATTCCAGTCGCCTACGATTGGAAACACATCTTGCTTTGGTGAGTGATCAGTTTCCTTCTGGATACTTGGAACAGAAACGTTTAATTTCATCTTGGTCTGTAGTAGTAGCATAGACTTGAATGGTGGTTGTTTTGATGGGGAGAGATGTCAAAACAAGAGTTTCATTCATTTGAATTGATCATAATATTAGTGGTATTTCAAAGAGAGAATTCATGTTGATTACACTTTATAGAGCAAAAAAGAAAGCCGTCAGCTACTTGAAACAAATGTTCCCGTTCCTATCAAGGTGTGTTTACTGTCTCTACCCATTTAGATATTAGGAAATGCCCTTGGCTCATTCGGAGTTTTCCTGTGAGGATGGGATATTTTAATACCCTGCAATGAAATGAAGTTCCCATGAGATCAGGAAATACCTCCAAAATTACTGAATGCACATTTTTATTAAGCCTCCTGGGGTCAGGATTAATGCCTAGACTGTCTTTTTCTAAATCTGGAGGTTTCACATGCAGACTCACATTGGATTTCATTAAATGTTTCCAGTTTCAGCTGTATTTGAATTTCAGAGTTTCAGGGTCCCTGACGCAGTGAAATTGGTGTGTGTGTGTGTGTGTGTGTGTGTGTGTGTGTGTGTGTGGATATGAGCAAGAGGGACCTCTAGAATGCTAATAAGAACAGTGCTGTTATTTTATTAAGGATTTTTTTGGGTGGTTGGAGGAATAGAAGTCAAACGCAGCAGTGAGAAAACACAGGCTTTCTATAGCAGAATACAATGTCTTTTGGACTCAGCATATTTCTGTGCACGAGGCAGGAGGACTGCATAATAAAATCCTCAGGAAGCACCCTTGCTTTGGCAAGCGTGCAAGTATCTTCCCAGGTGACTCACAAGCTCCACAGAGAGCAGTGTAGGAGGTGGCCGTACGCTGAACCGCACCCCCGTTCTTCTAGCTCAGCATCCGGCCAGAATCTTGTGGTGATATGTGCACGCTATATCAAAAGGGAGTTGCACTGGCCAAATTCAAAAGTAAAGAGAATTCCTTTTCTCTGAAGCAAAATACTCCAAAACATCTCCACCTTCTGATTTACTCCGGGTTCTTTTCAAAACCAGAGGCCACGTTACTTTTCAAAAATAGTATTTTATTTTCTATTCTTAAGATGCAAAAAATAAGAATTCAAAAAGTATCAAAAATATAAAAACTTGAACAAATCTCAATCATACTTTTATTTCCCCAAAAATAATATAATCTGTCATCCTGACTATCTGATTACTTTCAAGGTTTTCTTCTAAGCTAATGTTTTGTGTTCTACCTAACTGCAGCCGAGCTCCATTGCCCCCATCAAAGCAATCTGAAGATCATCACCCCGCATCGTCCCCGCCGCCGCTTAATCGCCGCCACCGCTATCGCCCCGCCCCGCCACCGCCGCCGCGACCCCCCCTCTGTCGTCTTCTCATCATCTTCTCACAGCGACACTAGAGTCACATGACATAATTGATCAATCGCCCCGTCCGCCGTAGCTAACCATTTTCCATGCTGCTAGTTTGTTATGTCGCCCCGTCCGCCCCGCGCCGCATTCTCCCCAATCGCCCCGTCCCGCCGCCGCAATCGCCGCCGCCGTCCCTCCCCTCGTCCCCCGTCCCGCCCCGCGCCGCCGCCGCAACCCCCACAATCATCCCCCGCAATCGCCCCGTCCCACCCGCGCCGCCGCCGCTCGACCCCTTCGCACCGCCCCCCGCCCCGCCAGAAAGAAAGTAAGGAGGGAGGGAGGGAGGGAGGGAGAGAGAGAGAGAGAAAGAAAGAAAGAAAGAAAGAAAGAAAGAAAGAAAGAAAGAAAGAAAGAAAGAAAGAAAGAAAGAAAGAAAGGAGGGAGGGAGGGAGGGAGGGAGGGAGGGGGGAAGAAAAGGGAAAGAAAGAAAGAAAGAAAGAAAGAAAGAAAGAAAGAAAGAAAGAAAGAAAGGGGGAGAAGAAGGAAGGGAGAGAGAGAGAAAGAAAAAGAAAGAAGGGATAAAGGAAGGAAGGAAGGAAGGGAGGGAGGGAGGAAGGAGAGGAAGAGGAAGGAACAAAGAAAGAAAGAAAGAAAGAAGGAGGGAGAAGGAGGAAGGGAGGAAGAAAGTAAGTAAGTAAAGGAAGGAGGGAGGGAAAGAAAAAGAAAGGGAGAGAAGAAGTGAGGGAGAGAGAGGAAGAACGAAAGAAGGGGGAGGAAGGAAGAAAGAAAGAAAATGAGGAAGAAAGGAAGAAAAAGAAAGGGAGGGAGGGAAGGAAGGAAATAAAGAAAGAAAGAAGGGAGAGGAGAGGAGAGAGGAAGAAAGAAAAAAGAAAAGGGGGAAAAGAAGAAGAAAGGAGAGTGGGAGGGAAGGAAGGAGAGGAGGAGGGAGGGAGAAAGAAAGAAAGAAAGAAAGAAAATGAGGAAGGAAGGAAAGAAAGGGAAGGAAGGAGTTAGAGTGGGAGGGAAGGAAGGAAGGAAAGAGAGGGAGGGAGAAGGAGAGAAATAAAGAAAAAAGAAAGAAGGGAGAGGGAGGGAGAGAAAGAAAGAAAGAAGGGAGAGAAAGAGGAAGGAAGAGTGGGAGGAAAGAAAGAAAGAGGGAGGGAGAGAGAGAAAGAAAGAAAAGAAAGAAGGGAGAGGGGGAGGGAGGGAGAAAGAAAAGGGAAAGAGAAAGAAAGAAAGAAAGAAAGAAAGAAAGAAAGAAAGAAAGAAAGAAAGAAAGAAAGAAAGAGAGAAAGAAAGGAGGGAGGGAGGCCTCATGTCAAGGAAGGGCAAAGGGTCCCAAGACCTCACGGCGGCTGGGTAGCCCCCGGAGGGAAAAATGCGAGGAAGTAAAAACAGTGTTTCCTTGCAGCGATGCCAAGGACTCATCGCACAACACTGGCTCTTCGGCTTGAGTATGGAGATGAGCACCGCCCCCTAGGGTGGGAAACGACTAGCACGCATGTGCGTCAGCAGCCGGGGGGGGCATTTACATTTTTTATTTTATTAAATCAAAACAAGCGGGCCAGGGAAAAATTATCAAGCATTTACCGGTCCACGGTGATAAAAAGGTTGGGGAGCACTGATCTAAGTCATCCTGACTATCTGATTACATTCAAGGTTTTCTTGTAAGCTAATGTTTCCTGTTCTACCTAACTGTAGTGAGCTCCATTGCTCAAAGCGATCTGAAGATCATCATCAGCTTAATCAGTACTATATATTAATGGCTTCTCTCTGTCTTCTCATCATCTTCTCACAGCTTCTAGAGTCACATGACATAATTGATCAATGGTAGCTAACCATTTTCTGTGCTGCTAGTTTGTTATGTCTGTTCCTCTACATTCTTCAGATAAGGTCTAAACCACAGGTTCTCAACCTTTGGGTCCCCAGATGTTCCTGGACTGCAACTCCCAGAAGTTTTCATCACAAGCTGAGCTGGTTAGGATTTCTGGGAGTTGCAGTCCAGGAACATCTGGGGACCCACAGGTTGAGAACCACTGGTCTAAACAAACCAAAATGTGCACTTAATATTCAGCTTAACAATTCACACGATGTCTCATCATGCTTATTTCCGTACAATACGAGAGGAGGAGGATCCTGCACAGAGTGGCAGAGAAGCACACATTCAACATGTTTTATCCAGAGGTTCGGGTCTGGCTATGTCACAGCACCATTTGGGGTCCAACTGGAGCACAGGACAAGCTTCTGATGCGTTGGCCGAAGACTTGACACACACACACGACTCCCCCCACCCATCATTTTGTGCAGGGGCGTGAGAAGTAATTCCACTCTCTCCACCCATCATTTTGTGCAGGGGCGTGAGAAGTAATTCCACATAGTGGCCGTGTGAGCCACTGCGTTGGAGGGCAACAACACCAGAAGGCCTCCTTGCCTGCATGCATTTGTCTTATTGGATCGAGAGTCCCTCAGCCTTGTCTAGGCACATGGGTAGGGAGGGCGAACACAATAAGCAGCGTTTCTCTTAAAAGACAAGCTGCAAGTGCCATCTTGGTGGCAGCTGCATTGCCAAGCATGTGTCAGTTGCATTTAACATAGGATTCTTCATTACTTAGTTTCCACTCAGGACACATGATTGCCCCGTCACACTCTCCCCCCCAACACCCCATGGCAGACTTTTACTGGCTCTTTTCACAGCTGTGAGATCCGTTCCACGGATCCCGGCCCACTGCCCCTTTGTTTTGGGCTCTTGGCTTGAAATCTTCACTTTTCATTCCAAAAAGAAAGAACGGCATTTGCCGTTGTGGACGGACCTTCCCGCTCGTTTATTAAGCACGAGCGTGTCTCTTGCTCACGCCAAGGCCTCTCTCGCCCTGGCGCCTCCTTTAAAAACGAAGCATTTACATAACCCTGGTTTGGGAAACAATTGGGTTTTCGAACAGCTGCCCTTGCTGTAAGATTCACGGTCAAGCTTCAGGAGGGAACAATTCCCAATGCTTTACTTTGGGGGGGTTACCCCACCCTCACCCACCCTCCCAGTTGGCTAGGATCCCAGCTGATGGAGTTAGTGATGCTGAAACTCCCCAGAGGGGCTGCCTCTCTGCCTGCCTCTCTCCCACCTGTGATGACAGAAAATCCAGAGAGCATACCTGCCTAGGTAAAATCTTGCTCCCGGCCCGCTTTCTGACATTTCACGTCTCCATGCTGAGCTTGCAGCTTCCGGTGTCGGCGGCTTGTTGGGTGTTCATTACCGACTCTGTTTGAAATGCTGCTAAGCCACCGTGAGCTTTCATCGCTGCCTGTTCGTGCCAACCTGTTCCAAGGTCTCGCCGCATGATTTGAGTTATTTATGGTGCAAAAGGGTCCTACCCGGTGCCAACATCTGCCTGGCAAAGGAGAGCCTGTGCATTGTGTTCGCGGAATGCTTGATTATTTGCAGCCTCAAATTGGGTCATGCCTAACGACTGGGGCCAGGGAACGGCAGTAGGCTGGCACCAGAACTGTTCCTCAAACGGCCGGATGAGGGCTTGCTGGACCAACACCGCTTATATCGTAGCCTCCTCACTGTTTCCCAGGGGCAGCTGATGCCCACTGAACCTGGTGAGGTGGAGGGCACGACACCGAGTCAAAGGCATCCGTAACAATAACGCATGCATAAGAGGGGTAGGAGCCCTATCTGCAAATCAGCCATAAAGACTTGGTTCTGACCTTTCCAGAAAGAGCCCTGGTGAGAGCTACATTTGCAAGAGCATGGGCAGCAGTGGGGTCACCACATTAAGAAACCTCTCTCGCCTTGAAGACTTTTTTTGTTGATGTTTATCTGGTTCAATGCATTTGATCCTTCTCACAGTTCTCATTGTTGGAAACCCCATTGTATAAATCTATTGCTTTAAGATGATGTAAGCTGTCTTACATTGAGGAAGGAAGGAAGGAAGGAAGGCAGGCAGGCACTTTAGGCCATTGTTCACCTTAAGTCTATTGAGACGGTTGTCTACCTAACCAGCCTATTCAGGCCACTGTTCATCTTATGAGCCTATTTCAGACCAGGGTGAGAAGAGGTCAAAGTGAGCTGTAAAATGGAGGGCTCACAACTAGATTTTTTTCAGACTAATTAAGCTGTTTGGATGAGCAGGGAAAGGTTTCAGTCTCTCAAGAAAAAGAAGTCCAGTTGCCATGACTCAACGTCCAGATAACTCCCAATTACACACACACACACACACACACACACACACACACACACACACACACACACACACACACACACACACACACACACACTCTGACTAAACAACTACTGTTGGCTTCTCTTGGGGCTCCAGGCTGCTGGGCAGCTGTAGTCTTCCAGGTGTTCCTAGTCTACATTTTGCACTGGCCCTTGGGAGAATGGGGAAAGGTCAGTTGTAGGATCTGGAAGTTGGGTCATGGTAACTGCACTTCTTTTCTTGTGAGATTGAAATGTTTCGCTAGTCATCCAAGTAGTTTCATCAGTATAAGTAAAGTTGTTGCAAGGCCTCCAATGTATAGTTTACCTTGGTTTCATGCCACCCTGGTCTGAATGGGCTTGTTAGGTGGACAGTGTCCTGAATAGGCTTGTTAGGTGGACAGTGGCCTGGGGTGTGTGGCTTCTCACCAACTCTCCTTAGAGTGAGAAAGCTATTTGGATGAGTAGTGAAACGTTTTGATCTCACAAGAAGTCCAGTTGCCATGACTCAACTTCCACGTAACCTTACCTGGATGACTGAAAATCTTCATAGATATGTCACTTATAGGACTATAATGATAGTCCTATATAGCTATAGTGATAGTCCTATATAGCTAACCATCATAACCTGTCAACATGCTTGCTGGGGGATGCTGGGTTTTATAGTCTGAAAATGAAACTTTCCCTAAAATTATGGGAATTGTAGTACCCCCAAAAAGGGGGTCTGGACTGCCTGGCCTTACAAGCTTTCTCTCCCACATGCTAGACTAGATTCAGACATGTTTTGTGCAGGAAGGTTGCCAGTGCCTGGCTACCCCCCCCCCCGGCCCCCCACCTCAGAAGGCGTGCCCTGCTATTTCAAATTCACCAGCTGGGGTGATTAACAAGTAGTGACTTCATTCAGTAATTAGCCAAACACAGCCATTGTCTGTATACAAATGGGGGAAGGGGGGGATTCCCTGATGTTTAGGACAAAAAAGCAGGGCCTGGTTTGCTACTCCCCCCGAGAGAGAGAGAGAGAGAGAGAGAGAGAGAGAGAGAGAGGCTGGTCCTCTGCTTAAGAGTGCTGACTGACGGGGGCCCATGATTGGGGGGGGGTTGGGATCCCTCATTAGCTCATCATCAGCCTTCTCCTTGCTGTGTCAGTGTTTAATGAGGAGCTGCCCCAGGAAGGCGGACACAGGGCTTTGCATTCTGTGCAGGAGCAAGAGCGTGCTGCCTGTGTATGGGATTGGGGAGGGGGTGTTGGCTAATTGGCATAATGAATGGGTCTCTTGCGGCTGGGGCCCTTTTACACTTGCTGCTCTGTTGGATGGATGGTGGATTCCCTCCCTGCTGTGGCATTGAAGGGAGGGGGGGGAAATGGCCCCGTGGAACTCTTGGTCACTTGTGGTTCCTACAGCCGGCTTCTTTGGACAGTCACGATTGCTTACGAACTGTAAGGTTGGGTTTCATTTAAAAATAAATTGAATGGAAAGGGGCAGAGAGCCAGCCTGCATCATTTCGGGAAGTGATGCATTCGCCGAGGGCAACCCAGGGATTATGAGATGCGAGAAAATCCTGGGTCATAACTGCCAGAAGGAGAAGATAGAGGCTGTGACACAATCTTGCAGTTTGATTTCTGTGTTTATTAGCATCCCCGTTGCAGGACCATGTTGACCCATGGCTGGGCCCTTAGGCTTTCAGGAATTTGGAGGGCCTTCTGGCACATCAGTTTTTCACTCCAGCAAAACTGAACTTATTCATTCATTTATTTATTAGATTTATACCCTGTCCATCTGGCCACTCTGGGCGGCTTACAACACTATACAAAATACAATTAAATATAAATAAAAACCAAATTAATACAATAAAACCACAATAACAACAACAAATTATAAACAAAATAATGCCAGTAAATGAATTAAAGAAGTCTTTAAGTAAGATTAAAAAGGCAATAAGCTAATTTAACAATTGAAGAAATGAATTTCTTAGAACCGGTTGTGCAAGAGTAGAATTGTTGGTTTGAGCCAGTCACATGTCCAGGAAATAGTGAACTACGGAAAACGAATCACATCTTCAAATTTGAAAGCAACAGAGCCTTGTGGCGCAATGGTTAAAATGCCTGTACTGCAGGTAAAACTGTGCTCACGACCTGGGGTTCATTCTCAGGTAGCAGGCTCAAGGTTGACTTAGGGCCTTTTTACATGACCCCTAAGGTCCGCTGGTCCCTTAAATTCAGACCAGAGATCTTGAGGGTTCGTTGCTGTTCCTCCATCCCCACCCGCTCCGCACTTCTTTGTTCTGTCTGCGTGAGGGGAGGGAGGGAAAAAAAGCTTTAGACAGGGACAAAAGAACCCTAAAGCCTTTCCTCCGATGCCGGGGGAAGTTGCTCCGACCTCCGTTTACTTCCTGGTTCCTCTTTAAGGGGCGGAGGCAAAAGAAAAACAACAGAAAGAAGCGAGGAGAGCTCAGGCACTCTCTGCATCAAATATTTTTCACCATCAAAGAGCAGGTACAAGAAAAGTGCATTGGGTCGCGCTTAGGTGGGCGGGGTCGCACTTAATTGTCTGCAAACTCTGGAGCTGGTGGGTAAACATTTTTAAGGTCTGGAGCTTGCAGCCATTTGCGGCGGAGCTTAGGGGTCGTGTATAAACGCCCTTAGCCTTCCATCCTTCCGAGGTTGGTAAAATGAGTACCCAGCTTGCTGGGGAGGGGGGGGGCAATGTGTAGCCTGCATATTGTAATTAAACTGTAAACCTCCCAGAAACTACTTGAAGTGGTATGGGGGCGGTATATAAGCAGAACACTTTTAAGTGATTTTTGCTGCTTCAGCATACAAGCATGGTTGTCCCACTGCATTCCTAAACTGCCAGATTCCCAAGTAGCACCAGGCAACTACTTGTCACATCTCACTGCCATGCCATGCCATGCCACTGAGAAGGGTTTTCACCCTCTAATAAGACAGAGTCTCTGGACTGCCTGTTCCTAGTCAATTGATGGGCCCCTGGCCTTTGCGCCCGGGGCTCCCAGGCTTCTGCCTACTCAGCCTTATGTATAATATTTGTTTGTTTATTCATTTATTTTACTTTATTTTTATACCGCCCATCTTCCCAGGGAACTCCGGGCGGTTAACAATAAAACAACCAATAAAACACAAAGCACCATCAGCAAAAATCGAAGAAAAAAATAAAAGAAGAAGACGAGAAGACAATACATTAATAAGTAAAAACCTTCGGCAAGAGGCGTAAAAAAAGAATTAAATTAAATTAAATTAAAGGTCGCCAAATGCCTCCCGATAAAGCAAGGTTTTAAGTGCTTTTTTGAAGGCAGGCAAGGAGTGTGCAAGGCGCAACTCACTCCGGAGATGGTTCCAAAGCAAGGGGCCAACCACAGAGAAGGCATGGTTGCGTGTAAGCGATTTCTGTGCCTCCCTGGGCGTGGCCACTCGGAGTGAGAGCGCCTGCGACATTCTAGTGGGTTGGGCCTCAGTTGACCTTTGGGAGATACGCTCCAACAGGTATTCGGGTCCCAAGCCGTGGAGGGTTTTGTAAACCAAAACCAGGACCTTGAACCTTATTTGGAGAACCACGGGCAGCCAATGCAGGCGGACCAGAACTGGGGTGATACGATCGTATCTACACGCACCCACCACCAGTCTGGCTGCTGCACTCTGTACCTGTTGGAGTCTCCAGGTAAAGGGTAAAGAGCAACCCCACGTAGAGTGCGTTGCAGTAATCGATCCTCAAGATCACGAGGGCCTGCACAACTGTTCTCAGGGAGGCCTCATCCAGGTACGAACGACATATGCTTCATACACAGCTCGGAAGTATGTTTTTTTTAAACTATGATTTCCCAGAAGTCTTCAGCCATCATAGCCATCTCAGTAATGAACTTGGCTGATACTGGGGCAGGGTTGGGAGGTTCAGGCATGCCAGTTTTCCAAACTGGCAATACGGTTTTCCTAGCCTGGCCTTTAACCATAATCCATCGAAGGACGAGCCTTTGGTCAGTGGTGGAGCTACCTGCTTTTTATGCAGAGTTCCCAGATCATATCAGATAGCTCCAGATCAGGCTGAGGAACCCTAGAAAGCCCTAATGGACTTTTAAAACCTGGATTCCATAACCTGGTGTCTTCCACACATGTTGGACTACAACCCCCATGATTCCCAGCTATTGGGGTTACACTGGCTAGGGATGGCGGAAATATCTAGATAGTTGCTTCAATTTCCCATACAAGCAAAGTGAGGCTTAAGGGACTGTGACAAAGGCGTTTACCTTATATGAACTGAGAAATGACTGATGCTGAAGCTGGATACCGAAAAGGAAGAGGCATTTGAGATCATATTGCAAATTCAGTGGTACCTCTTAAAACAAGTTTAATTTGTTCTATGAGTCAATTTGTTTTATTTGTTTTATTTATTTTATTTATTTTATTTATATACCGCAACCATCTAGCAAAAAAGCTACTCTGGGCGGTTTACAAACATATACAAAATATAAAAACAGATTAAACAACTTAAAATAGAAAATAAAAACTAATCAATCAAACCAAATAATCAAATCATAATAAAAGGAACAAATAAACAAATAAGCAGAAATACAATAAATCAAAATGCTTTAACAATTCAAAATAAGAACAAATGGGAAAAAATAACTAATAAGAAAAATTTGTCTTACAAAACGCAGTTTCCCATGGGAATGCATTGAAAATGGATTAATCCATTCTGGAGGCTAGAATATTAAGACAAAAATAACCGATTTTTTTTCCTGGGTACATGTGGAACGGATTTTTTGTCTTGTGAAGCATCCCATAAGGAATTTTTTTAGAATAATCTATGCTTTATAGACTACAGCAAAGCCTTTGACTGTCTGAACCCTGAGAAAATATGGGTTGTTCTGAAAGAAGTGGTTGTTCTGAAGGGCAAATTGTATTGTGGACAAGAAGGTATTGATTGATTGATTGATTGATTGATTGATTGATTGATTGATTGATTGATTGATTGATTGAGTATTTTTACCCTGCCTTTCTCATTGGAAAAAGGACCCAAGATGGCTTACAGAATGAGGGGTAATATACAGTCCAGTAAAGTTAAGAAATGTTCAAGTATTGAGAACAGGGAATTGAGGAACATCTTATGGCATTAAAAGACCACATTACATTAAAGCTACAAGAGAACACGAGCAGTTAAAGGGGAGTAAAGTTCCATGTAAACTTATGAGTGATGGAAATTAACATTGAAAACATAGTGTAAATATAAACCCATAAGGTTATAAGTAGTTATAAACACAAAGTCTATGTGATCCTGTAGATTCATATAAAAGACACATATAATGTCCATCATTCAGGGAAGACTTGCCTGAAGAGAAAGGTCTTTGCCTGTTTCCGGAAAGACAACAGAGATGAGGCGGTCCTGGCCTCTAGTGGGAGGGAGTTCCAGAGCCTGGGTGCAGCAGCCAAGAAGGCCCTTTCATGGGTTCCCGCGAGACGTATCTGTCAGGGTGGTGGGATGGAGAGAAGGGCCTCTCCTGATGACGTTAACACCCACATCAGTTCATACTAGAGATGGGCACGACTTAGCGGTATTCCCGTTTCCGTTTCCGTTACTCATATCCGTTACTCTACGGCAGGGGTCCTCAACCTAAGGCCCTGGGGCCGGATGCGGCCCCCCAAGGTCCTGAATCTGGCCCCTGGGACCAATTGCACCCCCCACCTACCCCCTGTTTTGTGAGCAAGCCAACCTCTGCAGCTGCTTTTGGACTGTGATCCGGCCCCCAGTGGTGTCTGGGTGGTGGTGGACCGGCCCGCTGTTTGAAAACAATTTGGTCTCGGGAATTTTGTCGAGCTCGAACCGACGAACGAACAATTTGGTCTGATTTGTCGTGCTCGTTACTTGCATCGCGCGATTGCGCGATGCCACGCGGCACAGAAAAAAGTTTTTAAAAGTTAAAAAAACCCGATTCCCGGCCCTAAAAGTAGGCGAAAACTGTCTGAGGGCACCTACCAGGCCAGAAGGGTGTTTTATTTGGGGGTTCCCCGCCCCCCTCTCCTTGGCTATTGCTACTGCTGCGCTGCTGGTACCAGGCTGGGAGGGCATCCATTTGCCATGCAGTGCGGGGATCCAAAATGGCGACCACAATATTTTTTTGAAATCGTTGCCCAAAACCCCACCAAAGCACCACAGAAACATGCGAAAATTAGCTATTTTAAATGCTTGAATTTTTACAGTAGCAGCAGTGGGTTTTTCTTGCAAAAAAAAGTCTCCGTTGATTTTATTTTATTTTATTTTATTTTATTTTATTTTATTTTTTTACACCTGCACATTTGCAATGATGGGCTCGCCCATGGGAGTGGACCATACAAATTTTCCACCAATCGCATGGCCACTTGGCCAGGTTGACCACAGAGACTTCTGGGATGTGCCAATCGGGCATAAACAGCCCACTAATCGTAGCCCAAACCCAAACCCTAAGCCTAAGCCTAACCCATACGCCAGTACACTGTCCTTCTAAGTGGGTCAGAGAGGCACCCAGAGGTGCACCCCAATACTCATCCTAACCTCACCTGTAACTAGCCTATCCCTAGCCCTTGCGCTAACCCATCTTAACCCTAAGCCAGATCTACTTGCATTGCACTACTTGCAAGTATGTGAGACACAGCGGGTGCAAAGAGTCTGCCAGTCCGTCACTTGTGGCTCTGGCTGACTCCTGCAGCTCCCTCCAGGAGCCCGCTACCCCCCCAAACCAGTACTAAAGACAACGAAAAAAATGAACCGACTAATTTTTGCGAAATTTCGCGAAAAACGGAAACGAGCCGAAACGGACTCGTTTCCCCTAGTCGTGCCCATCTCTAGTTCATACTGTGAGATTCGATCTTTGAGGTAGCTAGGACCCAAGGTCGTACAGTGCTTTGTTGGTCAATGTCAGCACCTTGAATTGTGCCTGATAGCTCATTGGCAGCCAGTGAAGGTACGATTAGGACAGAATATGGACAGACAGGATGACTTCCTGGAGCCCCTGTGGCACAATGGTTAAATGTTTGTACTGCAGGTAAAACTGTGTTCACAACCTGGGGTTCAGTCCCAGGTAACCAGCTCATGGTTGACTCAGCCTTCCATCTTTCCAAGGGCGGTAAAATGAGTACCCAGCTTGTGGTGTGGGGGGGCAATGTGTAGCCTGCATACTGTAATTAAAATCTGTAAACTGCCCAGAGACTACTTGAAGTGGTATGGGGCGGTATATAAGCAGAACACTTTGCTTTTGCTTTTTTCCTACAGGTAAAGTTGTCTGACAAGAGTACATTTTTGCCCCCTTTTATATTCATTCCATACACGGAACATACATGGAAAGCCCGATTAGATTCAGATGAACCGAAGAGTGAAAATTGGTGGAAGAAATAGCAATAATTTAAGAAATGCAGATGACACCATCTTACTGGTGGAGAAAAGTACAGTAATGACTTGAAACAACTTCTGATGAAAGTGGAAGAAGGACAGGGCCAAAGCAGGACTGCAGCTGAATATTAAGAAGACAAAAACCATGGCGACAGTACTTTAATATTGACAATGAAGAAACGGAAATGGTTAGAGATTTTGTAGACCTTGGTTCAATCATCAATCCTAATGGAGACTGCAGCCAAGGAATGAGAATAGGATGGAAAGGGAAGCAATAAAGGAACTAGGGGGGAAATTATCAAGTGTGAGGATGTGTTACTAGAGATGAAGATCATCCAAACTCTCTCTCATATTTCCAATCACCACATATAGGTGTGAAATGTGGACGGCAAAGAAGGGGATAAAAATTTATTCATAGTGCTGGAGGAGAGCTCTGCAGATAGACAAACGAAAGGGCCCTAAATTAAATCAAGCCTGAGAATTAATGAAACTGAGGCTGCTCTGCTTCGGACACATCATGAGAAGGCAGGATTCTCTGGAAAAGATCATAATGCTGGGAAAGGTGGAAGGCAGGAGGAAAAGAGGAAGACCAAATATTAGATGGACTAACTCCCTCAAGGAAGCCAGAGGGTTGAGTTTGATGGAGCTGAGAAGGCCTGTAAAGAATTGCACGTTTTAGAGATAGTGCATTCATAAGGCTGCCATGCATCAGGAGAAACTTGGCAGCACATAAGAATAACAATGGATAGCAGGTGGTGAAGGGCTGGTTCAGGAAACACTGCACTAAATGGGCAGATGACTTAATGTAAGTCAACTTCCCATGTTCCAGGAGGCTGTTTTAGATTTGCATACACTGAATTGACTAAATGTGCAATTCCTCATAGCTTGGCCTCAAACACCAGCAAATGGACAACCCCAGCAGTACATTTAAATGATTTAATGCACAAACGTGCCAAAGATTTATCTCCTCCTCTTCTGCAGTAGCTATCCTGGTTCTCAAGTAGAAAGATCGCACTACAGTTTTTGAAAGCCACACAAGGAAGTATGTTCTAAGCTTTTATTTTAAGCGTTTGGCCCTGTTTCCTTTCTGGGTGTGTTGGGAGGGAGGGGGAGGTGTAATCTTGCTGAAAAGTATATTAACGACTAGGGTATCAAAAGCTGCCAACACTATGAATTATGGACACCTTGAATGGTGGAAAAATAGATCCTAGTCTTGATAGGAAGAGCTAAATCCTGAAAGCCTGGCTTAAGTCCAGACATCCGCAGAGAGTAGCTCAGAGAAAGTTCCGGGGAACTTTCCAATAGATGTTTGCAGGAGGCCAAGGATGGAGGAGGCTTGAAGGACGGATACAGCTCACCTCATGCATTTGCCATCTGCGGAGCAAGTCAGGCCAGCCGCAGCCGAGCTGAAATTTCAGAATTACCCATTTCCTAATAAATGAACTTGAGTTAACGAAAAGCCAGTTAGCCCTCAGGAAGCCTCTTCTTATTTAAAGCTAATTAAATGTCAAGCGGTGAGCAATGGAAACCGACTGTGTGCACAGTACATCGTGCTGGCCACCCGTGCGTCACGTGGGCAAGTCTGAACGCTGGAGAAGGCTGCATTTCTGGATGGCAGGAGGCAGACCGAGTGCGGAAGGAGTCTCCCGTAGCTCCGGATCAGGTTTTGCCAAGAGAGTTCCAAGGAAAACTTGTCCATCCGCTCTTATGGCTGACGGTCTCAAAAGTAACTCTGCAGGTAGTTGCTGTTCACTAAAAACCTGGAACTGTCTTCAGTTTGTAATAGAATAGTATGGAATGTACTGCCAGAAGGTGGAGTAGGAAGATGTTTCTAATCTAGTACTGCCGTTAGCATCCTGTTGAGGATTTCTAAGAGGCAAGCTGTGGCGTAGGATGTAAAAGAAAAAAAATGTGATTATGCATTCGGAGAGAAGGGAACTGATGAAAGAAATTTGTCTTGCTTTTCTTGAAGCAGGCCAAACGGTACATTCTGGGTTTCTAATATATGGGCTGACAGGAGTCTGGACCCAGCTGAGGAAGTTCTGTGAGAGAAGTTAAAAGAAATGTTTAATCAGAGTTGACCCTGAAGCAACAAAGGGCAGCCATCACAAGCTTGGTGAATGTTCACAGGATAAGAGAGAGAGAGATCAAGACCACAAAGGCATCTCTCTATGTAGCAGAGGAGCTACTGTATAGACTATTTGTTTATTCCAGTGGTTCTCAACCTTCCTAATGCCGCGACCCTTTGATACAGTTCCTCCTGTTGTGGTGACCCCCTTGCCCTGCTTGGAAGAGGCCACAAGCCCCCTTTGGCAGACCACTACCGCAGGTGCCATAGAGAACTTCCCTCTACAGGCACCCTCAGCCAATCACAGCCTCTGTTGCCATTAACTGACACCCCCTCCAACCTATCAAGCTGCAACTCACTCTTCCCCCCCTTCCTCCCCCTCCTCCTCCAGACCTAAGCCGTTTGTGCCTTTTTCTTCACTGGCTCCTGACGACCCCTGTGAAATGGTTGTTTGACCCCCAAAGGGGTCCCAACCCCCAGGGTGAGAACCACTGGCTTATTCATTCATTTCTATGTTTACCCTGCTCATCGACTAACCAGGCCACTACTCTGGGCCTCTTACGAGAACAGTATCCACAACACAAACCGTGATTCTGTCATAAACAACAACCAATAAATTAAACAAAACAAAGCAGACAGATTTAGATTAAATCTAATGTGTAGATTTTAATTGAATCTAGAACAAGATACCTGATCGGGAGTGGGTACTACATAGATGGTCAGTCCCAGAACTGACCCACCATAACGCAAATGAAGCCACGGAAAACAAAAAGTTACATTCCAAATTGAAAAGCCTAAACCCTAATTTTAATGAGATTGTCTATCAAGCATATCTGCACCTTAGAGGAACAGAATAGGGAAAAGGTGAGGCCAACAGAAGGACTCGAATAATATCAGTCTAATTTTAGGGTCTGAGGAGGTAGAGGTCTACGCCTTTGGGCCAGAGGGGGGCAAAGAGGTGAGGCTTGGAGGACACCATGCCAAAAGTAGGATCAAACCACAGATGGCAAAAGAAAGAAAAAACAGGAAACCTGAAAACGTGCTAAGTGCTTGTGGCTGTTCTGGCTAGAGATTTTTGAGAGTTATAGGCAAAAAAGTAACTTTTTCAAGCTCTTGGTAAAAGGGTTTGAGGGGCACCCCTGTTTGCCTGAGCCCCCCGGGTATAGGAATAGAGTCCATGATGGGCTATGAGAGGGGGAAGAGAGAGAAATAACAGGGATGGTGCTGGTCTGTTCGCTCAATCAGTTGCAAGACTGGAAATCTGCAGATAAAAGGTGGGGTAAGCAGGGAAACTGGTTACCCATCCCCACTTACCCGTCGTCAAAAGAGGAAAAGCACCACCCAAGGAAAGGGCATCTGCCGAAAATGTGGATAATCCATACTGTATGTAGAGGGCCACAGTGGGTCAGCAGGCTAGAGCACTGAAAACTGTCAGCTGCAAAGTTGGCAGCTCAGCGGTTTGAATCCCAGGTGCCATGCAGCAGAGTGAGCTTCCGCTGTTGACCCCAGCTCCTGCCAACCTCACAGTTCGAAAGCATGTAAATGCAAGTAGATGAACCCTAAAAAGCGGCAAGGTAAAAACAGTGTTTCCTTGCACCCATGCCAGCCACGTGGCCACGGACTTACACCAAACTGGCTCTTTGGCTTGAATACGGAGATGAGCACTGCTCCTAGAGTTGGACACAAGTACGCATATGTAGGGGGAACTTTTACCTTTAGTTCTTTACCGTATGTATAGATTCAATTGTAGAAACAATAGCCAGACTTTATATAGAAATTCAAGACATGCTTGTTTGTGCTGAAGAAGACTGTAACCAGTGGTATATTTGAGGATGCTGGGAATAATAGATAACCTTATAGCCCACTGTCTCCTTTCTTGTGCTTTAAACTGGACTTCAGTTGAGAAGAAAAACACGCGGCCACCCAAGGAAGGGAAGGGGGAAATTATGGAGGAAGAGGCTGCTTCTGGCTAGGGCAATCTCATAAAGTGCCTTAATAAGCAAGCCACTTCAGGATACCAGCAAATTGAACACTTCCTGTGCTCCTCAGCAAAGGGGCAGGGGATTGGGGCGGGAGGTGGAGGCTCTGGTAGATCATTGCTGATGCACTGCATCACTTATGAATATATATTTATTTACCTTATATATTTATTTACCTTGTCTAAAAGGACAGTCAGTTAAATGCCTGCACCTGAATCTACAGACCAGGTACAAAACAAAGCCAGGTGCAAACTACAGGCTGTATGATAACCTCTTTCTGTAATAATCTGATGCTGTCCAGGGTACAGAAATTCTCTCTTATCACAAGCTTTCTAGAGGGCAGAATGTCATTCGTATTCATGTAATACTTTGCATAACTTGCTATGGCTAATTACAACTAACTGATGAAGTACCAAGATGTGTCTTAGTTTCATGTGTAGTTGGGTGCAAGTTTTTGCAGGCCTTACATATATGCCAGTCATAGTACAGTAGGACCCCCCCATATCCACTGATTCATTAACCACTGATTCAGTTATCCACAGTTGCCAGAGAAAAAATTAAATAAATAATTCAGCAGCCGCAAAGCAAGCTACTGTCATAAAACAGGAGCCGTAAAGCAAGCTACTGTTACAAACAGCAGCTGCAAAGCAAGCTACTGTTACAGAACAGCAGTTTTTGGGGGGCGTTCTCTCATATCCACAGTTATTGTTATCCACTGGAAGGCCTGAAACCGATCCCCAGTGGATACTGAGATCCTACTGTATGTAATTGAGCCCTGACTCAGGTTCCTCTTGGGAAGCACAACACAATGAGCCTCCCACCTAGTTCTATTGGGTGTGAGATTCTAGGAGGTTCAGGCCAATGTATCTGGAGAACAAGCAGTTTGGATGGGAACATGACTTCCTCCACCCACCTTTCCTCACAGCAAGGAAGGCAGACAAGTGCAAACATGTTCTTCGGAAGTGTCCGGCGTGTGGGAGGAAAGTGTGATGCTCCCGACAATCATCCTGACAAGCTGGGGAGGTTCCATCTGAGAGATCCATCAGCAGTGCATGACTTCAGGGAGGCATGTTCTACCCCAGACAGCCAGGAACTGAATTCACAACAAGTCTCTAGGTCTAGGAGATGGGGTGATGTTTGCCCCTAAAGACTCTGAAACAGCAGGAGGAGGAGGAGGAGGAGGAGGAGGAGGAGGAGGAGGAGGAGGAATGAAACAGCAATGAACCTCAGCACTGAAGCAAACAATCCAACAGAAGCACTGAAATCAGCTGTCTTCCATACCTCCTGATACATTTTGGATTTAGGTGATTCTAACCAGCAGTGCGGCTTCTGTTTCACATCAACAGCCCAAGGTGATTTGACTGAAGAGCTGGATCATAAATTTCCCTTCCAGCCCTGGGAAGAAGGATTAGGAGGCAGGAAAATTTCAAACTTCCATTAGCTGCATCTTTCCCGGAAGAATTTGGCCCTGATTTCTTGAGGACAGATCGGTAAAGGGCTTAGTGTTGCACACATCCTATCAAAACATACAGACTGTGTCAAGAGTGTAGCAATAACATGTTTGTGAATTGAGAAATCACGGGTCTATTGGCAGTGCGTGTGTGAACAGCTGCATACAGTAGCTACATGTGAACATGATTGCAGTAGTAAGGCGCAGGATGCTTTTGTACAGATTGATCGCAACTGGTGTGCAGCACATGCAAATCAGCCCTTAGTAATTTGTATGGGCAACACTCTGGGGGATGTGTATATCTAATTATCTTATCCACATGGATCATTTGGCTAACCTGCTAACGAGGGAACTAAAAGCACGGAAGAGCCTTGCCTCTGGCTATGGGATTATTATTTGACATACATGAATGAGCCATTCTGCTAAAGTGATCCTACAAGGACCCTCCACACGAAGCTTTACAGTTCTTGACTTGGAAGGGATCTTGTTTCATCATAGAATGGCTTGGCTGTTCTTGGCTGTTGGTTCCCTGATTGTTTTGGACGTCAGCACTGAGATGTCATATTGAATTGGGGACAGGTTTGTTTTCCATGGATTCAGAGACTGGGACTCGGGGAAATGGTTTCAAACTACAGGAAAAGAGATTCCATTTGAACAATAAGGAGAACTTCATGATGGTTAGAATAACTGTATGGCAGTGGAATATGCTGCCATTTTAAGCAGAGGCTGGATGGCCTGTTGAGTCCACAGCAGGCTATTCCTGCTGTATGCTGCTGGGCCTCAGAATTCCCAATAAAGAGTCCAGCAGGAGAGAGATCCAAGGAGGAATACTGGTTTTATTGAGCTCAATAAAAGACAGCAGGCCAACACCCCAACCAGGACAGTGTAGAGGTGGTCCGCGCAGAAGACAAAAGGGAGACACATTTTATTCCTTCCCTTTCCCTCCCTCCAAGGTGGCGCCTCCCCTGGGGGCAGGCAGGGGCAGTCTTCGGGGATCGTCCAATGGATGCAGTCCGGAGGCTGGTCCAGAGGTAGTCCTGGGCGGTCCCGAGGTGTTCCCTGTGAGCTGGAACCGGATACCCGCCCAGGTGTGATCAGGCCAAATCTCTCCCTTAATTGGGCTATCAGGGTGTGGCAATGAAAAGGAGAACCAATGTATTGTCCTTGAGTCCAGGTAAACTTAGGGAAATTGAAAAGTCAATGCCCCCCCCCAGAGAGTCAATATGGGAATCAATGAAGAGGTTGGAAAGCTGATGAGATAAGCCTGGGGCTGCCTGACAGTCCTTGGTGAGTGTGGAAGTGGAACAATAGAGAGCCCCAGGCTGTGGCTTAATTCATGAAGCAGCTGTGAAGAACGTGCTGGGATCCTGGTGGAAGATGGAGTCTGCTTTGGGAAGTGCGATTGTCTTGTGGAGTCGCCATGATGTCCTTCTTTCCGTGCCATTAACCCTTTGCCCAAGATTGTATAGGTATAGGAACCATAGGACAGAGCAGGAACACGTTTGAAGCACACCCAGGGAAGATGGGTTAAAGGGAGGAGAGCGGTAGAGAGGAAGAATGGAAGGGAGAGAGGAGAAAAGAGAGAGGGGGGAAGGGGGCTGAGGTTGGCTGGGGTCAGAGGCCTGGGCCAATGTAGGCAAATGGATATGATGGAGGTAAGCTTCCCAGAGGGAGGGGGGGGCTAGCTATGGCTAAAAGCCAGGGTTCATATAGATAGAGGGGCAATGGAGGTAGCTTTGAGAGTAAAGGGGTGTCCCCGGGGGTTGGAGATGGTGATCTGTGGCCATCACCCCTTGAGCCATGACCACAGTAGGGATAAACTGTCAGTTCAGGGAGATTCGACCTGAATTGTGTGTTTGGCTCTTTTAAATGTCCTGGAAATGAATTATTTTATCCTGGCCCAACAAGGAATGTTTTGGGAGGGTTCTCAGGGGACCCCAAAGGCATCTCTGAGAAGTTCATTATGCCCAATTATGACTTAACAGGCCATCTTGGGAATACTTTGATTGGGGTTCCTGCATGGCAGGGGTTTGGAATGGATGGCCCTTGAGGTCTCTTCCAACTCTATGATTCTATGAATCTAAGACTCAGCCAACAACGTGAAGGGTAAGACATTCTAGAAGCTGAAAAAGAGAACAATAGGACACCAAAGGTTTCACAGGTATGTCTCGTGGGAACCCATGAAAGGGCCTTCTCGACTGCTGTGCCCAGACTCTGGAACTCCCTCCTGCTAGAGGCCAGGATCTCTGTTGTCTTTCCCTGAATGATGGACTACCATTATGTGTCTTTTATATGAATCTATAGGTTCACATAGACTTCGTGTTTATAACTATTTATAACCTTGTAGCTTTAATGTAATGTTGTCTATTAATTCTGTGATGTCCCTCAATTCCTTGTTCTCAATACTTGAACATGTCTTAATTGTATTGGATTGTATATTATCCCTCATTACTGTAAACCACCTTGGGTCCTTTTTCCAAGGAGAAAGGCGGGGTAAAAATACTCTAAAATAACTAAAAATAGATAAATAGAATTGCAGAGTTGGAAGAGACTCCCAAAACCCTCTCCCACTAAGGAAATCCACAGATAAACATGTCCATCCAACCTCTGTTTAAAAATTTCCAACAGCCTCTGAGACACTCCATTTATTTGCTATTTATTCATTCAACATATTTTTAATCCCATCTTGCTCCTTTAAAAGAACCCAAATTGGCTTACATAATTTAAAAGAAAGTTTAAAAAGCTAAAAACAGTAGGTGTCCAAATATTTAAAAAGAATTAAACAAGTATTGCATTAAAAAGGGTAAATACAATCAATACCACAACACATCCATTCATTTAAAAGGCCCTCTCAGACCGCCATTTACAGTATCAAGGGAAAGTTTGCCAGAAAAGCAAGGCCTGTAGGTTTATACAGCTTTTACCACCAGGAACTTCCAAATAATAGGTCAAATACCTCTCTTGTAATTAGATTCCCTTGGTTTGAGTCCTACAATTGGTTCCATCTTCCGTGTCACAGCTCTTCAAATATCTGAAGATGGCTATCACATCCACCTGTTCTCCAGAGAAAAGCTACCCCAATCTCTCTCCCTCCCTGTCACCAGCCAATTTGTTCCTCACAGGTCTTGGTTTCAAAACCCTTTAATTTATTCATTTATTTATTTTATTATTTATTTATTTAGTTGATTTTTATACCACCCATCTAGCCCTAAGGGCTACTCTGGACGGTTTATAACATAAAACTGCAATATAGAAAAGTACCCCATTTAAAAAGCCAAAATACAAACTACATAATATAAACAAAATATAACTGCATAAAAAACAATAAACTAAAATAAAAGTAAAAGTAAACTAAAAATAACCAAGTGATTGATCAAATAAGAAACAAAACAGAAAAGGGAGATAGGCAGTAAAAAGAAGAAAAGTGTCTTACTAGATGTTTGAGAAGTCAGGAAAGGCCATTCTGTAAAACCAAGTTTTCAGTAGTTTTTTAATGGTTTGAAGCAAGGTTCCAGGTGAATTTCTGGTGGTAGATGATTCTGCAACTGGGGAGCAACCACTGAGAAGGCCCTACTCCTTGTTACAACGTTCCAGGCCTCCCTTGGGGTCGGAACTCCCAGATGTTCTGCCTGGCTAGCACACAAGTGATCCGGGCAGTTCTTCTTGGGAGGAGCTGTTCTATCAGATACTGAGATAACTGCCCTCCTCTCAACATTGTTCCAGTTTACTGATACCTCTCATAAACTGCAGAATTTGGAACTGGACACATTACTCCAGGTGCAGTCGCAGCAAAGCAACATACAGTAGGACCTCTGTATCCACTGATTCAGTTATCCACGGTTGTTAGAGGAAAAAATTAAATAATTCAGCAGCCACAAAGCAAGCTGTAAAGCAAGCTGTTGTCACAAACAGCAGCTGTAAATCAAGCTATTGTCACAAATAGCATCTGTAAAGCAAGCTACTGTCACAAACAGCAGCCATAAAGCAAGCTACTGTCTCAAAACAGCAGTCATAAAGCAAGCTACTGTCAGGAAACAGCAGTTTGGGGGTGGATAGGCATGTGTTCTTTCTTATCCATGGTTTTCATTATCCATGGGAAGGCCTGGAACCAATCCCTAGCGGATACTGGGGTCCTACTGTAAAGTCCTATCATTGTTGTTGTGTGCCATCAAGTTCCCGCTGACTTATTAGCGACACTATGAATGAGCGATCTCCATAATGCCATGTTCTCCATAGTCTTTCTCAGCTCTTGTAAACTCAAGCCTGTGCATTCCTTTAGGGAGTTAGCCCATCTCATAATTGGCTTTCCTCTTTTCCTGCTGCCTTCCATCTTCCCCTGCATTGTTGTCTTTTCCAGAGAATCCTGTCTTCTCATGATGTACCCAAGGTAGGACAGCCTCAGTTTCAACATTTTGCCTCCAGAGATAATTCAGGCTGACTCTGATTGAGGACCCTCTTGTTTCTCCCATTATTTCCCTTGATCTAGTCAGTATATTTTTTGTTCATAAAACCTAGAATTTCATTATGGGGTTTTAAAAAATGTATTATTCTTTTAAGTCGTTGTGCGGTATCACACAGTTGGTTCATATCTGGCTCAAATCATCCATTGCTTAGAAGACATACCCATTCAGGGTCGCATGAGACCAATGCCTTATATAAACAGGAGTGTGTCATTTTTAAAGACTATGGCTGTTAAGAAAACCTTAGAGAACTGGCTTACAATGCAGAACACTTATCTGATCTGTAGACATGCTTTTGAAAGCACAATGAAATGATGGAGGCTGAAAAATTATTCTGCCTGTACAACAAAACAGTCAACTGAGCAACCAGTTGTCGTGTGCCATGAATTCGTTACAAGAGCCAGGCATGTTTTTTGCGGGGGTCATTTGACAAAGCCCTTGGACTATGATAAGCTGCTGTCCGGTTTAAGTTCTAGCAAATTAATCAGGCAGTTTCCCTTCAGAGAAGGGAAGAAGTACCCTGTATGGTGGAAATGTGACCTGATAACTGAGTATATTCACATATCTGCAGGTCCCGTCCCCAGAGAGCAGCACAGCAGTGATCCTGGATTTTCGGCCTGGGGGGAAATACACAGGGCAGAGATGAATACAACTTTGGTGATATATAGATGCACAGATATACACAGGCGGCTGTTGGCGTTCTCAGCAAACTACAGCTAACAAAATCTATCGCCGAGGTTATTGCCTAGCTACTTTACAGCCGAAGCAGATATATGACTTGAATCTTCATTGCTATTTAATCAAGGTTCTGCCCAGGAGAACAGAAAGCTGCTTTTCTCGCATCTTGGATAAGTCCATACAGTAGACCCCCCCTCCAGGCTTCTCAAATGTTTCCATAAAGATCCCAGGGGTCTGTTTTAATGGCTCCTCCTGAGCAAGGCACGTTTTTGTCCTGCGATGTTTAAAGCTGCACGGTATACTAGGCAGGTGAAATAGAGCTGTAATGTCATCCCAGTGCCATCCAGCTGGGATTTTCTCCTTTCTATTATGCACTCATTTATTTTATGTATATCCTTTCCCCCTCCCACCAGTACATTCATGGCGGTGTGCATGCCAGTCCTCCCAACACTTTATCCTCACAACACCCCTCTGAGGTAGATCCCGGCTGAGAGGCGAGCGGCTTGTTCAGTACATTTCACGGCTCGGTGAGGCTCCAGCCTAGATTTCTGAGGTCTCAGGCAACACCTTAGCAACTACACAACTGCATTCTCTCTCGTCTTCTCAGAACTCCAGTACAGGGTCACATTTTCTCTAGTGATCTGCTGATCATCATATAGGTAGTACACATGGAGTTCATCAGGGTTCACTGTTTTCAGTGGAAGGCTCTCACTTCCACAACATCATTTATTTATTTGCTTAAAGCATGTACTGTACTGTATTGTGGCCATGTGTTGTCAGGTCAGAATAGACTTACATAAAAGAATTCAAACCCGGGTCTCTTGAGTCCCACTCCTTTGCATTATAGCTTGGGCCTCCCCCAAAGATCTCAGTGATCAGACAGGTCTGTATAGGGAGTGGTGCTCCTTCAAATACCCAGAGCTTTCTCAGTCACTCTCAGACCGGAAGCTTATCGGCACCTGGGGCAAATATTTCAGAACTGCTGCAATGTAGGCTCTGAAAAATGTTCCTGTTAAAGCAGCAGTCTTTGCTGCAGCATCCGTATCATCTTCAAGGACAGCCCCACATAGAATCCACTGCAGTAGTCTAACCAGGAAGTGACTGGGATATGGGTGACTATGGCCAGGTTATCCCTGTCAAAGAATGGTCGTAGTTGGTGAATCAAAGTTGTCCCCAGGCACGCCGAGAGGCTTAGCTGACATGAGTCTCCATTGACAAAGATGAATCCAAGAGTATCCACAAACTATGCACCTGCTCCTTCAGGGAGACCCCACCCAGAACAAGTCTCCTCCCCAATTGCCAGCCCAGTGAACCACCAAATCCCAGAGCTTTCTATCTTGTTGGGTTTAACTTCAGTTTATTGGCCCTCATCCAGCCCATTACAGCAGGCATGTTTTGGCCCACAGCTCCCAGAGTCCTTTGTCATTGGCAATCTAAGCTTAGAATTCTGGGAGCTGTGGTCCAAAACATCAGGTGGGCCGAAGTTTGGACATGCCTGCATTACAGCCTCCAGGCATTTGTTCCAGCACCTGCATAGCCTCAGCTTTGGAATACAAAGTAAGAAGAAAAAGAGTGCTTCTGGGCTTGTGTAGTGTGCATTTTTGTCATCACTCAGTTGCAGGCCTGCTCCTGCTCCTGTTGCCCTTTGGAAGCCCAGCTTGTACTGTAATCATGTCTTGGGGAAGAGGCCTTTGCAAACTATACCTCCCAGCATTCACAGTGGCTGCTTAGTTCTGCCAAGTAAGAATAACAAGACTGCTTCTGGGCTTGTGCGGTGTTCATTCTTGTCAACAGGTAAGGTTTCTGAGCTTGAGTGTCCATAGGGTTCAAACCCATTCCTTCACTAGCCTCTTTCATTTGTAAAGGCAAGTTTGCTGTGGCTGATGGCGTGGCTACTTGATCAGAGCCATCCAAACACGTTCTGTCACCTGAGACAAAAGGAAAAACCGTGTCCCTTCTATTCCATGTGAGAAATAAACTGAATTAGTGACGGGATGTCTTCTCCTTTGGGGCTGGGATTCCAATGAAAGGAGGATAGGAAACCTATAGGGCACACTGTTCTGCAATGGAGTCGAATAACCTAGGAGGAACCACCAGGGTGCTTCCATACCTGCCACTCCCAAGGATTTACTACCTGAGGGCACGTGTAGGTTTCTCCTGTATGTGACACCTTATCAGGTCCTCCTCCTATCAAAACCAGTACTCCGACTTGCTGTTGACCTCCCTTAGCCAGTGCAGCCTGCTTTCCTTGACATATTGTTGTTGTTGCTGTTGTTGTTGTTGTTGTTGTTGCTGCTGCTGCTGCTGCTGCTGCTGTTGTTGTTGTTGTTGTTCAGCCGTTCAGTCGTGTCTGACTCTTCGTGACCCCATGGACCAGAGCTCACCAGGCCTTCCTGTCTTCCACTCCGGGAGGCAGTAGAAGATAGGAAGCCCTTGACATATACTGTAGGTAAAGGTAAAGGTTCCCCCCGCACATGTATGCTAGTTGTGTCCGACTCTAAGGGTGGTGCTCATCTCCGTATTCAAGCCGAAAAGCCACTGTTGTGCAAGTCCATGGCCATGCAGCTGGCGTGGCTGCAAGGAAACACTGTTTTAACTCCCTGCTTTTTACGGTGGCACTTATTTACCTACTTGCATTTACATACTTTCAAACTGCTAGGTTGGCAGGAGCTGGGGTTATCAGCGGGAGCTCGCTCCGCTGCATGGCACCCGGGAATCGAACTGCCGAGCTGCTGAATTTGCAGCTGACAGTTTTCAGAGCCTTAGTCCGCTGAGCCACCATGCCCCTATCCCTTGACATATAGCACTGCCCAGAAAGTTCAAGTGCTGAGATTGGGAGTTCGATTCTTCCCTGTGCCTCCTAGACACCATGACTGATCGAGTCCCTTAGAGCACTGAAGTTCTAATATTATTAGTATTTTATATTACACTATATGCCCTTTCCCCCCTCCAAAATTGGGGATTGAGTTGAGAGACAGAGAAGAGTGTGTTGTACACATTTAGGATACCCTATCAAATTCAAGATTGACGGCAAAACTGAGCTGGGTTTCAGCATTTTCCCCAGCATCTGCATCTGATTTATTATTTTGGCTTTGTTATCAGATTGAATTATGTTTGATTTGGTTCGTTTGAGTTTCACCTATTTGTATTATTTATTTATTGTCCATGCCGTAACTTTTGTAAACTTCCCAGAATGACCGTTGGTCAGATAGTATGGTATAGAAATCAAATCAAATCAAACCAATCAAATAATTAATTAATTAAATTTAATAAATAAATCTGAACCCACTCATCTCCAGCAGGGTCAGCAGGAGATTTGTGTGGGCCTTCCATGACTCAGCTGCCTGTACTGTTGTTTGATTTCTAGATGTGTGAACCTGCCTTGGCCTACAGAATCAGCAGGACCATTTATGAGTATTCTGATGGAGCATGTACTCTTCCTTGGCTGCTCTTGACCCTTCCTTTTATAGCCTCCAGTAACTCTGACAAGAAATCATGCAAATTAGCATCACTAATTTGGCAGGTTTAATATGCTTCCTTAGCAATGAGATGCAGATTCCCCCAATTGCAGTCAAGTAGCTGTTGAAGGTGGCTGAGATGCAGTGCCTTCCACAAGCTTTGAAACTGCGGGACTTCAATCATTGATGCCATTTCAAATGTTTTCCTTCCTTCCTTCCTTCCTTCCTTTCACAATAATATCTTAAGCAAATGTTACTGTTCCAGAAAGTCACCTCAATACCAAAGAATCATGTCCCGTTAAGGGAGGTCCTTGTACCAAAGGGAAAGTTAAAATTAGCTGACTGCAGTCAGCCTAGTCTGGGGTAATTGTTTGCTGTGGTTCCAGACTTTAATCCCAAAGAGACTAAAATAGCCCTCCAGGGCAGAACATTTGTGGCTGTGGTTGAGATTGATCCAGAAAGGGTTTTCCATTTAGGAGCCAAGTGTGTCTCTGGTTGGCAACGAGGCCAACGTTTGTACTTTGAACCTCTCTGCCTTGGCGCGCACACACAGAAGTTGACATTTGCTCAGATCGGCTCTTGGCATCCTTTGCCAGCACAGTATCTCAACGTTTTGCCTCACGGGCCAAGAGACAAACGAAGCACTTGCTTATTCAGGAGCCATTGTCTTAGCCTCACATCCCAAAGGAATTCCCTGCGCGCATCAATGCAGTACTGCAGGGGTTCGATCATGTTCGCTATCTTGGATCATTGCGTTTCTTTTGAAAAGAGGTAATGCGGCCCATTAGAACACGTTGGCTGGGCATGAGCACTGCCTCTGGGAATTTATGACCAATGAGTTTTAGCTCGGTTCAGACACTCAAGAAGAAGGAGAAGGGGAAGACTGATCTGAACACACAATCCAATTAATGTTGTTCTCTACGTTCCTAATGTGGCAACCCTTTAATACAGTTCCTCATGTTGTGGTGACCCCTTGCCCTGCTTGGAAGAGGCCACAAGCCCCCTTTGGCAGGCCACTGCCCCAGGTGCCATAGAGAACTTCCCTCTACAGGCCCCCTCAGCCAATCGCAGCCTCCGGTGCCCTTGACTGACATCCCCTCCAACCTACCAAGCTGTAATTCACTCTTTCCCCTTCCTCCCCCCTCCTCCAGACCCAAGCCATTTGTTCCTTTTTCTTCACTGGCTCATGGCGACCCCTGTGAAATGATCATTCGACCCCCAAAGGAGTCCCGACCTCCAGGTTGGAAACCACTGGATTAACCTCTTTCACCACTTGGAGATTATCAGTCGGAACAGGGAAGCCTGTGTTACACATGGAGCCTCTCCATACATTTGGCAACTTGAATTTTCCAGGGTCCCCAGTCACTTGGAGAGCCTAGACGTGTAGCAGGGTGGATGGGGCTAGAGCTAACACTCTCCCCCTCTTCACATGCTCATATTAGCCTTTCTTTTGAATGCCTGCATGGGGTTTCTCTGCTGAATCTTGTGTTTAGCACCCAATTCTACGCTAGTATAACAGAACTAGGAAAATCGCAGAATGGTGAAGATTGGGGCCTGTCTTTAAAATAGCTCTGGTGCTTGCTCTGTGGAGGCCAGGTGGGGAAAACCTTTGACCCATCTTATGTTTTGGATTGCCTCTTCCAGCATCTCCACCCAAAACATCTGACAATGAGAGCTGTAGGTCAAAGAATCTAGAGGGTGATATTTCACTCCATTTTGATAAAAACCTGGAAGAGGGAATGTGGGGCACTCGGGAAGATGTGGCTCCCAATATCTCCTGCAATCCAACCACATTCAAAAGGCTATCCCAGTCTAAACAGCATTGACTGCTCCAGCTTTGGTCCACCTGGTGACCTCCAGCTGTGCTGGATTGCATCGGCCATTGTTGTATACCAGAATACGTCTTTCCTGTCATTTGAAACTTTTTATTTTCTTAAATGAAGAGTGTGAAGGGTTGAACCTGAACTAGCAGAAGCTACTGATGCTGAAGAAGCAGGCCAGGTGGAGAAAGAAAAACCGGTTCTCATTTTTCTTGGACTAGCTCTTGGTCATATATAGTAGCTGAAGTTTGAGACACAAAATATCTATAAGAATGTTGAAATTAGTACAATATTGTTGTGGTTACCCATGATCATTTATCTGGTCAAAAAGGCTCTGAAGGTTTTTTGTTTGGTTGGTTGGTTTTGAAGCATTCATCAAAAAACCTACAGGACCTGTTTATGGGAATTGACAGGGCAGAGGTGGCTTGGAGATTCAAGATGCTAGAACACTGGTGTCCAAACTTTGGCCCTCCAGATGTTTTGGACCACAATTCCCATAATCCTTTGCCATTGGCAATCTAGACTTGGAATTCTGGGAGTTGTGGTCCAAAACATCCGGAGGGCCAAAGTTTGGACACCCCTGTGCTAGAGGATTCAGAGATGCTGACTAGGGTATTATGGGAGTTGGAACAGCCCCATATGCATTTGTACCATTTTCCCATCACCTTTGTCTCTCTGCACAACTGCCTGATTTCACCCTAACTTGCACTTTAATAGTCTTTTATTATTTATTTATTTATTTATTTATTTATTTATTTATTTATTTATTTATTTATTTATTTATTTGTTTTGCAATTTTATCTCACCCATCTAGGCAGAAAGCCACTCTGAATGGCTAACAACATTCAAAAGCAAAACACAGCAATAAAAATGAAGTACAGCATAGACCAAAATAGAAATTAAATGCAGAACATAAATGAGCATCATATTAACATAGACTAAAAAAACACAACTGTCATTAAAATAACATTAGACACACCAGTAAGTTCCAGTTGCAGGTAAATTCTTCTAAGCTAAACAGCTACTATTACTTCAGTGTTGACTCCAGGTAGGCCTGTTTTAAAAGCTTTGTTTTTAGTAGCCTTTTAAAAGTTTCCAGAGAAGAGACCTGCCTAATCCCAGGTGGCAAGTTGTTCCCAAGTGTTAAGAGTGATTGCCGAGAACATGTGATTTCTAGTTCTCTTCTTATGCACCTCCTTCAGTGTTAGTGTTCTTAATATCCCAGTTTGAGATGAATGGCTATTATGGGCTGATCTTGATGGCAGAAGACGTTCTGTCAGGTAGCGAGGTCCCAAACCATTTAGGGCTCTGTATGTATGTATGTAAGTCAACATCTTGAAGCTGGCACAGAAGTGGGCAGGTAACCAATGGAAAGCTGTCAGAGTAGGAGAGATACCTTCTCAACCAAGTTAGTAGTCTGGCCGCAGCCTTTTGGACCTGCTGAAGCTTCTGTGTCAACCTCATGGTTGACGCCCCACATGTGTGGAGAAGAAATTAGCACATGGACTCAAAGCTGTATCTAAATCAGAGATTCCAGAATGGGCTCTAACCTCGTCAGGTACATAGAATAGGTAGAGTCACCCACTTCATGTTCAGTTTGGCTCCATCTGACATTTGGAGCTAGAGAACAATAACATATGAGTCCATTTGATTCTGGCTGTGGTTGTGCACACCTTAAACCTGAGCATCACTGCCAGTTTGTGATTCTTCCATCAAACTGTGCGATGTTGCTTGATAGCACTTACAAGCGCAGCAGTCCTTTTAGTTTATAGCTGGATATTATGTTTTCAAAAACAGTAGGTGATCTGCTGTAGTTTCTGGCCCTCTTGGGGGACAAGAAGACTAGAGTTGCTATCTTTAAGGGTTTTGGGCCCCACTCCACCATGGGAAGCCTGAAAACCACCACATGACTTGCCAGGGCCTCATTTGAAGAGGTTCAAGTCCCTCCTCCCTCATTCCATCTGCAACCATCATCATGTAGACACCCTAACCACAACACCGAATCACATTCTATTCTATGCCTTTTTTTTATGCCTGCTTTTTATGCCTCCTGTCTGATGGTGAGATCTAGATAGAGGAAACGCTCATTGCCTATATTTTCTGCACTTTTGGTTGCATTTTTAAAATTGACTTTTGTGCACAGATACTCACTTGTCCGTTGCTTCAGGCAGAAAAAAGATTTCGGGCCAGCTCCGCAATTGTGTTTCACTCTTCCTTCAAGGGGTTCAGCGTCATACATTTGGGTCCCTTCTCAAGGGTAGTACTGGACCCACCCACCTGCCTAGTTCATTTCAGTGACTGTTTCCTTTCTGGGCCTTTGTGTGGTAGAATTTGCCCCTCTTGTGCTGTCGTGTGTGGCATGAATTTTTTAAATCAGAGAGACAAGGACGTGGTGCTCCTATCTCACAAAAAGGGGAGTGGGCCACACACCTGCTTAGAAGCTAGGCCAGCAGGATTTTCCAAAGATGTCCTGCAAATGGAGGGCTTTCTGCTTTTTTTGCATGCTGGCCTTATGTGCAACCGATCTTTAAAAGAAACAGGGAACACTAGAGTGTCCGCAGTAATTCGTGTGTGCGTTGTGTTGTTACAGTCGTTACTGACCCTTCACGACTCCACATCCATGGAGTTTTCTTGGCAGGAATACTGGAGTGGTTTGCAAGTTCCTACTCCAGGCGCCTACAGCATCTGGTATTCCCTGGTGGTCTCCCATCCAAGTACTAACCAGGCCCAACCCTGCTTAGCTTCCGAAATCAGGCAAGATCAGATGTGCTTATTAGGGCATCTTGACAGCTGCCCTAAGAACATCCCATCTAGAGCTGCCTGGATGCCCCTAAGCACATCCGATCTCTCCTGATTTCGGAAGCTAAGCAGGGTCGGCCCTGGTTAGTACTTGGTTGGCAGACCACCAGGGAATACCAGGTGCTGTAGGCGCCTGGAGTAGGAACTTGCAAACCACTCCAGTATTCCTGCCAAGAAAACTCCATGGACATGGGGTCACGACTGTAACGCTGAAACACACACACACACACACACACACACACACACACACACACACACACACACACACACACACACACACACACACACACACACACACACACAGAGAGAGAGAGAGAGAGAGAGAGAGAGAGAGAGAGAGAGTAATTTAGCACCTTGCAATTATATTGGGCATGCAAAGGGGAGAAGACTCCATGAATCCTATCCCCTTGTCATCTGATTGGTGTACGCAGGCATCTCTTTTTCCTTGTTGTCTGGCAAAAGAGCCAACAGCAACAACATCATGAGCAATTTTCATTGTGCAGGGACTGCTTTTGGTCCAGTACAATCTTATGTGGCAAAAGGTCAGTGGGGCAGTGGGTAGATGGGAAGGCCATGACTCCCCTGAAGAGATGAAGAGCTAACCTTTGTTCCTTCCCCTTTGTAGACAAAAACTGAACCCACCCTTCAGAGCGCCCCGATTTCTTGAATTAACGACTGCTGCCTACGCATTCATCTATAGTTCTGTGTCATTGAACATCACTCTGCCTTCTGTATTCATTGTGTGTACATCTTTCAGCTGATTTAAAAGACAGGTGGGTGTTTGTTCTTTTGGTTAAAAATAATGCTTTTCACGAGGGGGAGGAAAAAAAAACCCTTAATTGTCCATAACTCCTTGTCAGTACTTTAATGATGTCTCTCTCAGCAGCAGAAGTTGGAAATGGCAGTCCATGAATCACATAGCACACATTAGCATTCTTGAACCTGCATTTACAGGGGTAAGCAGCGCTGCAGAGTCGACAGGTATCCACCCCACCCATAGCGTGTGGAGAATTTACTTTATGGAAATGCACTTCCCAAATCTTCTATGCATGCTGGCTGGGGATTATGGAAATCACAATCCACAAAAGTACATTTCCCAAGCACTGCCCGGCCATCTATTTCGCTCATATTAACTCCCCTGAACACCCTTGAGTGGGAGCCGAAAGTATGAAAACCGGCAACTCAAATTTTAAAATATTTAGGCATCCCTCTCAAGAAGGCCAAAACTAGGTCTGGTGACTGTGGGGAAAGCTCAGCAGGAAACGAAGGGAGAGCCCAGAAGTGAGCTATCCCCTCCTTTGTCCAAGGATGCTGGAGTGGACACTGTGTGCATGAGGTTGATGGCGAGAGGGATGGAGATTGAGGAGAAGGAAGGTGGGAAGTTCAGAGAGAGAGTTGGAAGGAAGGAACCAATAGCAGAAGAGTTCTTCCTAATGGGGGAAGGTGAGTGGGGGGAGGAGTATAAAAAGGCCGAGTTGCTGAAGGAGAGGGCAGTTGGGATTCAGGCTGAGTTGAGTGAAGCAGAGAATGTCGAATGGGCAGTGTATATGCATCTGCGAGGCAAGGAGCATCAAAGAAGTCAACCAGAGCCAAGATGGGCGAGACATAGGATTGACTACACATGGATACATTGGAGGGTTCCAGCAGGCTGAGTCCCGTGCAGCAGCTCCTGACTGCTAGCCTGGGTGCAAGGCTTTTTATTAGTTAAAATAACCAAGCATCACAAAGGGTGGAATGAAACACTGACAATAGGACAGAGGAAGACAGAGGAAGGATGGTCTTCAGTCACGTAGCTTGAGTATGGAAACCTTATTTATCTAAGTTATCACAGGCAGCTTGTTTGTCCTGCAACCCCCTCTCACAGGCTTCCTGGCTGATCTGGGGGGAGAGCTATAGACCAAGCTGGCTTCCTGAGTACATGGGCTATGGAATTCATTTCCTTCCATCCGGGGCCTCCCCGCTCAGATAGAGAGGTTTAATGATTCCCAAAGACCTTACCCATGCAGCCAGCTGGGGTACTGTCCTCCGCCCCAAGGGGACATATCTATAGTAAGACATCCCTGTTGTTGGACTATATGCACTGGAGGGACTGGACCTCTGAGGAGACTAATCAGTCGTGAACATTTTGGGAAACACCTGTGGTAAATCCTCAGAACTTGGCAACAGAAATAAAGACTAGTTGGACAGAGATGGTTCAAGTTAGAGACTTTATGGAGCCCAAAGTTGTTCACAAACCTCCTGATAAGTTTTTTTAAATGTTATTCTCATCGAATCAGAGAATGGTGAAGATGGAAGGGACCTACAAGGCCATCAAGTCCAACTCCCTGCTCCCTGCAGGAATATAGTACAATCAAAGGATATCTGCCAGGTGGTGGTCCAGATTTCTCTTGGATACCTCCAGTGCTGGAGCACTCACCACTGAATGCCTCCAGTTCTGGAGCACTCTTGAAGTGATTTGGTTCCACTGCCGTAGTGCTCTAGTATTACTCCACATGTCTCCTGTCCTGCCTGGGTCAAATCGAGAGGAACCACCTCATGTGAAATCAGAACCCTTTAACAGCGACTTGCAAAGGCACAAGCACAAGAAAATATGTGATGTCCTTAGCCCTTTGTACACGACCCCTAAACTCCGCCGCAAATGGCTCCCAGCTCCGGAGCTTAAAATTGTTTCCCCACCAGCTCCGGAGTTTACAGATAATTAAGTGCGACCACGTCCACCTAAGCGCGTCTTTTCAGGTACCTGCTCTCCGGAGGTGAAAATTCCTGATGCGGATATAACAGTAGTGACTGCCGGGCTCTCCTTGCTTCTGTTTGTTCTTTTTTTGCCCCCTGCCCCTTTAAGAGATCTGAATGCAGTGCCGGGACGGCAGAATGGAGGTGAGCGGCATTCTTTTCTTCCTTTTTTCTCCCTCCCCTCACGCAGCCAGCAGCCAGGGGTGCGGAGGGGGTGGGAATGCAGGAACAGCGACAAACCCCTAAGATCTCTGGCCCGAATTTAAGTGGCCAGCGGATCTTAGGGGTCGTGTGAAAAGGCCCCTTGTTATATAGGAACACATGGAATATATCTGGATGAAAAGGAATGGAAGTAGGAATGAAATTTTGCTGTGGACTGAGTTCCCTCGGGGTAGTCTGTTGTGAGCTCTGTGCTGAGGGTGACTGGAGACACCCCCACTCCAAAATAGAAGGACCCAACCTTAGAATGGTTGGGCCTGGCTAAGGATTCTAAACAAACTAAGTGTTGTCATCACACAGAGAAACAGATCGCAGCTGGGACTGCTTGTGGAGTGATCTATTTCTTGGTGACCACAGGAAATGTGGGCTGTGCCTGACCTGTGTCCATGCTGAATCTTCTTGGCCCAGATTTAGGGCTTGGATGGGGGATGGGGGTGGGAGGGTTGGAACAATTCCCCAGCAGACAGAATGGTCATTTTAAGGGAGATCTGTTAAAGCAACCCTTTCTGGTGTGATCCGATGCATGCCTTTGCAACCCTCTGATTTCACCCTAAACTCAGGATCCTGTAGCCATATTATTAACCTGTTTTCTGGTCCACAATGGGACATTCTCAGTGATAATATGCCTCAGCAACCATGCTGACAAATTAAACCATTTGTATCTTGTTCTGCAGCTCTGCCAGCATAGTTGTCACCAAAAGTGTCAGTGTGCTACTAAGGCATTCCTACAAAGAATTCCGGTTTTGGCAGCGGAAGCATGGAGCAAGATACCAGCTAGTCTTTTGTCTTTCATTTAAGGATAATAATAATAATACCTTTATTGTCAATGTACAACATGTGCACAATCAGTAAAGAAAGCATGCAAAATGGAAGGCTGCATTGCATGTAGCATGCTGTCTTGTGTGATCCATCAGAAGTAGGTGAAGAACATTATCCATCTTAATCACTGACAAAAGTCATCCACCTTTCACCACTAGGGTAAGCACTTCTGTAAAAAACGGGATGAGCATGTTGTTTAGTTTGTCTTATGTTTCCCTTCCTGCTTCCTCCTCATCCAGTGGGCTGCCAAAGCTGATCCTCCTTTGAATGGGTTGCTTCCTGAAGACTTGTTTATTCCTTTGTTTGTTTTAATGTACAGTATTTAACTTTTAAGCTGCCTAGATGGCCTCAGCATATCCGATCTCGCCTGATTTCAGAAGCTAAGCAGGGTCGGCCCTGGTTAGTACTTGGATGGGAGACCACCAGGGAATACCAGGTGCTGTAGGCGCCTGGAGTAGGAACTGGCAAGCCACTCCAGTATTTCTGCCAAGAAAACTCCATGGACATGGAGTCACAAAGAGTCGGTCACAACTGTAACGACACAACACACACAAACATTTTACTTTTATCTAGTTTTCTTCCAGTGAGCTTGAGGTGATGTACAGAGTCCCCCCCCCACTTCATCCTCATTCTAGTTCTTGAAAATTGGTTCGGCTGAGAGAAAGAGGGACTGGCCCAAGATCACCTGATATGTTTTGTGTCTCGCTGGTGACCATAACCTGCTCCTCTTGAGTCATTGACCTTGACACAAATAAGGACTTCAGCTCACGGTGATGAAATGCATTAAAATATAGACCAAGAACCACATAGAGATAAACCAGCAAAGGTAAACCAGAAGCATGATGGTTAGAGGTTTTCTATCATCTGTGCTGTCCAGTTTTCCACTTATAAGCAAGAACAAGTGGTAGGGACCACAAGGTAGAAAATAAGGAGTCAGAAATTGACTTAAATAAGACTGCCTTATTATAATATGAACTGAAGTATAACTGCCCTATTTTCTTCCACTAACACCATGGAACTCTGGGAATGGTAGTTCATCTGAAAATTCTCAGCACATTCATGACATTATGACTTTCCACTAGATTAAGTAATGATAGTTAATTCCCAGTTAAAACTGGTGTGTGTTTTGAGTGCAAATCTGCCTTGAGGTCCCCTGTGAAGAGTCTAGGTAATGAGGCTATGAACTGATTAATCATCTGTCTTTTTAAATGAACGGTTGATTAATTTATCACTTTAATTTTAATAACATGTACATGTTGCCAAACGCTATTGTTTTGTGATGCTGAGAGTAACATGCAATATAACTAACAAAAACACAGTTAGGAAAAATTATTTTCTTAAGACGACAAAACTCCCAGAATACCTCAACCATCATGGTCATGGCCAAACTAGCTTGTATATTCCAGATATTGTATTACAAAACAGCAGCAGTAGCAATAACAATAATTTTTCCATAGTTTACTAAAAGTCATTGCAAAACAATTTGGCCCTTTGCAACCAAATTTGGGAAGTAATTTAATTATATGATAATAGCATCATCCCGCAAAAGGAATGTCATCCTAGCTGACAGTTTATTTTATTTATTTATTTATTTTAGATTATTTTTACCCTGCCTTTCTCCTTGGAAAAGGACCCAAGGCGGCTTACAGTAATGAGTGATAATATACAGTCCAGTATAATTAAGACATGTTCAAGTATTGAGAACAGGGAATTGGGGAACATCTTACAGCAATAAAAGACAATGTTACATTAAAGCTACAAGAGAACACGAGCAGTTAAAAGGAAAGTAAAATTTCATGTAAAGTTATGAGTGATGGAAACTAATATTGTCAATGTAATCACAAAGTTATAAGTACTTATAAACACAAAGTCTATGTGATCCTATAGATTCATATGAAAGACACATAATAGGTAGTCCATCATTCAGGGAAATCTTGCCTGAAGAGAAAGATATTTGCCTGTTTCTGGAAAGACAGCAGAGATGGGGCAGTCCTGGCCTCTAATGGAAGGGAGTTCCAGAGTCTGGGTGCCACAGCTGAGAAGGCCCTTTCATGTGTTCCCACGTGACGTACCTGTGAGGGTGGCAGGATGGAGAGAAGGACCTCTTCTGAAGAACTTAACACCCAAGCCAGTTCATACTGTGAGATTCGATCTTTGAGGTAGCTTGGACCTAGGTCGTACAGTTCAGTGTGGAAGTAAAATGAAAAAGAGAATCAAAAGCATATTGAAATAAAAAGTGTATATTTATGCTGCAATGTGTTAAAAGTGACTGGAAGTGGCATTTGCAAGATCCATAACTTGCACCTTCTGTGACTATTAGTACTCTGGTTTTATAGTACCTTGGTGTGGCAGATCTTTTTTTGTAACAGGCATTTATTCCACCAAGCTTTGCAAAATCTGGTCATCATAAGGATGTTTATCATCATAGTGGCAGCCTGCCAGATTCTCAGTTACAAGCTCTTGCAGTTATAGAAGATGCAGGGACAATAGAAAATTCCTATTAAATTTTATTTTTGGTGCATCGGACCCCTGGACCTCCAGTCCTAGCAGAAAGGATAGTTGGTAGATGACAAAAGGGAGATGAGGGTACAAATAACAGCCAGGAAAGATAGCCAAAGAAGGAGCATCACATCATATCATATCAAGATGCTGTGCACTGGATATTATCAACAATGTAGCATTAGTGCTGTATAAATACATTCAAATTAGCCAGGCTGAGTGGCCACTTACAGTCATTTCTCCATTTGTTGCTAATATCCTTAAGGCTAAATATTATATTGTTATACTGTATTATATAAATCATTTTTAAATGTTTAATGGAAACAAATTGGACATCAGGAATGTCAATACCCAGAATCCTGTTTCAAATCATTTTAATTTACCAACACTCTGCACAGGATCTGAAAGTTGCCATTCTGGAGAAGAAGAAAAATTACAGGGCAAGAATCTGCAGAGACAGCTGAGACAGAATATGAATACTGTACTGTATATCTTTAAAACTCATCTCAATAGGCTCAATATTAGCCAGGGTTTTCTAGATCATTATCAAATGTAAAACACTGCAGCAATCCTATTTCTCAGCTGTAATTTCTAGCTAACCAGGGCTACTTTACAATTCCCTATTAATGATTGGAGATCATTGGAGATCATTGGAGACCATGTTGTTCCTGGTTGTTATCCATACCCTGAGATTAATATAGTCACCAATTGTTGTTGCTTAGAGAGCAATGCTACTTGGGAGGGGAACTGAATATCAACAGGGGTCTTAAAGGTCATTGCCAGGCATGAAATGTTGCACCAGCAGCAACTTATCTCAGGAAGCAGTCAAATTGTTTTGGGATCACATATAGATGTATAAATATCTGTCATATAGTCACATTCTTATGTCTGAGGAACTGGACCTGTCCATGAAAGCTCACATTAAAATATAGCAGCTAGTCTTTAAGGTGCCAAAATATTTTTGTCTCCTTTGTTTATTTATTTTAATTTTTCTTTTGGTTGTGGCCTGATAAGGACCGCCTTCTTCCATATTAGCCTGATCACTTCTTAAGATCTGGCCAGGAGGCCCTGTTGAAGGTGCCACCCCTCAAAGAGGGAAGGGGGTAGCATGTCAAAACAGGGCCTTCTTGGCAGTTGCCCCCAATTTTGGAATGTCTTCCCAACAGAGATCCATCCACCTGGCGCCAACACTTTTGGCTTTTTGGCACCAGGCAAAGACCTCCCTGTTTAGCCAGCATTTTAATTAGATAGTGGTTTTAGCTGGGCTCATGAGTATTGTATATTGATTGTTTTAAATTGTATTGTATTTTATAGTTTTAATAATGATGCTGTTTTATTGTTTTAACACATTGTTGTATGCTGCCCAGAGACCATTTGGTAGTGGGATGGCTAATTTTTTTTGTAAATAAATAAATAAATAAATGCTAACGTGGACTAACACAGCTACCGCTCATTCAGACATCATACTCACTGATTTGACATGGCATTCTATACCATGAACAACCTCATAGCATTGTTGCAAAAATGTGCAAGTTGGGATAATAGTGGTCAAAGAATATATATTATGGGCACGTCATATGATGTACCTCTAAACTTGGATGAGAAACCAGTGTGGAATGCTGAGTCAGATATTCACTCTTTTGATTCCATGAGCGTTGGATGACAAAGCCACAGATCTGATGTCACAGGCCTTCTTGAGTCTGAGGAATTGGATACATTTTTTTTAAAAAAGGGTATCACCAACCTCCCAAAATTAGAATTACTGTCTACTGGTTGTATTTTGACTTAGTAAGGTAGTCCTGGGGCATACCTAATACAGGGAGGTATTGTTTATAGTGGGGATGGGTGAGGATTAAATTGGATTTAGTCTTAAAATACCCACAGTTCTAAACAAATTAGAATTTTATCTCACCCCAAGATTAACCCAAGTGCAGGTAATCAAGCAGGGACAGATAAATACAGACAAAAACTTGTAACACTCAAAAAATCATTTGATGGAAATAATAATAATAATAATAATAATAATAATAATAATAATAATAATAATAATAATAATAATAATAATAATAATAATAATAATAATAATAATAAATAGAGTCACTGAGAAACAACTTGAAAAAATTACCCGATATCTGGATCTGAAAATTGAACTTCAGAGACTCTGGTGTCTCTGGTGGTCCCAGTGGTAATTGGCACGCTGGGTGCGGTGCCTAAAGAGCTAAGCAAGTATTTAGAAGAAATTGGAGTTGACAAAGTCACCATCAGTCAGCTGCAGAAAGCCACCTTGCTGGGATCTGCTCGCATAATTCGCCGATGCTTCATGTAGTCCTAAACGCTTGGGAAGCGTTCGACTAGTGATTTGTAATACAAAATCCACCGTAGTTATCTTGTTTGCTGTGTGATGGTGGTGGTGGTGGTGGTGGTGGTGGTGGTGGTGATGATGATGATGATGATGATGATGATAATAATAATAATAATAATAATAATAATAATAATAATAATAATAATAATAATAATAATAATAATAATAATAATAATATGCAATTTCAGCAGATGCCGGAATTGAAGATGAAGAATTGCAATGAAATGCAGAGATGTGGCAATCAAAATATCTTGCTTGTGGTCCACATCTTCCTCTGGGCTTTGTGAACAAGACCACGGAATTCCCCACAAAGTTATAATCAGCAGCCGATCTCAGAAATAACACCATCAGAGCTACACACATACAAAAAGGCAGTATTAGGAACAGCATATATACTACATCGATATTTAACAGATACTTAGGGTTTTGGTTAAAACTTGTACTGTATCTGTATACCGGTCAATGTTTTTATAGTTTTGATTCACTGTGCCTGGTATTTTTGGATAATAAATCTGAGATGTTTCAGCAATAGGGTCCTAGCAGACATATGGGATGAAACATAATTTACAGGTCTGCCCATTCAGGCAGGACTTTCTGTGCTTTGCTCTTAACAATCTGATTTTCAGTCTTGTGTGTCTTCAACCATTTTCTAATGCTGAATTACAATTCCTGCCTTTCCCTGCACCGTAAATCTTTGACAGCAGCCTGGCAGCACCAGTGGCTTGTGACCCAAGTGGATAGCGGGCAGAGGGAGAGAGAGAGAGAGAGAGAAACTTACACTGCAGGAGTACAACATGAACATCTCTGTCCTGGGCATCATTATGCTGATTGAATTTCCCCAACAGAGATCATTAAGAATGTCACTCAGTATACATTTGTATAAGTGCTCGATGAAACCTGCACATTTGTTCATTAGTCTGAGAAAAATGAGCTGAGATTTAAAAGAACCGAATGCAGCTGATAGTAGAACTGATAACATTATCTCTTCCTAGTCCAGGGGTCCTCAAACTACGGCCCAGGGGCCCAATCAGGCCCGACAGGGTCCTGAACCTGTCCTGCTGGCAAGTGCAGAACACCCCCCCCCCGCTCAGTGATTGAGGCCAGGCGCGGGCCAGCTGCAAACACCTTTGTGCAGCCCGGGCTGCCTCTTCCTACTCCTGGTGCTTGTGGGTGGATGTTCCGGAGTGGTGGCTTCAAGATGGCATTATTGGTAAAGAGCTGGCCCTCCCATTAGGCAAAATGAGTCAGTCACCTTCAGTGGCATGTGTCACCAAGGTGCTGGTTGAGATCTATGTACCATGTGGTCTTCCCAGTGCCCCTTAAGCCAGCCTGTCACATTCAGGTGAAATTGGACTGCTGTTCCCTCTCCGGCGGAGATATAAAATTCAACTGTCTGTACAAGGGGTTTTTGTACAAGGAAAGGGAAGGAGGGGCCTGCTCGTCCAGTCCTTCAGGCTTCAAAATGTCTTGGTCCAAATTTGCCTCAGTCTCTAGTGAAATATACTCATGAAAAACATGCTTCAGACAGCATAAGCACAACTCCACCAGCTCAGAGTATGACTTGCCTTCCACTACCACCAGTATTCATACGGTGGTTGAAATACAGAGAAGACTCCGTGCCTCAAAACCATCGTGCTTCTTGGAGAGAGGCCATTGTATTTGCAAATTATAAAGGCCTCCGTAGGACAACTTGGGATAGGATGAAGTGAGTGGATAGAAAAACTTGGGGGAAAGCAGGAGCTGGAACAGGGTAGAAGTGGGAACCCATGAAAGGGCCTTCTCAACTGCTGCGCCCAGACTCTGGAGCTCCCTCCCATTAGAGGCCAGGACTGCCTCATCTCTGTTGTCCTTCCGGAAACAGGCAAAGACCTTTCTCTTCAGGCAAGCTCTCCCTGAATGATGGACTACCTGTTATAAGTCTTTTATATGAATCTATGGGTTCACATAGACTTTGTGTTTCTGACTTTGTGTTTATAACTGTGTTGCTTTAATGTAATGTTGTCTTTAATGTAATGCTGTAAGATGTCCCTCAATTCCTTGTTCTCAAATACTTGAACATGTCTTAATTGTACTGGACTGTATATTATCCCTTATTACTGTAAGCCGCCTTGGGTCCTTTTCCAAGGAGAAAGGCGGGGTAAAAATACTCTAAAATAAATAAAAATAAATAAAAGTGCAAAAGAAGGTCTTAAAGGATGCTTGTCCTCGTTGACAACTCCCCACATGAAGTATGTTCTTTTAACTTTTGAAGAGACACCCTCCCCATTATGTGGCCTTTTGCGTACACGTAATACATTTCTGTGTGGGAAATGTTTGCTCACAAATGTAAATATTACAGCAGAGGGAAGTTAATTTACATGAGGGTTGATGTGTGTTTCTGTATTTACCAGACCAGTGAGTGCTTCTGTTCAAACAGCCATTCCTTAGACAGAGCACAAGGGGAAGCAGGGGTCCGGTCCCATAGCTCTGGTGAGGGAAGCAATCTCTAATAACATGGGGAAGGGGGAGCCATTAATGTTCCCGTCCCCACAGCTACCTTAGGACACCTGAACCTGTGCTGTTTCCTACATGAATAATGTCCAGTGCCATTTTCTCTACTTCGGTCCTGGTCAGATGTATTGGACTACAACTTCCATTACTCACAGCAGCCGTAGCCATGCTGCCTGGGGTGGTGGGAGCTGTAATTCAAACACTTTGGAGGGCTCTGCATTGGGCAAGGTGGATTTTGTGAGTCTTGGGAGGGTCACAAATGCCATGAAGACAGAGCATCCCTACAGTGTATGGTGACATTTACAACTGCATGGTCATACTAGAGGTGAGATTACAACTCCCATCATTCCAAGCCAGCACAGCCATACTAGCTAGGTAATAACACAAGTGAGATGTGGGTACAGTAAAGGTGCGTTTCAGCTGCAGGAATTTAAAAGCAAAGTAGAAAAGTCAAGTGTGCTGATTAGGTGCTTTCCCATGGCACTTAAAGCATTCTTTGGCTACACATTTTCCCCTGTCTCCACAGCGTGCTAGTTTATTGACCTCAGAAGAATGGAAAGCAGAGTCAACCTTGAGCTGGCTACCTGGGATTGAACCAAGATTGTGAGCAGAGTGTTAGCTGCAGTGCTGCGGTTTAATCACTGTGTCACAAGGCTCACACTTAATCCACTGAATGTGGGCTTTTAATCTAATTAGAAGAAGAAGCATTTCCCCACTCCCCCCCTCTTTTCAGTGGCTTGCCCTTGTGTGAATTTTATTGTATGTGCCTCACAGCTGGGGCCTTTGCTGTTGCGTTTTGGAACTTTGTCCTTTTAAGTTCTTCATACCATTAAAAAAAAGAAATATTTCTCTACCATGTACCTTTATGGATTACAGGGATGTCAGCCCCTAAGGTACAATCACTCCTATCACTCCAACTAGTGATTGACTGGAGTGGGAATGATGGGAATTTTATTCCTACTCATATATTGAGTTGGGTGCTATAGCACTAGTGCAGTGTTGGCGAACCTATGGCACGGGTGCCAAAGGCAGCACTCAAAGATCTTTCTGTGGGCATCCAACATCGCCCCTTCACAGCCACCTATGTGTGTGTGTGTGTTGTGTCGTTACAGTCGTGACCGACTCTACGTGACTCCATGTCCATGGAGTTTTCTTGGCAGGAGTACTGGAGTGGCTTGCCAGTTCCTACTCCAGGCGCCGAGAGCGCCTGGTATTCCCTGGTGGTCGCCCATCCAAGTACTAACCAGGGCCGACCCTGCTTAGCTTCCGAAATCAGGCGAGATCGGATGTGCTTAGGGCATCTAGGCAGCTCTCACAGCCACCTATATTCAGGTTAAATTGCTGTATTGGCACTTTGCAAAAAATTAATGGGTTTTAAATTGCAGTTTGAGCACTCAGTGTCTAAAAGGTTCACCATCACTGTACTAGTGGATCTTTACTAAATTAAATGGAGGGAGAGCATTCCTAGGGAACTATGGGAAATGTGGTTTGGTGATAGTATTGGGAAATTCTCAAGGGGAAACCACTGAGAAAGCAAAAAAATAAATCTATGATCCATGTACCAAGTGACAGAATGTAGTAAGATTCAAGGTCTGTTAGTTTAGAAAGAAAGGCACTTGAATAGCAGCTCTTGAGGAGAATCATGGTCCCTCAATGATTGTATTAGGCCCAATGGATTAACTGTCAAGTAGTTTAGCTTGCTAGGAAGGTATATTTCCACTGCCTTGCCATGGTGGATGTGTTGTATTCAAGAGAAAAATCAAATGAAATAAATGCTGGAAAGGAGAAAAGGATCTCATGTAGGGATCCTGGAAGGTCAATCATCCAGATTAGAAGCCATATTTCAAGTTTAATATTCCAAATGCATCCGGCCTGGGAAGGTTTCCCAAACCCTTCTTGCACAAAAGGTTCCCTGGCAGTCTAAGAAGCTGAATTCCCTCTTGGTTGCAATTTTCTAATTCAGAAGCATGCAGAATTCCAGCAGCATACCAAGCTGTGTCCACAGCTAGCATTTGCATGTGTTGATATTGCTAATTATTCAAAGGCATGAGCCATACCATCAAAACCACTAATCAGGTTTTGAAGTCACCACGGCACCTCGCTGTGCAAACACTGCAGATCTTCAAACATGAGCAGGACGCTGTTGTCTTGGAATAATTTCTTGTGTTCATAGAAACTGAGGTACAGTTCTAGCTTTTCTCTGCAACAGAAATGAGTCCAATGCTTATCCTAAGACTGCCCACCCCTTCAGTTTAGAGCTCAGGATGATAATGTAAGCAAATACAAAACAGTGCTAGTTGCAAGGACAGAATAGGACATCAGACCAGCGGGGAAGCAAGTTGGATCTTGGATGCTATGAAGTTGGTGGATCTATATTTTAAACAGTGTGTGTGGGGAGCATTCCTATGGAACTCTGGGAAATGTGGTTTAGTGACACTCTTGGGATATTCTCAAGAGGAAAACATTTGGCCTTTGGAATGGCTAATGGCCATGCTGAGTGGGGCCATCAAGAACTAAGAGGCCAAAACATCTGGCACATCCAAAATTTTGAAATTCCCATGACAGAAATCTCTCAGTGCCTTTGTGTTTTCTTGAAAGAAAATGGCGGCACTAAGTTGTCATGCAAGGATGGTGAGCCTCTGGTGCTCCATTATTGGATTCAGGGTCCCTGGGCAGTTTTGGCTGAAGCTGATAGGACCTGAAGTCTTAACTTTAGACATCTGGGAGGGCAAGTTTCCACAAGTAAAACCAGTGCAAATTTCCAATATAAACATACCATTTCTTGTTGCATCCACCAGCCTCTCTCTTCTCTGTCTCTCTCTTTCTCTCTACTGTTTTTGTGCTTGCTTTCATTACTGAATGATGTTTTGGAAAAGAAACATCTCACCAGGTCTTATTCTATAGCCATTCTGCTCTAGATGGCCTTGGTAGCCAAGGACTATTTTCTACTAGCCACCTATGAAGTTCAAGTCCATCATGACAGTATAACAATACCGAATTCTTTCTCAAAATAGATGCTAGCTAGGCTGGACTGAAAATGATTTTTTTAAAGTATTTAAATCTTTGATTAATTCCCTCACTTTTGGCCCATTTTCCTTCTTTCCAATTTTTAAGGCTAATCTCCCCATGCAAATACAGGATTTAATTAAAGGCTTGAATATTAATATTTACATTTTACAGTGCAGCTGCAGCCCTGCCCTGTGCTTATTTCTGACATGCTGCACATTCTGCAGCTTCTTATGGGCACCCATAGTTTCTAGGGGTATCCACACAGGTGCAGAAATCTAGCAGTAAAACTGAAAGTACAGTAGGTTTTTTAAATTCAAGAGGACTAAATAAGCAAAAATGTGTGATATGGGGATAAGACCAGCCCTACCAATAGACAGGATGAAGCTTTGCAGACTTGGGGTATAAGGCAAGGATAGCAAATTGTACTGCCAGAAATGAACTGTGTTTTACAGAAAATCCTAAATTATGGTTATTGGCCAGTCAGTCGCCTTTTAAAAATTCCTTCCCAAGAAATATTGGCTGGAATCCTATTACTTAGCACAGTCAAGTAGGCCCTTGAGTTCAAGGGCAATTGGTGAGTCAGGTGAATTGATTTAAATGGGACTACTTCTGTTGCAACTTACTTTAGTGTCATGAGTCTCAGCTAGAGTAGGCCCAATTAAAGCTATGCAACTTACAAGAAGTGGATGTACCCAATCCCCCACTGATTCAGCGGACCTACGGAGCAACAGGATATCAGCCAGCATTGCAGCACAATTTGCACCTTTTACAAAAAGATGTCCACAATAGCTCACGGTTTAAAGCTTTTCCAACCAAACTGCACCTATTAGGGCTAGCTATTGATTTTCTTTATGCCTATGAGCCCAAGACAGCTAAATTTATCATAGAAAAGCGAATTAGGGATATTGACTTTCAGCACTCTACCTCAACTGCCCAGAAAACTTGCTCCATTTGTATTTTGGACTAAACTTTACATTTTTCCAAAGTGCTCGGTATCTGGAAAATCTGACTATCCACAAATATCGGCATGTTTTCTCAAGAGCTCATTTTAACTGCCTTCAATTTGCAATTTTAGATGGTGTTACTCTGGCGTCCCTTACGAAAACCGATTGTGCCCTTGTAATAACAAAAAAATTGAAACATTGAATCATGTCCTCTTTGTATGTAATTTTTATAGAAATGAGCCTATTCAGTTAATCAAGCCTATAATGAGTGCATTCCCAGGTAGGACTTTGAACTGGCATTTAAAATATTTATTAAGGGCTCTATCACACATCCTTTAAAATGCTGATTAAATTTCAAGATAAAGTGTTTCTAAAAATCTTGTACCCACAGCCATCAGGCTTTAAAGAAAAAAACGCTTATGCCTCCTTTAGCGAGTTTTCCAAGACCTACCAGAGAAGTTGGGAATTTTTGCTCTGGTAAAAAATGTGAGGCAGAAGTCCGTGGGAGCTCGCATATGATCCGGTTTTCTGCTCCCCCCCCAGACCCAACCAGTTCGTCTTGGGGCTCGTCTGCACTTTTTAATTTTTTAAAATTTCCCCTCCCCCCAGCGCTGATCAGCTGGCCTTCAGGCTGTCAGTGCTGTTTGTTTGTTTGTTTGTTTTTTCTAGCCCTGACCAGCTGTCCTGGGACTCGTCAGCGCTTTTTAATTTTTTAAAAAATTCCCTCCCCCTCCCCCAGTGCTGATCAGCTGGCATTTGGGCTCTCAGCGCTGTTTTATTTTTATTTTTATTTTATTTTTCTAGCACCACCTGCTGGCCCTGGGGCTGGTCTGTACTTTTTTAATTTAAACAATCCTTGTACGTGAGAACGGAGATCCCACATCTTCAGTCACGTGACCAAAAAGGAAGAAAAGCCGGACTTTCACAATATCCGGATCTTCCCCCAGGTGAGATAGCGGCCTTATAAGTGACACAAACAAGGGGGCCACTGAATCAGTGGCCACGTTTCTTTTCTCTGCCCAAAGAATACGGAAGACAGCCTTGGCCTCTGTTAGCTCTAATGTAATCATGAATTGCATGGTGTTCATGTAATTCATTTTTACTACCTAAACTGTTTTAACTATCTTGAAATTTTGTAATGTTTTTATCCTCTTAACCTTTTAAAACTACACATATGTATTTTCTATTTTATTGGTTGGGTCTGTGGCCGTAAATAAAGTTGGTATTGTATTGTGCAAAAGCACTCAAAAGCCTAACTACATATCCCTCTTTTGTTGGCACGGGGTTTTCATAAACTCATAAATCTATTTCTAGGTTGTTGAGTTTATTGTTTGTTGGCTTGTTCATTGAAGCTCTCTGTCCAGAAATTTTATCCAGCAATGGAGTGGAGTATTTTATTTTTGTGCTTCTTGACTGCAGTATTGTGGAAATTGTGGATGTTTTCCATTCCTGGTTTTATGTACTGTGCACTATATACTTATTTTGGGGGGGAGGGGGTTTCACACTCAAGTTCTTTCATTTATGCCTTCAAAATGGCCCCAGGCATGCTACCAAATATGTGCCCAGAACCTGGTATGTAACAGCAACGGGAGAAATCTACAATATTCCAGTCTACTCTAGCTCTGCAACTGTCTCTGGCTATGTTGACGACTCATCATCTTCTTTCAACTGCAGTGATGATAGGGGCTGAAATCCTGTTGGTTCCACTATGCTCATAAAAAGCGGATTAAATACTTCCTCCTTCTGTGCTGCAGCTCCCAGAGCTTCAGCCCTTTCAGCATGTGGAAGCCATGGGAGCCATGGCACCGAAGGAGGAAGCATTTCATTAACAAAAACTGCCCCCTACTTGATTATATTATCAACCCTTCTTGGGCGTACTTATGCCAAAAAAGATTTAACCTGAGACGAAGTTCTGCTGAACTCAGTTGGAAGGTTTTTTTAAAAAATAATTAAGTATGGAGAAGATCAGACTGTACAGTGCACTATTTGAGTGCCTGCTGCCCTGTATTAGAGACCCTAAGCAACTTTTGCTTTTCTAATGACATGCTTTAGGAGTTCATAAACCGGGGTTGCCATCCAGCCTTCCTGCTGATTGAGCCCTGTGGCGCAGTGATTAAATGCCTGTACTGCAGTTAAAACTATGCTCACGATCTGGGGTTCAATCCCAGGTAGCAGGCTCATGGTTGACTCAGCCTTCCATCTTTCAGAGGCCAGTAAAATGAGTACCCAGCTTGCTGGGGGAGGGGAGGCAATGTGTGGCCTGCATACTATAATTAAAACTGTAAACCGCCCAGAGACTACTAGAAGTGGTATGGGCCGGTATATAAGCAGAACACTTTGCTGTTGCTGTTGCATAAGCTAGGGTCCTAACATGGAACCAATAGGCATTTCTCATGAAACCCTGCACATTCTTTGCCCCTCCTATTTTTAACACATAGTTTTTTTTAAGAACCTCTTTTCTTTTACGAGCATGCTGTAGTGTAAAGTAACCTGAGGACCCTGAGTATTTTGTTTCTAAGGCCTCTGGGCCAGAGGCACTCTGGGAAGATAAAAATATGGGGCAGTAGCCCACTACTTCATTGTGAAGTGTGTTCAGATGTCCAGAAAAAAGACCAGTTAGAGGTTGAAACCTTCCCTGAATGATGGACTACCTATTATGTGTCTTTTATATGAATCAATAGGATCACATAGACTTTGTGTTTATAACTACTTATAACCTATGTGTTTTCATTGACACTATGTTTTCGATGTTAATTTCCATCACTCATAACTTTTACATGAAATGTTACTCTCTTTTTAACTGCACATGTTTTCTTATAGCATTAATGTAATGTTGTCTTTTAATGCTGTAAAAGATGTTCCACAATTCTCTGTTCTCAATTCCTGAACATGTCTTAATTGTACTGGACTGTATATTATCCCTCAGTACTGTAAGCCACCTTGGGTCCTTTTCCAAGCAGAAAGGCTGAAGAGCTAGGAACAAGGGTGAACATCCTGGGGGAGAAGAAGAGATGTAGCAGCGCAAAAGTGGGGGGAATGGTCATGTGTTTTCTGTTGCATATGCAGTTGCTTCTCATGTTCCTGTGCATTCCTAGGTCTTACCTGTGGCCATGTTTCATTTCCATGTAACTGTATATATGCTAGCCTGAACCTACTTGGTCTTGTGTGATTTTCAAAGCTAAGCAGGATCTGCTCGGTTTAGCGTTTGGAAGGGCAACCACAAGGAAATGCCAGCTAGTGGTGCAAAACAATCCTGCCCAAATTTCAGGTGAGCCGCTGCCCAAGTTGGCAATACTGAGATGAATCAATGGCTTGAACCAGCTTCTTTGTCGATCACCAGACTGACATCAGTCTAATGAACCTTTTCTTGAGCTTTATGGGCAAAAACATGTGTTTTCACAATGACTCTTCCTTGTGCTCAGTTTTTCAAATGAGTTACTTGTCTCTGAGCTTCACTGGCTTCTGTGCAAAAGGTCTGGGAGCAGGTAATTGTGGAAACAGAATGTGTCCACAGGGAAGACAAGGTGGGTCTCAAATGGCTGCAGGCCCTTTCCCCTCACCCCAGGCACTCCCCCGCCCGCCCGCCCCCCCCGGATCTTAAGGGCTCTGTGTTTTGAAGGCTCCATCTTTGCCTTGCATTTAGGTTCTTGGACAAGTTGTTTTCCTTTTCGCTTCATCTTTTCTTTTGATGTCTTATCTAGTTCTTTATTTTGTTATTTATAATTTATACTCAATTGTGGTTTTCTTTGTACATCTGTTATATTATAATGCTGTTTGTATCTTTGCTGGTAGATACCGTAGTAATTAGTGCCTTTGTTTGTTGTTCACCATCTAGAGTGACCTTCAGGCCAGATGCTAAAAGGTAAATAAAGATAAAGGTTCCTCCTGCACTCGTGTGCTAGTCGCGTCCTACTCTAGAGGCGGCGCTCAGAGCCAGGGTTGTGCAAGTCCGTAGCCATGTGGCCAGCATGGCTAAATGCATTTCTGCACATAGAACACGGTTTACCTTCCCACTTTTTACAGTGGTACCTAATTATCTATTTGTATTTACATGCTTCCAAACTGCTAGGTTGGCAGGAGCTGGGGTCTGACAGTTTCAGTGCTCTGGCCCGCTGAGCCATCATACTCCCTAGTTCAGGCCAGATGAGTGGTACATTTATGTATTTATTTATTTGCTTGTTTGATTTATATATGAGGCCAGATGGGTGGTAAATAAATAAATAAATAAATCTGTTTGCCTTCTGGGAAGGGATGTTATTATGGTTTGTTTCAGAAGGCCAGATGTATTCACTGGCACCAAACTTCGGGAACCCCTGTCCTAAAATGTCAAGGGAACTTGATTTCTTGGTAATCTTCTTAGCCATGTGTTATAAGAAATCTATGATGACTCACTGCATGGTAGTGGGGGGTGTACTTTTAATAACTCTGCACAGCTAGGATAGAGGAATCCAATATGGTGTAGTGGATGGAGAAGGTTCTGAACCTTGAGTCCCAAGATGCACTTGGACTGCACTTCCCAGAAATCCTTGGCAGCGCACAGTGAAGGCTTCTGGGAGATGTAGTCCAAGAACATCTGGAGGCCTAAGACTGGGGACCACTGGAATAGAGTGATGAACTAGTACTCTGGAGACCGACGTTCAAGTCCCCACTTGTACATGAAGACCATAGAGGACCACTCATGGGGGTATCGAACTGATAAAATGACCCTTTCAATATATCACTTACCTTAAAAGCCTTATTCATTAGGGTCTCTAAAGGTTCGTTCTGACTAAACAACCCAGATGAGCAAATGTAGTTTATCACATAGAGTGAAGGCTGCATCGTTATGCATGCATATCTGGGAATAAATTCCTTCTGAACAGTACTCAGCCTGCAGCTGGAAGGTAATAGGATAATTTCCATCTAGTGACGGGATGCCCTCAGAGTGGTATGCCATAGCAATTAGACCTCCAAATTTAGCCAATGCTTCCCTCTTATTGGGAGGCCAGCCAAGTGACCAAATCTGGTAGGTGGAAACTGGAAAAAGCTCCTCGCTAGGATGAACAGGTGTCTTTTACCACTGATGGAAGGTCTGAAATGCAACCTGAATGTCTCCTCTAGCTTGACTCTCAGAGACAAGAAATGCATGGCCTTTAGCTGCAGGTACTGAATTGGAAGACTGATAGTAAGTGTACGTAATTCCTCGGAAGTGAAAAAATACTGTGGGAGCCCTCTCTGTCCTCCTTTGCATCTGGTCACCACCATAAAGGTAAAGGTAAAGGTTCTCCCCCGCCCATGCGTACTAGTCGTGCCTGACTCTAGGGGCAGTGTTCATCTCTGTATTCAAGACAAAGAGCACAGCCAGTGTTGTGCAATGGCTGCAAGAAAACACCGTTTTACCTTCCCGCTTTTTTACAGCAGTACCTATTTATCTGCTTGCATTTGCATGCTTTTGAACTGCTAGGTTGGCAGGAGCTGGGGTTAACAGCGGGAGCTCACTCTGCTGAGTTGCCGACTTTGTAGCTGACAGTTTTCAGTGCTCTAGCCTGCTGAGCCACCACACCCCTACGGTCACCAGCATACATAGTTTAAAAATCTGAAGGCCCCTGCAGCTGGGAAAAGGGGTCACCTTGCCAATTTTCTGTCTTTTTATTCTCCGAGACCAGCCCCGTCTTCAGCACTCCCGACCAAACACTGTCAGTTTGAGACTATTGCTTGCAAAGAAAAGCTGCACCTGCTCCTTGATTCAATAAGAATATATTTTCGACCCAAATGCCTGGATGGATGCACACAGAATTTTTCAAACAAAGGAACAAAAATAAATTAAACTGTGCATGAGGTGGATTTCTTCTTTTAACAGAGTGGATCCGGGACAGAGCGGTTAACACAGTCTCTGAGCACTGACAAAAGGAAAACTGTTTGCTGCCCGCCTGTCCGTTTTGCTTCCTGCAGCTAAACCTGTATCCTTTTCAGCCTTTTGGAGAACACCGAATACAAACATCCTGATTATGGGGAGAAATGGGACGATAATACTTAGAGACAGAAAGAGAGACAGAGAGAGAGAGACAGACAGAGAGAGCAAACATCAAGGCTTGCCTTTCATTTTATTGAAAAGAGAAGAAAAATTACCAATGAAATAAACAGGGGTGGGGATCATGAACCCGCATGTTTCCACAGGGGAAGACAAGGTGGCTCTCGAATGGATCCATACCCTCTCCTCTCACCCCAGGCACTCCCCAGGATCTTAAAAGGGCAGGCAGCACATGCAGCTTCAATCTGATCAACCCAGAAAGAAAGGTCACCAAAAATTATAAATCACATGTCCAGGAGGTACCGAATAGACACTCCTCACATACTCCCCATCTCTCCAGCAATGGAAGGCGCTCCCTTCCAAAATGACTTTGAGTTACAGGAATAACTCGGTCCTTGAGAGCTAAAGGAGGGAGTGGCTGGTCTTGTGGGTGCACTTCCCCAGGGTCCCGCCCGTCTGGTCTCGGTGGCCAGCAGCTCTGCACCTTGGCATCAACGCTGGGTCCTCTCCTGTCATCTCTGGGTTCCACAACGGATCTGATCTCACCCCAGAGCAATTCCAGGCTAGCGGTTTGCTGTGCAAGGGAGGGAGGGAGAAAAGAGGGTCACTCTAAAACGTTCTTGGAGGGACCAGCACTGGCTTCGGGAGGGGCTCAGCAGGTTCGGCTCCTCTTTGCATTTGATCCTAACCATCGCAGACAGAAAGTACAAGGTGTTGCCCAGCGTGCAAAGAGCCCGTGTGTCATGTATTTTCCCGGGCCAACTCCTCAGGACAGGGACTCTGCTTCTGTGGCTTCAGGAGATGCATGGCAGACTGTGGCTGGGTGGTGGTGCTGTGTGGCTGAGGGTCTGCTGTGTTGCCAGATCCTGCTGGTGAGTGGTGCAAGTGCTTCCTGTACTGCACAAACATGCAGACCTTGAGGGCAATGGCCAGCACGTTCTTCCCCATGAAAATGCCGGAGACACGGATGTCCCTGAAGAACACCATGTTGCTCCCTCTGATGAAGATGGTGGTGATGTTGATGGTCAGCATGCTCATTATTGGGTAGAGCATCATGCGGTGCGGCATGATGCCTATCCCCTGCATGCTGATTTCACACAGCGAGACGCAAGGGAGGACAAGGAGCAAGATGTAGCAGTAGAAAAACATCAGGCCTTCAGCCCAGATGGGCAGCCCTTTCTTCTGGGGCTCCCAGAGGTTGGCCTGGATGTCCAGGACATCCAACATGTCCACAATGACCCAGAAGAGGCGATTGCGAAGGTCCTCCTTCTTTTTGAACGTCCTCACATACTCCATGTGCTCAGTGGCCACCAGCAGCACATAGAGGGCTGGGATGCAAATGGACAGCAGGAGAGTCAACGCTTTGCGGGCCATGAGGTCCAGGCTGTTACGGTCTGCCTTGTAGTTCTGGTAGATGAAGTAGACCTTGATCTCCAACACAAAGACATACAAGAACCAAAGGATCATGGCATACCCTCGCTTGGCAGTTCTAACTTCTGCCCCAACCCAAACTGCCACGTACCGGAGCACCACCAGGAAGCAGATGTCCCCAACAGAGACCATGATGCAAATGCCCAATTTCCTGGAGCCTTGATTCTGTTCCACCAAGTAGGCATCCATCAGCACCATACTGCTCATGATGAGTGTGGTGGATAGGCAGACGTGGGATTTGTTAATGGGTGGGGGAGGAACCATCCTGAAATAAGAAACACAGGTAAGAATTAGTTATATGGGAACAAAACCCATGCAACCCCAGCCCTGCACTACATTCTTCCTTACTGCACGTTCTGTAGCTTCTGGTAGGCATTGCTCATTTCCATACCTCCACTGAACTACTAATGGTTCCCTAACTGCAGAATGCAGAATTCATGCATCCTTCATTTCCAGGGGGATCCGTACAGTAAAAACTAGGTGCAGGTGTTTAATTCAAGCTATTTTCAATGCACTAAATAGGCACTCCATGAAAAAAATTAAGTGTAATACAAGGATCATAGCTAGACCAGCCCTACCAATAAGCAGAATGAGGCAGTTGCCCTAGGAATAAGAAAAGAGCACCAAATTACTAGTGATTTAGTTGATGGTTTTACTACCAGAGATGAGCAGTACCTGTGGAATTTTCTGACTTGTCTACATACACACCCCATAAAAGAGAAAAGCCAGGTTTTGGGAGCTGTGCATCTTGACCTGAAGGTTTGGAGTTGGGGGGGGGGAACACACACAGAAAAGTCTTGTCCTGTTTCATGTAGCAAAATATATTTCTAACTTTGGACACCCTCATTGTAATTTAAGCAATTAGGGGAAATTATCAGAGCCAATATTAAGTATAGGGTTGGATTCTGAGTCCTCTTCTGTGAATGGTAGAATTATCAAAGGAACTCCAGCCCAGCAAAAGTTTTCTATTGAAAAAAAAAGAATCAAGACAAGCAATCTTCATCAATCATCCCTCCCATTGGCATCACCGACACACTTCTCCAGAACACTCATCCAGGACACCTACCCTCTGAAATAAAAAACACAACTAAACTAGGGTTTGTGTTGAAGTACAACCCCCTGTTTGGCTGTCTCCATCTTGAGACATTATTTTGATTCAAGGTGCATACCCAGAAATAACCTGCTGCAGGACAGATCCAGAGAACCTAATGACAGAACACCACTGGTTGACACTTACAGTCCACAAATGAGACCACTCACACGCATCCTAAATGGTCTCCAGCCCATCCTTGACAAGAACACTTCACTCTCAAAAGCCTTTGGTGGAAGACCCATACTTACCTACAGATAATCTCCCAACCTCACACAAATGCTAACACATAAAGGATTACAAAACAGCAACAGCAATGGAATTAAACCTTGCCACAAACCCCAATGCCAACTCTGCCGCCACATCTACTCTGGCAACACAATCACAGGACCCAACAATGTCACATGTAATATAAGGGCAGCTTCACTTGCTCCTCAACCAATGTGATCTATGCCATGTTTTGCCAGCAATGCCCGTTTGCCCTGTACGTAGGACAAACAGGACAATCTCTATGGAATCAAATCAATGGTCACAAATCTGACATCAGGAACCACAACACACACAAAAAAAAACCTGTCTCAAACCATTTCAATCTACCAGGTTAACCCATGGAAGATTTGAAGGTCACCATTTTGGAATAGAACCATTACAAATCTAGAATACAAAGGGAGCTGAGATAAAATTAATATGCATGATGAACACCCATAAAAATAGGCTAAATTTAAGTCAAGGTTTCTTGAGTCAGTATCAAATGTAATAAAGTACTTATGCACTGGCACTGTTATTTTCTTCACTACCCATCTTCCACCACAAAACTCTAAGGTAAAAACTGCCTATGACACCTCTACATAATTCTCAATTGCAAAAAAGAGATTACAGGCAATACCTTTATAGGCCAATATTAAAAATAAAAAAGGAACATTGCAAGCTTTCGAGTGTAAATCACCCCTCTTCAAAGCAGGTCCCAGAAGTTCAGACATGGTAAAAGATGTGGTTTACCAGGAGGTTACTTTTCAAGTTCTACATAATTTACATAATTCTCTAACCCTAATGACCCCTGCCTTCACCTTTGGCCCCCTCTTGCTCATCCACTCCCAGATCTGGTTTCTGTCACTACAAAAAACAAAACGAAAAAAACTCATTTTCTTTCTTAACGACCTCTGTCTTCACCTTTTCCCCACCTCTTTCCCCTCCTTGGCCTTTGTTTTCAGTCTCTTGAGGAACCTTCACAACAAAGACCTAAACAACACAGCCAAATCATTGCTTACAAATTCCTGTCTGTTGAGGAATTTTCACAACAAGGGCCTTAACAATACAGCCTAATCACTGCATCAAATGCAGTGACTCATCCCAGAGTCAATGAACATTTGGTATGTAACTTATATTCCATTGAATATTAATTGTACAACAGCCAATAAGCATTTGGTATGTAACTTATATTCCATTGTATATTAATTGAACACCTCATTCTGCTACTACAGTATATGTCTTGCAGGCAAAAATCAAAGAAAAGCAAAACAAAAGACGCAAAACAAAAGACGCAAAACTAACTTTCAAATTTTAATGTAATGTTTTGTGTACACGTCCACTTCTTCAGACATATGTATATCTCATCACATATTATATTACACACCTCATTCTGCTGCTATATGTCTGAAGAAGTGGACATGTCCACAACATGTTATATTAAAATACAATAATTAGCCTTTAAGGTGCTGCATGTTTTGTGCCTTTTGTTTTGTTTTGTTTTTCTTTGATTTTTGCCTGCAATTCTTGAAAATACTAACCCGGCTACCCTCTCTGAAACTTGTACTATATGTCTGAAGAAGTGGACGTGTCCATGAAAACTAACATTAAAATATAATAATTAGACTTTAAGGTGCTGCATGTCTTTGTCTTTTGTTTCATTTTGATTTTTGCCTGATATTTTGATTCAGATTCTGACACTGGTATGATCTCTAAGCTCTGCAGTGCCCAGCCTGAAGAAGGGTTCTGTTGGAAATCAAAAGCGTTCTTTCTTTTCAGATTTCCAATTCGGGTTTCCGGTGATAGTCAGACCCACTTAAGCCCTACAGAATTTTCAAAACTAGTCCACACACACGTGCACGCGCACACACACACACACACACACACACACACACACAACCAGAGAGAGAGAGAGAGAGAGAGATTCACACAGACATTCAACTGACATTCACACAGTCCAAAAAGTGGACGACAACAACACACAAGGAAGAAAAATCAGTTATGCACAGAGCTATGCATGTGCTAATGGTACTTCAAAGTTCACATTTATCATCATGCTTGCCAATTCATCAGCACGAAACATGTGAATGAGAAACAGAATCTGTCATCATGCTCAGAATTAAAATAAAACATACAAATCCACACATATCAAGGGCAATATTGTCACACCCCAGAATATGGGGGATTGGAGAACCAGCTCCCTTCTAAACAAAAATAACATAAAACACTGAGGCAGCAGGCCGTTCCAACATAGGAAATAGGAAAGAAGTTAAACATGTATGTTAAGCTCTCATTTCAGAATCCCAGATGTTTCATACCGCACAGCTTCTCTTTCAGAAAGCCATGGAAGAGTCTGAAAATTAACAAAGGGGCTCTTTTGCAGCCCCCCCCCAATTTAGTTAATCTGAAAGTACAGTACAATATTTACACTCCATGATAGTCCCCAAAGGGCTGAGAATATATTTGGGATTCCTAAATTGATGTGTTTCAGGAGCTTTAGCCCGCAGGTAACTTTTCCAAGCACTGGAGGTAAGTGGTTAGTTGAATAGGTCCTAGAATCAGAATCATAGGATCATCGTAGGGTTGGAAAGGACCTCAGAGGTCTTCTAGTCCAACCCCCTGCCCAAGGCAGGAGACCTCATACCCTCCTGGATAGATGTCTATCCAATCTTTTCTTGAAAACCTCCAGCAATGGGGTGCCCACAACATAAGGAGGCAAGCTGTTCCACTGTTTAACGGCTCTCACTGTCAAGTGTCACCATTAACCTGCAATGCAAATGGTCCCTTTTCGTAGATCTTGCATCTTTGGATAGACATGCATGTAAATTGGAAAGGAAGTGCATCTCTCATCTGCAATTGCTTGCTATGAGAAATGCAGCATGGTTCTTATCTATCATTTTTCAGACTGTCCTGAGAATCCAGGGACTGCTTGGAAACTCATTAGAAAGTTTCCAGTGATGAGATGGCAGGTAATTTTTTAAAAAGATAAATAGAATAAACAAGAGCAATTTGCCTCTCTATATGTTTAAATACTTGTATGCTGTCCTGCCTTGTATCTGAGATCCCTAAAACAGCTAACCATGTGTTTTTAAGACATCTTAATTAAAGGATTAAAACATGTTGACAAATAGAAACTGCTGATAAAGAGAGGTGGTGGAATGCAGAAAGCTAGAGAGGCAGCAGGAAAAAAACAAAACAAATATGAGATTGAGGCACTCCATATGGGAAGTTGTGGCTTTGAGTCTGCAAGCCCTGAAAAGGACTAGGAAATTATAAATTATTCCGTAGGTTACAAGGTCATAGGGTCAACTACAGTCAAATGCAATTTAATGGCATACAACCACCACCACCACCACCACAACAACAACAACAACAACATGGACATAAAACTTGGAACCCAATTTAATCCTAAATCCTGTTGGAAACATTTCCACTATGCACTGAAATGTGATTATGAAGGAGACCAGTTGAACCTTTCAGAGACTGAGCCTCTATAGCAGGGGTCCTCAACCTAAGGCCCCGGGGCTGGAGGCGGCCCCCCAAGGTCCTGAATCCGGCCCCTGGGACCAATTGCGCCCCCCCCAACCTACCCCCTGTTTTGTGAGCAAGCCAACCTCTGCAGCTGCTTTTGGACTGTGATCTGGCCCCCAGTGGTGTCTGGGTGGTGGTGGACCGGCCCGCTGTTTGAAAACTTTGAGGACCCCTGCTCTATAGCAAGGTTGGGGAACCTATGGCTCTCCAGAAGTTTTAGTCTCCAGTCCCTTATCCTTGGCTATCCTGGCTGGGATTCCTGGAAATGAAGTCCCAAACATCTGGAAGTCCAAAGACTACTACATCTGTCTTCCATAGACTGGATGGAAGACAACGGAGTCTTCTATCATGGCTGGATTTGTCACACTTTTGGCTTTGAAAACTAGTTTGCTTTTATGTGTCCTGCTTCTGTTCTTTCTTTTATTATTATTTTGATCTTACTGCACATTGCTTTGGTCCTGGTAAACAGGCAAATGATTTACGAACACTTTAATAATGAATTTTTATTAGGCAGTAACTAGCAAAACAGACTAGAAGCCAGTGCCATATATATTTCTTTCTTTATTGACCATATTCCTGTTGCATAACACCACCTGCATGACTCAAAGTTCTGCAAGTGGACGTGAAATTTATGCGAAGGCACAGGTCCTATCCTGCAAAGAGTCCTCTGTGTCCCATTTGTTGCACAATCGACTGCACAACCAGACATGTAACGAAGACTGCCAGGGATTGGCTCTCCACAGACTTCTGCAAGTGTGATTTATTGTACTCAGTGCAATGGGATTCCAGCCACCGCATTGATTTTGCTGTGTTCAGATCCTACCTTTAGTCCACAATAAGCTCAAAGCAACATACATGCCTCTCCTACCTGCTTAATCCTTACAGCAGCACTGAGAAGAAAGTCAGGCTAAGAGAGTGTGACGGGCTCAGAGTCACTCATGGAGATGCAAAACAAGAATTGCCTTTCCCCCAAACGAGTTCCCTTTAGAACAGCAGTATATTTCCGTCCCCCCAGCCCTTAATACTGCCCAGTGCCCAGTGTTAATATATAACTCTGTGTGTGTGTGTGTGTGTGTGTGTGTGTGTGTGTGTGTGTGTGTGTGTGTGTGTGTGTGTGTGTGTGTGTGTGTGTGTGTGTGTGTGTGTGTCAGTGTGTGTCGGGGTGTGTGTGTGTTGCCCTCTCTAAGAAGGAACACACAAGACAAACTGTGGGCCAAACACCTCTGGCCATTATCTCCATCTGGATATCCTCAAGAAATCTGGGCACAAAAACACCTCCGAACGGTGCTTCCATTCTATATGCAGGTGCGCTTGTGTTGTTAATGGCTATGCAACACAATTTCAGAAAGGCTTAACCTTATCCCCGGAGCAGCCGTTTGGATGAGTGCTATTTGGATTAAGTCTCAATTTTGTTGAGCATCCAATGCAGTATCGATCTCAGAGCCTTATTTAGAACGTCTGTGACCTCCCTGGGATCAGATGAAAAAGGAATACAGACTTAGGTGCCATCAGTGTATTGATGGAAAATGCACTTCAGACCTCGGGGGAACATTCCCCATTTATTTCACCTAAGTGTTAAATAGCACAGGTTGCAAAGAGGAAATTTGTGAAACACTAAGAACTGATGGAGGTCACCTAGCATCACTTTATTCACTTTGTCCTACAGAAAGGTTTGGAGCTGTTGTAAAATGTGCCCTCGGCCTCATCCTGCCCAAGTAATCCAGAAACATGCCAGGGATATGTGTATTGTAGATATTGTGCAGTACTGTAGAGATTGTGCAGGATCTCGCACACCTTGGAAATGATCTCTTTCAGCTTCTGCCCTCTAGGAGGAGATACAGGGTCATTAAGACCAGGACTAGCCGCTTGAGGAATAGTTTCTATCCAAGAGTGGTTTTGGCTTTGAATGCAGCGACATGTAGTTTCTGAGGGAGTTTCTGTAATTAGTTTTTAGAGTTTTTAAGTGGGTTAGTGGGTTAAATATTTGTATGTGGGGTGGGGGATAGATAGTTATGTATGGTTGTACTGTTAGGTCCTGTAAACGCTGAGGTATTCTTTCAGTCTTGCTGTTCTGCACAGGACAATGACAATAAAGATTTATCTATCTATCTATCTATCTATTGAAGGTTGCAGAGAAATTAGGCAGAACTCACCCCTGAAAACACAATACCAAAAGGTAGAAAGGCCCCAGCTAAAGCCTAAATGGTGCCTCTGCCTGCCTCGCTGTTTTATCCAAGCCCTTTGCAACTTTGAATATCCAGCCTAGAATGAGGATTCAGCTTCTGAAACTGTAGGACAAATGTGATTTTCTGCAGACAGGTTGTCCTTATTTACAGCACAGCAAGCTCTAGACCCTGAAACCACATCCAAAGTAATGGGAGCGTGGACTGCACCTAGCAGCGGTCCGATAATGCAAGTGTGATTGTGGCCATGACGTAAAACCAGGTTTTCAGAAGTGTGGGAACAGCAGTTTCTTTCAGCCACTCTGCAGTCATCCCAAATCTCTGAAATTTGCAGAGGATGTAGATGGCTCTGTTTGACTAAAACCAATCCAACAGAGTGGAAAGAAAATGAAATATGGAAACCCTGGGCCCTTCTGGTATACATGGTAAACACTCCCTGCTAGAAAAGGAAGAGCCTTCAGATCAAGGCTTTGAACTCAACGTGAAGGATAGGAAGTCTCACCTCTACTGAAGGGGTAGTTATGGGTATGTTTGTGTGGGCCGTGTTGTTTAAATTCTTCACCCAAATGTTTCTTAACTCCCACCCCACTGGAAAAAAATCTTGATTATTATGATGTTGAGCAACTAACCGGTAGGAACACACAGCCTGTAAATCTCGCCTGTACAGTAGGACCCTGGTATCCTCTTGGGATTGGTTCCAGGCCTTCCCGTGGATAACGAAAGCTGTGGATCAGAGAGAATGCCAAATCCCTCCACAAAACTGCTGTTGTATGGCAGTATTTATTTATTTTTATTTATTTTAGAGTATTCTTACCCCAGCTTTCTCCTTGGAAGAGGACCCAAGATGGCTTATAGTAATGAGGGACAATATACAGTCCTGTACAATTAAGACATGTTCTACTATTGAGAACAAGGAATTGAGGGACATCTTTTACAGCATTAATAGACAACATTACATTAAAGCTAACACAAGCAGTTAAAAGGAGAGTAACGTTCCATGTAAAGTTATGAGTGATGGAAACTAACATTGAAAACATAGTGTCAATATAATCACATAAACACAAAGTATAACACTTTATAAACAGGTCTGGAACCCTGCACCCAGCTTTTTTGCCTTTTCACAGACCTGTGGAATGGAATAATTGGTTTCCCATTCATTTCAATGGGGAACGATGTTTTGGATAACAAATTTTTCAGATAACAAACTGCCTCTGGGAACGAATTAAATTCATTATCAGAGGCATTACTGTAAAAGTATCTGGCCCTGCCAGAGATAGTGCCTCTGGCGCATGCATTTATCGCTGCACTTTGTGCTGCATTTGACGCTGCAGGCATTGCTTGAATACCAAGGTAATAAAAAAAATTAGAGAGAGAGAATACACAAGACAATAAGGGCAAACCTATTCTTACTGTTTTGGATAAGGGAAGACATGGCCATCATAAGGTTCCTCAACACTACATAAGAAGGGAGGAGTACAGGGTATTGGTAACTCCCAAAATATCTACAAATTTAATTTGCTCTAAAAAACTTGGTAACAGGACCCCTGAAATGAAAATTTTGCTGATAAATGCTAGATCTGTGAATTTGAAGTCAAGAGCCATTCAAGACCTGATCCTGCAAGAACATGCTGATCTCACTTGCATCACAGAGACTTGTCTGGATCAGGCTGGAGGAGTCAACCTCACTCAACTCTGTCCTCCAGGTTTCTCTGTAGAACAGGGGTGTCCGAACTTCGGTCCGCCAGATATTTCGGACCATTCCAAGCCTCTCTTGCTAATGCCAGGGGACTGTGGGAGTTGTGGTCCAACACATCTGGAGGGCCGAAGTTTGGGCACCACTGCTGTAGAACAATAGGCAAGACCAGGGGGATGGGGTGGTGGAGTGGCAATTGTTTATTGTCGCTCCATCCCTCTTGCTAGATGCCGTGTTTCCCAATGCCCTGGTTTTGAATGTATGTTCTTAAAATTAGGAGCCAGAGACAAAATAGGAATTCTCTTGGTATATCACCCTCCCTGTGGCACAACAACTTCTCTACCTCAGCTTACTGAACTGGTAACAGGGGTGATGTTGGAGTCCCCTCGGCTCATCGTGCTGGTGGACATTAACATCCACGCTGAAGCATCTCTGTCAGGGGTGTCTGAAGACTCCATGACCTCCATGTCAACAATGGGTCTGGCCCAAATGGTGTCTGCCCCAACCCAACCTGCAGGCCACACCTTAGATCTGGTCTTCTGCCCTGTGATGGACAGTGGGGACATCAGGGTAAAGGAATGTTCTGTAGTCCCATTGTCCTGGATGGACCACTATATGGTGCGCTTTAGGCTTGCTGTAACTCAGAGCCTGGGCAGGAGGGGAAGTCAAACAAAAAACTATACATCCCAGAAAATTGATGAATCCATATGGTTTTTTAAACCACCCTTGGGGAGTTTCCTACTTCTTTGATGGGTGATTCTATTGAATCCTTGGCTGATCTCTGGAATGGGGAAATGAGCAAGGCCACTGACCAGATTGCTCCTGAATGTCTCCTTCCTCAAAATAGACCCAAATGGGCTACTTGGTATAATGGGGAATTGGCAAAATTGAAATGGATGGCCTGTAGAGGTGAAAGGCACTGGAGGAAAACCCAGATTGAAACAGACAAAGAAACAGTGAAAGGCATTTGGAAGGCTTACTCCAAGGCAGTGGAGGCAGCAAAGCATTTTTCTCTACTACCATTGATTTGGCACAAAATCGTCCAGTGGAGCTTTTCAGAATAGCCAAAGGTCTGCTACACGCTTACCCCCTCACAGTTGATGTTTGGGACAGTAGCTTGCATTATAGCTGCTGTTTTATTACAATGGCTTGTTTTAAAGCTGCTGCTTGTGACTATAGCTTGCTTTGCGGCTGCTGAATTATTTATTTAATATTTTCTTCTGCCAAATGTGGATAACTGAATCAGTAGTTAATGAATCAGTGTATACAGGGGCCCTACTGTGTTTAACCTGTTTCCATTAGTTCAGAGTATTAGGGTGTTTTTTTCTCTTGAGCCATGCTACATATCATTAAGATAATTTATTCTGCCATTGTGTGTTCATGCCTGTGTTAGCCACCAAGATGGCTGTGCATGGAAAAATCCTAAATATTATATACTAGGCAGAATGGGAGTTTTGGATGTGTAGACTCTGTATTTTGGAAGGTGAAAACACAGGTTAAAATTTCGAAGATAAGGGAGGTTTTTAAACCAGGATGCATAGACCCCCTTTTAACCCAAATAACATCATCATATCTGAAGAAGATGCTCAATAGGAGACAGATTTGGTTGACAGGCAGCCATTTTCTCAGCATAACGATGGCTACATGTACATTCAATTATTATATTGATATTCTTTCTAAGTATGCTTGGACTTCAGCTCTCCAAGACAAGATAGGCTACAAAGTGTCCCTAGTTTCTGATAGTAATTCCAATATAGAAGAAAACCTGGCAAATTAAAAACAGATAAGGTCATTGAATTTTTTTAAGCCTGTAAACAATTGGTTAAAGAAACCACGGGATTCATTACTTTAAAAACAGATAAGGTCATTGCTTTTTTTAAGCCTGTAAACAATTGGTTAAAGAAACCACGGGATTCATTACTTTCTCACTTGTAACAAAGTGAAGGCAGGGATTAGGGAAGAAATTAGCAGAACTTTAGGAAACAAAAATGTGAAGGTATTTCACAGGTATCTGGGTGAACCCTCACAGTACCACAATATTAACAGAATTAGTAAGTCTAGGACTGTGTTTCTTAAACATTTACAAAGCCTTGGCAGTCTGGAAAGCCATTTATGAGGATTTTGTTGACACAAGAGAGGCGAGTCCATCATCCAGAAAAAGAGAAAACTGCGAGGACTTCTAAAACAAGGGGAGTGATTTCAAAGGGTTATGAACAGAATTTTACCACAGAGGAAGAAAAGCCCTGGATGAAAGCACAGACAAGCACTGAGCCAGTAATATTCTTTTCATTGTGACAAGTACAGTATTTGAGAGGTTCCCCTCTTTTTGCATTTGACCTGACTCCAGACCAAGAACGTGGGGAATATTATTCCTTGATTTAACAGGGAATCTGAGAACACAACTGCATTTTGCTAGACCACTGGCCAACCACTGTGAACATGATTATGTACAATGTTTTTGAAAATGTGACAGAGACAAATTAAAGGAGGAATCTCCTGTTTGGCTATATATATAACACGGACAGCTTACAAATAATCTGCATCCTCCCTTCAAAGGCTTACACCCAAAGGATGTTCTGCAGTGTCTATCATTCGACCTGACCTTCTACCTGAAGAGTTTACTACAAAAACCTGTGACTTGAGTCATCAACGGCTACCTAGACAATCAATCAGAACCCTGATTAGCAATATGCTTGACAGAAGAAAACATTGGAGAGTTTTCCAGTTCGTCTGGATGCTCTCCAGAACATCCATGGTTGTGTAAAAACCACATTGTCATTTTAAAAGAAGAAATAGGGACCAGATTGTGTACCAACATAGGCTGTTACAATCCCCAACATTGGTGCTTTGGGCCCATTGCTGCTTGCTTTTTTTTTTTTTACTGCAGCACTGCTGTAGGGGCCTGACATTTTAAAATATTCAAGTCTTATAATGCTGAAAGGGCCTGGAATTGAAAAATATTGAAGACTTTCTTATGGTTTAAAAAGGGATGATGAAACAGCTGTACAATTACTAGACAAGACCTGTCCCAAACATGTTACAACCTGGACAGGGGTGTATATCTTGTAATGATTTCCCTTGCCCTGTTTCTCATTAAACAGCTGTCTAGGAGCCTTTTAAAATACATTTTCTGCTGCGTGTTATTATACCCCACATCATATCCATCACCACCATTGCTCCTTAAAAACCTTAGCAAAGGCAGTAAGTTTTTAAATGTCATTATTATTTTTTATTTTGTCTGGAGACCAAGTACAGTGGAACCTTCTCTAAAGGAATTAATTCATTCCAAATGAAATTCTGGTAAGCAAATTTTCCTTTGTACATATTTCCCATAGGAATGCATTGAAAACGGATTAATCCCTAATCACAGCCATTTTTCTGTTGTATGGATTCACCCCGGATGTGATTCTGTTAAGCAATTTCCCCCTATCTCCAGGAATTTTCCCCCTTTAAGCGGATTTTCTGTTAAACCAACTGCTTGTTATACGAGGGTCCACTGTATTATAAATCAAGGAATACTCAACTGTAGCTGTTTTGGGGGTGGGATGGGATGGGATGAGGGTGTGGACCAGCATCCGTGTAGCATCATTTGGGTTCTTAGAGGCAGTCCAAAATTTCATAGCTGTCAGGATTCCCCATGACAGAACTTGGAACATTTCATTTTGCCATGGCCCTTATGAAAACATCCACCTAGCAGCCCCTGGGGACATGCTTGGTTGGAAGGGCATGTGCTTGAGTTACCCACTTGACTACACCAGCAACACACTAGCTCCTTATGCACCAGGACCCCTTCCTCATCTCACAAAGAACCCTTTTGTGTGGCTTCATTTTACTTAAAACAGCAGCTTGGCTTCATTCGTAGACCCAGTGGACACATTTCTCTGAACTTCCTGGAAAACAGTGCCAGGGGGTTGTTGATGAATCTCTCCCTCACCGTTCAGACCACAAATCTTCCTTGACATATAAACAACATGATGCTACTACTCACAGGCCTCCCAGATTAGATTAGCTAACAGATCAGCAGGTTAGATGGATTCACTGCAGTTAAAGAATTATATTTCTACCCATGAAAGTTCCTCCTAGAGGTCCAGAGCTGAAAGGGACCCAGTAGATAATTGAGTCCAGCCCCTAAAAATGGAGCACAGCGGGACTTGAACTCCCAACCTCTGGCACCATGACTAGTTCCCAAAAGCTATCCCGCAGCTATCCAGAGATGCAGGCCTCGGCCATCTGGCTTGTGAAGCAACTTTGTGTTGACTTTCCAAACACAATTAGAAAAAAACAAAGCACAGATAAATGCAAGATACAAAAGTGGGGAAAAGCAGATGCTCTGAGAAACATATATTTCAACCCAAGGGACCAGCTGACTTAAATACAGGAGAAGTCTGTGTTCTAATTTAGTCTGTATTCTAAACTCTACTGTCTAATTTTTAATGCTCATTCTCCGATCACTTTGAATCTAATCCATATCCTGAAACTGTGCACTGGATGTGTTTTAAATCTCAGTTCCAAGTTTATACAGGGCCAGAAAAAAACAACAACCAGAATCTAGATGAACTCTCCATGTGATCACTTTACTTATCAGAGCTGAGAAGAATTGGAGATTGGGGCATCTAATCATAGTTTTACTAAAATCTCAAGAGTCTGAGAAATGTGAAATGTTAAGATGATGGAATATTAATAAACTTATTACTAATAAATGCAAAAAAAGAGTCATCAACCAGAGCCTGAAGCATAAGACCTAAATTCAGAATTCCTGAGCACATGGTTTTATTTATATACTGCTCACAGTTCTTTGACACAAATGTATATTCCCCATGTTTACACTTCATTTCAGCAGCATGATCTAGAGGGGCAGGAGCACCTTTGTGGTGGCTGCTGTAAAACATTGAGGAGTCACTAATCCGTACCAATCTCCTAAAGCAGTGGTTCCCAACTTTTGAGTCCCCAGATGTGTTTGGACTACAACTCCCAGAAATCCTGGTCAGAACATCTAGTGGTGAAAGCTTCTGGGAGTTTTGGTCCAAGAATATCTGGGAACCCAAGGTTGGGAACCATTGCTCTAAAAATATATTATGCATAGATTCAAATATACTGTACCTTCCTGACACATTTTAGATCATGCTTCAGAAGAGGGCAAGGCTTGGAAGAATGAATGCTGTTTTGTGCAGCAACTGCCTGAGTGATACATTCAAATGTTTGAATCAGAGATAAGGAATTGGTGGCCCCATTCCCAAACTGGTAGATTCCGGTGTCCAAGCCAGTTTGGCCAAAGGTTAGGGATGGTGGAAGATATATAGTTCAACAACATTTGGAAGGCTGCAAGTTTGCCGCTTTGGTTCCAGACTATTCTATAAGAGTGGTATTGTTTGGTTGAAATTAGGAGGCTGATGAGCAAACCTAAATGGTTCTCCTGGGGAGATAAAAACAGAAAAGCAGTGCTACAGACGGAAACTAGCTAGCATTAACAGTTAGTTACCAGGATACCACAGCTTGCTCCACACATCGAATAGCTAAAGTCATGGGAAAGTGGGACCCTGTCTTACTGAATTTGAATAGCTTTTCAAGCACCGATGTAACGAAGATCAGCTTGTCAGGCCACATTCTCACAAGCGTCACAGGCAGAATCGTTCTGTTTCCTGCACCTCTGGCCCTCACACGTTTATCAGCTGCCTGTGGTTATCAGGGGAGCTGGAATAGTGAGGGATGTTAAGGCTGATGTTGATCTTTAAAAGGTCATGGCTGAGTGTTTCATCTGTTGTGAGAGGCCCTTGTGCTGGAGAATGAGGTTAACGGCTGAGGTGGTATCATAATGGGGTTCACTGGAATGAAATGTCGAGTGAAATGACAAGGGGAAGAGGAAAAGAGATTAGAGTCTTATCATCCTTTTTTTTAAAAAAAAGATGCACAATTAGGCTGATTAAAAATGTAGATTTGTGACCAAGAATGCTAATTGGCCCAGAACACAGGCAGCCATTTTACCTCCTGCCATGACAACGTGCGTAACACATTTCTGACAGAACATTGTGGTCCTACCACAACGAGCTGAAAGCCGGAACCAACCCTGCCCTTAGCCAGAGTAAGGTGACCACTGCAGGTGTCAGATACTGTGAGACAGTGATAGCAGTTCCTAGCCCTCACACAGCTGCCTCAGGTGTTGTGAAGGACACCATTCCGTTATTAGCACTAGTTCAATTAACTTGTTGTATACAGTACTGTATATAGAAGGGGATGCCACCTTGGCTTTAGCTTCACGTAGATGGCTGTAATTGTAGCTCATCCCTTGGCTCCTGTGTGGAACATACTAGGTTTGGTCCTTGACATCTCCAGATAAAGCTAGGAAAGATCTTTCTCTGAAATGCTGGAACAGTTGCTACCAGAGTCCAGATACAGGCCTCCATGGACTGATAGTTGAAACATCTCTTCCCATATTCCCATGATTCAAGCCTTCTTAGAAGCCATCCCAGAACTTGAGTCATGGCAACTTCTTAAATGTGTGTGATATCTGCTTTTGAGGCAAGCTCTTTTCCAGCATTTTTGCTCACTTGATATACTGGGAGTGAGGAGGAACACCCACTGGGTCTTCCTCTTTCCTTTATGTTCTCACGGTTGTCTATATGCTTGGAAAGCAGAGCTTACTCTGCCCATGGAAATTTTCCTTGAGGTCTTATAACCCTGTAAAATCAAGTTTTCTAAAATCGCAAGAAAAGCCTCCACAGATGCAATGAACTCTTGGCCATCAATCGGTTGCAACTTGGTACCACATGATACACATGCCCTCTGTCAACAGTTGCCTTCCATGAGTAGGACATGGTGGGAAGTATAAAGGGTGGTGGGAGGGCATCTGGGGTTCAGGAGAAGTTACTAGAGTTCCAAGAATCCCACCAGCAATCTATGTTGGGTGGGAGGTTCTTACAACTTCAAGAAGTCAACTTGGTAAGCTTTGGTGGGAACAGGATGGCAGTCCTCACTTCCTTCATCCTCTGTTATGCAGGTTAAAGAGAAGAAGAATACTGTACTTTAGGGCAACACCTCTTTTAAGGCTAGGCTGGAGAATCTTTGGCCTTCCTGATGTTGAGGAACCCTTCCCACGTCAACAGCTTTTATGTGTGGGGATAGACAGGTAGAGACTTAACCCACAGCGATTGTGTCTTGTTTCTCACATGTTCTGCTTTGCCGTCAGTGTATTTCAGGTAAAGTTCCTCAGCACCGTTATTATGAACTGGCCTTAGCACTTGTGGGATTTTCAAAAGGGGTGTGTGTAAACTTTAAAAAACCCACATTTTAAACTACTGTTTTAGATACCACAGCCAGAATTCAACACCTTCCAAGAATAAACTCCTATTTTTAATTTATGCTAATATCTGTGTCATGTTTGTATTTATTTTTTACACCAAAGGAGGAATGGTTTTTTTCCTTCAAAGGAGGTTTGGTAATGGTGATGGACAGGTATGGAGATACAAAGATTTCTCAAAAATCGACAACAGGAAGCAAGGCCAGAAGTTTCTGAAACCACTGAAACACAAAGACTGACTACTGTAAGATCCAGGAAGCTGGACTAGATGGGCCCTTGGCCTGATCCAGCATGGCTCTTCTTATGTTCTTATGTACTGTAATTAGTGCAACAAATATCACATTTATCAAAGCTTAAATGTTACATAAGTCTACAAGCGTAAGTAACTGTTGTCTCTCCAAACATTTTCACATGTACCTCTCATCAACTAACAATAATAATCAACTCTACCCCATCTGGCCAATGGCAAAGAACTGTGATAGTTATGTTAATTCAAATTATCTAAGTGCTAAAAAAATCCCAAAGAAGATTAGTTAATTAAAAATTCTACCTACTTTAACCTTGAGGCTAGAAACAAATTAGAAGAATGATCCCCTTAACAAGCAATTTTAACAAATCCCATTTATTTTAATGGGAAAGATTTGAAAGTGGCTTGATTTGGCTGGATCATACTCAAGTCTTGGAAGACACCTACACAAATGATGTCACCGTTATCTCTTCTGCATGTTTGTAGGCACCATCTACCTACTGGACATTTGTACTATCCTAGTATTATAATATTTTTATGTAGTTGTACAGGTAATTTTTAAATCATCTTTCTATTTCTTTTAAAAGCAAACTACAAAAGTAACTGTAAAATACTGTTTTATGTTGAGTTTTGCAATCAACATCTCACTAGTACTCATCCAAGTAGCTTCATCAGTCTGAAAAAAAGTTGGTGGAATGCTTCCTATTTGTAGTTCACCTTGGTTTCATCCCACCCTTGTCTGAATAGGATCATTAGCTGGTCAATGGCCTGAACAGGTTCCTTAGGTGGACAATGGCCTGAATAGCCTCATTAGATGGACAATGGTCTGGGGTCAGTGAAAGTTACTCCTACGAAACCCTTCCCAACACCTATCCATTCTGGTAGAGGTGTGAAGTGACTCTGATTTGTCTGTGAATTGATGAAAAGCCAGCATGATAAGCAGGAAACAGATTGTGCCTGAGTCCCCCAACCCTGTTAAGAGATGAATTTTCAATACTACTAATTAAGCAAATATACTTGCACAGAAAGGCATGTTAATGCATTGTATTAAGCTCATGAACTTTTGGGTTGGTGCCTTTGTTTCTGTGTTCTTTGTTGTTGTTTTTAACTTATATTTCAACTGGAAGCACAGACAGGGCCAGCGCGTCCATTAAGGCGAACTAGGCAGTTGCCTAGGGCGCCAAAATGGAGAGAGGGCGCTGGCCATCTGTCCCCCCCACCGCCGCCTCGCTGTCTGTGCCACCACCATCTGTCTCACCCATTGCCCCCCATCTGCCCACCCCCGCACCCCCCCTGCTGCCCACCCCCAACCCCGCCCCCCTGCCCCACCCCCACCCACTGCCCCCACCTCCCACACCTCACCTAGGGCGCAAAAAAACCTAGCGCCGGCCCTGAGCACAGATATGCAAACAAGTAAAGACAGCTAGCTAGCCCAAACAGGAGCCAACCAACCAACCAATCTTCTGAACAGGACAAAAATCCCTGTCCTACAGCTATAAGCACCCAACAAACTCACACTCTACGCCAGAGCACAGACAGAATCCTAGCTCCCTGTACACGTGCTCTTTGAAGATGCCATCCATAGAGAATGGAGAAACATTAGGAAGAAAAACCACCAGAATATGGCCAAACAAATCGGGAAACCCACCACAACCAGCAGATCCCAACCGTGAAAGCCTTTGGAGTACATTCAATCAATCCCTTATTTAATTGGGAGCAGATGGGTTTCTAGTACTCTGCTAAACAATGGCTAAAATCCTTTTGATTAGTATGCCATTAGAGTAGGCCCATTTATTTGAATAGGAGACAGATTGTGCCTGAGTCCCCCACCCCTGTTAAGAGATGAATTTTCAATACACACATGAATAGCTTCCCTAACCCCTCTCTTGAACCACCTATCTTCTCTGTCTAATAGGTGTACATCCTCCTCTTCGTCCTTTGTCCTTCCAATGGAGGGACACTGCTGATTCTGGTCCTGAGTTGTTGCCCCTCCTGCGGTGGGCCAGGCTCGTGTTTAGTGGCTGTTAGTTTCTCCAGTGCAGAGCCCTACTCTGTTCTCACTGTATTGGACCACATATACTACATTGCTCCTCTTGTGTTTTGGTGTCGGGTCTGTTGAGTGGACGATTCTGTGTCTTTAGAGTGCTTGTGGGTTTGAAGTGAACAGGTATGTGGTGTTGACCAAAAACCCTATAACGTCTTTCAGACACACCAACCATGTAAGGCATGACTGGGTTCTTGTATCACCTCTGGGTTTCAGACTAATGAAGCTACGCGGATGACTAACACAACCTTTCAATCCCACAAGAAAAGAAGTCCAGTTGCCATGACTCAACTCCTAGATAATTTCACCTGGAGGACTGAGAATCTCCACAGACATTGTAAAATGCTCCTAATTAAGTAAATATACTTGCACAGAAAGGCATGTTAATGCATTGCATTAAGCTTGTGAACATTTGGGTTGGTGGCTTTGTTTCTGTGTTCTTTGTTTTTATAAACTTATATTTCAACAGGAAGCACAGATATGTGAACAAGTATATATTTTTGCAGTGATTTTTTTTTATTTCTTGGGTTATTTGTTGTATTTCTACCCCTGCTTTCCTCAGATGAGATCAAGGAAGTATATATATGGAACTCCTTGAACAAATTATCTTCCTAAGCCACATAACAGGCTCGCCAAAGACAGAGTGTTTTGTTACTGTCTTCATTTTGCAGGTGAGAGCATGTGATCTGTGACTGAAGGACAATAGCTTCTTTAAAGCCACCCTGAGACCTCACGGAAGATGTAAGATTTCAACTGATTTTCATGAGGTGGCTTTCTATGTGGTGTTGTTCAGAAATAAGCCTCTGGGACTAAAATGGGATTTACCTCTGAGTACAGTGCAAAGGACCAAACTGCCAGTCACTAAATTACATTAACTCTCATGAATCTTACTTACAAAAGACAGTGACTGTGATGATGTCTTTGACAAGGGATTCGGGGATTTGTTGAGAGATATACTTGAGAAGACAGGATAATGGAATGCATGCCGGCAGATGTGGGAAATCGGGTGTATTCCGAGCCAAGACAAGCATAGAGCAACAAAAGAAACAACCAAGATTACAGAAAAGGGAAGAGAAATTGTACAACATACAAATGATGATGAGATCAACGCTGCTAACAAATCTGGCAGTAAGGGTGGGGGAAACACCAAAGGGCTATAGAAAGCAGATCTCCACAAAGACTAGAAAAAATCAGCATTATTGGGTTTGTCTGCCATGTTTTCCTCTCACACGCATACCATTTCAGTGCAAGAGGGGAGTGCAAACTGGTGAATACAGGTCATGCATGCTCCCTTTCAGTGGTCTTTCCTCTTGGCAGCACCCAGTCCTTCTTACCACTTCTGCAAGTCCATTGATGGTGATGCCAATAACCCTAAGGAGGGCAATAGGAGCACAGATTTGTGCTGCACATAAATTTATGCCTCTACATGTAACTGCTTTTTAAGAGCAGTGCATTAAGTACCACCACAGCATTAAGCACCAAGTAATAAAGCAATTGTCAAACACCCAAGGCTAGTTGAGTTAATGCACTTCTCACACTTAGCTCCCGTTATAGCATGACTGGAACACATGTGTGTGTATTGTGTCGTTACAGTCATGACCGATTCTTTGTGACTCCATGTCCATGGAGTTTTCTTGGCAGGAATTCTGGAGTGGCTTGCCAGTTCCTACTCCAGGTGCCTACATCACCTGCTATCCTCTGGTGGTCTCCCCTCCAAGTACTAACCAGGGCCAACCCTGCTTAGCTTCTGAAATCAGGCGAGATCAGATGTGCTTAGGGGCATCTAGGCAGGTAGCACATTTGTCACAGTGGTTAAACTGTGGGACCGCAACCAAAGCCTCTGTTCACAATCCGGTTCAGTCCCAGGTAGCCAGCTCAAGACTCACTCAGCCTTCTCTCCTTCCTAGGTCAGTAAACTGAGTATCCAACTTGTGAGGGGTGGCAATGTTTAGCCTGCATAATTCAATTATAAACCACCCAGAGAGTGCTGTAAGTGCTATGGGATGGTATATAAGCAGCACACTTTGTTTGAAATGGGCACATATAGAGACTTTACAGCTAAGCTGATAATACCTGCTGGCAGTGTACATTATCTACAGAAAAATAAAGATAGCTAGCTAACCCAAACAGGAGCCAACCAACCAACCAATCTTCTGAACAGGACAAAAATCACTGTCCTACAGCTATAAGCACCCAACAAACTCATACTCTACACCCGAGCACAGACGATATCCTAGCTCCCTGTACTTGTGCTCTTTGAAGATGCCAGCCACAGAGACTGGAGAAACATTAAAAAGAAAAACCTCCAGAACATCGCCAAACAAATCAGGAAACTCACCACAACCAGCAAATCCCAACCGTGAAAGCCTTCGGGAGTACATTCAATCAATCACTTATTTAATTGGAAGCAGATGGGTTTCTAGTACTCTGCTCAAGAACGGCTAAAACCCTTTTGCTTAGCATGGTAAGTGCCATTGAATAGGACTGCTTTAGTTGCCACTTACTCTAGCATAGTAAGCGATGGTTTGCGTAGGTCCATTTGAATAAATTGAATCTACAGAGGAATTGACTCACTAAATCCCCTTGAATTTAAGGGGTCTGCCTTTTTATTTTTATTTATTTATTTATTTATTTATTTATTTATTTAGCTTGTATGCTGCCTACTATCCAGAGGTCTCTGGGTGGCTCAAATCAAAATAAACAATTAAAACATCAAAATTACAATAAAATTAAAGCAATAAATACCATACATTAAAACACAACACTAAAATTGCCATCAGGACCCACAATCATCAGTTTAAAAACTTCTGGAACAGGAAGGTTTTTACCTGGCACCAAAATGTCATCAACATCAGCGCAAGGTGGGTCTCCCTCGGGAGGGCATTCCATAGCATGGGGGCAGTTGCCGAAAAGGCCCTATACCTGCAAGCCATCCCTTTCACCTCATTGAGGGATGGCTCTTTCAGGAGGATTCCCTTAGTGTGACTTACTACGCTAAGCAATAGAATTTCAGCCTTATTAGGTAAAGAGAGCTGGGGAAAGTTCCTTTTTACTGACTACTGAAATCATGGAATCCTGGAGTTGGAAGAAGCCTACAAGGCCACTGAGTGCAACCCCCTGCTCCAGGCAGGAATGCAAATCAAAGGATACCTGCCAGGTGGTTGTCTAAATTTCTCTTGAATGCCTCCAGGGTTGGGGCGCTCGCCACCTCTAGAGGTCATTGGTTCCAACAAAGACAGCAGAGAACCCCCAGGGCACCTTAAAGATTGCCACTCAGGTTTTATTTGGCACAAGGCTTTGTGGGCTCAGGTCCGCTTCTTCAGATGCATCTGAAGAAGTGGCTTTTAGATCATAAAAGCTTCTGGCCTGGGCGCCTTTGAGATGCCTCGAGTCTCTTTAGCATTCCTGCTGTAGCAGGTTATGAAGAAGACGGTTCCACTCCCTCTCTTCCATGCTGGCTGTAACACTCTGAGACCGGGAGCTTCGAGAAACAAATTTCCCCGTCTCAGTGAACCAAGACTGTGGAGGGCAGGGTTTACAAATTGCCTCGGCAAAATCTGGGAGACCTAGAAAATATACTTAGGTTTAAAAAAGCACACCCTTTAAAATCCTGGAAGAAAGGAGGAGAAACAGAAAACTAAATTATCATTATTACCCTCGTCTAGCTGAGAGGCTGGAGGCTGAAAAAGACAGTGAGTTGCGAAGAATCCACGCTACCTGACAGACTCAGCTGCTAGAGAACAAAGTCTCTTCATCATCACCAAGGGCTACAGTCTTCTTACATACCACGTTCAGCTCTAGTTAAGCACATCTGAAAACCACTCACCACCCAGGGCGCAAGAAACATGCGGTTTTATACAGAAATGATGCAGCTACAGATTTTGGGAAGCAGCAACATAAAACCATGTTTCTAAGGAGCTTGGAAAAGCTACTTCTTTGGACTACATATCCCAGCATCCTATGGCCAATGGCCAGACTGGTTTGGAGATTCTTTTCACCGATGCAGCAAGACGGGTATACCTCTTCTGGGTACTTTAAACCTAGAAAACCCTGGAAAGGGTCCCCTTATGTCAGAATAGAGTTTTGAGATGATGATGATGATGATGATGATGACAACGACAACAACAACAACAACAATTTATCCAAGCCCTGACTTAGAGTCAATAGAAATATTTTGTTAAATATTAACTTTTGGAAAAATGGCAGTCCCAGAAGAGATTCCACAAGTATTTTCATCATCATCATCATCATCATCATCATCATCATCATCATCATCATCATCATCATCATCATCTGGTTATAGCAATCAGAGCTAGACTCCAGGAGCTACATGCTTGGCTGTCAGAGAGAAAGAAAGAGCTTGATCAAAGAGAAAGGAAATGATATATTTCAAGTGCTTTGAATTTAAGCTCATAAATACCTGGATTATTGTAAAACCTCTGCACCTGAAAAAGCTAAGCATGCAGTATGGAACCCAATGTTCAAGGTAGCCACTATTTGGGCAATGATATTTTTAGTCCAATGACTTGGTTTTTTTGCATCTATGCCACAGATAAACTTTTCATTCTTGTTAGGCTCACAACGTGTGGGATTTGCACTCTAGGGTACTTTGCTTCTCACTGGATGGAAATGTCCAAGATCTTAACACCCATGTGTCCCTGCCTGTCAATCAGGGATGTGGGTAAGTCTATGGTACCAAGTCCCATGTCCAAGTCCTTATTATAAACAAGCTTCACACCCCCTAGAAAAAAAGGAGGAGTGGGTGGGTTCTAAGTTGCAAGTCAAGTCCGAGTCCTTGAAAACAAAAACTCAAGTTGAGTCTGAGTCGAGTTAAGCCTGACTTGACAGTGAGTCCCGTGACTAGAGTCCCCATTCTTGCTATCACCCCATCTTACTTGCTGCCTGTGGATTTGAAATTGCCTCCTCTAAGTTAGTCATTTGAGTTGCCACTTGACACTAAACCAGGTAACCTGTTTTATTTGATTCGAGAGACATCACCTACATGTACTAAACAGTTATGGTTGGTTACTGGAAGAGTTTATGAAGGACATCAAAAAGGGAGGTCAACCCATGTGCTGCTTTCAAGAAGCAACTTTTGAAAAGCATCTTTACTTAATCAATTTTAATGTGCTGTTTGCTCAGGGCAAGGGAGAAGCAAATGCTGTTATTGCCAGGGATAATTAGCACACCTGTGATACTAGTCTAAATGCACAGATCAGTATTTGAGTGACATATTTCCAATCCTCCCTGGAGTAGGACATCCACAGCAACAGTGGCTGGAGATTCCATCACCCTCCAAATGATGTTGGATTCTGATATCCATCAGCCCAGTCTGTAAGGACAACAGTGGATGATGATGGAGAGGTCCATCCATGTCCTGTTTTGATGACCAAGTAGCAAGGTACCAACTTAAAATGAGTGCTAGTAAAAAGCTGGGGAAAGTTACTTCTTATGGCTACAATTCTCAGAATCATCCAGTTAAATCCAAGCTGACAACACATTATCCTGTTTATGGAAATTCACCCTTAGGAAGCCCATTTAAATAAGCAATAACATATAAGCCATTCCTACGATAACAGCCAGAATTCATGATTTGTTACATCAGTGGTTCTCAACCTTCCTAATGCCGCAACCCTTTAATACAGTCCCTCATGTTGTGGTGACCCCTTGCCCTGCTTGGAAGAGGCCACAAGCCCCCTTGGGCAGGCCACTGCCCCAGGTGCCATAGAGAACGTCCCTCTACAGGCACCCTCAGCCAATCGCAGCCTCCGGAGACATTGACTGACATCCCTTCCAACCTATCAAGTTGTAACTCACTCTTTGCCCCCTTCCTCCCCCCCCCTCCTCCAGACCCTAGCCGTTTGTGCCTTTTTCTCCACTGGCTCATGGCGACCCCTGTGAAATGGCTGTTCGACCCCCAAAGGGGTCCTGACCCCCCAGGTTGGGAACCGCTGTATTACATATACATGAAGACACCACTTCTCTTGCTAATCACATTCAAAGTTTGCCACTAGTTGGAGACATAGGGGTTCGTCCCCTTCGGCTTAGAGGAACAGACTAAGCTCTTTATCCTGAAGGAGGCATGTACATCATTCCAGCACAGCAAACATTTCCTTGGGTCTACCTAGAACAGTGACGGCGAACCTTTTAGAGACCGAGTGCCCAAACTCTGATTCAAAACCCACCAATTTTCCACAAAGTTCCAATACAGCAATTTAACCTGAATACAAGTGGCTGTGAATGGGTGATGTCGGGTGCCCACAGAAAGGGCTCCGAGTGTCATCTTTGGCACCTGTGCCATAGGTTCGCCAACACTGACCTAGAATATTGGCCAGAATGGGTGATGATGCAGCCCTGAGAGACCTCTTGCACATCAAGACAATCAATTATGCCCAATAACACCAGCGTGCCCCCTTCGACAAAACAAACAAGGCTGGGCTGTAGCTTCTACAGTGAAACTTTTTACAATGTCACCCATGAGCAGCGACCTACCTGTATGGTTATTGGTCTAGCCTGCTTTCCCCATGACAGCACCACCGCATGCAAAGCACAATGCCCACCTTCTGCCATGCTGAGAGTCCCTCCCCAGTTCTCTGTGTTTCCTGCTGAGATTCTCCTGCCTTGATCCAAAAGTAGATTCAAAGAGAAAGGCCAGGCATCAGGGGAGTTGGCAAGGACGTCCCCCGCCTGTCCACTCAGCTTACCATGGCAGCAGACCCACCTGTTCCTCTTTCACCAAGGCTCCTTCATGCAATGCTCTGAGCCCGGGTTGTGTTAAGGCACCTGTTTGTTCAGCTGCCACGCCACCCTTGACCCTGGGGCGGCTTTGGGGCATTCAATCACAATTGCAGGGGGTTTTGTGCAGTTCCGGAAGAGTGGGGAAGACAAAAGGCGACAGAAGCTGAGCTCAGCACATGGCAGAAAGGGGGAAGCCCGCTGCCCAGGCTCCGGCCACTGCAGCAGAGGAGGAAGTCAACACAGAAGGCAAGAAAAGGCAACCTGGTCTGCCAAATTCCTTCTTCAAGAAACCCAGGTGCTCTTCTTTCATGGGGTCAGCAGCAGATAGAAAGGGAAAGCCTGTGCACTTGCACCAGCCATCCATTATATGGCACTCTCCAAAGGTGATGGACTACACCACCCATCACTCCCAGCCCTGCTGGCTAGGGTGTGTACGAGGGGAGTTGTTGTCCAACCCATCTGAAAAAATGCCATGTTGAAGACCGACACCACCCAGATTTCTATCTCTCTCTCTCTCTCTCTCTCTCTCTCTCTCTCTCTCTCTCTCTCTCTCTCTCTCTCTCTTTCTCTCTCTCTCCCATGCATAGCCTACCAAACAGATGTCAGTGTGAAAGTAAGAGCACGATCATGCCCAGGAAAGGTCTTTGCCACTTAGTGAAGTCTATCTAGTAGCCTTACTGTCAAACCAGAAGACGGGCGGTAAATAAATAAATAAATAAATAAATCACACTGCCTGGCAGATCAAGTAACTGGTAAGCCCCAGCTTCTCAAAATCTCTCTCTCTCTCTCTCTCTCTCTCTCTCTCTCTCTCTCTCTCTCTCTCTCTCTCTCTCTCTCTCTCTTAGTGTGAGAGAGAGGGGGAGATAGGCAGTTTCGATCAGTGCCCACAGAAATGGTAATGGAAGGGAACTGTAAGCCTTTACCTCTGAACTGCAAATCCACCCCTCCCCAATCCAAAAGGCCCTCCTCCACATCTGGACAACCGCTTTCTATAAGATAAAAATGCAATTTCTCCCATCATGTATAACTGGACTCCCGATATTACAGGGAGCTATGTTTTAAATCTGTTAAAATAGCAGCATCCCACAGAGGAATGCTGACGATCTCAGAGGATTTTTGTGAAACCAGGGAGGGTGGTTTCGTTTCCGTTCTCTTAAAAAAAAAGAGAGGCACACACGGGCATCTCCCTCCAAAGGGGGACCCAGACATCTATATTCCAGCAGCTGCTCACATTCGCTCCAACCTCCTCTTCCAAGTTTTCAGGCGGGCACAGAAACCCGCCCGGAGGTGGACTGGATTCACGTGTAAAACGCGCCTCCACCAAACACATCCAGACTTTCCCGGGCACCTGCTCAGCTCTCGGGGAGCCCAGCACCGCAGTATGGGGGGGGGGGCGGATCCGTTTGTCTGTCTGTCCGCCTCCGCAGACCTTTGGGGTGCTTTTCAAAGAAACAGTCCGGAGCCGTTCTTTCCGAGGAAAAGCAAGGAGGGAAAAAAAGATATTAAAGGATTCCGCACAACCCTCACCCCCCCCACCCGGTAAGGGTTAGATTACGATGATGGTGACACAAACGCATCTATTACCTAATGCTGGTCTTGGAAGCCCTGGTCGGGACTTGATTCCGGCGCTGGAGCAGAACAGGCGTGGTGGTTCCGTGATTTTTATGGTGGGGGAGAGAAGAAGAGGGGATCTCTTGATGCGATCCAGTCGGACAGCGAGGCGGGTTGGAAAGGCAGGGGATCGGCGAGGGCGAGGAGGGGAGTTGACGGGGCGGATCGGGGAGGGGAGAGAGAGAGAGAGAGAGAGAGAGAGAGGGAGAGAGCGATCCCTCGGCCGAGAGAGGCAGGCTTGGCGAGCCGAGACAGGAAAGGCGAGGCAAGTTTCCGCGCGTGGATTCCGGGAGGGAGCAACGCGCGGGATCACCGCCCACGGGGAGCGACCCCGGCCGCTGCTGCGTCGCTGCTGATCTCTCTCTTCATCCCCTTCACCGGCGGAGCGACACGGGATGATCCTGGCCAGGGATCGCCGGCGGTGCCGCGCCGATCGCCATGGGGGGAGACCCAGATCCGTGCCTTCTTCCTCCTCCTCCTCCTCCTCCTCCTCCTGGCGTCCGGTTCCCTCCGCCTGCCCAGTCCCGGCGGCGGCGGCGGCGGCGGCGGGTTTCCCCTCGGGCTGCTCTGACTCAGCCGGAGCCCCGGAGCCCTCGACGCCGCCCGGCTTGGCCCCGAAGCCGCCTCGCCTTCCCCGATCCGCTTCCTCGCGCTACCGCCGCCGCCGCCGCCGCCGCCGGCCTTGGGGGCGAGGAGCCGGAGCAGCAGCGGCGGCGGCGGCGGCGGCAGCAGTAGCCCTTGGCCGGGAGCCCTGCAGGCCCGGAGCCCCACGGGAGCATCCCCCACGAGGCGACCCCTCGCCCGCCGGCCTCGCCTCTTTGACGGTCGCTCCTTCCTTCCTTCGCTCGCGGTCGGTCTGTCGGTCTCAGGAGGCGAAGGTCGGGCGCGATCCTGCGCTCCGGCGGGGGTGGTGGCGGCGGGGGCAGCAGCAGCAGGAGCCGGCACGGCCGGAGCTCATGGTTCGGGGAAGTCCCCCCCCCCCGGAGTGGCCTCGCGCCGGCAGGAGCCAGGGAGAGTCTTCCAAACACCTCCTTCCTCTTCCCTCCTCCGCCCCCCCCCTCCCGGCGGGAAAAGATGGGGTGGGGGTGGGGTGGGGAAAAGTATGGAGGGGGGCGTGCGTGGGAACAGGCGCCCGAGGCGCGCGCCAAAATAATAATAATAATAATAATAATAATAATAATAATAATAATAATAATAATAATAATAATAATAATAATAATAATAATAATAATAAACTCACGAGGTTTAGAGAAGCGCCGGACTTTTGCCCAGCTAGGCTCGCTGAGCCCGGCTCCTCGGATCGTGGACGGAGGGGAGCGGGACGGCGGGGAGGGAGGGAGGGGAGGGGAGGGGCCTCAGAAAGGGACTCCAAGCAAAAGCCGCCGCTGGAGGAAGGTCCCCGGCGTGCTCGAGGGGGCGGCCGCCCTCCCGCCTCCTCCGCCGCCGTGCCTGCAGCCTGGCAAGCGAGAGAGCTCGGCGAGGTTGGTGGGATCAAAGGGAGTCGTGGTTGTTGGTGTGGCCTCGGAGCCCAACCCCGAGGGGGAGGTGGGGGCGAGGGGGGTGGGGGTGGGGGTAGCGGGGAGGCGCGGCGGCACTGCGTTCCAGTGAGTGGGTCAGGCGGCAGGTTGTGGCAGAAGAGGCACTCCTGCCACGCGCAGAGCCAGAGAGAGAGAGAGAGAGAGAGAGAGAGAGAGAGAGAGAGAGAAGGAAGGAAGGGGAACTGGAAAAGAGCGAGGAGTGTGATTCATGGCATTGCATTTCTTCCGATGGTCCAAGGCTGTTCTGCGCGAGAAATGGGTGGCGTCCAGTCCTACGAAGGACCAGGATTTGGGCGCTGGGGGTGGGGTGGGGAAAAGTTGCCTCCGCCCAACATTTTCGGGGGAGAGAGAGAGAGAGCGCGCTCCCTTTTGGAGGGCCGCCTTCGTTTGGCAAGGCGCCCGCCTGTCGCCCGGAAACGGACGCTCGTAGAGCTGCGAACGGGTCCCCGCCGGGGTGTGTGGAGTTGGGTGCAAGCCGTCGAAAGCGCAGGCCAGACTGGTCCGGGGGTGGGGCGCACCGCACACGCCTAGCATCTCGCGCCTGCCGTCCACCCCAAGCCCTCCGTTCTGCACCACACGAATAAAAATTCTATTCCAGCTCGACCTGGATGCTGAAAGTAGGATCAGTTACGCAAATAAGCGTCTGTTATGCATTATTCCAAACCAGCTAGCGTACCCACGCGTGGGTCACATATGGGATTTGTGGCAACTAGTGTGGCAACTAGTGTGATTTAAAGTCTGTAGTAGAATAAAGGCCAGAAGTTCACTACATGAGCTACAACCAACCATCACAGAAAAAAAAAAATCAAGATTTTCATGAAGGTTCCTGCTATGCTGGAGATGTTATACTGATCAATGGCAACTAGCATCTTGTTGTTGTTGTTTAGTCATTCAGTCCTGTCTGACTCTTCGTGACCCCATGGACCAGAGCTCGCCAGGCCTTCCTGTCTTCCACTGCCTCCCAGAGTTTGGTCATATGCATATTGGTTGCATCAATGACACCGTCCAACCACCTCATTCTCTGCCATCCCCTTTTCCTTTTACCTTTAATCTTTCCCAACACCCCAGTATCCCTGCCAAGAAAATTCCATGGACAGAAACAAAAGCCTGAAACTAGCATCTTATTCATCCTCATTCAGCCTGCAGTATTTGGAACAGTGTGCTTCACAGGGGTAGATGGCCTATAGTGGATACAATGCTGGATTAGAACGCCAGACCTTGGCTCAAATCCTTGCTCAGCCCTGAAAGCTCACTAGATGGTGGTAACCACTCCCCACTTACCTTGGCAAAAACCAAAGAAAAACAACACAAAACAAAAGACACAAAACATGTGGTACCTTAAAGGCTAACTTTCATATTTTAATGTAACATTTTACTTATCTTGAAAACCTTACTGCAGTTCCTTTTAAGACAACCTAAGCACATCCGATCTCGCCTGATTTCTGAAGCTAAGCAGGGTCGGCTCTGGTCAGTACTTGGATGGGAGACCACCAAGGAATACCAAGTGCTGTAGGCGCCTGGAGTAGGAACTGGCAAACCACTCCAGTATTCCTGCCAAGAAAACTCCATGGACATGGGGTCACAAAGGGTCAGTCACGACTATAACGACACAACACACACACACCACCTAGGTACATAGTTTACCTGCTTCTTGATGCTAGTTGTTGCACTCATGTGGTTTGGGTCCTGTAAGGAGAACAGGATGCTAGACTACATAGGACTTGGTGGGTGTGATCCCCAGTCACCCCTTTTGTGTGCATTCTTACAGCAGTTTGCTTTGCAAACAAACAAAACACTTACCTCCAGGTTTTTTCCCTGCTTCCTGAAATCAATACACAAACGAGGAAGAAAATAATAAAAAGGCGAACATGAATAGAACAAAGTCAAATGAGACAGCGTTGTTCTACCATTAAAAAAAAAGGTAGAGAACTGTCAACCGAGAGCTCCAGGGCTATGGAAATAAAATGTCAAAGGGAAACCATCAATTAAGTTCCTAATATACAAAATCTGTTTTGCTTCTGAGAAATCTGAGAAATGGCTGCTGCGGATGTTCCAGAAAGTTATGTGGAAAGAGGAGCAAATGCGTAAGAAAGGTAATGCTTGTCGTTTCTTGGTGGAAATGCTAAGCTAGTGTGGGGTTTTCTCTAAGTAATTGTACCATGTTTTTCTATACCATGGGCTGGGACAATATGCAGCCTATGCGCTGTGTGTCGGCCCTCCAGGGATTCAAAAGCAGTACCTTAAGGTCTCCATATCTACCTTTTTTTTTTTTAAAGTGCCCACTATGGGGTATGGAGGCAATAGTGCCATGATTTTAGGAGCACCCCTGGTTCCCTTCCCAGCTCCCACATTAGAATTCTTTTAAATATGTTTTCATCCCTGAAAAGCAGAAGGGAGGTTTTTTTTTTTTAATTGTTATGGGAGTGACCTTCTAAGGTCCAGGAATAGGCATGAATGGCTCACTTACTGACTCCTGTTGTCTCACATTGACAAAAAAAGAAGTTTGTTCTTTTATGGTTTTTTTAGCCATCACAAACTTGGTCCCTGTTAAACAGAAGATGGTTTTATAATCCCTGCTCCTATGTGAGATCACCAGACTTATAAGATAACCATCCCTGGAATCACTCAGCAGTCTGACCAACAGCATTCATGTTGTGTTCCAAAGTTTAGGGCTGTGGAGCAGTCCTGTTGCAAACATGGGTAAGCAGTGCCCACGCTGAGCTGCATAACTCTGCCAGAAGTAACTGCCTAAGGTCCTCAAACAGGGTATTCAGAGGATCAGGTACCACCTTTTCCTTCTTTTAAAAGCACCAGAGATGGTTTTCCCCAAGCCTTGTTCCATGTGCCATTATCCCACTCTGCCTGTAGCTCTGTGTCACAGTGGACTTTTAGATTTACCTTTTTGGGCACTTGATGTTCCATATTCCTGGGATTGGCTCACAGAATAGCTACTTTTCCCCTTTTCTGTGAAATCTCTCCTCTAAAACATTCCCACTAGGATTTTGGAATAGCACAGCCTGTGACCTTTGAGCTGGACCCAATCGCCCTGGAAGACCAACCAGAGACGTGCATGAACCACCTTTCTGTGGTTTCCGGTTGTTGCTCCAAAACTGAGGCGAGTGTCAAACCCTTGACCTGACACATACAGGGCTTGTGTGCTGCTTTCTGCCTGGTAGGTACTTCTCAAATTGTGTGAACCTGGATCCACCTCTACCATCTACCTGCCCATGACTACAAGAAAGCCTAATTACCTGCAGTTGCATTTGTTCACCTTCATTGTTACATCCTTGTTTCTCTCTTTTCAGCTTTCCTTTATGGTCTTCTCCTACTGTCAAAGTCGAGATTGTGAGTACTAGAACGACCGAGGCGGACACTTGACTTTTGTGTATGTGTTTGCATTTTGTAAAGTGCTCTGTGCATTAATGGCCTTATATAAATAAAATACATGCCACTGCTCGTGCCGTTATTACTGTTAGTAGTACAACACATAGAAATAGTAAACAGAATGGTTAAAAGCATCTGGTGTTATTTTTAAAAGATCCATTTATATGTAATTCCACCCACCCAGCCCAGAATTCATTTGGCTTTTACCCTGGCAGTTTGGTCAAGCAGTGAGATGGGACCCATCAGGTGCATCATTTTCCAAAATTCCTAGTGACGTGCAATGTCATGGACAGCCATTTATAGATAAAGGGCAGTTCAGAAGGTCTGCCAACCATCTGTTAGCACCATCACAAGTACTAATTATTTTGGTGCACTGTGTGTTATTTGCAAGGCTTCAAAGCTTACTTACTTATCTAAAATATTTCTTCCCCCTCTTTCTCCTAAAAAGGCTTCCAGACAGTTTACAGTATTTAAAAATTAGCAAAATAAAAGCTAAAAAATAATAAGCTATTTTGATACTATAAATGAATTAAACCAATATAATATCAACATTCACAGATAAAAGCAGCAATAGAAAAACATTTTAAAATGACAAAAATAAAATAGTCCCATAAAAAAAATTAGACAGGCGGTGGTCACTAAAAGAAAGTCTTCCTGGAGAGAAGGATCTTTGTCTGCTTGTGGAAGGAAAACAAAAATGGGACAAGCCTAACCTCCAATGGGAGCGAGTTCCAGAGTCTGGGAGTAGCAACAGAGCAGGTACTCTCTTGTGTCCCCACCAAATGGACCTGCAAGGATAGCAGGACTGAGGACAAAGGCTTATACCTTGATGGTCTTGAAACCTGGGCAGGCTCATAAAGGGAAATGTGGTCTTGGTCCCAAGCCCATTGAGGCTTTATAGATCAATTACATCTCTGTAATAATCAGCTGGCTGGATAGCTCAGTGGTTTAGGTATCTGGAGGCAGAGCCAGAAGTTGGGAGTTGGATGCCCTGCTGTGGCTGAAGGTATGGGTCTACAGACTGGAACTTCCAGTGTTGTGTTAATTCTTACACTAAGAGTCCAAAGAAGAAGAAGAAGAAGAAGAAGAAGAAGAAGAAGAAGAAGAAGAAGAAGAAGAAGAAGAAGAAGAAGAAGAAGAAAAGAAGAAGAAGAAGAAGAAGAAAACCAACCAAATGAAGAAGAAGAAAACCAACCAAATGAAGAAGAAAACCAACCAAACGAAGAACAACAACAACAAGAAAGCCAACCAAACGAAGAAGAAGAAGATCAACCAAACGAAGAAGAAGAAGAAGAAGAAGAAGAAGATTTAATTTAAGTAATATGTGGCATATGTAACCCATAATGCAGTTTTCACCTTCACAAAGAGGCGTAGGAAGGTGTTCATAAGACAATAGTGATTCCTTGGCCAAGGAATGCACATGGCTTAACTGTAACCTGTTTTCTGGTTATTTGCCATGCAACATGCTTCTTGGGCATGGAAATACAGTCATGAAACACAATGTGCACATTTGGGACATTTTTGTTTGTCCGTTAGAGGACTAGAAACGGACACAGTCTGTTTTCCTGTTCATTGCTGGATGTGATCAAGTTCAGGAAAATGGCATGATTTGGTCTTCAATGAAACATTCTGCATTCGTAACATTATAGATAGATAGTCTTTATTTACGGTCTGAGACCAAAGTACTACATATGCAATCTAAAAATCAGGGATAATGCAAAAAATACATAAGAGCAGCAAGGTCCAGTCAAAAATTTATAATCATTAAAACCACACAAGAGTAAAATGTACATATAGATATACTAATAAACTAAATATGTCAAATATTAAATATTTAAAATTATGGATTTTCCCCTAACATTATAGCTTCTTACAATCACTCATGGAGATTAGAATCACTCTGACACTTGAAAGTGCTCTTTGTGATCATGTTCTTAAAACCACTTAATGCAAATTCATTAAGCATTATAACATCCTGGCATGTGGAAGGAATGAGAATGTTGGCCAAACTACCTATTTGTTCAGGAAACACACGTTCCCAAACCTGCAGTTGCTGAATTAACACAGATAGGAAAGCAAAGAGTCACTGTGAAAAAGAATCAGTGGAAGAGTTTAAGACTTCTTCCCCAGCACCCGCCACCCAGTCCCACAATTGTTTCTCCACCATAGGCAGTTATGGCCCCAGAGCCTAGACAGGGAACAGCTTGGACAGGGAGAAAGGTAAACACTTCGGAACTTTGCTGGAGCTGTCCAAGGTCCTGAAGGCAAGTCCAAAACCAGTTTTCAGCATCTCGGGTGGCTCTTTTAAATTTTAGCCAAAAGCCCAGCACATGTTAACTGCTCTAATTTACATGGAGGGCACCCATCTCCATCCACAGTTCCTGCAAAATCATGGTGATGTTTATAATTTTAAAAGAATTAAAGGCATTTCACCTGAGTGGAGATGTTTGTCACAAGGTGCCTTGTGTCCAGGTGCTCCTGATGGATGGGCCATGTTGAGGTCCTTATCTTTTCGCTTGTGGTCTTTTATCTTGCAGTTAAGATTGAGCTTGATAGGCTTTCAAATGGAAGACAATATGAAAAACAGGTCTGTCCGTTACCAGCCCTTCAAATAAAAGGCTGTCCTCTCTCAGAGTGGGCACACAGCCCAATAATCACTGTGGAGAAAGCAGATTCAGAGGCATATCATCCCAAACTGTTTGGAGCTTCAGAAGTTGAAGACAGCACTGTGAAAGGGATCTGCAACAAGGATGTGTTACAGTGAAGTAGCATCCACAACTGGATGAAATAGTGACCAAACGCAGGATGAGCCTTGCTGGGCACATTCTTCGATTCCCTGAACACCGGATCCCTAAGACTGCAATGTTCTGGACACCTCCTAAAGGGAAAAGAAAACGAGGAAGACTACAAAAGACCTGGTGAGCAACCTTCTGTGAAGATCTAAAGACAATGAACATAGCATGAAAAAAGTCAGAAATGGAAGCCGCAGACCAGACTTGATGGAAAACACTTCTGGAGGAAATGAGATGAGATGAGATGAAAAGCAGGCACCAGTGTTAGGAAACTCTTGGCAGTATGTTTTCTGGTAGAGCCGCTCCTATATCTGTGACCTAGGAGCTTCCTGTGCCAAACAGTAACAAAGAGCAACAGCCATGGTTAGGGAGGCATGGTGTAAGAGTCCAAAGTGCTCCAAAATGGTCTTGTATGAAGTGCACCGTGACCCATTAAAGTGGGGCAGGCAGAAGTGAGGCAGTAGATAAATGTGTGTGTGTTGTGTCATTACAGTCGTGACCGACTCTTTGTGACACCATGTCCATGGAGCTTTCTTGGGAGGAATACTGGAGTGGTTTCCCAGGTTCTACTCCAGGCGCCTACAGCACCTGGTATTCCCTGGTGGTCTCCCATCCAAGTACTAGCCAGGGCCGACACTGCTTAGCTTCCGAAATCAGGTGAAATCGGATGTCCTTAGGGCATAGGTCCACAAAAATGTGCTGATGGTGCCTAATCCTAAAAAGCTGATGGTGTTCTGGGCACCATCAGCTTGTGCTGAACAAAGAACATTGGCTGGCTGGGGTGTCAAACGAGCGCTCCAGTTGGAAAATCCATATGGTTCAGAAGATGATTTCAGCATCTCCTTTTTAACAAAACACCTAAAGATAGGGAGATGTTGTTATTTTTTAACGACCGTTTCCCCTGGATATGGGTCATTATCCAGAGAAGCCATCGCTTCTTCCAGCTCTGCGAAATCTTCAAACGATTGTCCTCCCCATCGCAAAGCCAAGAGCCGCCAATGAAATGGCTGGCCATCTGCTCATATTCTGAGGCTACTTGGCAACTCCTAGCTTAGCAGCCAGTGTTGTCCCTTTGAATAGTCAGGCAACGTCCTTCTTTGAGCAGGAAATGAACGCTGCTTCTTTTTCTTCTTTTTTTGCTCCGTTCTCTCCCAAAGGCTGGGGGGGGGGAGTTTGTCACACACACACACACACACACACACACACACACACACACGAAGAGGAAGTACTGACTGAAGCAGCCGCTGGGTGTCACTGAGTCTCTGTCGAGAGGCTGTCGATCAGGCATTACTCTGGACAATCTTTGTGTGTTGATGGCAGATGTTACAGCCCACCTTGGCTGCTAAACTCCCTCCCTGGGAATGAGTCTGACAAGAATTATACAGCATTCCTTCTCTCTCCCCGCTTCCTCACCCCCACCCCCTTATTTGCCTTCCCAGTAACACTATAATACACAGTGGGTGCTTATATCTGCTGGGGCAAAACCATGCCATTATTTACTCACTCATTTCAATGTATTTCAATACCAGCTGTTTTGCAAGGCTTCCCAGCTCCTGTCACAGAAAAAAAAAAGCATTTGGCAGGACCAAATAGCCAAGGGCCAGGCATTACCAAGGTGCTTTTCTGCCTGAGGCAAAAAACAAAACAAAACAAGAGGGAGTCCCCTCTCCATACTGTGTATAGAAACAGCCCCTAGTATGGGGCTGGTAGAGGAATCTTCCTCTCATGTTAGCAATGAGATAGCATTTGGATTGTAACTGAAGACAGCAGGCCAGTGGAAGAGCTGCAGAAAGAGCTCTGTGACATACACATCGGGCTTCTGCCAATGAGCAGAGGAGGAAGGCGGGAGAATTGAGGAGGAAGATTTTTTTGGGGGGGGGATTCTGACAACTCCTTTGCTCCCTCCACAATATCTACCACAAGACACAGCTGCCTCATTCCATATTTCACCCCACCTTTCTCCTTGGAAAAGGACCCAAGGCAGCTTACAATACTGAAGGACAATATACTTAAGGGCAGAGAACCGTTGGTGTTTTAACTGCCGCCTTACAAATTTTAGATGTGGTCTACTCTACTTACAAATGTTATTTATTTATTTCATTTTTAAATATATGGTACCTCTACTTAAGAATTGTTCGATTTAAGAGCCTGCATTTGGAATGGATTAATTTTGTAAGTAGAGGTACCACTGTATATTTCTTGTTTTAAGCTCCTTAAATACTGTTTTATCCTTTCCTGCTCCAGAGAGATACTAGCTTCTGGGTTGTTGCTTGCAACTGCAAACCAACCCTGCAAATTAGGAGTGCAAAATCCCCATAAAAGTTTGAGTGCAAGGTACCTTTTCAGTAGGAGCAACCCTTTGCTCTCCCAGAATGACTACACAGCTGTAAAATGTTATTACTTTTATTGAATGTATTTTAGCAAGACATGCCTGTTCAAAAGGCAGCGTTACAGCTTCCCAAAGAATCAAAAAGACGTGAAGCAGTTTCATTATAAAAAGCAAAACAAAATTTAATCACAGACTATGCGTGTAAGAATATGACCAAAGGAAAATAATAAAGCTAGCTACCTGCATCTATACTTACAAAGTCATGAAGGTGTGTAGCATATTTCTAAGACATACTGGAGTTCAACAGATTGGCAGGCATAGATTACATTCACCTGAAAGAAGATTAAGTAGGCAGGAGCTTTGCAAAAACTAGCTTAGTAGAAGTTTGCATATTTCATTCCTCTTCTCTTACTCCTATGCCATCATCCCTTTTCTGGATGTTTGAACCCGTTTCACCAGGTTGTGTCCCTCGCCCCCCTATACCTTATGGTAAGTAACTTCTGAAACAGAAATTGATGGTATGCATCTTCCTCCAACCCTCAGACAAGGTGGGTGCCACTAATTAAGGTACTGTACCATGAGATACCATGGGAAGAGGCTTCTTACCGCATTCTCTTGGCCTTGAAATTTAGATAAGATTCTTTGCATCCATAGACAGTTCTTTTTGCTGGACATTCTGCTCCCTCCTCCCATCTAGATCAGTTCAGTTGCCAGGCGCCCCTCTCACAGCCTACAGAGAACAAATTAACCCTCTTTTTGGCCAATTCATGACACCAGTTCCAGTTCTTCTCAGCTCCAAATAGCAAACTTTATTGGGACAAGGAGTTTTTTTTTAAATTTAAAAAAATATGAATTCATGTGTGGCATATGTGGCATGATGGTTTCCCTCCTTTTTGAGGGCCTGCTACTTTACCTGCTCCCCCTACCCTTCTTTTTTTCAAACAAATAAAAAATACAAATAAAAATACATGGTCCCAGAAAGGTATGAGGGGGCTTGTTTAGTCAAAACATATTTTTAAAGAACATTTCCCCCCATTTTCAGTCAAGAAGAAAATCCATTCCAGTGACTTTGACTGATAATTTGTTGTTTTAATTATCTGCCTTTCCCGTCCTTCTCATAAATGTATCTCTTGGGCTTTCAACAAATCTGCAAAATGGCTCCCAGCTCCACTGAGGTTATCCACTATTACATGAGGATAGCTGGAGCACAATGCCACACCTCTAGTGGAATTTAGGTACAGTACTCTGGCTGTACAACAGGCTGGCTTTCCTGGATTGTGCAGTCATCATCAGACCCGACTGTAGCCTGGGAGGAGAAGTTTACAGGAAACCCAACCCAGACAGATCAGTACTCACTGTTTGACTCCCATCATCCATTACAACCCAAATTAGGGGTCATCAGGATCCTGAACCACAGAGCAGAAAGCATCCCCACCTCCACAGAAGCCAAGAAGAAGGAAGACAAGCATCTGAAGACAGCACTGAAGGCCTGTGGATATCCAAAGTGGGCCTTCAACAAAGCAGTGTGCCGAACCAGAAGAAAAAGGGATCAGACTGAGGGCGCTTTTACACGGCCCCTAAGATCCGCTGGCCACTTAAATTCGGACCAGAGGTCTTAGGGGCTTGTCGCTCTTCCTGTGTCCCCACCCTGGCTGCTGGCTGCGTGAGGGGAGGGAGAAAAAAAAGGAAGAAAAGATCGTGGCTCACCTCCGTTTTGCCTCTCGCTCTTGCCGGCAACATTCCACTCTCTGTAAAGTAGCTCTTAAAGGGACGGGAGCCAAAAAAACAACAAACAGAAGCGAGGAGAGCCCCGCACTCACTATCATTACACCGCATCAAGGAATTTTCACGACGGAAGAGCAGGTACTTGAAAGGTGCGCTGGGACGTGCTAAAGTGGCCGTGGCCGCACTTAATTTCCTGTAAACTCCGGAGCTGGTGGGGAAACATTTTTAAGCTCCGGAGCTGGGAGCCATTTGCCCCGGAGTTCAGGGGTTGTGTATAAACGCCCTGAGACCCAGACCTGACAGAAGAACCTAGTCATTCCCTACATAGCTGGAATGTCTGAGAAGCTTGAAAGGATTTTTGGCAAACACCACATCCCTGTTTATTTCAAACCCACAAACACACTAAATAAGAGACTCATCCACCCAAAGAACCGGATATCAAAACACAAAGGGAGCACTATAGTATATGTGGTCCAATGCAGTGAGGAGTGTTCAGACCTCTACACTGGAGAAACTAAACAGCCATTAAACAGAAGGATGGCCCAACATAGGAGGGGTAACAGCTCAGGACCAGAATCAGCAGTACACCTCCATTTGAAGGACAAAGGGCACTCTTTCAAATATGAGGATTTACACATATTAGACAGAGAACATATTTATTTATTTATTTATTTATTTATTATATTTATACCCCGCTTATCTTTCAAACGAAACTCTAAGCGGCTTACACGGGCGAACATGCGCCAATAAACACAAACAATAATTATAAATTTACAACAAATAACTAAACCATTAAAACCCGGTGCATCCAACCCGGCAATATAAAAACTATCAACCAAGCACACACATAACGAAAACACTTAACATGGTTGCTTGGGCATTAAAGATGGCGGGACGTAAAAAAAAAAAAAAAAAAAAAAAAGAAAGAAAGAAAGAGAGAGAGAATTCAGGGCTGCCAAAGGCCTCTCGAAATAAATAGGTTTTTACAGCTTTTCGAAAGGCCAACAGGGACTCTGCAGAGCGCACTTCGCTAGGGATGGAATTCCAAAGGGAGGGGCTGCCACCGAGAAAGCCCGGTTCGGGTAGCCGATTTCCGGGCTTCTCGAGGAGTGGCAACCCGCAGCGAGTGCGCTCGCACCTGCCGAACAGGTCGGGCCGAGGTGGATCGCTGAGCGTACGCTCTGTCAGGTAGTCCGGTCCCAAGCCATGGAGGGTTTTATAAACTAAAACCAAGACCTTGAATCTAATCCGGGCACAACGGGCAGCCAGTGCAAGCGGGCCAGGACTAACGACGCACACCAGCCACCAGCCTGGCCGCCGCATTCTGCACCCGCTGCAGGCGCCGGAGAAGAGTCAAGGCAACCCCATGTAGAGGGCGTTGCAGTAGTCCAGCCGCGAGATCACCAGTGCCTGGACCACTGTTCTCAGAGAGTCACCGTCCAGGTACGGGCGGATCTGGGCGATCTGGCGAAGATGGTAGTACGCGGCCCTGGTAACCGACGCCACCTGGGCCTCCATGGTCAGCGCCGGGTCCAGGACCACTCCCAGATTCCGCGCCCTTTCCACAGGCCGGAGGGAAACTCCCCCCAGAGAGGGAAAAGGGCCACCGTACCCAGACGGCGAGCCCCCGAAGAACATGACCTCCGTCTTCCCGGGGTTGAGCTTAAGCCTGTTCGCCCCGGTCCAAGCCAGCACGGCATCCAGGCACCCATCGAGGACCTGCACAGCTTCCACTGCAGAGGTGGAAAAGGAGAGATAGAGCTGCGTGTCATCAGCGTACTGATGACTGCACACTCCAAAACTCCTAATGACCCCAGCCAACGGCCTTACATAGATGTTAAACAGCAACGGCGAGAGCGACGACCCCTGCGGGACCCCACAAGGGAGAACCCACGGGGCCGACAGCTCCCCCCCAATTGTAGGTGGTTTGAGAGAGGGGTCAGGGAAGCCATTCATGTGAGCATTGAAAACCCCTTTCTCAACAGAGGGGGGGCCTCAGGCACAGTCTATCTGCCACTTATCAGGTTGTGATTTCAACAACACCCAGACAAATCAAAAATACCTCACGCCTTCACCACCAAGGCCATAGCTAACAACCCATACTTTATGGGTTTCAGCACTTTAGGCCATTGTTCACCTTAAGGCAATTGAGGCTGTTGTCTACCTAACCAGCCTATTCAGGCCATTATTCATCTTATGAGCCTATTTCAGACCAAGGTGACAAGAGGTCAAAGTGAACTATAAAACGGAGGACTCGCAACTAGCTTTCTTCAGATTGACGAAGCTGTTTGTGCGAGCAGTGAAATGTTTCAATCTCTCAAGAAAAAGAAGTCCAGTTCTACTTCCAGATACTCTGGTTTCAAAATATTTCATTCTAGTAAGAACATACAAGTTTTCTGATTTGTCACTTAACAATTCATTCCGAAGTTTGCTATCTAATCCTAACTGAGATTTGTCTATCCCCCATGTTAGTTCTCTGAGAGGGTCTGGGGATAACATGGTATTGCTTCAGTTCTTGGAGGGATGGAAACATCCAGGTATATTTTCAGCTCCCTGTTATGAATGTTGCTGTTTTGATAAGAGAAAAGTGTGGCCAACAGCCTAAAAAGAGTCAAAGTTCTCTTGTTCTTGGTGGTATCTATGCTGTATCATGGCTGCCTAGATGTCCTAAGCACATCCAATCTCGCCTGATTTTGGAAGCTAAGCAGGGTCGGTCCGGGTTAGTACTTGGATGGGAGACCACCAGGGAATACCAGGTGCTGTAGGTGCCTGGAGTAGGAAATGGCAAACCACTCCAGTATTCCTGCCAAGAAAACTCCATGGACATGGAGTCACTAAGAGTCGGTCACGACTGTAACGTCATAACACACATGCTGTATCATGCACGGGCGTTCTCCCTACTGACGTTTCATGATGTCCTGCAGAAGGGATGATAATAAAAATGGCTAGGTACACTATATTCATATACTGTATAACTAATACCAAGAAAGCCAACACACAGTGGCTAGATGAAATAGGAAACAAAGTTTTTATATGTTTAATAAAAATGTAAAAGTTCCCCCTGCACATGCGTGCTAGTTGTGTCTGACTCTAGGGGCGATACTCATTTCTGTCTTCAAGCCAAAGAGACAGTGTTGTGCAAGTCTGTGGTCGTGTGGCCAGCATGGCTGAAGGCATTTCTGCACATGGAACACTGCTCACCTTCCCGCTTTTTATAGCAGTACCTATTTGTCTACTTGCAATGCTTTCAAACTGCTAGGTTGGCAGGAGCTGGGGTTAACAGCAGGAGCTCACTCCGCTGTGCGTCACCCTGGGATTCGAACCGCCAAGCTGCCGACTTTGCAGGCAACAGTTTCAGTGCTCTAGCCCACTGAGCCAATCACTGTACTTTAATTGCTTTCCAGAGCATACTCATGGCTTGTGATAGTTTATTTATTATTGATTTATTAGATTTATATATTGCACCCATCTAGCCCAAAGGCTACTCTCGGCGGTTGATCTCCCATTTCACTGGGAAACACAATAAATTAGTTTTCTCCATTCTTGTACATCCAGAGGTGTTAAACTACAAACTTTACCATCCTCAGCCAACAGGGTCAGCTATGGTGGCTGAGAATGATGGGATATGTATTTCAGAAAATCCCGAGGGAAGACTGAATGGATGTATAAACCAAGGAGCAGGGGAGGAATCATATTTTAGCTGTTTGCATGAAAGCCATGGTTTAATGGCTTAGAATAGTCTTTATTAGCCTGGTGCTTCACATGTTTTGGATTGCAACACCCATCATAGTTTGCTGGCAGGAAAAATGTCAAGGATGGTTGAATGGTACATCATCAAAAACAACCAGAGAATGTCAGATTTGGGGGTGGGGGAATGATCTAGAAAACCATTTTTTGTGGGGAGGTTGCATATATGGAGAAAAAAAATACTGCATGTTACAAACAACATATGGAAGTTGAGTCATGGCAACTGACTGGACTTCTTTTTCTTGAGAGATTGAAACATTTCACTGCTCATCGAAGCAGCTTCATCAGTCTGACTGACGACTGATGAAGCTGCTTGGATAAGCAGCAAAACTTTTTGATTACTCAAGAAAAGAAGTTGCCATGACTCAGCTTCCAGATAACTTCACCTGGATGACTGGGAATCTTCACAGACATGAACTAGAGGACATCCACTCAAACAGTGAGAACAGACAAAAGAATTTTTTTAACCCAGTGTGTTGTTAGTTTGTGGAACTCCCTGCAACAGGAAGTGGTGATGGCATCTTGCCTGGATGCCTTCAAGAGTGGATTGGACAGATTTCTGGAGGAAATGTCCATCATAGGTGACAAACCATGACAGAGATGTGTAACCTCCAGGCTTAAAACCAGGGTATTTCAAGGGGAGTGCTATCAGGAGACAGATATCTAGTCTCATGCGGTCCCAGATGCATTTGATGGGGCCACTGTGAGATACAGGAAACTGGACTAGATGGGCCTTTGGCCTGATCCAGCATGGCTCTTCTTATGTTCTTATGTTACAAATAACTTTGTATGTTGCACCACCATGCACTTTCATTAAAAACTTGGCCAGAGAAGTTAAAACAACATGGTAAATGTAGTAAATTATATCCGAGGACAGGTGCTTTTTAAAGAAGAAATTGGTGCTGACCATACTATGCTTCTTTATCACACTGACATAAGATGGCTGTCTAAGGGATGTGCGTTAAGCAAGGTTTTTCAAATGCGTGAGGAAATTATTCAGTTTCTTCCTAACCAAAATTGTGATTTAGTTAAAGACTTTGAAAAAAAAGATGTAATACTTCGACTGGCCTATTTAGCAGATATATTCACTCACATGAATGAACTAAATATAGCAGTACAAAGATATGGTAAGGACATAGCAAGAGCTGCTAAACAATTATCTGCTTTTATTGAAAAACTAAAAATTTTGATAAGTTGAGCTGAAAATGGTAATTTTGAGAACTTCTCCTTGCTTGATGATATTGTTCTGGAAAATGAAAAAAATCACAATTTTACCTGAACTTATAATACATTTGCAACAACTGAGTGCATTTTTGAGGGTATTTTTTCCACTGGAGATATTAGCAGAGAGCAGAGATGGATACTGGATCCATTTTCCCCAGTTTAATTCTATAAGCAATGGTAATTTAATAGAAGATTCTCTTATTGAAATACAGGCCAATGCACATATTCAAATGGAATTTGAAAATCTAACTATTTGGTGAGCTCAGTTAGAACTACTTCCACACAACTGCCGAAGGCAGCATTGCAGAGTCTTCTATCATTTGCTACCACCTATTTGTATGAAATAGGATTTTCATCAGTTTTGCACATAAAAACAAAACCCCAAAATGACTTCAATAAAAGTGATTATGTACGCTTAGCTCTTCCAAAAAAGGAACCCTGTTTTCAAAATATTATTGGAAATAAACAACAAATTCGCCACTAAAAATTGAGACATTATTTTAATTTTATGCCAATACATATATGTGTATCTATTTTTCTGTAAATATATTAAGTGTTTTGCAGGGTGGGATGGGGTGTAATTTTCTAACAAATAAATTACGACATCTTCCGCTGCATCAGGACATAGCAGGCACTGGTACATATCCTTGAGTGGCACACAGAACAGAAACTCTTTATGGATTGGCATGCTTCAGCGTGTGCAAACACTCTATTTCTGAACAGATCTGTCCCAGACAAGTATGCTGCCACATCATGAATCATTCAAAGAGTGACAGGGCGTGAGAGAGAGGATTGAGTGTCCAAAATGTGCTGGTATTGCTTTTAGAAAACTCCTCTGTCCATTTAATCTAAGGGCAAGTACTGAATGTGTCACATGTTGATTTAAAAAAACAGTGGGAAATTGACTGAAACATTGCTTGCACTAGAAGTCAATCTAAAGGGATATATTGGAAATTTCAGATTCATGTGATACTTATATGAGCTCAAAGGATTCTTTGTCCTTCTGAGACACAGTGGGTGGCAAGGAAGAACAGGATATTTTTTCCCTGTGGTGGTCATTCACTGTCTTTCTGTAGAATGTCCTGTTGAGAGAAATGTAATAATATGAAGGAACTTTCAGTGACATCCTGAATAAGTTGTGCTTCCTAGGAGAAACCACCACCACCATGACTGGGCTAGGTGAAATCGTAGCCTGAAGTGCCTTTGTAAGATTCATTTAAAAAACAACAACCATAAAGTGGTTTTCGGAATGCAGAAATTGTTTAATTTTTTATTCTGTTATATGTCCTCTTCAAACATGGTAAGTAGCATTAATTGAATTCTAGATGGCTGAACATAATGACACTGAACTGTAGTGAAAAGGTTTCTCTTGGAACCACCCAGAAAAGTTTTGCTTGCAAGCCTAAGTAGAGAAACACCTGAAAAGAGGAGTTTAATCTCTGTGAGCACTTTGTGCTGGCACATAAAGAGAAGATTGTGAAAATAAAACTACTCTCTCATACTGGGTTAGAGAAAGGGAAAGAGTAATATATAGAGAAAGGTGGAGTATGAATCTAATAAATGGCCTAATCAATAAATAAATGAGATTCTATGTGCAAACGTTCCTTAGAACAGTATATTTTGAGTACAATAACAGGTTGTTTTGATACTGATTCCAACTGCAGAAAGAATTAATTACTGGAAAGCTACTCATTTTTTTCACTTAGAGCCACATAGTAGAGGAAGACATTGAGGAATACTGTATCCGTTTAAAAGTGCTGGCAGGCAGCCACAAATTTTGAGACATCAAGAATAGGGATGTGCACGAAACGGAAAAACTGTGTTTTGTTTTGTTCCATTTTGTTCCTCCACATTTTGTTTCATATCATAAGTAATGAAATTTTTGTTTTTACAAAACAAAACAAAACAAAATTAAATCCCCCATGGCACCAGTGCTCTACCTGGTGCAGTGGGCAATTCAAAAGCCTCCTTTCCACCGCCTCCCAGCTGATTTTGACAGCTCAATCCCAGCTGGGAGGCAGGGGGTAGGAGGAAAGGAGCAGCCAGGCAGAAATAAATTCCCTGCCTGACTGCTCCTTTCTCCCCTGCCACCCGCTCCCTTTCCAAACCCTGACCTGTTAAAAAGCCCCAGCTGGGAAGCAGGGGAGGGGAGAAATGCAGAAAGGAGTAGGGTTTCCCCCCTCACTGCTCCTATGCTGGGAGTATAGAGGCAATTAGGGAGTTAATACCATAAACTCCCTGATTACCTTCACACTCCCAGCACACTTTGCCAATTAACTACCCTCAGCCCCTTTAGAGCTTCATAACTTACCCCCAAATCCTTCCAGATTCTTTGATCGCTGTTGAATCCTCAGCTTGTAAGCCGCCCAGAGTTCCTTTGGGAAGATGGGTGGGGTATAAATTCAATAATAAATAAAATAAATAAATAAAATCACTTTGGGAAGGTGCACTTGCTATGTTGGAGCCCCAAGGTAAGTAAATTTTGACTGCATGTTTTTAAAAATAATTTTGAGTGCATTTAATACACACACACACACACACACACACACACACACACACACACACACACACACACACACACACACACACACACACACACATTACTTAACTTGCAGCGGTACCTTCAGAAAGTGATTTTAGAGAACCCCCTGAAATTTGGAAACATTTGGGAATAAGGGGGCTGAGTTATGAAGCTCCAAATGGGGTGCCCCTAGGAAAAAAACCTTCTAATTGAAATCATATGGGAAGTGACGGCAGCACTATCACTGGCCCAATCAGCTTCCAATTCCAATTAGAAGGTTTTTTCCTAGGGGCACTCCCTTTGGAACTTCATAACTCAGCTCCATGACCCGGGAAACTCCCTTGCCATTTACTCTAGAACAAATTGTTTTGTTCTATAATTGTTTTGTTCTAGAGGAAAAATTGTATTTCATTTCATGTGTAACAAAACACTGCTTCCCAGTTTTGTTTCATTTTGTTTCATTTCATTAGTTAATGAAACAACAAAACAGTGTGTTGTTTTTCGTACGGTGCCCATTCTGAGTCAAGAACCAACAAATATAATGGATGCGGTGTGGAATCAAGGAGATCCAAAAAAGAGAGAGACTGTTGAGGAATGCTAACTGGACTTGAGAGAAAAGCTCTGAGATTTGCCAGGCAACTGAATGGTGCAAAAACAGGAGTAGAGCCCATCCATAACACAAAGAAGAAGAAGAAGAAGAAGAAGAAGAAGAAGAAGAAGAAGAAGAAGAAGAAGAAGAAGAAGAAGAAGAAGAAGAAGAAGATAAAAGATAAACTTAAGATTGTAACTAGAGCAGGGCAACTGAGGCTTTGACCCAAGGCACCAAAATGTTGAGGGCTGCAAAATCTAATTGGGATGATTCAGGAAATACAGCCTACTTCACTGTCCTTTTAAAAGAAAGAAGCAGAAGCAGAAGCATAAACTTGTCTTTATGTTGGAGGCTTATCACATTCCCCTTCACTCTCTCTTTTTTTCTTGCTCGGGTTCCTGTCCATGCCCCAGGGCAGAGTAGGTAGAAGATGGTGGCACTTGCCCCAGGTGTCGAAATGCCTAGTTACAGTTCTGGGCACATGCAAGACAAAAAGACAAGTACCCAGTTTAGGGAAAGAGATGCTACATCTGTGAAAATTTTAATCGCTTTGTACTCAATACCTATCAGAACAGATAAAGTACAAAACAACGGTTGTCCAGGAGTTGAGTCAGGCAACTGGATTTCTTTTCTTGTGGGATCAAAATGTTTCACTACTCATCCAAGTAGCTTCTTCAGACTGATAACCTCACCTGGATGAGTGAGAACCTCCACAGACAAAATAACTGTTGATATATAAAGTAATGGTGAATGGGAAGTCATAATGTGAGCATGACAGATTAAATAATAAATAATGATAAACACATGATAGAAAAAAGTCAAAGGGGCACCCTAAACAATTGGATGCAGCCATATACCTGAAGGAGAAATCATCACTATTTCAACAAGGTTTGGGTGCCAGCTGCTACTTTATCCCTCCCTCCCTACTGAATTCCAATATTCTATTGGGATAAATTAATCAGAGTTTATTTTTAGACTGTATAATGTATAATGCAAGGTCAGAACTGCTAACCCAAAATGAAACAAGGCATGTGCTAAGATTTGTTTTATTGATGACCAGAGAGCAGCACCAAGCACTGTAAGCCCCTGGGGAAATCCAAGGCTGAAAACAATAAAGATACTGCACAGAACATATTAGAAGAAATGTAATGGACTGTAAATCCAAATAAGCTGGACGCTTGATTCAAGGAAGGATTCAGAAATAATTCACCTCTGTGTTTGAGGAAAAAAAGGTATTCACAAAATTCACAATAGTGGTCCCCAATCTTTTTTTTTAGTTGCAACCCCCTTTTATAACAACTATGTAATCTGTCACACACACACACACACACACACACACACACACACCAAAAAGACATTTTAAAGGAGGTAAAACCATCCCTTCTCAGAATGTAGAGAGTTCTTTCTCCCCCCAAATATCCTGTTCCAAAATATCAAGGAGGAAATGATTTAACAAGGGCTACACCTTATATAAATTGACCCATGAATCCTCAGAAAACATTTTGCAATCCCCTTGGGGCCCCGAGCTCAAAGTTGAGAAACACTGCTTTATGAAATAGAGGCCAATATAGCAGTGAAGCCAGTTATGTTATCAGAAGGAGAGGCACTGGCCTCTTTATTAATAGCTTCTGTAAGAGGAAGAATGAAGTTGACAAAGATGGAGGATACAACAGTCAGTACAGGAAAAAACAGCAGAGGTAAGGACTCCACTAGTGATGAATGATCTGCCTCAGCATTTGAATTTAGGAAAATGAAAGACCAGGAACTCAGACTGATGAGGGAACTGCATTTTAGACCCATAGCTGTACGTGTTTGGATGTAGCAGGGACATTTGAGATTACCATATTTCCTTTTATTTATTTTTCTCCTCCCTTACCAGTTCTTCAGTATCCTCTTCAGTATCTGTACAGACCCAAAGCCCTCAAATTAAAGCACCAAGAAGAGGCCACTTTTTATTTCCTGCTGTTGAAGGTAGGTTGCAAGATTTATCAAAACCAACTATTCTCTGTGATCTTCAAAAATGGATTCTGGCATATTGAGTCCAGGAACGAATCCAGTCACTTGACAGCATTTAACCACATCCATTGGGAGACAAAATGTTGGCTTAAATGCCAACAGCAACCACTGCTGCTCCCTGTAGTATTTTAGAACAGGATATTATAAGACTCGAAGGGCCTGCATGGAAATCAGGCAAGAGCTAGTGGGAAAGAATGATGACCTAGTGCGAGCACAGTAGGGCTATGACCATGAACTAACAGAAGGGAGATAGAAGTACATACAGTATTAGCAATTTACCAATCTCAAATATATTCTCCCCCCCCCCAAAGCCGGAACTATTTGAGGCAGGCCAAGACCCCAAAATGGCATTCCATAGATTTCATGTCATTAGATCCAGACACTGAAGGATGTACACTGCAGTATATCACAGAAGTGAGTACACCGCCTCACATTTTGCAAATATTTTAGAATATCTTTTAATGTGATAATATTGAAGAAATGATACTTTGGCTACAATGTAAAGCAGTGAGTATACAGCTTGTATAACAATGTAAATGCGCTGTCCCCTCAAAACAATGCAACACACAGCCATTAATGTCGAAACCGGTGGCAACAAAAGTGAGCAATTAAAGTCAGTAAAGAAATTACTGTGAAAATTAATCAGAGCAGGGATGGGGTGATATCTATCTCAGCTGGATCAGTGGAACACCTTCTCTGTAGGCATGAAGTCAAATTCAGCACAAAAGCTAATAAGTCAGGGAAACAAGTCACTTCTACCAGCAATTCTGAGGTGAGGGTCTGTATTTCCAGAAGCAGCCCCTGGTGAACAGAGGAGATGGCAACAACAGAGAAAGGTCATCTATTACACAACCATTAAGATAGTAATCTTCCCAGCATACAGCCTGTTGGTCTGACTCTTAAAAAAAGCAGAATAGAATCTGGCACACAACAATAGTAATATAGCAAAATAACAAATTCAGATGTTTCAGGGCTGAATAATTTGATGTAAAGAAGGCATAAAAGGAAAGCATAAGCATCCAAGTAAATGCAAAACAAGAGACCCAGTGAAGGGCACATCTTGAGAACACTGTGGGGGAGAATGAACAAGGGTAGTTGAAAAGTACCATCACTGCCCCCAGCCCCTTTGAGATGGGACAGCCAGCAAAAGGCCAGCACACTTGAAAGGCTATAGGTCCAATTTCCTTTTAAAGAAAAGGTACATGTGAATGAAAAAGGCACTAGGCATCCCCATGGCGCAGTGGTTAAACACCTGTACTGCAGGTAAAACTGTGCTCACGACCTGGGGTTCAATCCCAGGTAGCAGGCTCATGGTTGACTCAGCCTTTCATCCTTCTGAGGTTGGTAAAATGAGTACTCAACTTGCTGGGGGGGGATGTGTAGCCTGCATACTGTAATTAAAAACTGTAAACTGCCCAGAGACTACCTGAAGTGGTATGGGGCAGTATATGAGCAGAACACTTTGCTTTGCTTTGCTTTTTCTTGAAGGAACCAGCAATTAGGTAAAAGAACTACTCACTCCTTGCATCTGAGGAGATGCTTTGTATCTAGCCTGAGATGATGATGATGATGATGATGATGATGATGATGATGATGATGATGATGATGATGATGATGATGATCATCATCATCATCATCATCATCATCATCTAAGTTAGGGCTTGCACCCCCTTTAAGCATACAAGATAGTTAAACTTGAAGCAGTAGTAGCCATCCTCTGTTGCTAGGACTGGTTAGCAGCAGGATCTGGTTTGTTTCTATTAGAATTTTCAGGGCCACTGAAGGAAACTTGGCAGAAAAGAACCAAGTTCGAGCCCCATTTTTCAAGACTGGAAATATTCTGGTTCCATTTTCTGATTTGTGTGGGGGTGTTTGGTGATTTTTGTAGTGTTCTGTGAGTTTCCTAGAATCTGAATCAAGTTCACAGTATTTCCACACACAATCCCTTTCTGGTTTTCTTCCTTTCAGCACCTCAAGTTTAGAGCAGAAGAGTGTAGAGTATTTCTTTTCCACACAACAGCTACTTCCTGATAAATGTTCTGCCTACTCCTTCTCTAGGGCCTCAGCTAAGACATTTTAACACCATGGGAAGAAACAAAGTGAACACTGGTGACAGGAGAGATTAAGATTAAGACATGAGGCAAATGTGTTGTGAAACGGTACAAATCAGAACTTTACCAAACTGAATGGTAAATTTTCCTGTAAGTATGAATAGATTGCTTCGTTGTTATGTGACATCAAGTAAGAACTAACTTATAGAGGCCTTTATATGGCTTTCAAAAGCAGTGAGGGATTTGAGGACGGGTCCACCAGTTTCCACAACCTCAGTGAGTTTCCATGGCTGAGTGAGGATTTGAACCCAGGTCTTCTGAATTCTAGTCCATCGTGTACTACACCACTGGGTATCCATTATATCACATTAGGACAGGCAGGTCCAAGCTTTGGCCCTCCAGATGTTTTGGACCACAACTCCCATAGTCCTTTGCCATTGGTATTACAAGCTTGGAATTCTGGGAGCTGTGATCCAAAACATCAGGAGAAACAAAGTTTGGACATGCCTGCATCAGGAAATATTAATACATAAACGTCACATGAAATATGAGGAAGGAAGGAAGGAAGGAAGGAAGGAAGGAAGGAGACATTAAAAAACTGATTTTTTTCCTGCTTGTTATGAGGTAGGTAAATATGTTATCATTTATGATGGTTTTTCCCAAGTAGTACACCACAGCAAGTTCAAGACTCTGTCATACTTTATTTAGTTCACTTTTCCAGCTCTATCCAGCGGCTTTAATGAACATAATCCATTTTGTGATCATATTTTTGGAACGGTGTGGTTGAAGGTAAAAGGTAAAGTCCCCCCCGCATATGCATGCTAGTTGTGTCCAACTCTAGGGGCGGTGCTCATCTCCATATTCAAGCCGAAGAGCCAGTGTTGTTGAAGTCCAAGGCCACGTGGCCAGCATGGCTGCAAGGAAACACTGTTTTACCTTCCCACTTTTTACGGCTGTCCCTATTTATCTACTTGCATTGACATGCTTTCGAACTGCTAGGTTGGCAGGAGCTGGGGTTAACAGCGGGAGCTCACTCCCGCTGCTTGGCACCCGGGATTCAAACCGCCGAGCTGCCAACTTTGCAGACAACAGTTTTCGGAAGCCTTAGTCCACTGAGCCACCACGTTTATCATGGTTGAAAGAATCCCATATTTACTGTTCTCATTCCAGTTCTGCTATTAAGTAGCTACTTAAGCACCAGCTTTGACTCAAGCTTTCCCAAAAGCTAGGGAAAGCTATAAAATTTAGAATTAACCAATTGGCAGTCATCTGTTTTATGAGTCCTGAAGTGAGTTTAATAGAGGTCATGGTTCCACGACAACAAGCATCTGAGCATCACAGAATATGAAGAGCATGTCTTACAGACTCTTATAGGAAAACTGAGTGAACTCCATAAACCCAAGTGAAATAAAAAGAATATAGGTTTTTCAGTTGGACAAAACTCCATCAAAAGTCCCACACTTTAAAAAAATCAAACCCGAGGCATGCTTTGTTCTTTTTTATATCAGGAAATAATTGAAAAATTAAACAAATATTCCTGGAATTGTGTAATGTCTCTTTTTACAGGATAAAAAGGGGCTAGGATGGTTTCGTAGGTTAGGAAACCTTCTGGAAGTTAGGGTGGTCCAATGGGAAATGCCAGGCTTAAATCAGGAAGAGCTACAGACCTTCCATCCACCACATATTTCCTGTGTTACATTATCTTGTTCTGCATCTGAGAAGTAAAAAAATAATAATTATAGAGTAAATGGCTTCCTGTCTACACATATATACAATGAAAAATGAAAAGACGCTGCAAAAGAAGAAATTGATTTGCGATCAAAACACTTTGAAAATAATGTTGTTCTGCCAGTCTTGAAGATTTTCTGCTGTACATCTGCTGCCATTTGTCCAAAGAAGTGGACTTGATCCAAAAAGTGTACATTAAAATATTATAGTTGATCTTTACGGTGTCACAGGATTTTGGCTTTTGTTTTGTTTTGTTTCTTTGCTCTTTTGCCTGAAATGCTGCCAAAGAGAGGCAGAACAACACATAGTTGTTCTGTATGTAGAAGAACTATGGTTAATGTTGGCATTTATGGGTGTTTCTTCCCGTTTGGAAGAACCAAGTAGGAAATGCCAGAAATACCAGGTGGCATCAGTGGTCTGTTCAGCACATTATCATCTTAGGCAGATTGCCCAGCTGCATGCCTTCCTGGACCCCTGTTGTCCATATACTGTACTCGTACTCTCAAGGTCAGACTACTGCAGTGTTCTTTACGTGGGGCTGCCTTGGAAGTTAATGTGGAGGCTCCAGCTGGTGTGGAACTCTGTGGCCAGATTAGTTATGGGGTTGCGAAAACATCAACATATCACCCCCATGCTGGCTGTGCTGCACTAACTGCCGATCTGTTACCGCATTGATTTCAAGGTTTTAATGATGACATACAAAGCCCTAAACAGTTTAGGACCTTATTATGTATCGGAGCGGCTCCTACTGCAAAATACTGCCCGTAGCACTCACTCATCCCAGGCAGAGCATTTGAGGGTGCCGTTGTTGAAGGAAGCTCGTAAATTAGAGATGGGCACAAAATGAAAAACAAAATACTGTTTCGTCATGTTGCTAGGTAACAAATTACCTAGCAAACTTTGTTACCTAATGAAAAGGTAGGACGTGTTTCGTCTTGTCATGAAATGCTATTTTCCCCTTTAGTCCTTAATGGCAGGGGAGCTCAAGCTCTTCCCTGAAAGCCCCTAAATTTTGGGAAAGGTTTAGGGGTCAGGGAGCTGAGTTATGAAACTCCAAAGGGGCTGCCCCTAGGAAAAAATCTTTCTAATTGGAATCAAAATTTTCAAAGCCAAGCTGTGGGCAAGCCACAGCTTGGCTTCTGATTTCCAATAGAAATATTTTTTCCTATGGAGAGTGTCTTGTCCATGTCAGATGATTCCCATTCCTTATGTCGTCTGAGCTGTTTGGCCAAGGAAAGGCTAACCCAAGGAATGCTTTCCTAGCTTGGCTCTAAATGCGATTAAAAATAATATAATGATTTAAAATGTATGTTGTTCCCACGGAGGAGAGTTTGGAAAAGTTACTCTTTTGAACAAAACCTGCCATAATACACCTTGACTAATTTGGCTGGGTTTCTTTGGCCATTGTAATTAAAATGAGAACTTCCACTAAAAGTCAAATGGCACCTTGAAAATGGACCTTAAAACTGTACCTTAAAATAGACTGCAGCCTGTTTCATCTGATACATCTGAAAAAGAGGGATACAGTCCATGAAAATTTACACTAACTAAAACTTGTTCGTCTTTAATGTGCCACCAGACGCTTTGTTGGTTTTGTTGTTATAAATGACAAACACTATTCTGTATGATATTCCAAAAAGCAACTTCTCTAACTTCTTCTGTTTAAGCAATGTTAGATTGAATCTGAAGAAAGCAAAACAGAGTTGACAAAGCTCCTGTGTCCTACAAGCAGAGAGAGAGTATGGCCAGTGGAATGTGCCATTCTGAGTCTGGCATCTGTTATTTCTGTGTTATAGTTGCAGAGTTCTGAACTTCTGGTAAAATTCCCTTCTGTTGTGCAGTAGAAGTACAGAGATCCACAGAGGAGAATAGCAACAAATCCCCCAGTATTCAAACCTTTCTCATTAACTGGCACTTAAAGTCTCAGTAACTCACTCGGAGGCAATTGTAGGAAAAAGATTAAAAAACATTTTTAAAACTTTTGTTTTAGTTTTCAAGTGTTTATTGTGATTATATTTATATGATAAGCATCAATCAATAAAAACAAAGGTAGGAAAAGAGACAATGGTGCACTGTTAAAGTTACAGTTAATGCCTTCACATTTGAAAATTTTCAAAGGAAAAAAGAAACTATATTTCACTTCAAAAGTCAACCAGTATCTATATGGTTACTCCCCACTAGTCTAACTTTGTGCACTTTTATGATTTATTGCCACCTCCTATTTTACACAGTCTTTAATATCTCATGGCTTGTTATATCATTTATTTTGATCACAGTTCTCCCTCTAATTTCACTTATCTAGTCTCTTGTTGTACCACTTATAAAATAGTTGCCAAGTTTGTACGTAAATGTTGTCTTCTTTATTATTTATTGCATTTGTCAATTTATTCATTTTTGCACATTCTAAAATTTACATTTTTAAAACTTATATTTGCTTAAAATTACAGATGTGTATGCTTCCTTCTTTCCTGCATTCCTGCAAATGGCTGCAAGACTTTAAAAATGTTTACCCACCAGCTCCGGAGTTTGCAGACAATTAAGTGTGACCCCGCCCACTTTAGCGCGACCAAACAGCAGTTTTCTTGTACCTGCTCTTTGATGGTGAAACATTTTGATGCGGAGACTGCCTGAGCTCTCCTCGCTTCTTTCTGTTGTTTTTCTTTTGCCTCCGCCCCTTAAAGAGGAACCAGGAAGTAAACGGAGGTTGGAGCAACTTCCACCAGCACCGGAGGTAAGCCTTTTATTCTTTTGTCTCTGTCTAAGGCTTTTTTTCCCTCCCCTCCTCACGCAGACAGAACAAAGAAGTGCGGAGCGGGTGGGGACGGAGGAACAGCAACGCACCCTCAAGATCTCTGGTCCGAATTTAAGGGACCAGCGGATCTTACGGGTCGTGAAAAAAGGCCCCTAGTGAACAGATCAACAGCAAGCAAACCACTATCACAGACAGAGGTAAGAGAATACTCAGCTGAGTGGTGGGGCTCTCTCTGAATTCAAAGGCTAGAGGGATCTATTGGTTAGGGATGGATAAGCAGGTAATCACCCCAGTTCAGAAAAGTATCTCCCAGTTACACAAATCATAGACAGTATGCAATATTGCAAATAAAGGTGTTAGTGAAGTGGATGCAAAGGAACCAAGATGATCAAAGTGAGATTTTGGTAGTAAAGGGGCTTTGTCAATTCAGCAAATTATGCTTCTGCATAATCTTCCCCACTTCTGGAGGGGGCATAGGGTGGAAAAACAGTGGGTGTGCTATGCTGTGCTGGTCTGTTTGTCCCTCCTCTACTGGGTCCCTGTGGTGGAAATGATTGCATGGTGTCAGTCATAGCCCTGTATTCGGCTTTAGCAATAATGGCAGCATGCCTAGCGATAGAGTGTGAAAAGTTACTTTTTGACTACAGCTCCCTAAATCCTCAGCCAATAACTTTTTGAAGTTCTGCTAATGGGCCCAAGTGGACTGTGTATTCACTTTTGAACTATGAGGACGCAAATTAAATATCTTGCCTCAGGCCAGTTGTTTCAGTGGGGTCACTGCTTTTATGTCTTGCGTTTATCATGTGTAGTGATGCAAGTGTTTATGGCCCATCTCCCTAAATTCCACTTCATTGGCTTTTGCCTTGGGGGTGTGTGACATGTGTGTGATTGTTGTCATATATACGTTCAGAAATGGTGGTGTTCCTATGGATGATGGAGTTGTGGCACCTGCTATTCTCCTGCAACTTGGTGCTTTTTGAATTGGTGTTTCCTCAATCTTTTCATGAGTTGCACAATTTATTTTATTTTATTTATTTATTTATAGCAATTTTACTCTGCTTTTCTCCTTGGAAAAGGACTCAAGGTGGCTTAAAGTAATGAGGGATAATATACAGTCCAGTATAATTAAGACATATTCAAGTTTGAGAACAGGGAATTGAGGGACATCTTATAGCATTCAAGACAACAATAAAGCTACAAAAGAACACGAGCAGTTCTTGAGTCTGGGCGCATTAGCTGAGAAGGCCCTTTATGTGTTCCCATGAGAAGTACCTGTGAGGGTTGTGGGATGCAGAGAAAATCCTCTCCTGATGACCTTACCACCTGAACTGGTTCATCCTGTGAGATCTGATATTTGAGGTAACTAGGACCCAGGTCCTATAGTGCTTTGTAGGTTAAGGTCAGCACTTTGAATTTTGCCTGATAGCTGATTGGTAGACAGTGTGGCTGCTTTAATGGGGTGTCATGTGATCTTTGTACCCTGTCCCAGTCATCAATCTGGCTGCTGCATTTTGGAGCCTTGAAGTTTCCTGAGATTTTTCATTGGTAGTCCCACATACAGCACATTACAGTAGCCTAGCTGGGATGTCACTAAGGCATGTGTCACCGTGGCCAGAGCTGGTTTCTCAAGAACACAAGGCCAGACCTCTTGGTGCCTTCAATTGTACTGGACCCTAATGTGCCCATCTAGACTTGGGAATATGGCAACGTAAGTCCAAAAGACTTGGAGGGTACCAGGTTTAGGCTGCTTCTCCCTGGGGTAATGTATATAACAATCATTCTGTAAATGTGGTGAATATATTTCTTCTCCCCCTCTATGTAAGTAATGCATAGGATTACAAATGATATTACACAAATACAGGAGTAGGCAGTATCTTTATCGCATCACATGGCAATGAACTAGATGATGATCATTTTTCATCTTCTTCAGGCTGTGCACCAAGAGAAAACCCCGAATTTTCGTGGCATGGTGGCTGTTCATAGTATTTTGCCCAATATGAACAACTACCATGCCACCAAACTTTAGGTATTAATCTTGGTGCATAGCCTGACAAAGATGAGTAACATGTACAGCTAGACATCTACTTTAGCAGTTCAATAAAGGAATTGCCTACACCTGCATTTGGAATTTTAAAAAAATTCTTTCCTTGGGTTATTATGTAACCCGCACTCATTATTACAATTTATATCTGTTTTTAACATCCCCCCAAAAAATAAAAAATTATGATCGATGTAGTATATTAGTAACATATTTTCCTTGATTGGGTACCTTATTATTATTACTATCATCATAATTACTCTTTTTGTACGTTGCCTAGTACAGTATATATTGTATACTGTACAAATACGATGGCAAAAGTAATAATGAGGAGGCGGAATAAAATGAGTCGGCAATTTATTGGATGACCCTCACGCCACTCATCTTCCTTGTGGTCCTTAAGGGTCTCGTTCCCTTCCCCATTTTAAATCTCCTCTCCTCAGCCCACACCCTGCCGTCCCTGCCTTCGCTCCAAGCCAGCCCCTTCACACTCCTATTGGCGACTGCTCCGGGATGAGCCGCGTCCCTCTGCCGTGATTGGCGCCTGGTCCCGGCGAGCCTCGCCCCTCGCACCCCTAATTGGTGGCCGAGGGCTCAGCCCCGCCCACCCCCGCCCGCTCGCTGAGGCGGAGGTCGGGGCTGGGCCGAGGGTCCCGGCTGCCTCTCTCTCTCTCTCTCGCTCTCTCTCAATCGCCCCCCCCGCCACCTCCCCTCCCACCGCGCCCAGCCTTCGGTTCCAGGGTAGCGGCGCGATGGCGGCAGCGGCAACGGCGGCCGGAGCAACGACGGGCTCGCTGGGCTCCGGGCCCGGCGGGATGGCCGGCATGGCTGCCCCGGCGGCGTCGGGGTCCGCGGCTCCGTCCGTGGCGGCTTCGGGGGTTTCTGGGGTCTCGGGCCGGTCCCGATGCCTATGAACCTCTTCGCCACCTGGGAGATCGACCGATCGGCGCCCAGCTGCGTGCCTAGGTGAGGGGAGGGGAAGAGAAGCGCGCGCGCGGGGGGGTGCGCCGCCGCCGATGAGGAAACCGCGGTTGAGGGGGGCTCGAGGGGAATCGCGGGCGGTGGGGGGGGAGTAACGGAATCGGGGCGGGCGGGTGCGCGGGGTGGGGAGGGGCCCGACCCGGCGCGTGGGCTTCAGCGGCGCGAGGAATGTGGGGCGTGGGAGGCGTGGCATGGCTGGTGGGGGGGAGGGAGGAAGGGGGTCGTCGGCGAGAGGGCGAGGCGAGTGGCGGGTTACGGGGGGGGCGCTGATCCCCTTTTGGGTGGGTGGGTGTGGGTGCAAGCCGGGATGGGACGGATCCAGTCAGTCTGGAGTTCCCCAAGTCACAGCTTGTCGGGGTCCCTGGTGTGCTGGTGCTGAAGCAGACTCAAGGTTGGGGACAAGAGTTCCCCCCTTTTTTATTTATTTACTTTAATTCTTGTTTTAAATAAAGAATTGAGCATGGTTAGAAAAAGGGTGATGATTCTGCGCATTGGAAGGTCCACGCGGATGGCGTGGGTGCCGAGATCTACACGCACGCATTAGGATGATGTCAAGTGGGAAGCTGAGGTTTCCCTTTGACCTCTTGTGCTTTTTCGGGTAGTTTGGGAGAAAGATGGGAGATTAGGAGAAGTACAGTCGGTGTAGTAAACACAACTCTACTGTATAGCCATAACTACACATAGGGGCATGCTGGCAGTGCATGCATTTTGCTTTGAGAAGATAAGGTTGTGTTATGATCTTTCCAAATCCTCAGCTAATATTGACTGGTTGGGTGAGTGGTGGATTTCTGTCCCAGAAAAGAAAGGAATTAGTTTACTTCCAACTGGATGCTTCAACACATAGCTTGACGTGTATAAAACTCAATGATTTTATTTTGAAAAACAACAGAGTATAATTAAATCACAATTTAAGATTTAAAAACAATTTTTATTTAAATTGTCTGAAGATCGGATATTTTAGTTTAAACCATCAGACTTGCAAAATTCAAATTGTGATTTCAATGAATTTGATTCAAATCAAATCAAGCCTCCTTGGGGTTTGGCTACAATTCCCATGATCCCCAGTCAGCATGGCCTCTTCATGTATATGAGAAGGAAACTCAGAGGCTGTATTGCATGCTCGGTGCCATATTTATGACTGGTTTCAATGATCAGTGTTTGTGTTTCATGAATGTGATGAAAATGTGCTTGAAATAGAAGTCAGTAGCTGAGAGACATGGTGTGGTGGTAAGTGGCCCATCATGGTTTCTTCCAGAGGCAGAACATGGACACACAGATGAGCTGGGTAGACTTTGCAACAGACTGTTTCAGAATGTATTGGACCATAGATGTGTAATGGTTCCACTCCCTGTCCAAACGGTGGTCCTGGAAAGCTGATGGTTAGCCAGGGATCTATAAGGCTTTGGATAACAGAAGGTTGAATGTAAAGAACTTGAGATCAAGCCAGTCTAGTTGCTTGTACTGTTGTTTGCTCCATTGGTTCGCTATTGGAATACTAGCTGAATCTGGGATTCTTAGCTTGGCTACTCAGTCGTTACTATTTGTTTGAGCAGGGCTTAGACTTTTAAGTTGGATTGTTGTTGCCGAGGGAGGCTTGAACTGGTTAACTGGTGCTGTTTTCTTTTTCTTTGGCTTTAATTGTATTTTTTTAATATTTCAGTCTTGCATATGTTTTGTTGTTCTTAGTTGCCTTGTGTCATTTGTTGGGAAGCTGATGGGCTGGGCTGCAAATAAATCAGGACTGAATTTTGAGATAGGTTATTATTGGTTACGCCTGTCCCAGCAGATGCGTGCTGTTAATGAACATCGCTGTTGATGAATGTGAGTGTTAAAGACGAGGAGGTGTTACTGCTGTATAACACATATAATTGTTCATGTTCACAGCAAGTTTACTTGACTAATTTTATTTGCATACGCACCAGCACTTGTGTTCACCTGTTTGCACTTTGTTGATACGAGTGAAGCAGTGATGTTGGTGAAGGTGGCCTTCTCAGCTCAGGAGGAAGTGTCACTGTTATCTCCTGGGTGATTTGTGATGTATAGATAAAAGGTGGTACAGAGCTTGTCTGCTTAGCTGCCTACTTGCCCTAAGCACATCTGATCGTGCCTGATTTCGGAAGCTAAGCAGGGTCAGCCCTGGTTAGTACTTGGATGGGAGACCACCAGGGAATTCCAGGTGCTGTAGGCCCCTGGAGCATGGACTGGCAAACTACTCCAGTACTGTATTCCTGCCAAGAAAACTCCATGGACATGGAGTCACAAAGAGTTGGTCACAACTGTAACGACACAACACACACACACAGAGCTTATCTACACAGAGTGTTTGTTCAGTTTCCTTTGCACCCATGGTACCGGAATTCCCTCCTTTCCCCTGCACAATGCAAGGATGAAACTAGTGTCTGAAAGGTAAAAGTGAGATAATGCCCCCTTGCTCCATGGTGTTTTTGGTTGTTCTGGGCGAAATGGCCCACTTTGTGGTTGGGTGGCATATGATGACATTTCCTTATGGGTGCTTTTCTCATTGTCAGTGTCACCCCTCCACTTTGTGTGTTCAAGTAAAACAAGAGATGAGAGAGTTAAGTAGGTGAGGACAAGGTAGGGAAGGTATGCAAAAGTGAAGGGCAATCTGTGTAGGAAGAGAGATGCCATGGAACATATCTAGATATTGTGTGGATAGGCAGTACCCAGGGCATCCCAATACATCCAGCAACAAATAACTTTCCCATGTGTGGATGGAAATACTGTACCAGGATGCTCTGTTCAAACCTGCCTTCCAAATAAATAAATAAATAAATAAAAAAATAAAAAGAATCACCAAAGGCACCACAGAAAACTGGAGGCAACATCACTATGTGGAGGAGCCCATAGTTATTTTTATTTCATTTTTATTTATGAGAAAAAATTTTACCCCACCTTTCTCCTTGGAAAAGGACCCAAGGTGGCTTACAGTATGGAGGGACAATATACAGTCTAGTACAATTAAGACATATTCAAGTTTGAGAACAGGGAATTGTGGGAATTGGGGGTTATCTTACAGCATTTGAAGACAACATTAATGCTAAAAGAGAATGTGAGCAGTTAAGAAAAGTGTTAGGCATTTGGGTTAGTTTGTGCAGGTGATTCTTAGGAGGATTAAGTTCACCTATTTTACAGGAGAGCAATGGCAAACCTAGGTAGCATCCTAAAGAGCAGAGACATCACTTTGCCAACTAAGGTCAGGATAGTCAAAGCTATGGTTTTTCCAGTAGTGATGTATGGAAGTGAGAGCTGGACTATAAAGAAGGCTGACCGCCGCAGAATTGATGCTTTTGAGCTGTGGTGCTGGAGGAGTGTCTTGAGAGTCCCCTGGACTGCAAGGAGATCAAACCTATCCATCCTGAAAGAAATCAACCCCGAAAATTCACTAGAAGGACAGATTTTGAAGCTGAAGCTCCAGTACTTTGGCCACCTCATGAGGAGAGAGGAGTCCTTGGAAAAGTCCCTGATGTTGGGAAAGATTGAAGGCAAAATGAAAAGAGGACGGCAGAGAATGAGATGGTTGGACGGTGTCATCGATGCAACCAATATGGATTTAACCAAACTCCGGGAGGCAGTAGATAGGAAGGCCTGGCGAGCTCTGGTCCATGGGGTCACGAAGAGTCGGACACGACTGAACAACTGAACAACAACAATTTTACAGTGGAAGTAAAGGGCATACCTCATTGTGCCAGATTGTACCAGCCTGTTTGCTTTATCTGACACTTTACATATGGTCAGAAGTAAAGTGCCAACGTGTTTTAGAGAGAGCAACTGTTCTAAGTGTTGCAGACAACTGTACCCATTAATGCAGTTATCTACCTTAGGTCCATGCACATCTGTGTTACTACAGGCAGAAGGCTCACATGCTGCAGTTGACAACTACATGTGGTGTAAGAAGGCCATAGTGTGTATTCACAAGAGATGTTGCACGGCAAATAATCCACAGCAAGATATGAGAGATGAATCCATGTGCTTGTTTGACCTACCAGAAAAGGAGAGTTTTGTGTTAGTTCTGGACGTACATTGCAGTTTGCAATAATGAGCAATATGAACAAGAGGGCGTGTTTCGTGTTTGCTTTATTTTAATCCTTCCAATTACCCGAGACTCTTTGGGAGTGATTTTGGAGGTTGCCAAAGCAGTCTTTTGAATCTGGCACCCTGCCTCTGTCTTTGAGTTTATCGTTATGTATGGATGGTTAAGTCACTTCTGATTTATGGTGATCCTGTGAATTAATGACGTTTGAAAGGCCCTGTCATAACAACCTTGCTCAGGTCTTGTGAGCCATGGCTCCTGACATTGAATGAATCAGTTTCATATTTGGTCTTTTTCTTTTCTTTCTGACTTCAATGTCTTACAGCATATTAACTTTTCCAGTAAATATTGTGGGTTTTTTTGATGTGTCCAAAATATTCTAGTCCCAGTTTAGTCATGTTTGCTGTAAGAGAATTAAGATCTAGTACTGTACCCACTTACTATTTTTTCTGGCAGTCAATGGTATACATAAAACTCTCCTCCAACACCACATTCTGAAGGAATCAGGGTTTTCCCCCTGACATCTTTCCTGGATGTCTAGCATTTATATCTGTAACATGCTCATTAGAAGACTGTAGTCTTTGATTACCAATTCTCATTATCTCATGCTATCTCATGCTAGCTGGGGATGATGGGAGTTATGGTTAAAAAGTGCATATGGAAGGAGCTTGTGGATGCTGCTTGTGGTGTTGTGAATAATAATTAGATATTTCATGTGATAATTTGGGGGGATAGAAGGGTGAAAGAGAAGGACTAGTTTCGCAGTGCAAATAGAAAGAAGGGTATGTTACCCAAGGAGTCACTTCTGAAAGGGTTGCGTATCCATGGCTGCTGTCATATTCCATGGCAACTGATGGCATCTGTCTCCAAGTGGAGAAATCATGACTTGGAATCTTAGTGGCAGCACATACTGTTTGTTCATCTCACTGCTTTTATTGTTCACTTTGTGTGCCCTCTTGTGTATCCATAATTGCAGAAGAGACTTGAGACCATAAAGCATATTTACTTGAAAAAGAGGCAAGAATATGTATAAGCCCAGAGGATAGATACCCCTGTTACAGCTTCTTAAGGAACTTTCCAGCTTCAGGGAAAGATGTGAGGTCCTTTTTGTAAACAAGCTTAGCTTTAAGCATTGACATTTTGCGGGAGATTTATGAGACGTGTTTGTCTTGGGTGCACATCATGTTTGAGAAATACTTGAATTTGAGCATGGCCGAATAACGATGTTTGCACTTATTCTTTCTTTCTTTTATATTAACAGACCTGGGAGGCATACAGCAGAGTGCCATTTTGCTCTTGGATTTGAGTGGACCGATTGGTTTATTGTGGGGTGAAGCAGATGAAACGTTGTCGTGATGAGCAGAGAACGCTGTTTCTCTAAGCAGCATTTGCACGGCTGTTTCTCCCCTACACATTCACGTTGCCTTGGGCAGATGCACATGTGGGACCGCTGTAACAAGGGGGAGCCAAGGCCTTGCACCTACTCTCTTGTCAGAACATGTTATTGTGTTGCAGTGGGCGTAGGAACGGGTCCACTCCAGTGAAGACTGAGGGCCTTGTTTACCGCTAGGCCGAGGCCCAGTGAGCTGACCTCTTCAGATGTGCCCTTTTTGTTGTCGACGTTAACTGCCAAAATAAAACCGAGCTCTGAATCGCATGTGGGAACAGTTTCCTTTTTATGTTAGTTGGCAAAGGATTCTTTGGCACTTGTGGTGTTGGGTGTTTCTGGCCAACCCTTTGTGGTCAGAACTCTCTCCCTCCCCCCCTCCTCTCTCTCTCTCTCTCTCTCTCTCTCTCTCTCTCTCTCTTTCTCTTTTGTCTAAGCAGGTGCCCTTCCAGTGGTTGGAATTAGTGCAAGCTGTGAAGTTTGAAATGCGGATATATTGGAGCCCTTCAGGTTGCTTAGGAACAGGAGAGAGGGAAGACCAAAGAAGACTAGGGAGTGCCACTTTTCAGAGCAGGCGTGGACTCTGTGCGGTCCTAAGGGATGGACAAAAGGCATTTGGTTGGTGTGGCCATGGCCATTGTTAACGTTGCCAGTGAGAGACACACCCAAGGATCTCTGTATCAAGTTGCTGACATGCTCATATACATTTCCAGTTGCCAGCAGACATGTGTTTCCTCTGACTTTCTCTCAGCACTTCTCCTCGTTGATACAAACAGGAAGGGAGCATGTTTAAGTGTGAAACATAGCCCACTTTGCTCAAACTAGGAGCTGCCCCTGATGCACACACCAGCACTCACTCTGTCCACAGTCTTACTTCTGGAAGGGTATAATAGTAAAGATTACATATAAAAGGCAATTAGATTGTGGATGTAAGATGGTTTATTGTTGTTGTGTCATTACAGTCGTGACCGACTCTTCGTAACCCCATGTCCATGGAGTTTTTCTTGACAGGAATGCTGGAGTGGCTTGCCAGTTCCTACTCCAGGCACCCTACAGCACCTGGTATTCCTTGGTGGTCTCCCATCCAAGTACAGGGGTGTGGCGTGGGGAGGGCAAGGCGGCAGGGCACTCTTGGCACAGCAATTAGGGGGTGCCAAATCGCCTACTGCCTCCCTGCCGCCGCCCCCCGCCATCTCTGATTACTCCCAAGTAAAGGCGCGGATGGGCTTGGTGCACCCGGGCTGCTGCTGCCGCGTTTGGCCTCGCCTCCTGAAACCTTGCCGCTGCCTTGGCCGTGGGGGTGACCTGGCTCAGCGCCCTGTCCGACAAGCGGCATGTGAATGGCCTGTAGGTCACCGTGGTCATGGCCGTTGTGCCGGGCCATGGAGGGGGAGCAGGCAGCGTGCCGGCTGGGGCTGGTGTGGCTGGAAGCGGAGGGTGCTGCCGAGGCTTGGGAGCTGCCCGGAGGGGGGGCGGGCTTGGCAGAGTGGGCTGCTTGCCAGTGGGGCCCCCCGGCGCCATGCTCTGCTCCGTCCAAGGTGGTGGTGGGGTGGTCTGATGCTGTGGGAGGAGGGGACGCCCTCTGGGCGGCTCCCCCGAGGGGGAATGGCAGTAGGGGGGCTCGCTCTCCTGTGTGTTGATGGGGGGCACAAAAACTGACTTTTGCTCCTGGCTCTGGAAGCACTAGCTACATCTGTGTCCAAGTACTACTAGCTAGGCCTGACCCTGCTTAGCTTCCAAAATCAGGCGAGAACAGATGTGCTTAGGGCATCTAGGCAACAACTGCAAGATGGTTTTCAGCATATCAAATAAGCATATGTCCTTCCTAAAATGTGATACCATATAAACCTCAATCAGTTAGTTTGTAGTTGGTGTTCCTTTTTTCTCACTGTTACCTTACATTGCTAAAATGCAGCAGTTTGGAAAAACAAAAGGAACATTGAGTACAGTTCTGAGTATTGCTTAGACTTTTATTAGCTTCCTCAAGAGCCATATTATGGGGTTCTGCAAGCTCTTCTGAATGGGATCTTCATCTGAATAAGTTCAGGATGTGACTGACCCCATCCTGTTGTTAGGAATAGATGGAACAGACTGCAGTGTTTCTGTGTCAGTCTCACATGTGTTGGCTCCTAATAATAATGGTGTGGCATCAAATTGATTCTGACTTATGGAAACTCTTTCCATGGTTTTCTAATAGAGAATATTCAGGAGCGATTTACCACTCTCTCTTTTTCTGGAGGCACACTGAGTCTGTGCAGTTTTTCCAAGGATACATAGGTTGACTCTACACTCAGAAGGCACAGCTGGGAATCGAACTGCTAACCTCTGACTTGAAAGCCAAACACCTAAAACACAGAGGTATTCATCTAGACTGTGTTCATTCATAAATCTTCTTTATCTTATTTCCCCATTCATCAGCATTGTTTTATTTAGAGAGTTTTTCTGATGTACAGTGGTACATATTTAAAATCCAGCCTTGCATTGCAAGATTCAGATAAGTGTGCAATTGGAAAGGTGATTGCTTTCCAGTTGTGTTAGTTTAGGAGGTGAGAGGTGAAGTGGGTTGCTTATAAATACAAACAAAATAAAATCTTAAAGTGGTGAGTCTAATCCTTTTCCCTCCAGTGTTTTAGATGTCAATTCCCAGAATCATTACCTAGCATGGTTAATGATCAGGAATTCTGGGAATTGAAGTGTGGATGGCTTAATGTGGAGAACTGTTGTTCTAGAGCAATGGTAGAAAACATTTGTCCCTCCAGATGTTTTGGATCACAACTCCCACAGTCCTTTGTCATTGGCAATACAGGCTTGGAATTCTGGGAGTTGTGATCCAAAACACCTGGAGTTCTGAAGGTTTGCCACTACTGTCCTAGAGTATCCCTAACCATGGTGTACCTGGTATAAAGATGATCAAATGGAATACAGAGTGAAAAACAATATTTAAAAGGGAAGTAGCAGAGAAGATTAAATTTGAGCACGTGCAGAACCATATATTTAAGTGCTAAGAATCCAAAATTGATGCTTCTTCCTTCTACTTTGGCACATTACTTATTATATTTCTTTCTCACCTTTCCTTTAATGACCTCAAGATATCTATACGTGCTTCAGTAAAGCTCATTGCAGGTTCCTCATTTTAATTTTGTTGTTGTGAACAACTACCCTGTGAAGTAGAATGAGAAGCTGTGATTGGTCTGAAGGACACGGAAAAAATTACATAAATGAAGATTTGATCCAAAGTTTTCTTAACCCTACAGTACACTGGCTGCTTCTGTTATTTTCCTATTTATGGTAACTGGTAGTGTGTTGGAGTCATCTCCCCATCCTTCTTTGGCACTTAGATTTCAGATTGCACATTCCTTTGCTGTCTATAAAATCTTCAGAAGTGAATTGCCGCTGCAGTACCTGAATGCTTCTTTCCCTTAGCAACAAGGGAATAGAGTTACATACATTGCTTTGAGCTTTAATTGCAGCTTCAGTGGAAGAAGAAGACATATACTGTATACTGTGTATTTCCATTGATCAGAGTTTGTCAGAATCCCCCAGCTGGTATGACCCCTGACCATGATGTTTAGTCAGAGATGTCATGCCTCCCCTGCCCTCAAAAAAGTAAATTTGCAAAGCTCTGGGATTTGGGGGGAAGGAAGAAGAGATGTTGGCCACCAGGATATTGTGGCGTTGTTGTTGTTTAAATTGAGGTTTCAAGCATTTCAACTTATAATTCGTTTCTGGAACATCTCCATGAGAAGGAGAGAGCCACTGTACTCTCAGGTTGGACTTGAGACAGGGAGTTGGTGAGTCAACTCTCTGTGCAGAAAAGGAGCCTCTTCTACCATTTGACAGGCTGGAGTAAGCGTTTTTGGGAACAAATTCTTGGAGAGCAAGGGGAGGTTGCCCTTGGAGCTTCTTGGCTGTTTTTTTTTAAAATGATTAAATTATATATTCTGCACAGGTTGTCTTTGATCCCCTAAACCAACCTGAAGTAGTGAATACTGCTCGTTTGTCAATGTCGAAGTAAACTCTAATTTAGCTGTCTTCTGTTTATGGAATGAGGAACACTAGTTTTTCCTTTGCTTCAGGCAGCAAAAAAGTTGTGAGCTTGCCCTGTAGCATCATTGTGATGAAAAGAGTAAAAAACCGGACTGAGCTCCTGAGTGATATAAAGGAACTTGCATAGTACTTAAGAAGAAACCTGAATGTCTTTTGGCATGCAGACAAGGAAGTATAAAGGCTTCTGCACTCAGTTATTTGTATATCTGTCTTTTCCTTCCTCCCAGAAATTAGACCTGAGATTCCTGGGTATATGAGGTAGGATGGGAGGGGGTGCTTTAAGTTAGTTTCTTTACTTAAAAACCTAGCATATGATGTCTTTCAAAGTTACCATTTATATTTGAATATATACATTTGAGTATGAGGAATAAAATTTCAGAAAAATGAGGAGGTGTTGACCATAAAATTGAAAGACTGGAATTGAACCATAAGAGGAAAGGCTTGGTGACTGGGATGTCAGAAAAAAACAGAAGTAAGCCCTTAGGTCCAGCTAACAATATGATTGAATGGGAGGGAAAGTTGAGACTCAAGCTTAGTCCATTTAAGATGTGAGGGGGAATTATATTAACTGGAGTCCATTGTCCTGCTGAGCTCTTTGTTTTCCTTGCTAAACACATTAAGTTATCTTATTTCAGGAGGAGGCAGGAAAAGGGAGAAAGGAAATGGATGCTTGAAATTCTGAAATCTGTTCTTTCACTGAAAGAGTATTCTTTTTCAGTGAAGAAAGTAGAAATCAGTAACTTGGTGCCCTCCAGGTATTTTAGACTACAACTCTCATGAACCTCAGATAACAGTGATTTTTTCTAAGGCATTATGGGAGCTGTAGTCTTGTGAGGCTTGCCCCCCCACCTCCCTCTCACATGACAATGACAGAGAGGACTCTGAAACCATTTGCAAACTGAGACCCTCGAAGTCAAGTCATCACAAGCAGAGTCCTCTCTCTCCTGAATTAGTGGCTCTGCCTCCAACCAAAAACCTTCTACATTGGTACCTCAACTTACAAATTTAATCCGTTCTGATTCTGAATGCATGCTGTTATGTCGAACTACTCTTAAGTCGGGATACCTAACCAAAAAATTGAAAAAATAAGTTAAAAGATAAAAAAATGAAAACAAAATTGTAAGTCGGACAGACTATGTCTAAAATTTCTAAGGTGGCAGTTAAAAGACCAACAGTTTTCCACTCGTAAGTCAAATTGCTCTTAAGTCGAGCTGCTCAAGTCAGGTACCAAGAGTAGCATCGGGCTCTACAGTCCAACATATACCCTTATATATGCGAATATAGGTTGACCCGAGTATAAGTCGAGGCCCCTAATTTTGCCTTAAAATAGTGGGAAAATTGATTGACTCGAGTATAACTCGAGTCAATATTTCCCTCTGCTGGCGAGGAAGGATGGGGCTGAGAAGGGCAATCCCGGAGCCCCTCCTGCCACACTGGTGCTGGCAGTGGCTGCTGCTGCTGCTACTGCAACAATTCCCCTTCCCTTTGTCCTCCTCTGGAAGTTGAGTCATGGCTACTGAACTTCTTTTTGAGAGATAGAAACGTTTTGCTGCTCATCCAAAGAGCTTCATCGGTCTGAATGCAGCGAGTGCCAGTCCTCCATCTTATAGTCAGCTTTGACCTCTTGGCACCCTGATCTGAATTAGGCTCATAAGATGAACAATGGCCTGAATAGGCTCGTTAGGGAGACAATAGTATCCATAGCCTTAAGGTGAACAATGGCCTAAGGTGCTGAAACCTATCAAGAATGGGTCCTTAGCTATGGCCTTGGTGGTGAAGGCTTTTTGATTTGTCTGGGTACTTTGGAAAGCACACCCTGATAAGTAGCAGATAGACTATGCCTGAGGCCGCCACCTCTGTTGAGGGAGGGGGTTTCGATGCTCACATGAATGGCTTCCCTTACTCCTCTCTCAAGCCACTTCTCTTCTTTGTCTAATATGTGTACATCCTCATCTTTGAAAGAGTGTCCATTGTCCTTCAAATGGAGGTACACTGCTGATTCTGGTCCTGAGCTGTTACCCCTCCTATGTTGGGCCATCCTTCTGTTTAATGGCTGTTTAGTTTCTCCAGTGTAGAGGTCTGAACACTCCTCACTGCATTGGTCCGCATATACTATATTGCTCCTTTTATGTTTTGGTATCGGATCCTTTGGGTGGACAAGTCTCTGCCTCCTCCTCCTCCTCCTCCTCCTCCTCCTCCTCTTCTTCTTTTTTTTTTTTTATTAACATTTTTATTAAAGAATTTAAAATACAAAAGAAAAAAGAACATATTCAAAACATTAACCATATAAAGTCAATCTATCACTAAAGTTCGGCTTCCCTCTGTTCTTCTTGCGGTTTTAACGTTGCTCATCTCCCAGCCTTCCTTTCCAACGAACCCATTCTATATACTTATAGAAAAGGTTCTAAAAGTAGGTGAGTTCTATCCTAATCCGGAAAGAGTCTTTAATTCATCACAGTTGATCTCCATGTAGTTCTTAAATTTTTGCCAATCATTTTGGAACCTCTGGTTGTCTTGATCCCTCAATCTGCAAGTCAGTCTGGCCATCTCTGCAAAGTCCAGTAATTTCGCCCTCCATTCATCCAAAGACGGTATATACGTTGTCTTCCAATTCTGGGCCAGGAGCATTCGTGCCGCTGCTGTTGCATATAAAAATAACGTCCTGTCTGCTCCTTTAATTTCATTATCCACCAACCCTAACAGAAAAAGTTCAGGTCGTTTTGGGAATGTACACTTTAACATCTTTTTGAGTTCATCATATATCCATGCCCAATACTCCTTCACTTTCTCACAAGTCCACCACATATGATAAAAGTCACCTTGTTTCTTTTTACATTTCCAACAATAATCATCTTTCATCCTGTACATCTTTGCTAATTTCGTTGGAGTAATATACCATCTATACATCATTTTCAACAAGTTTTCTTTTATCAAAGTACATGCGGTAAACTTCATATTCTTTTTCCACAATCTTTCCCACACATCTAACTCAATATTATGACCCAAATCCATAGCCCATTTTATCATACATTCTTTGACTTGTTCATCTTTTAAATTCAACTCCAACAAAAAATTATATAATCTAGTCAACAATTTCTTTTTTGGGCCCATAATTATGGTTTGAAACTTGGATTCCTTCTCTCCAAATCCAGACATCCTTCTGCGTTGTTGTTTATTACAGTATTGGAAGTATTGTTAGTTAAACTGAGAGATATGGGGACATTTAAAGGTATAAGTGTGGGGGATAAGGAATATAAACTAAAAGCATTTGCTGATGACTTGGTTTTGACATTAGAGAATCCTAAAGAAAGTATTATTGAGGTGATGAAGGCAATCGAAGAATTTGGTAATTTAGCTGGCTTCAAACTGAATAAGAATAAGACAAAGGTTTTATTGAAAAATGTAACTAAGAAAGATAGGGAAGAATTTGAAAAATTGTCTGCTCTCTCAGTTGTGAAAAAAGTTAAATATTTGGGAATTAATTTATCTCTTACGAACTTGAATCTCTTTGAGGATAATTACATTAGGGTTTGGAATTTGATTAAGAGAGATTTGGAAACATGGAATAGACTGAATCTGTCATTGATGGGAAGAATTTCGGTGATAAAGATGAACGTGCTACCAAGGTTGTTATTTTTATTTCAAATGATCCCAATAATTAAAGGGACAGGCCACTTTAAGGAATGGCAGAAGATATTGTCTAAATTCGTCTGGCAAGGCAAGAGACCGAGAATAAGATTTAAATTATTAACAGATGCTAAGGAAAGGGGAGGTTTTGCCATGCCAGACCTGAGATTATATTATGAAGTGGCCTGCCTCGGTTGGATAAAAGAATGGATAACTTTAGTTGATGGAGATCTTTTGGATTTAGAAGGTCATGACAATAGATTTGGTTGGCACGCTTATCTTTGGTATGATAAAGTGAAAGTACATAAAAGTTTTATGAATCACGTAATTAGAAAGTCATTACTTCAAGTCTGGGAAAGATTGAAACCTTTATTAGAGAGACACACCCCGAGGTGGTTATCTCCGATTGAAGCATTGGCGATCAAAAGGAAAGATGCAGAAGGAGTGGGGATCACATATGGGGATGTGTTATTCTTCTCAGAAAAAGGCCCAAGACTGAAATCTTATGAACTGTTAAAAGAGAGGTTAACAGGTTGGTTTCAATACTATCAGTTACACGACACCTCCTCCTCTTCTTCTTCCGATGGGAGCGGAGGAGAAGCACTGGGGTTTTAAAACATTTTTCTCTCCTGAAGCAAGCCCTGATGCCTGCCATGGGTAGAGTGACATTTCTCCCACTCTTTTCAAAGGGCGCTTTGGTTCTCCCTCTGTCTCGCCTCCCTCTTGAAGAACACGCAAACCTGCTTCCTTCTCTCCCTCCTCCTCTGTCTGCCCCCAATATGGTGGTTTCACCACCTTTCTTTCATGCCACTCCCACTCAGCCACTTCTCGTGGGAGTTTAAAAGTTACCCGTTGTCCTGTCCATGGGTCCTCCTCCATGATTTCCACCAATTCTCCTTCTTCTGTTCCCTTAACATACGCTGCCCAGCCACCCAGTGCTATCTCAGACTCTTTTCAAACCGCCTCCTCACTCGCACCCTCTAATGATCTGTTACCATCTTCCCCTTTTTCTTATGTGTTTTTTGGTCAGGCAACCCCTTTCAAGAGGATGGTACACACCACTTTTTCACAAGTCTGAAGAGCAATAGATTGTCTACTCCCACCTAGAATATTGCCAGTCAATAGAAGAGATCTTTTTATCTCTTTGCTCTTCCTTAGTTGTTTTCTCTCTATTTCACTGCTGCCACTCACCACCATCCAGTAAATCATAAAAACCCCTCCAGTAGACCTTTCCAATCATCACAACGTTTAGCCCGAGTTCAGAAAAATGTTACTTTTTATAACGGCAACTCGCAAAAACTCACGGTCAGTGGGGCCACTGCTGATGCTTCTTGATAGAAACTAGGAGTTGTCGTCTGAATAGTAACTTTTCCACACATTGAGATTAATCTCTCCATTGTACAGTAGGATGTGTTCCAAGCAGGGCACATGCCGGGCTTTTTCATTGCAGAAAGTACACTGGGAATTAGAACGGAAGATTGGGAATGGAGAGAGCCTTATGGGAGAGAAATGACAAATTGTTCTCCAGTGGTAGCTTAAAGACTTAACCGATTTGGCTCTAGCATGAGTTTTCTCCGACTGTAGCTTGCTCCTTCAGATTTATGATGTGATGCTTCCATTGATTCATGCATTTGTAGTCCATGGGAGCATGTGACACTTGGTTAGTCTTTCAGGTGGTGTACGAGTCTTGCTTATTTTTGCTGCCATTCTGCATGTTTTTATATTATAGCCAAGCCACAGAGAGGCTGTGCAGTGTTTTGGACAGCTGTTTTTGATCTCCAGGATAGCACCCCACTTGAGCCATTCTGATGATTGAAATAATAAGGCTGAAATTGCCTTCTGTCTTATGTCCTAAAATTCTCTCTCACTTCCTGGTTGGGATTTTACTAACAATGTTCAAGGCCGACAACAGGTTGCATGGGTTTTATTTTATTTGCAATTAATACAATACATTAAAACATGACACTAAAATTGCCATCAGGACCCACAATCACCAGTTAAAAAACTTCTGGAACAGGAAGGTTTTTACCTGGCGCTGAAATGTCATCCATGTCGGCACCAGGCGGGTCTCACTCGGGAGGGCATTCCATAGTCTGGGGGCAGCTGCCGAGAAGGCCCTATACCTACAAGCCATATCTCTCACCTCCTTGAGGGATGGCTCTTTCAAGGAGGGCTCCCTGGCTGGATCTTAATTGCCCGGTAGGTTTATATGAAAGTTTGTGCAATTGTGCATGAGGAGTGTGACCTTCATGCTTTTCTCAATAGGCTGTACCATTCTTATATACTCGTTAGTGTATATCTGGAGAACTTTGAAGGCCTGATTTGGCTTCATGTTCCCGACCCCAGCTTAAGAAAAGGAGTATAAACTTTCTGTTCATTTGTTTTCCCCTCAAGGAAATCTCACATTTCTGATGATATGCCTAACACTTAAGTGACAGTGTAGGAGAGTTGTTAGGGAAAATACAGGGGTGTTTGAAACATCCATCTTTCCACAACAGCTCCTATACTGTGCTTTGTTTTTCCTAATGGCATCTCAGAACTCTGTGACAGCAAAGTTGCCGAGGCAGTGAGTTCAGCATAGCCCAGGAATGTTTAGAAAAACCAATTTATTTATCAGCTCGGTTTTCTCTTTGAACTGAACCTTTTAAGAAATGTGGCGCTTTGGTTAGTGGCCGCAAAAGTGATATACAGCAAACATAAGAATGTGCAGAGTAACCATATGGGTATTTTCATGTGCCTCCATGTCTGCCTGATAATTTTTTTTTCAGTGTTCAGCACCCAGATTAGCTTGTGAAGCACTGAGTTGTTAATGTGCTGGAAGAAACTCCTAAGGAGAAGGCAACCTTCTCTTGGGAGAGTAAAAATGCTTTTATCATGTGTAGTAGGCTGATAATATGTCTCACAGTAGTGGAACAGTTGCAGTATTTTTTTAAAGGAGCTCTCTTAAATCCCATCTTTATTAAGGGCCCAGCATCTTTCTGACTGTGCTGTTGGATTGGCACGTTTATGTACCAGCCCATAGCACACTGGTGTGTCCATCAGATCTGTTGCCCTCGGCCTATTGCTCTCATGACTGCCTGCCTTTTCCCTCAGAGCATTGCATGTCTGTTTCTGAACGGTCATCTTCTCAGTAACCCCCTGTAGCCTCATACTTATTGGGCAGGGGAGACACGTTAATGACATAATGACAAAGCTCTGGAAAGTTTTCCTTTTGGATGGCAACTCCCAGCATCCCCATCCCTCATGCCTGTATGCTGGCCTGTGAATTCTGGAAGTTCTAGTCCAAACAAACAGGGTTTCTAAGTTCTCCATAAGCAGTTGTGCCCGTTAACTGGTGCTCTCCTCTTACCTCGTTTCTGCTTCAGAGCTGCCGTGGTGTAATCCTTTAAGCTCGACCTGAAATGGAGAGGTACACTTGGATTTGATGTGGCAGGAGCACTTCAGAATCTGTCCCACTGCTCTTAAAATGGAAGGTCTCTTCATCTCTCTTTAAAGCGGTTTACGCTTGCCCTTGTGTTAGCTGACTAGAAAAACCTTAGTTTTTTTTCTTCTGAAGGCTTGAGCTTTTAACAACATCTCATGTGTGGTGTGCAGCGGGAGGGAGGAGGGCAGGCAGGATATTAAATGGTTAGTGTAGTGTGCTTTCGACAACCAAGGGGCCTGAAAAATTGGGAGGCATCCGTTTGGAAAAGGTTACTTAGATCATCCACTCTGGGCTTGTCTAGGGTGTGTGTTGTATATTAATCATATCTCCTGGCCATGAAATGTAAGTCCCTGGAGCACTAGCCATAAAAGATTTAACTCATTAGAATTTTAGTGTATTTTCAGTTGGAAGGCAGGCATTTTAATTTTAATTTTTAATATTTATGGTTTTATTCTGTTTTATATTGTAAATTGCCCAGAATACCCTGTGGGGAGATGGGCGGTGACAAACATAAACAAACAAACAAACAAACAATGTCTCTTTGCATGGTACAAGGAGAATATTGGATGGATGCTTACTCCTGTTGGACTATCTTGGAAGAAGACTTTCTGATCCAGCTAAGTCAGAGTTTAGAAAAGTTACTTTTTTGGATTACAGCTTTCAGTAGTCCATCCCTCGGGCAGCATGATTGGTGCCAATGCTGATTGGGAGATTCTGGGAGCTTGTTGTTGTTGTGTTGTACAATCGTGACCGACTCTTCATGACGCCATGTCCATGGAGTTTTCTTGGCAGGAATACTGGAGTGGCTTGCCACTTCCTACTCCAGGCACCTATAGCACCTGATATTCCCTGGTGGTCTCCCATCCAAGTACTAGCCAGGGCCGACCCTGCTTAGCTTCCGTGCTCAGGCGAGATTGGATGTGCTCAGGGCATCTAGGCAGCGAGTAAGGTAAAAAAAACTTCTTCTCTAAGCTCTGGCGTATGCGAATGATTGAGAATGGCATGTTTCAACTTTTTTTAAATGCATTTAAAAATGCACTCAAGCGGGGAAGGTTGAAGAGAGATGATGAGGATTCTGAGAGCTGTAATAAATGTTTTCCAATTCTGGCTCTTAGAGGGTGGTTGGAATTCTTTGGTTTGGAGACCACCTTTCATGTAAAATTGCCTTAAACTAAAGGATCTCTCTAGCGTCTGCCTTTTAATATTAAAACTGTCAAGGATAGGTCCAGCTTTTTAATTTGTTGCCAGTATTTAATTTTCTGAAGAAGGAGAGAACTATTAATGAGAAGCTATCAGGCTGATAGATTCCTGTGAGGCTTGGTTTAGACAAGGGTAATTTGAAGCAGGCAAAATATGAAAACAGTGAAAAATGGAGAAAATGGTTCAGTCTCTGTGGGCTGCTGCAGTGATTACATAGCAGATCACAGCTAAGGCAGGTACAGCATGGAAGCTGGCAATTGTATCTAGCCCAGAGTCTATCTTAGGATTTTCCGGATGGGTCAGACAACAGTTGTCATTGCCTGTGACCTGAGATCAAAAGAAGTGCCAAATTTCTCTTGGATGCAGTGCCATCTTGTTTTAGTCCAATCTGGCCAAATCTTGGTGGCTGAGCTGCCTTTGATTTCTCTTGTATTACTAGGTGATGGAAGTGAATGGAACATGCAAGTTGTGTGAATTGTATATAACAGTGGTTCCCAACCTGGGGGTCAAAACCCCTTTGGGGGGTCCAACAACCATTTCACACGGGTCGCCATGAGCCAGTGAAGAAAAAGGTACAAATGGGTTGGGTCTGGATGAGGAGGGGGAGGAAGGGGGGAAAGAGTGAGTTGCAGCTTGATAGGTTGGAGGGGATGTCAGTCAATGGCACCGGAGGCTGCGATTGGCTGAGGGTGCCTGTAGAGTATGCATGTCCAAACTTTGTCCCTCCTGATGTTTTGGACCACAACTCCCAGAATTCCAAGCCTGTATTGCCAATGACAAAGGACTGTGGGAGCTGTGGTCCAAAACATCTGGAGGGCCAAAGTTTAGACACACCTGCTGTAAACGGAAGTTCTCTATGGTACCTGTGGCAGTGGCCTGCCAAAGGGGGCTTGTGGCCTCTTCCAAGCAGGACAAGGGATCACCACAACATGAGGAACTGTATTAAAGCATTAGGAAGGTTGAGAACCACTGGTATATACGAACATACAGTATAATATAGGCATCCTTCAGTCTCAAGAGACTATGGTATTGTGCTCTGTATAGAAGCCATGTTGTTTCTTATAAGAACATAGAAAGCTGCCTTATACCATTTCATCCTAGTCCAGTATTATTACTTGGTGATACTGGGGATTGAACCTGCAATCTTCTGTATGGAAAAGTGTGGTCTACAAATAAATTATGACTCTTTCTCAATATAACATTTCATGTTCCCCGCTGGCCTCCCATCTTCTGTTAATGACACCACACCTTGCTCTGCAATCAGAATAGGCTTGGTAAGGATGGATGGTACCCTGGTTATTGCAAGCCAAGATTGGAGGCAGATGACGATGGAAAATATTAGTTTCATCACACTCTATGCATCTATTTTCCTACTGAATGCCTCTTGGGATGGCATAATGCAGAGGTGCCATTTTGCAGGGATGGGAAGAGTTCCAGCTTATGAGATTTGCCTTGTTTTTTTTTCTAGGACTGAGACCCTGTAACTGAAGCTTGGTGGAAAATATGTGTGCTTAGAAGGGAAAAATGTTGAGCTCAGGAATTTGTTTCAGCATCACGCTTTCCTGTCCCTGCGTGCTCCCAAAGTGACTTGGAACAGGCGGATAAAAATTATTAGAAGCTCTTATTTTAAAACACGTCTACATTATTGTTTATGAGCATATTTAAGACGTTGTCTGAAACTAATGGTAAAACCCAAAGTTTGGAATCCTGTTGCTAGAAATTCACCCTGCGCAAGATGACGTCAGCAAGGCGAGTTTTCAGAAAAGAAACATTTCCAATTTATCTGTCAAAAGCTCCTGCAGAACCCCTTTCATTGTGGACAAGCCACTGTGATACGTAGGATGGGAGTGGGACATATTTCCTTACCAGGAATTGCCATCGTTCAGTAGTGGCAACTTTTAGTAGCTGAAGAGTTGCCTCACCCATGTTGAAGTCTCCATGGCTTCCCATCAGTGAAAACTGATTCAGTAAGAACCTTGGACATTTGGAGGGAAAATAAGAAATGTTTAATTTCCAAAAAAAAAAAATCACCATTGCTGCTGATATAACCAGCCATATGCTGCATAACTTATACAACAGGATTTTGGTCATTGTATTGTAGTTAAAGAGTCTGACTAGAATGACCCAAGTTTAAATCCCTGTTCAGACATGAAACTCACAAGGTGATTTTGAGCCACTCATATACACTCTGGTTGTGAGCTGGTGGGGAGTAGAACCAAGACTATTTGATCCAGCGCAACTTTCATTTTAAAACCACAGCAGCCCTTCACTTTGGCACAAAATCTTTTGGGGAATTCCAGCAGTTATTTCCACTCTATGACAGATTGTACGTCTGTATATTGCTAGATAAAGGGCAATGATAATAATTAATGAGTATTTCTAAGAGGATGGAATTTCTTTTGCTACCATTATTTTAGTAAACCACAACTTAAGCTTTGGTATATCTGTGAAGATTCTCAGTCATCCAGGTGAGTTTATCTGGAAGTTGAGTCATGGCAACTGGACTTCTTTTTCTTGAGAGATAGAAACATTTCACTGCTCATCCAAACATCTTCATCAGCTGTTTGGATGAGCAGCAAAACATTTCTATCTCTCAAGAAAAAGTAGTCCAGTAGCCGTGACTCAACTTCCAGATTAAGCTTTGGTATTAAAAACCTGCTTAAAGTTTTATATATCCCAAACCCAGCCCATGCATGCCTGGAGTCTTCTGTTCTTTTAGCTTTTTAATAGCATCCTCTAACTCTTCTTCTATAGAATAGCAAGAATGGATGCTTGGCTTCTCATCACAGGTACAGGCAGTGTGTGATGCTTGAATTCTGCAAAGCCCACCATGGTAGTATGTTTAGGTTTGTTCTTGTAGCAGTCATTTTATGAATCCTTGGCAGTGGCCTGACTGCATATTATGTGTTAATTGCCCGGAGAAGTCAGAAATCATGGTAGAGCTAAATCTTTGACATCCAAAATAAAACAGAAATAATAAAAATAACTGCCAGAATGAAGTAGTAATTTAATTTCAGCCAGATGTGATAAACTTGGATAGTAAAAAATTTAAAATGGTTAAAAGTTTGTTTCAAAGTTTAAAAAAACTTAAAGTGATCTCCATCTCTAATTGCACTGTTGCTGCTATTTCTGCTATAAAAGTAAATAGGAGATTTAATTAATGGCTGTAAAATTAGGATTTGGAGGGGGCAGAGAGTAAATGAGTGTGCGAATAGGCAACGGTTAAATCTGTTATTTCCTGAAAAGCTTCAGCACTGATTAGTATAAAGTGCTACAGCAGCAGTATAGTAAAACTGGATATTCTGTGCTGGTTTGGATGATGGGAGCTGCAGTCTAACAAGTGGAAGTGATAGCATTGGGATTGTGGAAGTTGTTATCTAAAATATCAAGAGGGTGCTGGCTGGAAAAAATTGGTGTTTCTGACTGAGTTATAAGACCTGGGGATCTTGGCAAGTAATCTGTAATTTTTAGGACCTGCATGTAATGAAATTGTTGAACCAGGAAGTCCATGTTAAATGTGCTCTGCAGTAGTTGTACATTAGTGAAAGTGGTTGCATCCCTTGGAAGAACTTTATAGAAAAAGCAAAAAAGCAAAATGTGTTGTGTATATACCGCCACATAACACTTGAACCACTCTCTGAGTGGCTTACAAGTAATTATGCTGGCTACACATTCCCACCACCCCTGCCCAATCTCAACAAGTTAGATACCCATTTTACTAATCTCAGAAGGATGGAAGGCTGAGTGAACCTTGAGCTTGCTACTTGGGATTGAACCCCGGGTCGTGGGTAGAGATGGGCACGAAACGGAAAAATAACATTTCATTTCGTTTTGTGCCCACCCCCGTTTAATTTCTTATGTTCTCCTTTGTGGCCTTTGTGAAGCAACACAGATGGGTTTTCCCTTGCACATGTGCAAGGTCCTCGGCCGTTGCCTAGCAACAAAATGGACGTTAGTCTCCTTCCCCTGCACGTGTGCAGGAGCGTCCATTACCCACCTCAGTTCCCTCTAACCGCCAGCGGTAGAAGGTTCATTAGAGTTAGTCTCCTCGAGCAATATCCTGAAAAAAGATTAAAAAGTGGAAAAATCTTCAAATTTTATGGCATTTCAACCGCCTTTTAAAAGGTGTACTTCCTGCGGGGGAGGGGGAATCCACCATACTGATGGACATTTTGAGTGTCTATACTGTTTGGGAGAGGGTCACATTAATCTCTTCAATTAGTAAGATAAAATTTCTTGCGTTCTTCCTTCGCTTTTTGTAATTTAGTTTTAGTTTTGTTTTAGTTTGTTCTGGTTTATTGCTCCTCAGGGCCCCTTTAGAAAGTGTATTAGCTGTGAGAGGAAAATTCTCCTCACAGATGGTTATTCCAACTTCCCTTTTTTGTCTTGGGGAATCCCATCAAGTTGCCAGTAATTTGGTCTGTTGATGATTAATAGAAAGGGAGAAAAAGAAAAGGAAAAAAACTGCTGCCACAGGCGGAATGCATTTCTTCTCAAGAGATCTGTCCCCCCCCCGCCAAAAATGTACGTTGGATCCAAATAGTTTTCAGATCCAATGAGCGCCTTTTTTGCACTTCAAGTCTGGTTTCTTTGGATTCAGACTTCTCCAGACGAAGGCACCCCTCACCCTCCTTGGGTGCCACACCTTTCTCTTTGGATTTGTCCCTATTCAGCAGGACTTCTCTGCAACTCTTCCTCGGATGGGGCCTCAGGTTCCAGGACTCTGCACCAGCCTATTATGCTACGGCTCTGCCCAGCTTCCAGGCTTTGCCCAAATCAGGACTTTACTTTAGGAATATATTCCTATACAAGCCTCGTCCTTAGATTGTTCCAGACACAGGCTTCTTCAGGTTATCAAGCCTTGGTTCTGACGGGCCTTCCAGTTTCAGCCACAATACCTTGCAAAGGCTGGTCTGCTGTTCAGCCTTCAAGCTCCTTCGGTACCAGGCTTCAAATCCAGGGCACCAAGACTGGCAAGCACACCTTTCAGTACCGAAACTCCTCGGAAACAACTTCGGAACCAGGCTTCAAATCCAAGCCACCAAGGTGCCTTGCAAAGGCCAGCCTGGCTGCTTCTCAGGCGTGTATGCACACCTGATTGGTGTCTGCATCTGAATGGCCTCTAGCTTCGGAGCCATTCGCCTGGATGTGTAATAAGTGTCACAGGCATGGCTGTGACCCTCCAGCCTGTTCCAGCTCAGCAGGCACATCTTTCAGTACTACACCTCCCTTGGAGGTAGCTCAGCTACGGCACCAAGGCTGGCATGTGCACCTTTCGGTACCGAATCTTCCCTGGAGACTACTTCGGTACCAGGAAACAGCTCCCCTTGGTCCTAGAATAGGCATGTCCAATCTTCGGCCCTCCTGATGTTTTAGACCACAACTCCCAGAATTCCAAGCTTGTATTTCCAATGGCAACAGACTGTGGGAGTTGTGGTCCAAAACATCTGGAGGGCCAAAGTTTGGACATGCCTGTCCTAGAAGATCCCGGATAGCGAATGGGCCATTTTTAAAGGGGTACAGCCAATGGTAGCTCTGCTGGACCCCTTTGGAAATGGCTCCCTGGTACCAAATCTGGTGCCTCTAGGACCCAGGGGAGTCACCCCCACCTGCCTCCCAGCTGAGAGGAGGCCAGAAGCTTGGCCTGAGAGAAGGAGGCGGGGAGCACCAGAGTGGCTGCGGGGACCCACCTCCTTTTCCTTCTCCTGGGTAACGGTGGTAGCGGCTCATTGCAAGCCCAGCAGGTAAAGGACCCCTTTTACAGCTGGAACGAAATGGTTTGTTTCAACAAAAAAAGACTGTTTCATTTCATCTGTAACAAAATGCTGCTTCCTTGTTCCGTTTCGTTGCGTTACCTAACGAAACGATGAAATAGCATTTCGTTTTTCATTTCGTGCCCATCTCTAGTTGTGAGCACAGTTATGGCTGTAGTACCACTGTGCCACAAGATAAAAAGCTACATGTTACAATCAGACTGAGAAAAGTGAGGATTAAGACAAAACTGTTCAGGTGAAGAGTAAGTTGTCTACATCAGTGTTTTTCAACCTTTTTTGGGCAAAGGCACACTTGTTTCATGAAAAAAATCACGAGGCACACCACCATTAGAAAATGTTAAAAAGTTTAACTCTGTGCCTATATTGAATTGCAGTTTGGGCACTCGGTCTCTAAAAGGTTCGCCATTGCTGGTGTAGGGAGAAGCAGGACAGAGGGGCCACAGATTGAGGCAGCCCTCTCTCTAGCACCCAGTTCCCACTTACCTGTGTTGTTTTTTTAAAGACATTTTGCCCTGCATGGACTTCTGTGTCCAGTGGAGACCTGAGAAGGGGCACTGACTCTCCAGGAACACAAATAAGACCCAAAAGCCCATCTTGCTCTCCACACTATGACCAAGGCAGATGCCTTCAGCAAGTCCAGCGACAGGAGGGGAGGAGGATGAAGGAAGGCAGGAAGGAAAGAAGGCAGAAAGTGTTCTGCTTGTATACCGCCCCATACCACTTCAAGGAGTCTCTGGGCGGTTTACAGTTTTAATTACAGTAGGCAGGCTGCTAGACATACACATATGCAGGCTATAAATGAGCACGTTTCTATGAAGAGGGGAAAGGGTACGAATGGAAAGAGAGAGGTGGGGGGGAAGAAAGAAAAGACAGAGAGAGAGAAGAGGGCAACCCAAGACAGAAAGAAAGGGGCAAGACTTCAAGGAACCCATTGCGGGGCCCCTCAGAGACGGCTCTTCCCCTCCCGGACCCTAAAGGCCGGCCGGCCGGCCGTCCAGCCATGCCAGTAGCCCCCCCCCTGCCCGCCCGCCTCCTCAGCCCAGGCCCAGCGGAGGCCTCCTCCATCCCCTCCTCCTCGCAGTCCTGCCGCGGTGCTCGTGGGACAGCCGGGCGCCCCTCCTCCCCTTCCCCTCACCTGGTGGTTTGTTCTGGGCTGGGGCTCCCGGGCCGGCTCGTGTTGGTGGGCGGGCTGTCAGGCGGCTCAGTCCATTGGTAGCTCCCAGGAAAGGGGTGGTGGTGGTCCAAGGTAAAAAAAGGAGTGGGGGGAGAGGGAAGCGAGCGAGTCACGGCGGCGGCAGTAGGCACAGGGCAAACACTAAGAGAATGAGCGGGGCCAGGTCCGGCCGGGGAGGAAGTGACGCCAGCGCCGCGGGCCTCGGGGGGGAGGAGCCAAGCTGGCCCATGGATGCTATTTATAGCGCCTCCCAGCTGTGGGCCACCCGCCGGCTCTGGGTTGAATTTCTTTAGAATTTTTCAATTTTTCCCACGGCACACCAGGCAACATCTCGCGGCACACTAGTGTGCCGTGGAACAGTGGTTGAAAAACGCTGGTCTACATTAAGAAGTAGTACTAAATGCCTTTCAGCACTGGATTATGAATAGAAGCAGCAGGGGGTGGCTGCCCTAGGAACTTTCAGCATTGCTTGTTTCTATCTTTAAAAAGGGTTATTATATTCAGGCATGAGATGAAAACTCCCCTACTGTGGGATACTTGCCCCAAAGGAAGTGCAGAGTATGGTCAGTCCTAGCATTTTGTCATAGGCCACAGCAGCAATTTTATGGTCACGCACTCACCATTTCTTTGAAACCATGAGATATACTTCAAAAGCTAATGGTCGCATGTTCACATTTTTAGGGGTCAACACACCAACCTTGTCTTAGATTTACTTGCTGTCTTTCAGCCCATCTCAGTCTTGTATTCACTACTTGAACCACATCAGAAGTGAATGCAGAGAAGTGGTTATTCCAGCACAATCAGTTGTAGAGTGATCCAGAATTCGTGTCTCATCATGCCAATCTGGTTTCTTTGTGTCCGAAGGACGTTTGGGAAAGTGATCTGTGTAGTTGATGTTACGGATTTACAGTATAGAATTCAGAAATATTCCAAATCAGGACTTTACTTTAGAAATATATTCCTTTCAGTCACTTTGCTTATTTATTAATCCATAAAGGCTATTTTAGGCATTCATAAAGAGCCCTCCCCGTCATTGTCTTTATTTTTTCTATTAAAAGAGATGTATACAAAACAAACATTTGTTGAAATAAATCTCATTTGTTACAGTTGTTCAAAATAAGAAAGGGAAGTGAAGAAAAACATACAAACATCAGCAAAACTACAAAACCTTGTGTGACACTTCACCCTTGTGACTATTTTATTCCAAATCAACTTACTGGTATTTTATTATTACTTTGTTGATTAACATATTTCATAGTGCTGCCCCTATTTTTTCCAGAAATATGTTGAGTCTTTACTGGAAGTACATCCTTTTCTTTTCTCAAATAGATATGTCAAAAATGGATTCCAGATACTGTATATTTAAATTGTTAGTATGAGATATTCCTTTGAACATTTTCAAAACACAGGTTAATTTATTATTAATAGCCACATTCCATATTTCTTTATATCTTCTAATTTAAGTTGGCTACTAACTCACCAATTTTTTTGCCATGATTAACCTTTCTACTATTACCAGGTCAATTTATACCATATTCAATTGTTTCTTCTTAACCATGTTCAATGGGGCTATCTTATCAGACCTATGCATGTACCTCCTTTCCCAATACTTATACTGGTTATTCTTTATTTCCTGGAATATTCACATCCACTCTTTCCTCTGTTCACAAAGCTAACACATCTGTAATAGGTCCCTTTTTCTTTTTTACATTCCTAGCAAGAAAAATATATTTAGGCCTTTTTAAAGAGCCCACCCCACCCCAGCCCACCGTTTGCCTTTAAATAGCAAATTGTTCTCCTTAGAATATTCTGGCAGTGCAAATGGGCCATTTTCTTGCCACTTTCCTTCATGGTAATCCTTGGTTCTGAAACTCAAAGTACTGTATCTCTTTCTGGCTCATTTGGCCCAGGAGTGGGGAAACCATCGGCCCTCCAATGTTTTGTATCACAAGTTCCACAGTCCTTTATCATTGACAATATAGGCTTGAAATTCTGAGACTTGCAGTCCAAAACATCTGGAGGGCTTAAGGTTCTCAACTCCTGATTTAGCCCCTTGTCCAGCGGGTGGGGGAGCAGAGTGGGTGCAAAAGGTGTGTCTTTGCTTTGTGCTCGCAACGGCTTTACAATTTGTGTCTTGTTCTTTGTGGAGGCAGCCATTGTTTTCCAGTACACTTCTGTCAAGGGGAAATGGCCTGGCATGAACAAATTACCCGCTAGACTGATAATGTGCTTTCAGCAAATGTGGCTGGGATTTCCCTTCTTCTTTACCTGGCAGTGCCTTTTAGAAGCAGCCTGACATCCCCACACATTGAGCAGGTGAAGGGTTTGCATAACATGGAGATCCATACGGACAAAGTGACAGCTTTCCTCAGCTGGATTTCATGCGGCAACCTGCCCTGCAGCTTGAGCGAGCAAGTGTAAGAAAGGTGACAGATGTAATGGATGTTCATGTTGGGGAAAAAAAGATTTAGCTAGATGGAGCACACACCTCTGTGCCAAATAAGATACTTGAGTGATTTCTCCTCTCTTAGGGCTCTCTATTTTAACAAAGCTGTAGCTGTAGATTTTTATCAGAGCATAGCCTCAAACAAGGTGACTAGAAAGCGTTCAGGGTGTGTTGATTGATTGATTTCCAGAGTGTGAGTTTTATGGCCCATTTTGAAACGATTACTCTGGCTTGTAACTTCCATCTGGCAGCGCTCAGGTGAGGTCACTGTTCTTCATAGAATCAATCACCTTTTTGGTAATTGATTTTTTTAGGCAGATGTCTTCACTGCAGATGGAGTTTAAATCGGACTCAACGGTGTCTCCGGGATGATTACCAGCTTGCGTTGCGTTCTCTAAAAGTGTCTTGAATCTACAGTATTTTCTTTTGTCAGTTGAGTTTCTTGGGATGAAAGGGAAGCAGCTTTGTTGGTCTGTTGCTGCAGAAATAATGCACATGTCACACAAAACCACACTCCGATAGTAACTCTGATTGCGGTTTAATTTTGGTGGTAATTGCAATGGAAATTCAGTGGCATTTGCTGAGTTTTGAGAATTGGTCCATGATGGCAGCAGATGAAGTGGAAGTGCAGTCTTTAATGGAGTTGTCAGGGGCCTGAACCTGGGACTAACATTCAGGCGGGTGTGCCGTCCGCTCTCGCCCAACACAGAGGAGACATGGGGATGAGAGTGGTCCTTAATGAAATAGAAAAATGAGAGCAACGTCAGACACTGACAAACTAACGAAGAAAGAAACACAAATTACTTGGAAGGTTGAGGGAGACACCGTTGTAGAAGGGGTTTTAGTGGAGGAAGGAGGAGACGTAATAGAGAAAGGAGGGGCCTCAGTGGTGGGAGATATAAAAGAGAAAGAATGCGCGGGAAGAGGGGAGAAGGAAGAGGTGGTTGCAGAGAGAGAATGGACGGGAGTGACAGAAGTGGAGGAGAGGTGGGTATACAAGTTCCGGGAGGTGGTGGGTCCTTGGAGGAACGCCCCCTCAGAGGGATGAGGATGGGCCAGTTGGAAGGTTCCTTCGCCGGACTGGGCTCGCCACCCTTGTTGTGGGACACTGTGCAGTGGACGAGGACTCCACCTGAGGCGACCTACGGATGCGGAACGATTTGAGAGGGTACCCGGCCCTCCAGACTATTGACATTGCAAATGGACACCTGGGATTCCCCTAGTTACGATGTTGGCTTCATTGATGGGTTTATGAAGAATGATGTTGTTATACCAGTTCCTGAGGAAGAAGTTAATAAAGATATGTCATTTTCACTGCCGTCTCCATTCTTTGAGGGGTCCATGGGTGAGGGATCGACAGAGGTACTGCAAGAACCTTCTCACAGGAGTTCAGGGAATCTATTACAGCCCTCCTGAGACACCACCAAGTTTAGTGCTTAAAGCACTCTCTGGGCAATTTACAGTTTAATTATGCAGGCTATACATCCCCCCCCCGCAAGCTGGATGCTCATTTTACCAACCTCGGAAGGATAGAAGACTGAGTCAGACTTAAGCTGGCTACCTGGATTGAACCCCAGGTTGTGAGCACAGTTATAGCTGCAGTACAGCAGTTAACCACTGTGCCACAACAAAGGGCAACTCTGCAGGATACGCACATTTTTATCCCATGGAAAGGTTTACCAGGGTGATTGTTTTACTTGTGGTTGTTGTTGTGCCCATGTGCATTTCAGCCTTCCACAATCCACTGTCCCTTGTATGCGTTGTTGTACAACTCCCCTTGACATTTTATGATGGCTGGGAATGATAGCCTAGCCCGCAGGGCACGTGGTTGAGGGATGCTGATATGCATGAGCTTTTGAAAAACCTTTAAAACTGATTTTGCTAAATAAGTTTGTTATCACTCTTTATTGGGTGGAAAAATGAGATCCCACTCTTTCAGTGTTACAAGACTAATCATAAAGAGGTGTAGCATGGGTGTAATGTTGAACTGCACTTTTTGATGCGTAATATTATTGTCTAATGTCACAGTTCTATCCCACATTTCTTACAAGGCATTCAGTATGTGTCTCTTTCCACTTTACTCTTACACATCCCTGTGAGGTAGGTCCCATGTTCCGTAGGTAGGTGATGCTGACCTTACCCTCTTGTTTCTACGTGTCAGACATGGTTTGCATTATTCTGCTGAGGGCATTGGCTGCTCCTTGTACTAGTTGATTTTGAGTTGTTGGTCTTTGTGTTTTATCAAGATGGATGTCAAAGGCTGGTCTAAAATTGGGCATCGAGAATCAGTGTGCTTCAGGATCTGATTTCCTGGAAAAGGGGATTTGCATGTGCCGCGAGCCATACCTGTGATTGGTTTCTGACTAGCTTTTGATTGCCAAAAAAGGTGTAGCTGATTATTTTAATTATAGATGTAGCTGTTAGTTATACTTCATCATGTTTGCATAACATTAGCTATGCTAAGAATCCCAACCCCTGCCTCCAGCCCTGCCTCTCCAGTTAATTTTGCCGAGTGCGTATCCCTGGTGGCCTTTTAAAAATGTTGCTGCAGAAAATAGGATGCCTGTTTTGAAAACGAAGACTTCGGGGTGGGGGGAGGGAATGTTTTGTCCCTAGCTTGAAAAAGCGAATGGTTTTTTGATGTTGTCAATAGTTTAAGGGGAAGACTTGAGATTCCATGGGGGCTTGAAGAAATGAAAAACTTGTCTTCTCCTGAACCAGATGCCGGGTCTGACTAGCAGCAGCCTTGTAACTGGGATCTGGAATAGTGGAATGGAGTCCAGTCAAGTCCAGATTCATTCACACATAGCCATGCTGGTTATGCTGGAACAATGAAGTGTGGTTTGGGAGAACGTGCCCACCTCCCCACTAGTTTGCAGTCTTAAAATCAGAGGAATTACATGGGTGGAAGTGTAGCTCTGTAGAAGGGGTGTTGTTCTGGCGTGCTGAATTCACAGTTGTTCTTTTCCAGGTAGCCTTCTGACCGTAGAAAATGTGTTAAATATCCCCCAACCCGCAAACCCTTCCTTCAAGTAGGCAATAGCGCTCTGGATGTTTATAAAAAAGTACCACAGCTTTTGCATCTCATCTGTGTGTGGGAACTGTTGAGTGATTCTTTGACAATGCCATTTACGTCTTTTCTGCTGTGTTCTATAAATTATGTATGTTTTACTCTAAACACAGGGAAGGAATTGCTGCCAGCCTCATTTTGAATAGGAGTTACAGATGAATTAGTATGCCTCTATAGCAAAACCATGTAATAGGAATAAAAGAAGATAGGAAGGGGGAAAACACAAGGTGTGTGTGTGTGTGTGTGTGTGTGTGTGTGTGTGTGTGTGTGTGTGTGTGTGTGTGTGTGTGTGTGTGTGTGTGTGTGTGTGTGTGTGTGTGTGTGTGTGTGTGTGTGTGTGTGTGTGTGTGTGTAAGTAAATAGAACACATTATTCAGAAGCCAGGCTATTCCCCAGTGATTTGGTTACTGTTGGAAGATATAACTATCTTTTCTGGTCTGCAGCTCCCCCCCCCCCCAAAAAAAAAAAAAAATCTGTTCCGGGGTTGGGGAACCTCTGGAGCATATTTCCAAGAGAGGGAACTACAAGGATGAGGGGAAATATTCATTCTTTCATTCAGACATTTTTATACCCTCTGACTTAGTGGCATGCACTACTCTGGGTGGATAACTATAAATTATTCTGAATCTCCTCCTAATCCCAACTCTCCCCTCCCCCATAATAAATGGCAAACAAAAACAGAAATGAAAATTTAAGACCCCAACAGACACTGTTGTTTGAATGGAAATATGCTAGCCATTTAATTAACATATCATTACATTCTTGATGTCATCACCACCATCACCATGATGATCATTACAATTACTCCTGTCCTCCAGAGTCTGAATAATATTTTAAAATTTGATAACATATTTTGAAATGTTGATTGTTGAGAATGAGAAGGACTTCGGTGTTTCATTTTGTTTGTTTTGTGTTTTTTAAAAAAATCAATTAAGGCCAATCTTAAGCATTCTATCCTAAACATTTAACATATTTTATTTGAATGTTGCTTTCTATTTTGGGGAACAATTTTCAGCACAAGGTAAGTAACTTGGGAGTACCATTTAGGCAACCTGAGAAGCCCTGCCTTGGCACTCAAGAGACTTGTAAGAGGCACTGTAGAGATGAAACCACTTGCAGCACCTCAGAATGTTTGGCACATCTTGTTTTTCTGTTTGGAAATAATGGCTCAATGGCTGAGTCATTTAGCAACTTGTGCCACATCACTGTGGGTTAGTATTTCAGAGCTGACAAACAATATTTCACGGCCTTCATTCCAATTTGCCACAAGAGGGGCAAGTTGTTTGTTGACTCACACAAATCAATGGCAAATCTTTCTTTTTGCTAAAAACCTCTTTAAGGTCAAATGATGTGGAGGATTAACCGTTTTGAAAGTAAAGCATGTGGGATGCTAGATTTAAAGCCAAGACCTTTTCTATAGATGTAGGTTCTGAATGCTGAAGTTACCGTACTTGAGAAAATGGAAGACAAGGCCAAAATAATTAGTTGAATTATGGGATGAAGAAGGGAACACTCGTCATTTCTTTCTCATTGGACCAAACTAAATAGCTCTTTTGACTTCAGATGCTGTAGCTCTAGACAAAGTTGTGCTGTATGGTGGTACCCTGTTTTACGTAATTAATCCATTCCCCATGACGCTTTTTAACCTGGAAATTACACAAACTGGATCTGAATGGGGTGCAGTGCATGCTGGGAAATGAAGTCCTTCGGAAAAATGTGTAAACTTTTTAAAACATAAAATGCATAATCGGATGCATTGTTTCTGAAGTACTTTGTTATGTAACCTGGAAATTACATAACCCACATTGTTTGTAACCTGGGGTACCACTGTACTCAAATGAGTCCCTCAGGCTCTTTGGCCAATAAATTCTTCTCCTGCATTTCTTTATTTATTTCACTTTAATGTCTTTATTTATTTCACAGCTGTGACCATCTGTGCTTTTCATTTCTCGTTAAATGCATAAATATTAAGATTTCTATATTTGATATATTTAAGATTTCTTGGTCTTGATTCTTTTGCTTTGATAAGTCATTGTTTCTGCCTTTTTGATCAAAAAAGTTCTTAGCATTGTGTGGTATATCCACATTTAAAATGCTTCTTTCTTTTTTATATTTCCCTCTTTTTAATATCCAGGCTACACAGTAGAATAAAATGTTGCACATTCTCAAAACCAATGTTAAGTGTTTATTGCACATTGTATTTTTAATCTTATAAGGAGGTTGCTTCAAATGATCTCCCTTTTGTTTTCTGCTGTGGGCTTGTGATTTCACTGTTTATTTAGTCAATATGCTACATACTGTACTTTCATTTTTGATTATTGGTCTGCTTGCTTTTGTTTACTAATTACTCTATTGTTAATTTGATTTTCTTAACTTTCATTTTTAGATCATGTTCATTATTTTCTCATTGACTTTATCACATAATGATTACAGACCATCCAATTTGTTACCTAGTACCATCTGCATATTGGATGTTAATTATAACCTCTCAGCTGACAATGATACTGCCTTTTGAAGCATTCTAGAAAATAAAAATTGTAGGGTCTTAGTGCTATTCATTTAAAAATCTTTAAGAATCATTTCTATTGCATTTGAGGAAGGTTTTAAATCCAAATGCATAGTATTTCCAGGATCTACTTGACTTACTCTAAAGCAAAGATAGAAAATTGTGCAGCTTATGTACCACCTGATAGTGCTTAACACACTTTCTGGGCAGTTTGCAATTTAATTATACAGGTTACACACACACCCTTTTCAAGCTGGGTACACAATTAGCAATCTCGGAAGGATGGAAGGCTGAGACAGCTTTACACTGGCTATCCTATAGCCTGTTGGGATCGAACTTGGCAAGTGAGTAGAGTCTTTATTGCACTACTGTAGTTTAAACACTGTACCATGAGAATGCATAATGCAGCTTTCAGCATCAGCTTGAGAGTCCCTTTTTTACTTTCTCCTGTTTCTTTTAAACCCCAAATAAAAATTAAAAATTAAAAAAAGACAAAAACCTTGTGGCACCTGAAAGACTAACATGTATTAATATGAGCTTTTGTGGGTAATTCTTATTTCTTGATCACAAAAGCTCACATTAAAATCCAACAGTTACTCTTTTAGGTGCCACAAGATTTTTGTCCTTTGTCTCCCCCCTCCCCCCGGGTTGTGGCTGAAAATGCTTGCACCGGCTATCATGGTTACCTCTTCTAAAACTGTCTGACTTGTGGAACTCCTAGTGTTTCTTTGAAATATCTTTGGCTGGAGTGTACACATCACTGTAGCAGTCTAGCTTAATACAAGAATACAATTATATTTTATCTTTTTGACCAATTTCCTGGCAGGAGGATTTGTTTGAAATCAAATTGAATTAAATGACAGTTTAAATCACTAATCAGTAATCATGGGATTTTACCCTCTTTCCAAACAGATATTCTTGCTATAACATGTTCATGATTGTTTGATTGATTGATTGATTTGATTTCTAAACCCCACCCTCTGGCACCAATGCCAATGAAACATGCTTTTTTACAATGCATATTTTAAAAATCTTCCCAGCTTGATACTACCTGCTATTGTTATCTATGCATTGTTAAGAGGTGGCATAAACCTGGAAAGGAGATTGGAAACTGCCATTCTAGGGAATAGAAGTGCAACTTGTGGCATGGGATAGGAGGAAAGTGTTATGGTTAAGTACAAACTCCTTCCGCTCTTCGACAGAGTTTCAGATCAAGTGTTACATACTTGAGTCTGTCTGCACAAAGTGGCAGAAAGATAGTAGTGGTTAAGGTTGCCACACTGAATGAATCACTGTTGCTCACTAGAGAATCATTGAAGTGAAGCTTTCTAAGGATTCCCAGCCTTATGTCATGTTGACAAGAAGGAAGTAAACTGTACTTTCCACACTCCTGTTCTATACTGAAATACTAAGATGATCTCAGCATCTTGATCTCAGCATATTCTTAATTCTGCTCTAGTGCAAAATACCTCTGGGGTGCCATTTTGACAGGTCATCTCCAGTCTGTTGCCATTAATCTACCTTTCCCCCTGTCCTTATGTCCACCATGCATCAGGTAGTAGGTAGTAGCAGGCAGTGGGAGTTGCTGGAGAGGCTTGTTGTTTTTGAATCTGTTTTGCCAATTTGAATTGAGTCTGGATTACAGTACATCACTGATAAAGTGTAATACTGTGGACCTTGTTGAATTTTGTTCTTGGGTGTTCCCATTTTATTAGACATCGGACATCATGGCTATTTTGTCTCTGGGTATGGCACCTCTGAACAATGATGTCATGTTCCTTCCCAATTGTTGTCTCAGGTTCTTTAATCAATAAGTTATTTTCCACCCTGGAGCACTTTTCCTGTTTATTAGATCTTAAATGATCAGCAACAATAATGTGTTTATTTGATATACCATTAGCATACAGTATTGGAGATGAAGATAGACAACCGATTTATATAACAACTTTGAGAGGTTTAAGTGTGTTAATCTATAATAGTGGAAACAATGGTTAGCAGATGTGTAAGCTTTTGAGCCTTAGAACCTGTCTCACCAGATGCATTAAAAGTATATGTTGTCAGCTGGAGATATATAATATATGGGTATGGGGGGGGAAGCTAAATAGTTAGGGCACTACAAATGTAAAGAACACCGTCCTATGACAATTCTGTGCAGTACCTCAGATAAGCAAAGCAAATTTTTGCAACAGCCATGATTGGTGATTTATGTATTATTTATGGATTTACAGCATTTATGTGCTGCCCAATAAGAAAATTCCCTTGGTGGCTTACAGTCATAAAATATTAAAATACTTATCCCATAAAATGGTGAACCATAAAATATAGCATCAAAACTCAGCAGCCAAGATTAAAAGTGACACCGCGACATCTTAATAGCACAATAGATGTTTAAACAAAACTTTGAGATTTCAGATAATACATATTTAAAATTCCTTTAAAGTGTTGGTTTTTTAAAAAAAAATGGTATAGAAAAATAAAAAGCCACATAAGAAAGAGTGTAGGTAACTGTTGTGCACCCTTTTGTCTCCAGTTTTGTATAATGTCCTTCAGTATTATAAGCTGCCTTGGGTCCTTTCCAAGAAGAAAGGTGATGTAAATATATTTTAAATAAATAAATAAAATAAATATGTGTCAGGAAAGGCATGGCAAGTAATGTGCCCTTACCAAGAAGGCCCTTTTCATGGAAGTAATAAAAACATTTTTATTTAAATCATCTGAAGATCTAATGTTTTTGTTTAAACCATCAGACTTGTAAAATTCAAATTGTGATTTCAGTGAATTTGATTCAAACCAAATCAAGCATCCTTGGGGTTTGGCTACAATTCCCATGATCCCCAGTAGGCATGGTCTCTTAATGTATATGAGAAGGAAACTCAGTGACTATATTGCATGCTCGGTGTCATATTTATGACAGATTTCGATGATCAGTTTTTGTGTTTCATGAATATGATGAAAATGTGCTTGAAATAGAAGTCAGTAGCTGAGAGACATGGTGTGGTGGTAAGTGGCCCATCATGGTTTCTTCCAGAAGCAGAACATGGACACATAGATGAGCTGCGTAGACTTTGCAACAGACTGTTTCAGAATGTATTGGACCATAGATGTGTAATGGTTTCACTCCCTGTCCAAAGGGTGGTCCTGGAAAGCTGATGGTCAGCCAGGGATCTATAAGGCTTTGGAGAACAGAAGGTTGTATGTAAAGAACTTGAGATCAAGCCAGTCTAGTTGCTTGTACTAATTCATCTTTTCTTGATTCGCTGATCTTTAATCCGCCATTTCTGTTTTAGTTATCACTCTTAAATTTTAAGAAGTCATTGTTGATTTAGTTATATTCATTTTGCTTATTAGCTTCATTTTTATATTGTATACTGTTCTTGTTTGTTTGTTGAATTATTTGTAAACCACCCAGAGTGACCTTTTTGCTAGATGGTGCAGTATACAAGTCAAACAAACAAACAAACAAACAAACAAACAAACAAACAAAGAATGGTCAAAGAAGATAATTTGGTAAAGCCTATAAGAGAAGTAGTCAACTTTCAGGTAACCTAGGCTTAAACCATTTTATTTGTTTGTTTCATACCTTATGTTCTACAAAAATGGGGATGAAAGGTGCAATGGTAGATATGGAAGTCGAGATGGTAATCATGTTACTTTCCATAGACAGCTCCACTGATCCTAAAAACTTGGTTGGTATGGGGACAAAATGGGCATTTGGGATTGTGCTGCTTGTAGTCCTGCCATGTGTTTCTCCATAGTGTGGTCTCTTGAAGGCTGAGAGTTAATTTTAGGAAATACTTGTGAGAGGAAATAATCATTGTTTAGAATAGGTTAGGCTGTAGATCATGGGTTAGTATTAGATGAATGGTGTAGATAGGAAGTAGAAATGGGCAAGAAACAAAAAATGAAATGTTGTTTCATCATTGGCTTACAGAGATAAGTAAAACAATGAAATGCATGCGCAGAGTAAACCATGACATAACCATCTTGGCATGGAAAGCCTTGCTGATAATGGTAGCTGCAAGCTAGTTATAGAACCATTGTTTCTGTTATAAAATGAAATGAAAGACCATTTTTCCTCTAGGAATGAAGTGATTCATCCTAGAGCAGTGTTGGTGAACCTATGGCACGGGTGCCAAAGGTGGCACTCGGAGCCCTTTCTGTGGGCACCTGAGATCACCCCCTTCACAGCCACCTGTATTCAGGTTAAATAGCTGTATAGGCACTTTGCAAATAATTAGTGGGTTTTGAATCACAGGTTGGCCACTTGGTCCCTAAAAGGTTCGCCATCACTGTCCTAGAGGAAACAAAATCGCAGGGTAGCTTCCTTTGACTCTACCCTATAAGCCCCCCTCCCCACGGGCAAGCAATTAGCAGCTTCCTAACTCAATTAGAATGATTTTCTCCTAGGGAATCCCTTTTGGAGTTTAATAACTGAGCCCCCTGAACCCCAAACCTCTTCAGATTTGGGGGGGGGGCTTACAGGGAAGAGTCCAAAGAAGCTACCCTGCGATTTTGGTGCCTCTAAGAACCCAGTGAAGCATTAAATAGTGTTTAGTTTCATTTCATTCAGAAATTGTTTTAATATTTAATTAGTAATGAAACAAAACTATGAAATAAACAAAATACTATATTTCCATTTTGTGCCCATCTCTAATAGGCACCTTTTATGTTTCTTTCCCACCCAGGTCTGTTTTCAGAACATTACTGTGGGTAGGGTGGGGGAAGGTATTCCCCCCAAAAAAAAAACCAGACATGTCTGGAAATATCTATTTTTTACAAGATGCCTGCCTGGATCAAAAATGGTCCAGAGTACAGTGGTACCTCTACTTACAAGTGGCTAGACTTAAGAGCGTAAAACCATTGGCGTTTTAACTGCTGCCTTACAAATTTTAGATGCTGTCTGCTCTACTTACATTTTTTTTTAAAAAATTAAATTTTTAAATTTATTTTCTTGATTTTTAGAGGGGGATGCTCTACTTAAGAGTTGCTTGACTTAAGAGCATGCATTCGGAATGGATTAAACTCATAAGCAGAGGTACTACTGTAATTGAAAAACAAAGCAAAACTGCCTTCTAAACCTCCTAGAATGGTGGTCTCCCTAAAATGGGGTTGGGCAGGCATGGGATTATGAATGGGTATGGGTTCAGCCCATTGAAATCTGAATATGTGTGGATGTACCCTTTAGGTCTCTGGAATTTGCCCATCCTGAGCCTGGGAGGTAAGAACTGATGCTCTGTTATTTACTCTTCCAGATCTTTGCTATAGTTCATTTTTCCGTGTTTTTCGTTTATTGGGTTGTTGTTATAGCTCAGGAAATGCGTGGTGTAAATTCTTAAGAATCAGACTACACAGATGTATTCCAGCTCATCAGACAGGAATACATCTGGGTTGTTTTTCTTCACAACTTTGTTCACTCTCTACAGACACCAAATCTGTACAGTTGTGTTGTGTGCTGTCATGTTGGAACTGGCTACTAATAACCCCAATGGGGCTTTACACATAAGTGAGTTTGTGAAGGAGAGATTTCCCAGTGAATTTTAATGGCTGAGCGGGGATTCAAACCCAGGAATTCCGAGTCCTACTGTCACTCTGTCAATTGCACTACTCTTGGTGAGATACAGTTCTGTAGCCTGGGTGAATAATGTAGATATTCATAGCCTAATATTTTCCTCCCTCCCTCTCTATTTTGCACAACTTATGGTTCCTGCTAGCCACAAGAAAATAGAAGCCATTTGGAGCACTCCCTCCCGATACTTGTATTTCCTTATATTGCTTCTGGCTTTTATAATTTCACCAGGCAATGTGGTAGCTTGGATTCATTTCTTGGACTGCAGCTGTCAGAATCTGGGTATTGAATTCTATCTTGGGGAGTGTAATCTAAAAGAACAGTGTTTCCAAGGCCTGGTGGTGCCCACACCTGCAGTTGATGGATTTATGTAACGGGTGCAGGATTCTATACTGTGGGACAAATTCCGTGTTTGGTGTACTCAAGCCTGCTTCACTATTCCCTTCGTTTGCACTTCCAAGTGGTTTTAGCTCATTTGATTACCCTTGAAGACTACAGAGGTGTGCTCAAGTTACTACCGCTGGGACCTGCGATAATTACCATGTTGACTTTTTTTTTTTTTACCTAAGCTGCAGTTAGAACATCTGGAGAAAAATCATTAGTAGTAGATGCATATTGTGTGTGGATCTGAGGCCCTGGTGGGTTTGCCACTGATGGAACATGAAGGTCAACCAGCATATCCTTCTAATGCTACTGGAAAACTATAGGAAAAGAGATTCAATTTAAACATTAGGAATAATTTCATGATGGTTAGAGCTGTCCGGCAGTGGAATATGCTGCCATGGAGGGTGGTGTAGTCTCTTTCTTTGGAGGTTTTTAAGCAAAACCTGGCTGGCCATCTGTCGGGAGTCCTGTGATGGGGGGTTCTGCATGGCAGGGGGTTGGACTAGATGACCCGTGAGGTCTCTTCCAACTCTATGATTCTATGATTCTAGAAGATACAAATAAATCCATTACAGAACTTGTGGCCAAATTCGTTCTCTTGGCCCAAAAAACACAAAAGACAATTATGGTGCTTAACTAATTTTAAGTTTCCTCTAATTATTGGAATGTATACTTGTTGGAATGTATACTGTGTTTTATCAGGCCTTTGGCTGTAAAATAAATTTGATTGATTGCTAAGAAGGGCACCAGACTGCAGAGGGCACAAGAGGGCATAAGATAAGAAGGGCACAAGACAGACCCCACCCCCCCCTTTGGTAGTCTGGCCAACTGAGAGGTTTGCAAGCCTTCCCCCCCCCCACCACCCCCAGAAGTGGCAGTAGCCGTGATGACTGCAAATATCTACAGGAGCAGTAAGGTGTAATAATCCCTAGCCAGGTGATTCTGGCTTGCACTTTCTTTTGGCCTAGTTTTTCACTTTCTGGCCTTTTGCAAGGTTGCCTGAACCTTTGCATATCTCACACTCTGCAAGGTGGTAGGCAGTCAGGGCGGGGAGAACAAAGCACTCTGTTTTTGGAATTGTAATTTTCCTCTCAGTCCTCCTGCATCCCTTCGGAATTGGAGCAGGATGAGAAATGACATGCATGGGGGGGGGTGGAACTGGCGTCTTGTGAGGAGTTGACAAATGCTCTCTCACTTCCTAGGGAGCACAGATGGGAGGCTGGTGTTGGAAAGCAGTTACTCACCAGGTTAATTTAGCACACGCTCTAAAATTTGTCCCTGCCTTGCTTCTAGCAGGAGAGCGCGTGACATTAACAAGTGTTTTCTTCGCTGTCTTGGATCAGCTTTCCTTGGCAGGTGGGCGTCTGGGTGGGGATCTTTACTTCACCCTCTTCATCAGTGTGCTGTCCCAGACCTGTACCCTGGGGATATTGCTTGGCATATATTGTGGAGGAGGTTTGGGTTTTCAGAAGTCCTGAAAAGCTGTCAGCACTGAAAAACACTTCATTTTTAAAAAAGTCTGGCTTGCGGCTTTCGAATGGATCCAGACAAATAATTCCCGTTTAATTCATCTGGGCTTCTGTGTACCCAAATAAATGGGAGGCTTGTCTTACATTCTGGTTGCCAGTGAATGTGATAAAGAAGTGGTTTTGTCTGTGCTTAGCAATCATACTTTTGGGACCAACCCCCCAACCCCCTCCCGTAGCCTGGCCAACTGTGATAACCAAACTGTGGTGTTGAACAGACGTTTTCCAGGTGTTTTCATCTTCAGTTTCCAGAAGGTCTGACTATCATTTTCCGTAGTTAGGGAATCTGATAGATTTTTTATTTTTTATTTTTTTAAGACTATCTGATAAATTTTTGTGTACATTTTAAGGGATTATAGTTCTATTCCTGCATTCCAAAGATAAGTCCTAAAATAGATTGGTTAGGGTTTATTCTTAAATTTAAATTAGTTTTACATATTATAACACATAGTAAACACTGGTGAATGTCCCTAAGGGGTTTTTTTTTGTCTCAGATTGAGTGGGCCTCCACTCATTCTTGAGATCAGTCTGTATTAAACTCAGTGGCTGAAATCTAGTAGGAAGAGTTTGATTGAGTTTACTCACAAAATCCCCGCTAATTCTAGTTATGTCTTATTACTGGATTTCAGCCAGGGGTACTGGTTTCTGACTACATAAAATTATGCTGTGTATACACAGAACTTTCTAGACCAAAGACTAGTAATCTCTGAATAGAACAGTGCTTCGCTGTAAGATAGGAAAAATTCATGTTATGTGTTTCACAGGACTCTTTGAGTACCACTTGCCATAACTTCTATATATGATGTTCATATTGCGTTCTGGGTATTTCTCCACAGGGAGCTGGTCACTTGGGAAAAAGACTCACCTAATGGTTTGATGTACAAGTACTCTCTAGGACAGCTTTGCCCCCCAAATCCCCTAGCTCCCTGTAAACTTTGACTGTTCAAGGTGTCTTGGTGGGTGCCATAAATGCTGTCCACCCCTCTGTGTGTCAGATGGCTGGTAAGGTAAAGTGGGCACTAATGATCATTAACCTGCCGTTCCCAAGAGGCTGAAAAACAATTGTGTCTGTTTCTGGAAACATCCTCTCCCAAGTACTTCTTGTTTTGGTAATTGGTGCTTATTGCTTAGAGATGAGATGAGAAAAGTTGCCTTTTTTGAGTACAGTTTCAGAATCTGAACAACCAAGTAATTTTCAATTTCTTTCCCAGGCCCGTCGGAGGCCCCAAAGGGGCTTCCCCGCAAACCGGAAGGGGCTTCCGGTAAACCAGAAGTGACCTCCAGATCACTAGAAAGCACTTTTGGGGCCTCTGGGGGACTGGAAAGCCCCTTGCAGGCCCATTTGGGGCAGCACCAGGCCTGGGGTATGTACAAGAGCCCCCAGAGAGCCCACCCAGTCCCGGCCTGACCCAGCATCCGCATATTGTGGATTTTCAATTATTGCGGGTTGGGTTGGTTCCTTAACCCCTGCAATAGGTGGGGGTTTACTGTGTATATACACTTGTTTTAATGTAAAACAATGAAAATGAACGGGTAGCCCAGATACTGTGCTCTGTAAGCTTAAAAAAGCAGACTGGAATCCACAAAAATACACTCTCAAATATGTTTGTTAGTCTTAAAAGCAGAGTGAATAAAGATCAATGATTAAAAAATCAATTTGATTAAATTGCCGTTTAAATTTTAAAAATCCTTTTAAATTAAATGTAAAGATATCTAATTTTTAATTTTAATTTGTGATTTAAATTCATTTCAATCCAATCCACTGTGATTAAAAGTGCTGCAGTACCTTTGCTTTTGGTATGTATTTGTTGATGCTGAAATAGATCAGCACAGTTCCATCTTTGAAAATTGCCGCAGGTATTTATTTATGGTAGTGACTGGCTGCCTTAGTAGGGTTTTTAAATGGATTGTTATACCTTACTGCTTTGAAATTTTTTTGTTGTTCCATATGTTTATTTAGTATAGTATTCATTTTATCCCTTTCATATTTGTATACTCCCTGTTGTTAGCTTTGAATGTTGTCTTTTAATGATGGAAGCCACACAGAATCCATTTTAAGGAAAAAGGCAGGATTTTTTTAAAAAATTAAATAAATAAATGAGCTCTTGTCCCCAAATACAGAACTGTGTATAAGAAAAACTGAAAACCCTCCTGGGCTGGGAAATGACTTGTGGGTGTACAGAATCCTAAAATTAGCTCCCAAAGCTTAATTTTAAACTCGAGCCTGGTGTAACTTTAGCATAGGGTATGAGTGACATTTTGGACCGCAGCTCCTTAGCTTTTAAATTGGAAATCCTTGTAATGCCCTGCGTATGCATGCGGTATCCTTAGAAGTCCTGCCTGCTGACTAAATCGCCTCTGTTGCTTTGAATAAGATGGTCCCCAATTGGTACCCTTTGAATCTTCCAGCCTGTACATCAACAGCAAGGGGGAAACCCTGGGCTTGAATTGCAAATTTGGCTGATGGACAATCTGAGCAAGGGCACCTTGGCAGGAAAACAGGCTAGCACAGCTTGAGCTCTCCAAGAGCTCCTAGTTTTGGCGAGGCTTATGGATGGAGGAGAATTTGGGGCAGGCTGAGAGGAGTGAGCAGAATGGTGATGAAGCTTATCCTTGCTCTCTTGGCACCAGCTGATTTTTAACACTGTGGATACGCTAGGGCAAATATGAACGTGTATTGTCATTGCTTCCTGAGCTGGGAAGTGATCAGTTATATTACTACAACTCCCAGATGCTGCAGTCGAAGCTGGCTGGGATATTTCCGGACTTATCTTGAAACAACTTTTCAAGATCTTTCCTGCTATTCTTGTGAGCTACTGAGATACGGTTGTTAAGCCATGAAACTCACAAGGTGATGCTGAGTCAGTCACACAGGGTTGTTGTGAAAAAGGGAGGAAAAAGAAATACAGGTGAAACTCGAAAAATTAGAATATTGTGCAAATGTTAATTTATTTCAGTAAGTCAACCCAAAAGGTGAAACTAATATATGAAATAGACTCATTACATGCTAAGCAAGATATGTCAAACCTTACTTTGGTAAAATTGTGATGATTATGGTGTACAGCTTATGAAAATCCCAAATTTACAACCTCAGAAAATTGGAGTATTACATGACATCAATAACACAAGAACTGGAAATAGGACAATATAGGACCTCTGAAAAGTATAAGCATACATATGTACTTGGTACTTGGTTTGGGCCCCTTTTGCATCATATACTGCCTGAATGCACCACGGCATGGATGCTGTCAGCCTGTGGCATTGCTGAGGTGTTATGGAAGACCAGGGTGCTTCAATAGCAGCCTTGAGCTCCACTGCATTGTTCGATCTCATGTCCCTCATTTTTCTCTTGGCAGTGCCCCACAGATTCTCTGTGAGGATCAGGTGAGGTGAGTTTGCTGGCAAGCACAGTAATCCAATGGTCATTGAGCCAGGTTTTGGTCCTTTTGGCAGTGTGGACAGGTGCCAAGTCGAAGTCCAAAATGTAGTCAGCATCCCCATAAAGCTCATCTGCGGAAGGAAGCATGAAGTGCTCCAAAATCTCCTGGTACACAGCTGTGTTGACCCTGAACTTAATGAAGCACAGTGTGTGGACCAACAACAGCAGATGACATGGCTCCCCAAATCAACACAGACTGGAGAAACTTCACACTACACCATGTTGTCATTACAAAATACAGTGGCACCTCTACTTACGAGCAGTTCAACTTAAGAGCAGAAAACTGTTGGCGTTTTAACTGCTGCCTTACAAATTTTAGATGCGGTCTGCTCTACTTACAATTCCCCCAAGTTGTTTATTTATTTATTCATTAGATATGGCTGCTGTACTTACGAATTGTTTGACTGCTGAGCATGCATTCAGAATCGATTAAACTCATAAGTAGAGGTATCACTGTACAAATGCAAGACTAGACTATAAGCAATGCCTTTATAAGTGGGCTCTAGAGGTATTGCGTACCTATAGCCAGCCCTAGACTTACCGTTCAGCAGTCTTATGAAGTGTTTGATGGTTGGTTTGTTTGTCTTATTTTTAAAAATGATTACATGATTTTATTTTCCCCTTGTAGTCGTGATTACTGTATGGTGATGGACCTATTTGTTGTTTGAAGGCAGTCAAGTTTAGATGTCTTTTAAAGACTTCCCAATTACTTTCCCCTGCCATTTCCATTGGGCAGTGGTGGTGGTGGTGGTGGTGGTGGTGGTGATGGTGGCTGCTAGGAAGTTGCTGAAACATTCCTCAACATGTCTTCCGAAGTCATTCATACTGGTTTTAGCAGTTCTTACTCTTTCTGGTTAATGAGCATGAAGCTCATCAAGCAGGAGAGGCGTGTTTATGAGACTTTAAAGGTAGATGAAGGGAATAAGCAAAACAATTGTTCATAGGCTCTGATGGTTCTACAAAATCACGGCAGTTTGATACCGCTTTACATGCTAACTGCTTTGCCTGCTTGGAATCCTGTTGTTCAGTGTTGCCACCTAAACTACAGCACTGGTGCTTTCTATCAGGAACTCAAGAAACTGTAGTAGAGGGTCTTTTTATCGTATGAGGTAAGGTAATATTGGAGAATGGTGCACGAGATGTTACCAAAAATGCTGAAATGTATTATCCTATTTAAATTTGAAATATTTTTGTTAAATATCATGCCAGCAATTAAGGATGTTAAGATGAAGCATTCGCTGATGCATATAACTACAGAAAGAATTCTATTTGCCAAATAATGGAAAACAGTGGAAATACCTGACTGGCAAGAACTTTTGGAAAAATGCTTTGAAACAGCAGAGATGGACATATTGTCAGAATTGCTGAGAGAGAAGGATATGCAGAAGATAAAAAAAACTGGAGACCACTCTATGACTTCTATGTAAAAGAAGTGGGTAACTAAACTACTCCAACAGTAGATGGACTTTTGACCTGTTAGTATCAAAATAATGGAAATGATCTAAACAGCCCATGTAATGTTCTCCTCTTTACCTATAGAATCCATACCTGTTACCTTTACCCGTTTAGTCACCCCTTACATGTAAAATAAGAATTTATTCCAAAAAAAAAAAAAGAAAAGAAAAGAAAGAAAAAGAAAAAGAAAGAAACTGTAAAGCCCAGGATTATTTTTAGGAAGGCTCTGTGATGGTTAAATGTCAGTTCTCCTGTGTAGTGCAAATAGTACACTTAGATGAGTTGAAAGACAAAATGGCTCTGAACCTCTTCAGGTATCCTGGCTGAGAGAACAGCACAGTGTCTTGTCTTTTTAAACCAGTGAAAGATGTACAAAGGGAATACATTACAGGAGAGCATGGGTCCCTGGAGTATCAAAAGGACATCGTGTTAAATATTCTGTTGCCTCTCAAGAATTTGCACTTGTGCATAAACATGTTGAGGTGTTGTTTCTACAAGTCCCATGGCACCAGCATTTGTCATATTGCCTCCTCATTGTCATGCAGTGCAAGCAGCACAAAGCAACATGTGATGCAAAATCGCATTGCAAAGCGACACAACCCTGGCCGTGAAAGCATTGGCCATTTCTCTCACAATTGCACTATTGTGTCAAGTACAGAAAAGATGTTATACAGAGGAGAGGGCGCGGTATTCGGTGACACGCGGCTTCCAAGAAGCCATCACATTGTCAGATTGTACTGGGAGAGCAAACCAAAAGTGACTGCTAAAATAGACCCTGGTGTCAGTCCTCGTTGTTTTGTCTCCAGGCATGTGTTCGTGGCACGAACATCTCAAGAACTGCCTTCTCCTTCAGGAACCTGCCTATACTCGGAGGTACTCTGTGGAGTTCCTTTTCTGGGTCAACCTGACTTAGGTCTTTTTGGTGGCAGTAAGCTACATTTAAAACTTTGTCCCTACTAAGACTCACTTGGTACCTTCCCTTACTCTTTCTTGGTTGCAAAATGAAGCCTTTCTTCTTCTGTGCCCTTAAAACTATGCCTAAACTAGTTTATTTATTTCCTTCCTTCCTTCCTTCCTTCCTTCCTTCCTTCCTTCCTTCCTTCCTTCCTTCCTTCCTTCCTTTCCTTCCTTCCTTCCTTCCTTCCTTCAAGGTAAATGCCAAACCCTATCTTGAACAACGATAGGAAATGGGTGGGATAGAGAGAGAGAGAGAGTGAGTTTACAACTAGAAAAAGGCTACGATGCTCTCATGTCTGTTGTCCGCTCGATGAAGGGACAACACAAGTATGAGTAATTACATCTGTGGCTTTGCAATAGAACTAATGTATAAAGAACTGCAGTTATAAATTTAGTTTATGTGGCAATCCTCAAACTAATAAAAAACAGTCTAGTCCAGTGGTGTCCAAACATTGGTCTTCCAGATGTTTTGGACCACAACTTCCACAGTCCTTTGTCATTGACAATACAGGCTTGGAATTCTGGGAGTTGTGGTCCAAAACATCTGGAGGGCCGGAGTTTGGACACCTCTGGTCTATTCTTAGCGAAATTAGTGAAAGTCATTTTCTTAAACCTCAGAACTCTAGGCACACTAGATAAGAAGGCAAGTTTTAGTGCTTGCTCTTTAATTTCTTCCACTTGCCTTGCTTTTTTTTAATGCCAAGAAATGTTAAATTACAGAAAGTGAAGAAAACGTTAATGTGTTTACATTAAAAAAAGTTTATGACCTGTTTTGGAGTTTTATGAAAAATAAGACATTCAGGTTCCTGAGTTTGGAAATCAGAATTATTGATTTTTTTAAAAAATCACCTTTTTATTTTTTATTTTTGGCTGACAGAATGAATTGGCAGGGAGAACTATCCTAAGCTCTGACAGAAGTGCTTGGTAGGGAAAAGACCTAGATTAAAATGTTTCTCCTTCTGTAAGGCAAAATCCAAGTATTCACTCTAACTACAATAGATTTAGGGGTATTCAGTGGGATTTAACATTAGTCTTGATTTGCCAAGTGCCATTCATCTGGTAAATGTGCTGTGGTTGGGACTAATTACTGCTAGCTAGCCATTAGCTTTCTCTTAGCCAGTATGATATTGTGCATTGTTGCACTGGGATTTGGAAGTCCACATTCTAGTTTCCTTTGAGCTAGAGAACTCAGCAAACACTGGTAACTCTGGGCAAATTCCTCTGTCTTAACCGGACCTACAATCACAGAGCTGTTAAGAGGATGAAGTGGGCAGAAAGAAGGCCATGTGTGATGCCACTGGAGAAAGTGAAGTAGGATAGAAAAAGAGGTAATAGATGGATTCCCTCCTTGCAAAAGAGAACCAGTGATAGAAAGCCTTAGAGAGCACCATGTGCCTGTTGAAACCCATGGATCTGAACCTGTGTAGTTAGAGCACACTGAACATTTCCAGGATTTTAAAGAAAGTCTTACAAAACGAGATTTGATCGTGCTGACAGGCGTTCCTCCTTTCTGAAGCTGAATCAAAGTTTCCTGCTGGGTAAATTGGAAAATTTCAGCTTCTGCTTTTTGTCAGAAGGGCTGCAAAAATGAGAAGCTTCCTGAAATAAATATGTATAATGAATATGTTTTTATCACTTCATTGTTGAGCCTGTAGAGAATGAGATGGGTCGGTACTGAACTGGTGGGGTATTATTTTATTTATTTTATTTTAGAGTATTTTTACCCCGCCTTTCTCCTTGGAAAAGGACCCAAAGCGGCTTTCAGTAATGAGGGACAATATACAGACCAGTACAATTAAGACATACAGTATTCAAGTATGGAGAACAGGGAATTCAGGGACATCTTACACAGCATTAAAAGACAACATTACATCAAAGCTACAAGAGAATGCAAGCAGTTAAAGAGAGAATAAATATTCCATGTAAAAGTTATGAGTGAGGGAAACTAACATTGAAAACATAGTGTCAATGCAATCACAAAATCTATAAACACAAAGTTTATGTGATCATGTACGCTCGATTCATATAAAAGTCACATTCTTATAAAAGTCACATCATTCAGGTAAAGCTTGCCTGAAGAGAAAGGTCTTTGCCTGTTTCTGGAAAGACATCAGAGATGGGGCAGTCCTGGCCTCCAGTGGGAGGGAGTTCCAGAATCTGGGTGCAGCAGCCAAGAAGGCTCTTTCATGTGTTCTCACAAGATGTACCTTTGAGGGTGGAGTGATGGAGAGAAAGCCCTCTCCTGATGACTTTAACACCTAAGCCAGTTCGTACTGTGAGATTTGTTTTTGAGGTAGTAAAATACCATTCAGGATATCTCATGGAATAGAACATTGTTGCTGTAAAGATAAAGCTTGAGAAGTTAGTTTTGTGGAGTGTATCTCCTAGAATCTCCTGGCTGACAAGACTGCCGGGAGTTGCAGTAGAATAAAAAATGTTTTTTTTTCCAAGTGATGTCTGAAGAAAATATATGTCATTTTAAAAAGCAATGGAAGGAGATTTTTGTGTGAGAGAGATTTAGACAGGCTGAAAGCAGACAAAATTGCTTTCTATAAATTTATCTGTTGTGATTCCTTGCTTCTTCATAACGGAATATGAAGGAAACATTAAATTAAGGTTCATTTTTAAAAAGTTAAATATGCAGCGAAGTCGCTAAGAGCACTCAGGTGATTCTTATTTTAATAGCCTTGCAATATAAGTTGCCATAGTAAATAAAACTCCTCAATTTATAAACATTATTTTGTACCACAAATCCCAGGAATTCTGGGATTTAAAATCTAAAAATGTTTTCCAGTCTCTGAATTTATGGTGACTTATAAATTATAGGATAAATTATGTACCTCCAGAGTGACCTAATAAGTCTCCATGGTGGTAGGGAACACATAGCAAAATATAAGATATCAAAAAGCAGGGACATAGCAAAATATAAGATATCAAAAAGCAGGATGGATTTGCTTTAAATAAACCAGAGTTTAAATGTTTTTAAAAATCTGATATTTTGTTGGGGTATTTTTGTATAATCATGATTCTACTTTGGATTTGGTCATTGACTGGTATTCATTCATTCATTCATTCATTCATGATTTAAATCAATTCTTTGATAAAAATATTTAATTTTCATGCTCCCTGTGACAAAGTCTCCATGGTGGTAGGGAACACATAGCAAAATATAAGATATCAAAAAGCAGGGACATAGCAAAATATAAGATATCAAAAAGCAGGATGGATTTGCTTTAAATAAACCAGAGTTTAAATGTTTTTAAAAATCTGATATTTTGTTGGGGTATTTTTGTATAATCATGATTCTACTTTGGATTTGGTCATTGACTGCAATAAAGTATTCATTCATTCATTCATTCATTCATGATTTAAATCAATTCTTTGATAAAAATATTTGATTTTCATGCTCCCTGTGACAAAGCCTTTGCATCTATGTTTAATTCTCCAAACAGTGGATCACATTGATGATGAATGTACCTTATAAGTTGCCTGATAGAGTTCCATAATATTAATTATTATATATAATAATAAATGATAAATCTTAAAAGGAGCACAGATTTTTAAATATATCTTCTTACATATATACTCATTGGTGTTTCAGTTGCCGCATATGATGGGACAGTGTTGTTATATTAAAATATGCTGACATTTCCAATATTCCAATTCTTAATTTTCCCCTTCATATACAGCACATTTCAGCTCAATTACTACAGATTTTTCCTAATGTATTTATTTATTCCAATACATTCATATATTTTAATTATTTTCCCCAAGCCACAGTTATAACATTTGAAATCACTGATGTGTTACAGGTATATCCTACCTTTTCAGGAATAGAAAAATGCAGGTGAAACTAAAAAAATAGAATATTGTGCAAATTTTCATTTATTTCAGTAAGTCAACTCAAAGGGTGAAACTAATATATGAGATAGACTCATTACAGTACATGCAAAACAAGATGTGTCAATCCTTATTTGGGTATAATTGTGGTGATTTTGGTGTACAGCTTGTGAAAACCCCAAATTAACGATCTCAGAAAATTAGAATAGTGTGAAAAATTTCAATATTCTAGGCTCAAAGTGTCCCACTCTAATCAGCTAATGAATCCATAACACCTGCAAAGGGTTCCTAAGCCTTTAATGGTCTCTCTGGCTTGTAGGAATCACAATCATGGGAAAGACTGCTGACCTGACAGTTGTGCAGAAAACCATCATTGATACCCCCCATACGGAGGGAAAGTCCCAAAAGGTACAGATTGTAAAAAGATGTTGGATGTTCCCAAAGTGCTTTATCAAAGCCCATCAATAGAAAGTTATGTGGAAGGGAAAAGTGGGGAAGAAAAAGGTGCACAAGCAGCAGAGATGACCTCAGCCTGGAGAGGATTGTCAGGAAAAGGCCATTCAAAAGTGTTGGGGGCTTTCACAAGGAGTGGACTGAGGCTGGAGTTAGTGCATCGAGAGCCACCATACATCCTGGACACGGGCTTCAAATGTCATATTCCTCTTGTCAAACCGCTTCTGAACACTGTTGCTCAGTGGTCAAAACTCCTCTTTTCTGATGACAGCAACTTTTGCATCTAATTTGGGAACCATGGACCCAGAGTCTGGAGGAAAAATGGAGAGGCACACAATGCACAATGCTTGAAGTCTAGTGTAGTGTGAAGTTTCCACAGTCTGTGTTGATTTGGGGAACCATGTCATCTGCTGTTGTTGGTCCACCCACTGTGCTTCATTAGGTTCAGGGTCAACACAGCTATGTAGCAGGAGATTTTGGAGCACTTCATGCTTCCTTCCACAGATGAGCTTTATCGGGATGCTGACTACATTTTGGACTTGGACTTGGACTTGGCATCTGTCCACACTGCCAAAAGTACCAAAACCTGGCTCATTGACCATGGGATAACTCTACTTGCCAGCAAACTCACCTCACGTGATCCCCACAGAGAACCTGTGGGGCACTGCCAAGCAAAAAATGAGGGACATGAGACCGAACAATGCAGTGGAGCTCAAGGCTGCTATTGAAGCATCCTGGTCTTCCATAACACCTCAGCAGTGCCACAGGCAGATAGCATCCATGCCACGCCACATTGAGGCAGTAATTGATTTAAAAGGGTTCGAAACCAAGTACTGAGTACATATGCATGCTTTATACTGTTCAGAGGTCTGATATTGTTCTATTTCCAAACCTTGGGTTATTGATGTAATGTAATATTCTAATTTTCTGAGATTGTGAATTTGGAGTTTTCATATGCTGTATGCCATAAATATCACAATTATAGCAAAGTAAGGTTTGACATATCTTGCTTAGCATGTAAATGAGTCTATCTCATATATTAGTTTCACCTTTGCAGTTGACTTACTGAAATAAATGAACATTTGCACGATATTTTAATTTTTCGAGTTTCACCTGTAGAAGCAGCAGGTAAGACAGCTTGCAAAAGATTAGTAGCATAAATATTCAGGAGTCAAATCATAGCATGCAGTATTGGCCGAAATTTGTTGGTTAGAAGAGTAATTTGCATTAGAGTAGGTCCATTGAATCAATGGGATTTGGTGAATCAATTCTTGCTTAAGTTACACTGACTCAAATAGACATAGTTATGACTTAGTTTTGTCAAGTAATACAACTTTTAACAAGATGTATGTAATATAATATTTAACAGATTCAAATGGTTTCTGTGTATAAATGCATAGTCATTTGTCAAGACACAGGTGAATGGTGTAATCACATGAAACGGTCAGAAATAATTATATCCAGCTGCCATGGATAACTGTTTAACATTGCCTGCCTGTGTGTACTCATGTGATTGGTTTATATGATGTCTGCCATATGTATAAAAGGCAGGATTATAACCCATTTTACTTTGGGACTGCTTTTTGGTGAGATGAGCTGTTTCCCTGCGACTCTGTAATATTTATGCTGTGTGTTTTATCTCGTTGTGTATTTGTGTATATTTTTGTAATACAAGCTTTTATGCTAAAGATTACTTCTGTCTCCCAGCTTCAGATCTGTGCTTAGAAATTAATTTTCCATGCCACTGTATAACTCTGCTAATCTTTGAAACATTTAAAATCCAACACACTTCTTGAAAAGTTTAGCATACTGGGTCGCAACTAGAGTAGAGTTCTTTGAATTAATGGAAGTTATGGAGAGGTTGACTCTCCAAATTTTGACTGATTCAGTGGGTCTGCTCTAGTGCAACTCCCAACAGGATTTTGGTGGAGTCGAGGAGAAAGATTTTACACATTATCTGTGCCATAGGTCTGTTGAATAACACATTTTTTAAATTTCGTCTCTAAATTTGAGGTCAGAATAGGTATGATGATGCTCATTCTCCTATTGGAGAGCCACAAGTAGAAGAAACTGGCACAGCTTGCAAAAGTTAGTTTTTTTAGGGTAGCAACTTCCAGAATTTCCTAGATAACTTAGCCACTAAGGGTTTCACAGAAGCTATTGACAAACCTTTCAGGTATTTGTTGACCAAGGCTGATATTCTCTTAATGTGTATAAAAATGTGAATCTGTGAATCTGACTTTTTATATGAAGGCAGTAGAATAGATCTTTTCCCAGTAATCCTTGATTCTTAATGTTAACAGTCTTTTCAAAACAAGTTACAGATCTCAGCACACTTGTGTTCTCTCAGTCAATGTGATAAAGCTATGACCCTAATTTGTAAATATTGATAAAGCTGAGGTCTCTTTTCTCCCATTCAGCGCTCTTAATTTTTGCAAAAGAAAGAAATTCTTTTATCTGTAATTAAATCTGTGTTTCTTGCCAAGTGAGTTTGATCTTGGAATCTTAAAAGCTTACCACTCCAGCAAAGCCAGTAATAAAGAATGCCTGATATTCTGGCTGAATGGAGCCCTTCTGGAAGTTCTGACCAGCGACTGGAGAGTAAGCTGATTAAACATCATTTTTTTAAAACCTGGAGACATGTTCCATGGAGTTAAGGTGAACTCTCATTTGCAGGCCAGGAGTCTGCTCCATTGAAGGAGCTCTAGCTTCCAGCCTGGGAACCTGTAGCATGGAACTGATCTTGAGTTCACTCTAGTTTAATAGCTGCATCTTTGAAAGCTGCTCCCCCATCTTTGGAATCGTGTGGGTGGAAGCTACTGAGACTGTTAACCAAACATGGACCCACCTCCTTAACCTCACAGTTGTAATTCTGACATAATTGCTTTGTTGTTATATGCTGACAAGTCACTTCTAACATTTGGCGGTCTTGTGAATGAATGACCTGTAATTACTGCTACTGTTGGAGTCAGGGAAGAGCCCTCACCAAAGTCCCATCACATTCAGTTTCTCTGATTATGACAAACCAAAGACTCTAACAAAGAACTGGTAGACTTGTAGTGTTGCCTGTACTTTTCACTGTAGCCATTTCCATCTCCTTCCTGTAGCTCCTTCTCTTGTCACTTCACAGTAATTGTTTGTTTGTTTGGTAAAGAAATATTCACAAAATGGTTGCAATACTTTCAAGTGAGATGAGCATTTGGGGAGGAGCTCTTTGATTTGCGAATCAAGTGGTGCCTGGTGAAGCCTCTAACTTGTACTGTAGCACTATATGAAGTCTTTCCAGTTGGTATTTTGGACCTTGAAGCCAGGGAACAACTTGAATTTTCAATCTCTGAATGCGGCTTGGGATGAGAGCATTCTTGCTTTTATATGGCCAGCAGGGTGGAGGTCGGGGTGGGGAAAGGAGAAGGTAAAATTACACTTTCAAATACAGTAACCCCCTCCCGCCACCTATTGCGGGGGTGAGGGACCCACCCAACCCACAATGCCTGAAAAGCCGCGATATGCGGAAGCGGGTCAGGTGGGGCCTGGGGGGCGGGGGGTGATCAGATCCCCCTGCCACCACTGGTGTGTGCCGGTCTGAGAAGTATTGGGACAGCGCGCGCCATCAGCAGCAGGGGGTTCTGACCTCCCGCCGCTGTCCCGGCGTCTCCATTGAAATGCATTGGCTCAATGCATTTCAATGGAGATAATTTTCCCCATTGGAATACATTGGCTCAATGCATTCCAATGAGGAAAATTTCTCCCTTGAAATGCATTGGCTCAATGCATTTCAATGGAGATTGCGGGGCGGTGCCCAACGCCGCCGCCCCGCGCTCCTCTGAGAAGCCTCAGGGCCATGGGGGGAGCGTGGGGGGATCGCATCCCCCCCGCCACCCCCCGCGCAGCTCTGAGGCTTCTTGGAGGAGCCCGGGGGCGGCGGCGCGGGGCGATGCGATTGCTCCCCCCTTGCGTGGCTCCGAGGTTTCTCGGAGGGGCCCGGGGGGCAGTGCAGGGCGATGCGATCGCCCCCCCCCCTGTGCAGCCCCAAGGCGCAGGTACTGTGATCCCGCGATATAGTGGGATTGCAGTACCTGAACCGTGAAATGGCAGGGGGTGACTGTAATCTGAAGACACAAGAAAAAAGATCACACTGCTCTGTAATGATCTGAACCTCTGCTGAATGTTCCAAGTCACGTGTGCTCCTAAAAATGTAAAATATTGACCATAATCCTTTTAGAACTACTGTACATGTATTGAGAAATTGTAGCAGTGCTATACTTGTCTCATGTTGGAGATTGATGGGAGAGAGTACAGTATGCTAGTAGAGCAACCTAGTTTGCATTCTTGTTCAAGTGATTTGTTTTTAATGTTGATTGAATATGATTGTATGCAATCTAATGACTTGAAAATTGCCATGCAGGTGAAACCAAAGGATGTTTAATTGTTACACTGACATGTCCATTTTCAGTCTCTCCCTGCCCGTGGCCCTTTTAGGATCTATTCACAGGTTCCATGCACCCTGTCAAACAAGGAACACCTTTGGCTTATACTCCAGTCAATAAGTTTTCCCATTTTTGGGGGGTAAAATTAGGCCCTCGGCTTATACTCGGGTTGGTTTATACTCAAGTATATATGGTAATATTTCAGCCTTGCTGTGGAATATCTTGGGATACGTACAAATATTCCCACTTGAGCATTAATCTGCCCGGCATGATATTCTTATATGTATTTTTAAAGCTTATTATTGTGTTGTCCTTGCCCTGTGAAGCCTGGTTGCCGTAGATACCATGGATCTTGTAACTAGGGCAACTAAACGGAACTGCAAAAATGGAGAAAACAGTAATGAATCTTTCTTCGCATATTCTCAGCTTGGTGTTGAATAAAATAGTCCTGAGATTGAACTACGGTGAGGCATGGTTAGATGGCCACAAGTCCCTGTCTATCCAGCACCAGGATATCCACAGTTTCCACTCCTATGACTTCTGTGGGGCCATTTTTGTTTGTTAAAGTATAGCCTAAATGCACAATTTTAAATTTATAAAATAGCTAAAATGAGTTAAAGGACCACCAATAGTCCATAATCTAAAAATCAAAATGCTAGGAAAATACACAGAGAACAGGAACCTTGTCCTGAGGTGGCTCAGCTCCTTCCTGGTGCTAAATCTGAGGAGGCTGTTTTGCCCCAGATTGGTATTTGATGCAGGTAATATGGACTGGACAAGGGTTAATAAACTGAAACTTAATCCAAACAAGACCAGGGTGTTCCTGGGGTCAGCCAAAAGGCAGATCAGGGAACAGGGATGCAGCTTGTGCTGGATGGGGTTGCAGCCCCTCTGAGAACACAGGTGTGCAGCTTGGGGGGTGGTGCTCCTGGTTTTGTTTCTCATCCTGGATGCCCAGGTTTTGGTGGTGGCTAGGAGTATATTTCACAACTGAAACTAGTATACCAGCTGCACCCATTCCTGGAGAGGTCGGATCTGGACATGGTGACACATGGCAAACATCCCTACATGCTCTCCATGTGGGGCTGCCCACGGAAAATGTCTGGAAACGACAGAAGGTCCAAAGTGCGGCAGCCAGATTGCCGACTGGGCTAGTTACATGGATCACATAACTCCCCTTCTTTCAGCAGCTCCACCGGCTGCCAGTCTGTTTCCGGGCTGAATTCAAAATGCTGGTTCTAACATATAAAGGCCTAAATGGCTTAGGCCCAAGTTTTCTCAAGGAACGTATCCATCTCATAGAATTATATAGAGTGGGAAGAGACCCCAAGGGCCATCCAGTCCAACCTCCTGCCATGCAGGAACCCCCATCACAATATTTCCAAGAGATGGCCATCCAGCCTCTGCTTAAAAACCTCCAAAGGAGGAGACTCCACCACCCTCCGTGGCAGCATATTCCACTGCCGAATAGCTCTAATTGTCACGAAGGTCTTCCTAATGTTTAAATTGAATCTCTTTTCCTGTAGTTTGAAACGATTGCCTAGTCTCTGAAGCCATGGAAAATAAACCAGTCCCTTCTTCAATGTGACATCCTTTCAAATATTTAAACATAGCTATCATATCCCCTCTCAGCCTTCTTTTTGTAAGGCTAAACATTCCCAGCTCCCTAAGCCGCTCCTCGTAAGACATTTCTTCCAGAGCCTCAATCATCTTGGTCGCCCTCCTCTGGGCCCGCTCAATGTTGTCAGCATCTTTTTTAAATTGAGGCGCACAGAACTGGACACAGTACTCCAGGTGGGGTCTGACCAGAGCAGAATAGAGTGGTACTAACACCTCCCTTAATCTAGAAACTATGCTTCTATTGATGTGACTGGCTGCTTGAGTGTGGTCCTTTAAATGGATTGTTTTACTTTACTACTTTGAATGTGTTTTGGTGCTGCCTATATTTTTTTGCATAGTATTTCTTTGATCCTTTATTATATGCTCATGGTTGGTAGCTTTTACATTGGCTTTTAATGATGTAAACCACTTGGGTCTTTTTAAGGAGAAATGCAGGGTAGAAATACTTTAAACCAACTAACCAAACAAATTGTCAAATGCTAAGGTGAATTGGAAATATTTCATGTTGTACCTAATATGCACCATAGCACCAATGTTTTTTATTTTGAGAGTGTGACTTCTCTGGACAGTGGATACTGCTACTGTTGCTATTTATTGCCAGATCAACATATCCAGGATGTGGGAAGAAGTGGTAGGTACTTATGATGCACAGGTCTTGGTTGCTGATGAAGGAAAGTTGACGTTAGTGACAACCCCTTACAACTTATGGGTCTATAATAGGAAACATGTCGCAATGCCTGCCAGATGTTCCTGATGTATAGAATTAGCTGGATTGGAAAAATCTCAAACAACTGCATACCTTGACAATTCCAACTTGAAATACGAGAAATTAGAACAATTTAAAAAACTTTTTGCAGAACAGTTTCATCAACCACACAGTTGCTGTCTCCTAAAATCATGTTTTCTCCTATTCTGTAGTCTTAAAACATATTTCTGCCCTACTTTTTTTGACAATTTAGTCTTCAAGGCAACCAGAAATGTAGTCACCGCCCCCATAAAGTGTTGCCAGCTAGTCTTGCTGCATATGAAATTCATGCCTAATGCTGGATCTTATTATTTATTTGATTCATAGTCTGCATTTCTCCCATGAGCGGGACTCAAGGCAGCTTACAGTGAAATAGGTCAACGACAATGAAAACATCAAACGGCACAAAGCTTATCAGGATTTAAAACACAGTGGTAAAAGTGTGGTAAAAGGAAATAAAGTGGTAAAAGGAAATACAACATTTCCTCGCATTTCTTACAGCAAGGGAGGTTAGTTGCCAAGGACGACGTAAATAAAAAGGCATTTATTTGATAGAAAGACAACATAGAGCAAACCAGCCTGGCCTCCATATAATACAGAGTTCAAGACCTGGGAAGTGACCATCAAGGAAAATCATTCTCATGTGTCCACTACACAGTCTTCAGAAATTGGCAAGGCTAATTGAATGGCCTCCATCGCAAGATCTAAAAGCTTGGCATGCTTTTAAGTTAATTAACCAATTGTAACATCACTGTTTGAAAAAAATACATTCCTAGTAGCGAAAGACTGCTGACAGAATTCAAATTTCAGACAGTGTCTTCTTTTTAAAAGACACTGCTATGTACTTTTACTGAAATTGTTTGGTTTTTCAAAGCATTTTCCAATTTCATCTTTTATATTGTCCGAGTTTGTTATTGCTGTAAACGACTTTGGAGAATCTCTGTTTGAAAAAAATGGGATATGGAATGGGGAAAAAAGCCATAAAACTTGTGATTACTCATTTCATTTTCTTGAATCGGTGAAACAGCTTCTTCCCCCCAATCTAGAACCCCCAGATGAATGACTGGGTTGGGGAGGGTGGAAGATGCCGTCTGCCATATATGGAGGTCATCAGGTTGAGGAAGGCTGGTTTTAGCATGTTGAGGTTGGGACATGTTGTGTTTTTAAGGGGGTGGGAGGGCGGGCGTGGGGGCAGGCTTGCCTACAATGCTTTTATAGAGAAATATTGGCCCTTGCTTGCAGAAAGCAGATCACTTAACTCAACCTTTTGTATCTTACATCCCACCAGTTACTCTGTTAAAGAACATGGGTTTCGTAGTGACAGAACCCAAAGCCCATTTTTTTAAAAAAAGTCTGCCTGTTCCTTTATATATACAATGGACCCTTGTATAACAAACAGTTTGTATAACATAAAATCTGTACAACATAAAACATTCCAGAGATAGGGGAAATTTGCTTAACAGAATTGCCTATGGGGAGAATTCATACAACATAAAAATGGGATCACTCTGTTTTCAATGCATTCCTATGGGAGTTTGTATAAAGGAAAATTTGCTTAACATAATTTCATTTGGAACGAATTAATTCCTTTATACAAGGTACCACTGTATATATAAAATGGCGGTAGAAAGCACATTGGGGAAAAAACAGAAAAGAACAAAAGGAACAATTCCAGTAGCAATTGAAAACCAGTACATTTTAAAGCAAGTCGGGGGGAGGGGGAGGGAAGACTAAGATGTGGTATTGGAGGAAAAGCTTGTATAGTAGGGAGAAAGTAGGTTCTAGAAAAATTGAGGCAGAACTCTCACTAGAAACTAAAATGAGGCTCTTATTCTTTGGATATCTGATGAGGAGACAGGACTCATTGAGAAAGGCAGTGATGTTAGGTGGAAATGAAGGCAGTGGGGAAACAGGGAGGGACTGAATCTAAAGCAAAGTGTTCTGCTTATATACCACCCAGGGCCGGCACGTCCATTAAGGTGAACTAGGCAGTTGCCTAGGGTGCCAAAATGGAGAGAGGGCGCTGGCCGGCCTGCTGCCCCTCCGCCCCCTCTGCCGCTGGACACCACTGTCCATCCACCCGCCGCCGCCCACCAGCCTGCCGCCCCCCGCGTCCGTCACCATCCGCCCCCCACGCCCGTCACTGTCCCCCGCCCTCCGCCGCCGCCCTCCGCTGCCCGCCCTACCCCCCGCCGCTCGCCCCACCTCCGCCACTCGCCTAGGGCGCAAAAAAACCTAGCGCCGGCCCTGATACCGCCCCATAGTGCTTCAAGCACTCTCTGGGCAGTGTACAGTTTAATTATGCAGGCTATACATTGCCCCTCCCCCAGCAAGCTGGGTACTCATTTTACCAACCTCGGAAGGATGAAAGGCTGAGTCAACCATGAGCCTGCTACCTGGGATTGAACCTCAGGTCGTGAGCACAGTTTTAGCTTCAGTACAGGCATTTAACCACTGCGCCACGAGGCTCCTTATAGATGTGTCCTCTATAAAGGAGGACACAGCCTGTCATTTTCTAGAGCTGGACAGAAGTATTAAAGACAAGACCTGTTAGAGGTTATTAGTTCATAGGGTTGTCATAAGTCAGAAGTGACTTGATAGTGTATAACAGTAAATTTTACAGATACATTATCTGTAAAACACAATTCAGATTTGCAAAAATATTATTACAATGGAACCTTGATTTACATCATTAATCCATTCCGGAGGTCTAGACATAAGTCAAACATGCCTTAAGTCAAACGAACTTTTCCTATAGAAAGTAATGGGAAAGTGGATTAATCCGTTCCAGATGATGAAAAAGACCCCTGAAAAACAGCAATTTAACACAAATTTGACTGGGATAGGAGATTCCTTCTGGGGATGTAAGTGAAATGTCTCTTCAAAGAGAGGAGGAGGCAGTGGAATTATAGTCCACAAGTTATACGCCTCCACTTTTTAATGTTCATAGCAACAATGTCTAACATTTAAGTTTTACTGATTTTTAACCTGACGTTCCAAGTTCTGAACAACTCTGTGCTTACCATTAGAGTCCCACAACTGTACAGCTCCCCAACTAAAATGCTTCCATTATGGAGCAGAATTCTGCAGCCAGATTTTTTACAAGCCTGAGCCGACTGTCTAACCAGCGAGGCCAGCCCCGAGCTCCCAGCCCTTCTTGTCCTCCGGCAGCAGCGGCGGCTTCGGTGAGGCCGAGGACCAGCTCCAGGTGCTCGGAGCTGGTCTTGCTGAAGCCGCCGCTGTCGGAAGAGAGGAAGAAGGCAGGAGCAGTTTGGAGACAGCAGCCGCGATGCTGGGTCGTGGCTGCCGCCCGATTCCGGGGCCTTGTGCCGGGCTCCGAGCTGTAAGTCAAAGCCTGCGGCGCAAGTCAAACAGGCCCCTTCTTGCTGCAAGTCAAATATGCTGCAAGTCAAGCAGCATGTAAGTCAAGGTTCCACTGTATTAGGCTTAAATGTTGTTGTTGTGACTGAGCAACAGGCAACAAAACAAATAATAATTACATTATGAAAATCCTGTAGCTCCCCAAATTACTTTTGGATCCACTGATGGATAGCTAAGTGGTTTAGGCGATGCAGAGCCAAAGGTTGGGAGTTTAACTACTTACCTACTTGATCCACAGGGTCCCCACCCGCTCTGAAGGTCTTAAGATGATTGGTGGTACAAATGCCACCGATTCAGAACCACTGATAATTTGTAAAACAACCTTTTTCTTTCTGACAAAAGTGTGTCAATAAAGCATTACCTATCAGAGTGTCTCACCCCAAGAACATCTCTCTTTTCCTCTCAGGCCACATTAATGAGTGTGCCTATCCCGAGGGAAATAACAAACAATAATACAAAGTCTCGGACTTCCATCAGAAATGAGACAGACCTCCTCCTTCCTACAGATATTTAGAAGATTATTCAGAAGTATAGCCCTGTAGCTAGATAAGCGACATAGAAATTCAATAAATTAACTAACTAACTAACTAACTAACTAACTAACTAACTAACTAAATAAATAAATTGAGACAAAACTGTTTAAGGAGCCCTTCAGCAACATCATAGGTTAATTTAATTTGTAATTATGCCATTAATTGATTTTATTATAGCAATGTACATTTTGTTATGTTACATTTCATGTAATTTGATTGGATTTAAGTGATCAGGGATGAATCATTTCCATTTAGTTTGTGGGATTTGCCTTTGCTATTTTATTTTAACTGGTTTTGTGCTCTGTTTAATTATGGAAACTACTTCAAGTAGTGTTCCACTGAGTCGGACAGTCTAGAAGCTTTATAAATAAATAGAAATAAAGGGAATAGATCATGTGACTAAAGCCATTGGCCAAAGTCCTGTTCTGTGGTGATAGGAAAATGATGCAACATGCTGATTTACAAGTTCCCACTGGTTCTGTGCAAACTGCAGTACCATGGCCATCTGGAGAACTGTCAGATTTGAATCCCAGAGTGCTAGATTTTGACTCCAGCGAAGATTCCCCTACCTCAGCTTAGTTCATGTTTGTCTCCATCTCTCCTCAGTCAGAGTATATTTTTATGATGTGATGTATAGAGCCTGAGCCTCTTATATTATGGACTGGAAAGCTCCAAAACATATTGTATAGCTATTTCTTGAGTGCCGTTTCCCATTATTTTGGCTTATCACAAACCTGTGCATTAGGTTGATGTAGCTTACTTCCTGTATAGCACTTGGGCCTCTTGCTGAAACCCCCATTATGTTCCTGGGGTATTTTTACTTTTTTGCAGTAATATGCATTGTCAGAACTCTGGAATAGATAGTAGCTGACATAGATTCTTTCCCTTTGCTACATGATGTTCCCTCCTGTAATACAATTCTGCCTGTAACAAATTCACACATTGTTCCTAGTTGAACGCTTTATGTACATTTTGGTTTTTCTTGTTGCTGACATGTATGACTTTTGTGTTTTGTCCTGTGGTTTACACATTGATGGATCCATCACTTGAATTAATGTAAGACACTTGAGTCAATTGATATCTGTCTGTCTGTCTGTCTGACTGTCCTGTTTGTCTGACTGTCATTTTGGATGGCATTAAAAAAGAGTGAACAAATTCACAAAGGTCTGTTCTATCAAAGGCTACAGGTCATGACAGTTTTGTATTTCTTTCAAGGTCCAAGGAACCATACCTCCATCACTCTGCTGGGAAACATCCCATAGGTATCTGCTTGGCCTTTGTATAAAGAGACCCCTGGACCAGAGTAGGCCTTTAACATGATCCAAAACTTATTGAGGATGTTATGTTTAATAAACCAAACCAAAGCAAAGCAAAGCTTGCTGCTTATATGCCATTCCATAGAGCTTAAAGCACTCTCTGATTTATTTATGCAAGTTATACATTGCCCCCCCCACCAGCAAGCTGGGTACTCAATTTATTGACCTTGAAAGGATGGAAGGCTGAGTGTACCTTGAGTCAGCTACTTGGGATTGAACCTAGGCTGTGAAATGAGTTTTATCTGTCATGCTGCAGTTTAACGGCTATCCCTCAAAGTAGATTCTGCTGTGACCTGTTACATGTAATACCGCCTCACAGGGCTGCTGCATTTTCCATGCTTCACCTCTTTACAGCAATTGTGGGCTTACTTTTCTCATAGGGAAGGGTTCTCCATAACCATTGTTGCACATCCTTCAAAGCTAAAAAGAAACAAGAAAAATTAATAGGATTCAAGAGACAGAAGCATGTTTTGTGGGAGTTGCAGAGAAAACTCAGTGAATGAGTTGACTGGAGACTGCAAATGTTACTACCACTTGGAGATTACAGCATTTTCTTAAAAATTATTTAGGCTTCTTCTTTGTTTAGAATAAAGGCTTGTTTTTATGCAACATGCAAAGTGTTCCTGTTTTGTTTTGGTTGATACCCAGGCTGAGTGTCTTCACATATCTCTTTACTTAGGAGTCTGAATTCCTCCTATTAAGATACTTTCTGCCCGATGATGATGTAGTTAAACTGCAATACTGCAGTCAATACTCTGCTCATGACCTGAATATGATCCTGATGGCCTCAGGTGGCTGGCTTGTGGTTGACTCGGCTTTCCAAAATCAGCAAAGAGACTGCTCAGTTCACAGGAGGTGGGGGCAACATGTAGCCTGCACAATTAAATTGTAAACTTCCCAGAGAGTGCTCTAAGCACTATGGGGAAGTATGTAAGCAGCATACTTTGCTTTGCTTTACCTGAATTAGTCCAGCTGGTTCGTCAGCCATGGTTCCCTCTATTGAAGGAGACAAGTGAGTTAGAATAAATGCTTTCAGCTGCCATTTATCAGGGCTGGGACCAGGGTATTTGTTTGTGTGTGTGTTTGGAGTGCACTCTTCCAGAACGTTTCCACATGCTGGTTTCTTACAGCCGGAATGCTAAACTGACTCCATTGTGAAGACATGGATTCCACAAAGGAGCAGTTGGCTTAGGAGAAGCCAGGCTGAACGGTGGAGACGGTGAGCACATGTTGCCATTGGGGAGAGAACCACGGAGGTAGCAGCTTTTTACCCAGGCACTGACAGGAGCGTATGTTTCCTGTGAGAAGGGAGGTGGCGGCGGCAACAGATGCCAGAAGACTGCAGTGGTGATATTTGTTTTCAGCAGCTCTGGCACAGCTCCCCAAAGACATGATGCTGCCCTCCTGCTTTTCTCATTTTTGTGGGACTTCATTTGTTTGTTTGATGGCTGGCAGGCCCGGTTGGTGGTTTGTTCGCATCTGAGCCCAGGTAGGCAGAATCTCACCCCTAAATTTGGGGGCATGGTCATGTGTCTCTGCTCCTTGAACTGCAAGCTGTGGATGACTGACATGTATTAGAAGGATGTGCCTTCTTGTTTAATACCACCTCTTTTCATTCTCATGGATTGGTGTGAGGGGAATTATTCCGAAGGTGGTAGAGTGACCCCTGCACAGTGAGAAGCTGGAAGGGACGAATGGCTGGAAAAGCAGAAGCGGAGGAGGAGCGCAGAGCTGTACCAGACATGGACGCTGGGGACAGGGAAATGCTGTGGAAACAGTTTAAAGACTCTTTGGAAATCCTAGAGAAGGAGAAAAAGGAAGAGAAGAGCAAAGGCCCCGTGAAGGAGGAGAAGGGGCAGGGGGAAACGGCGGGAAGGCCCCGCCAATCAGAGGTGGCGGAGGTGAGGTTTGGAGAAGGTAAAAAGGGAGAGGCACGTGTGCTCCCACCAGGCTGGGAGTGGGTCTGGATGGAGAACCCTTGGACTGGACAATGGGAGCAAATGATGATGTCCGGCCCTGAGGCCGAGAGCTATAGAAAACGGGTACACCGCCAAGGCTGCTCGTATTGGGGAGAGCGGGAGGCCCGCGAATATAACAGAAAGAGGAAGGAGATGAGAAAGCAGTTGGCCCTAGAGCAATGGCTGGCCAAGGTGCAGGAGGAGGCGAAGGCCGGGAAGCTGAGCACCGAGACGGATTTGACCCTGAGAGAAGATTATCCCTTTCGATCCCACCACCAGAGACATCTTGGACCCAAGCCTACCTCAGAGGTTGGGGTGCAGGTGGGGGAACCATGTCTTTCAGTGAAGGAGGGGGAGAACAGTGGTGGAGCCAATTCTCCCCAGGTGGAAGTGGGGGACTTGATTTCTCTGTGAAAACTCCTAGTTATGACTTTAAAAATAACAATTTTGTTACTGAAGTTAAAAATGTTGAAACTGTTGTAAGAAAAAGAACCTCTGTTGTTGTCGAAGAACCCAATAAAAGTTCAGTTTACTCTTACCAAGATATGCCGTCATTGAAGAGGGAAGGGCGGGAAGCCTGGGCGAAAGAAGAACCCTCACAATTGGATTTTTTCCCTAAGTGTCCCTCTTGCTGAATTAGTATGCTGCCCTTCTTCTTCTTCTTCTTTTTTTTTTTGTAATTGCGTTATTTAATTTGTATCCTGTTTTTCTGCACAGGAGTGTGGAGCAATTAACAACATATATCAAAAGAAAACACAACCCATGCTTGATGAAAGCCAAGACCTAACAAGAACTGAACAAAAAGAAAAGCATTGATTTACACTCTGCAAGATGATTAAAATACATTTTAGCGTTTATATGCAAAAAATAAATACAGTGCAGACAAAAATGGTAATAAAATGACATAATAAATTGATTCATTCAAAATGTTAGCACTTTTCTCCCCACCTCAGCTCCCAAAGTGAAACAAAATGAAGTGGATGAAAGCATTGCTTTGAAGGTTCAGCAGCAGTGGGTGGATATTTAGGGTGGATAGGAGAAGTTCCTATTCCATCCATAACAAAAGCTAATGAAATCCAAACAGCAGAAATACACTTTTTCTGGATCTGGAGTCCAGTCCGTTTTGAGATGTTTGTTGACAACTCCCTTGGTGCCCATCAGACTCTTTGCTCCTCCTGAGATCTAAACATGTTTTGGTTTTATTTTTCTAATTAAAAATAATGAAAACTGGGAAATTGACATGCTGAAGAGTGACAGGCTGTCCTCTGAGGCCTTCTTTGTTTCCAAGAATGCCTCTTGAGTCCTCCATGGAAAATAAAAAATAAAATAAGAATTGTGGACATTTGCACATCCACATATTGTTTACCAGCATGCTCAGAAAAGAAAGTCAAATGTAAATTGGGGATGTTTGGGAATAAAGGGAAGCTGATTGCCTGAATGGTATCTGCGTGTTTCTGTGAGTGTTGTTAATTGCCTTTTTGTCTTGTCCAGTAGATATTTTGTTGTGCTTTGTATGGGAAGATAAGTGTTTTGAACACAAAAGCATCCTAGTGTCAAAATATACTTTAAATAATTGTTCTGATGAGATTTGCTCTACAGAACTCAATTGACCGTGAACCAAAAGATTTGTGGATTGAACCCGGTGTCTTGTTAACCAAGAAGGAGGTTTTTAAGCAGAGGCTGGATGGCCACCTGTCCGGGGGGGGGGAGGGTACTTTGATGGGGGTTCCTGCATGGCAGCGGATTGGACTGGATGACCCTGGAGGTCTCTTTCAGCTCTATGATTTTATGATTCTAAGAATGAAAAAGTGCTATTCCAAAAGAAAAGTTAAAAGCAAAAATGACAGAAATGAAATTAGAATTCTAAATGTTAAATTTCAGCAGTTCTTAAGAAGAGGCAAAATAATTATTGCAATAATATGTGCAAGGAAATGAAAGAGAACTGCAGAAGAAGCAAAACAAGACCTTTCTTCAATAACTTCCAAGAAATCAAAATGGGTTCAGATTAAAATAAGAAAATGGGAACAATGTATGAAAGAACTATATGAACAAGATAGAAGGATGTCAGATTTCTTTTAGTAAGAATTCTATGACAAACAACGTGCAAGTTTAGAAAGTGAAGTGAAAGCAGCTCTGAAAACACTTGGAAGAAAAAAATTACCACTGATTGTACACTAATGAGAATGATTTCATGTTACTAAAACTGAATCTGTCAAAAAACTAAAAAAAATAAATAAATGTGGGGGGAAATGAAACATTCAATATACAATCCAGTCCCCAAGATGCAAATGAATGCAGTAAATATAGGACTACTGCATTAATCTCGCAGGGAAGTAAAGGTGTTGAAACAAAGACTTTTACCCTATATGGAATGAGAAATGGCTGATGCTAAAGTTGGATTCTGAAAAGGAAGAGGCATCAGAGATATATTGCAAGTATGTATTGGCTGCTGGGTTGTAGTAAAGAATTTCAGAAGATCCATATATGTGTTATGTACTCTATATGCAGACTCTAGAAAAGAGTTTCACTGTGTGGGTCATTCTAAAAGAAATGATTTCCCTGATGTGTAAACTATACAGTATTGTGGACAAGAAGCTACTGTTTACAATAGGGTACATTATGGAGAAAAATAACAGCTGCCTAAGCAAAAGTGTCAGACAAGGATGTATTTTATTGCCCTATCTGTTCAGTTCATATGCACAGAATATTGTATGGAAAGCTTGATTAGAATTCTAAATGTTAAATTTCAGCAAGAGTGAAAATTGATGAAAGGAACCTGAATAATTTAAGCTATGCAGACAGTGTCTTGAAACAACTCCTGATGAAAGTGAAAGAAGAAAATGCAAAAACAGGACTACAGGTGAACACAAAGTAAAAGTCATGATTGCAGAAGATCTAGATAACTATAATGTTGACAACGAAATTGTTAAAAAAATTGTATACTTCGAGTCCGTCACAAATACAAACAGGGACTGCAGCAAAGAAATCAGAAGAAGACTCAGACTTGGGGGGCCGATATACATAAACTGGAGAAGATCCTCAAGTGTACAGACATGTTACTGGAGAGGAACTTCAAGATCACCCAAACTATTATATTTCCAATTATGATGTGGAAGGTGGACAGCGACTGGAAAAAGATTGGTTTGTTTTAAATATGTAGCCGGCAAAGAGGTTTGTGGATATCTTGGACTGCCTAGAAGACAAACAAGTCGGTCCTAGATCAAAACATCCCAAATTCGTTTTGTAAGCAAAAACAATGAAACTATGGTTATCATGCTTTGGGCACTTTGTGAAATGACAAGACTCACTGGAAAAGACAATATTGTTGGAAAAGCTGAAGGCAGTTGGAAAAAAGGAGAACCAAATATGAGATGGATTGACTAAAGAATGTCTTGGGCTTGAGTTTACAAGATTTGATTAGAGCTATCAGCAATGGAACATTTTGAAGGACACATAGAGTAACCATGAGCTGGAGATATATTGATAACTGGCTTGTTTGCCAGTTTGGAGTCTCTAGGTGCCTGGGGGAACTTTCTGGGAGGGGGGCTCTTTTGGGGTGCATACTTCAGTCATCAGAAATCTGATCTTCCCCAAACTTGGAGGGATTGTAGAGAAGAGTCAGTGGAAACTTTCCTGCCAGTTTGGTGATGAAAGAGGATCGACATAAGACAATGACAAAATCTTTTAGAATTCATTCCCTTGCCTTTGTCCAAACCTTAGGGGGAGGAAAAACAGAAACTACACTATGTTAGTTATTTCAGGCAAAAATCAAAGAAAAACAATACAAAAACAAAGACTAAAAACATGTGGCACCTTAAAGACTAACTTTCATATTTTAATGTAACATTTTGTGCACACATCCGCTTCTTCAGATATATAGTAGCATATGTCGGCTGCTATATGTCTGAAGAAGTGGAAGTGTCCACAAAGCATTACATTAAAATATGAAAGTTAGTCTTTACGGTGCCACAAGTTTTTTTTGTATTTTGTTTTGTTTTATTTATCCCTGGGTGCGTTTGGGGAGGGGGTATTTTATAGCCCAACAAATTGACAAATCAAAAGTAGCTAAAATTAAGCAATTTATATTCATAAGGGGTTATCGATTTGTTTGGATACGAATCAATGAATTAACAATTTTTGAATGAATTTTGCAATTCATTTTAAAATAGGAACCCATCTCTAATATGGATACATGAAGGGAATTTCAGTTGTGAGAATTTTTTAAAGTTATTTCTTAAATGGAAATGACAGTATGTACCACATGATACAGCAATATGATATATTTCTTTAGTGCAGCAGTTTATGAGAAAGGACTGAACATTATTTCAGGCAACTCGATATTTCTCATTATTTTGTTCTGCAGGTTCTGTTATGAGAAAGGAAAATAATGCAATTTAAACCCCTTTATGAATCATGTTATTTGCACTTGCTTCGGATCCTCCAACTCCTTCATCTCAACAGAGAGATGACTGAATTTTAAAATAAAATGGGAGAGATGAAGGATGCTTGTTGGAGGGGGGGTTGTTTGTTTGTTTGTTTGTTTTGAAAGGGTAACACAGATGATTAAAGGCCCCAATAAGCTGCTGTGTGAAAGGGCTGACAGGAGTGGCATGGTTCAAATTAGAAAGGAAGCTAACAAGAGGAGACATGACTATTTAATGTGATGAATGGCATTGAGAAAGCAGATTGGGAACAGTTTTGTATTGCCTGCCTGATAATGCAAGAACAGAAAGACATTAAGTGAAATTGAAAGTTGGCAGATCCCAAAGAAGTGAAGGAAATGGATATTCATCTGTTGTCTGCTTCGATGGTGGAACTGTTTGCTATGTGTTGTCACTGGAGTCAAGGGTTTGATGAGATTTGAAGTCTGGATGGGCATCTCATTGAAGGCGCGACATCCCTGCTTAAATGTACATGTACATTTTCTAAAGGGTGCCTTGTCCTTTATTACTGCAGATGGAAGGAAGATGTGACAGAGTAGGGAGGGTATGAATTATTGCCTGGAGGGTGCTGGGTTTGAATTCCTGTGCAGCGGTTAACACATGTCGCTGGGTACAGGTGAATTAGGAAGCCTTTTCAATGAAAATAATCTGTCCCCCCTCTTCACATACACATCCTGTAACTGGGTCTCTCTTATTAGTCAGTAGTGAATTAATTAGATCCCATCACTTTCTCTCTGCCCAATCTGCCTCACAATGTTGTGGTGAGGTTATAAATACATATTCTAAGAGAAATTTTTGTGGAACTACTTTACAAAGCTTTCTGGAAGGGTTACGTGGGTGTTAAACCACTGCTAGGTCTGAAGTATGCAGCCAAAGTACAAACCAAGCCTGGGTGAGCATTTGAATCTTAAAGAAAGTATGCAGCAGCAAGCAGTGTTGATTTAATGCTGTAACTAAGACTTGTTTTTTTTTCCTTACTCTTCATTCGTCCTGCAAGATTTGTCTTATGATGTTGTTAGTATTTACTACAAATAGCTTTTCCTTTCTTGCCAAAGAACTCAGTGTGGTCCTCCCTGCCTTCATTTGTTTCTCTCAACAATGTGTGTTTTAGGTTTTTTTGAGAGGCTATGAGGGATCCAATTTTATCTGGTAAAAGAGTGGCTGAGTGAGAATTTTCCTCTCTCCTAGTTCCGTAGCCTACTGGCATACACGGGGAGGGGAACCTTTGGTTCTCCCATTGTTTTTGGATCTCACTTCCCAGAATCTGCAGTCAGAATGATCACTGATAAAGGATTAGGGATGTTGTATTAATTTAATTTAATTTAATTTAATGTATTTAAATTAACCTACTTTGCCACCTTTCTAAGCTGTGGTACTTGTATCGCTCCTAACTTACTCAATGTGGTCTCTAATTTTCAGCCCTGCTGGGCAGGGCTCTGTTCCTCGTGCATGCTTCACCTCCAGTCAAGTTCCATTGTGAACAGGACCCAAATGATCGTGGTGGGTGTACTAGAGAAGAGGAGCCCTGTGGACAGGAGAGCAGAGGTGCACATATGTGTACCTTAGAGGGAACCTTGAACATATGCATTGCTCAGTTCTTTGAATCTTCTAAATATATGTAACATATAGGAGCCTTTAGGTAGTATTGCCAGCTTGTAGTACAGTAGAATCGCCGTATCCAACTATCCAACTCCCCCACCCGCAGATAGTGAAATCCACAGATCAGCGTAAATTCTCTTATAGACTCATAGAATTATAGAATCATAGAGTTGGAAGAGACCTCAAAGGCCATCCAGTCCAACCCCCTGCCATGCAGGAACCTCATCACAGTATTTCCGACAGATGGCCATCCAGGCTCTGCTTAAAAACCTCCAAAGAAGGAGATTCCACCACCCTCCTTTGTGGCAGCATATTCCACTGCTGAACAGCTCTCACTGTCAGGAAGTTCTCCCTAATGTTCAAATGGAATCTCTTTTCCTGTAATTGGAAACCATTGCTCCGAGTCCTAGTCTCTGAAGCCATTGAAAACAAGACAGTCCCCTATTATCTGAGGATAATAGTGGCAACAGGCATGGTGGGGAGCTGGGGCGAAAGATTTCGACCCCAACACCCCCAAAAACTGGTCATCAGTGGGGGCGATGGCAAGGAGGGAAAGAAAACTTACCGATGCTGAGCCCTCCTTGCCGCCACTGCTGGCCAGTCACCTTCTTTGCCTCCAGGCTTAGTGGCTGGTCTGCGGTGGAGGTGGTGGCAGCTGCAAGGAGGGCTCAGCATCAGTAAATGTTCTCCCCCCCTTTGCTGCTGCAGCTGGTCTGCGGGGCCAGCAGCAATGATGGCAAGGAGAGGGAGAGAGAAAAAGTTACAGATGCAGGCTGGCCTCCCTCTGGAGGGGAGCGGTGGGGCTTAAGAGGAAGTACTGGAAGTTTTGAACTTCCTGCTTGAGCGCTAACTTCCGGTCCTCTGCCCAGGCACTGAGTGGGAAGTTCAAAGGCCATTTGGCCAGGCGGGTCCTCTTAAGTCCCTACCCCACCCCTCTGGAGGTCGGCCAGCAGGTGGTGGCAGCCACGCGGAGGTCTTGGCATCGGGAAGTTTTCTTTCCCCCCTTTCCCTCCTCGCCACTAGGCTCGGACCTCCCCTGTGCCTGCTGATACCAACCGCGGATAACTGAATCAGCAGTTAGTGAATCAGCAGATGCGGGGGTTGTACCGTATGGCAGGTCTCTCTTCCCATGGTTATCTATTGCAGCAGGTGTTGAAGAAAAGAAAGCTTTCTCCTGAGCTATGGTGCTGTCTCTTTCACTTTAGCGACCTGCTCAAGGAAAAAATGGACGTGGTTGTGACCTGGCTACAGATGGGCACAAAATGAATTTTCACTGTTCGTTTCATTATTCGTTATTCATTTCGCTAGCTAACGAAATGAATAACGATCCAACCCAACAAAGGAAAACAAAACGAAATGGAAATTTCCATTTCGTTTCATTTCGTTTTTCGTTCCCCTGTCTCTCCTACCTTATTGCCGCCGTGGGCCAGGAGGGAAAAAAAGCCTAGCATCGGAGACTTTAAAAAATAAAAATAAAAACATTTTTAAAAGTCCCTCCGGCCTGCGGGCCAGCCGGTTTGGCCCGCGAGCCAGCAGGCTGGGGGGGGGGAACCAAAACCAAAAAAAACAAACAACAACAAAAAACAACAACCAAAAAAAAAAACACCAGGCACGGGGAAGCTAGTGCCTCTAAGCTGTGTGTGTGGGGGAAGCACTGACGTCGGGGACTTTTAATAATTTTTTTAAAAAAGGTTGTCGCTGGAAGAATGAATGAATGAATGAATGAATAAATAAATAAATAAATAGATAAATAAATAGATAAAAAGCGCTGACCTGGCCCCTGGGGCCGCATGGTCGGCGCTCTAAAAATAAATAAATAAAAATTAAAATTAAAATTTTTTAAAAAGCGCTGGGTCTCAGGAGGCGGCGGTGGAACAGTTCACCACCGCCCGGTGTGGCTGGGGCTCCGGAGGTGGCGGTGAGGCCTCGTGCTGCCCAGCGCAGCCGCTGCTGGGCCTTTAGAGGCGGTAGCTGGATGGTCGACCGCCACCTGGTGTGGCTGGGGCTCCAGAGGCAACGGTGAGGCCTCCTGTTGCCTGGCCGTGGCCACTGCTATGCCTCAGGAGGTGGCTGTGAGGCCTCCTGCTGCCCGGTGAGGCCTCCTGTCGCCCGGTGCGGCCACTGCCAGGGCCTTCCGGGCCACTGCTGCTGCCATCCCGGTAAGCCGAACCAGTTCGGCTCGGTTTAGGTTTGTATGAATTTTTGTTTTAAAAATTTGTACAAACCGAACCGAACCGAGGGTGGGCCCGAAACAGAACAAACCGAACCATCGGTTTTCTGTTTCGTGTCCACCTCTAGACCTGGCAACTTTACTTTGGCTTTACGTATCACAGTGTTCTTGCGGTGCCCTGGTATATCACATGCATCATTTATCATTGGATGATCTTGCCCTTTTGTATACTTGGTGACCAGTTAGTAATATCCAAACTTTTCCTTGGCTTAATGACAAATCCCTGTAGCACAAAAACATGCTCGTACATCATATTAATGACTTATGGGGAAGGAAATTGCTGTAGTGTTTTTGTTTGCTTTATCAGTGTCAGTATGTGCGTGTTACATTGCTTTGTAAATTCCTTTGCTGTATTTTAAAATTGGCTCTTCGTTTTGTCTTGTCTAGTGTACTTTATGGTTTGAAGTGTCACCTCCAGGCGCATTTTTTAAGAAGGACATAAACTCCTCCTTAATAGTTTGTAAGGGAATCTATGCCTGATTTAGCTTTCAGGGTTTTCCTGTTGGGTGTGGGAAGCCAAGGAGCGCAATATTCTCTTCAAAATGTGTCAGTTTCTTTGTTCCCTTTTTGTGTGGAGTGTTATAATTTTTAAATTGGCCCTTTCATTCACAAACCATGACATTTGTCTAGGTTGAGGGTTTCCAATGGTTGTCTAGGTTGAGAGTTTCGCTAAAGTTGGGGGATTCTCTTACCATTTTAAGAAAATGCAAGAAGAGTCTTCCAGGGAGGCTGAGCTTTGTAACTAGCACAACCCATTATATACTTCATGACTGCTGCAAAATGTTGTGTATGGTGTGACACTGTGTTACTACAGAAACATGCTTCTGCACTTTAAACCTACTACATTTTTCAGATAGTGGAAATATTGCTTTTTTTTTAAAAAGAAGAAGCCATGAGCCTCAAGACACTGAACACATTGACTTATTTAAGCCAGGAGTAGAAGTGTGTGTGTGTGTTTTGAATGGGAAGAATAACAATGCAAAATTCCTTTTTGTTGGAAATCTGGAAATCTGTTAGAACAGACGGGTCTTGAGAAATACTGACAAAACAGATGGGTACCATATTGCCTATAGGCACTTGTTAGATTCATCTTGTTCTCTCTGGATGCTTTCATTTTGTCACTGCTGAGATACTGTTTTCTGGCAAATTCAGTGTCCTTCCCTGTGCCCGAGAGCCTTTCTTATAATTTACTGGAAGCTCGCTTTTCTCTAATGCTAATTACCATATTTTCCATCTACAAGATGCTGCCATATATTAATCGACCCCCACACTTTTAAGACCCCAAATTAATAAAATTAATAAATCCTTGAGTTCTCCTTCACCCCACCCCATGCTGTTCATTTTGTTTCCGTGTTCTGAAGACTCCTCTCTGCTTTGTTCTTGCAGGAATGGACCCTTTTTTTCAGCGGGGAAAGCCTTGGGGGGTTGGAGCAGCCCATTAAGAAATGTCTTTCCACATTGAAAAGAAGGGTCCAATCCTGCAAGAACAAAGCAGAGAGCAGGGCAATCAAGAGTTCCTGGAAAGGAAAGGAAACAGCAGGGGGTGGTAAACAGTAGGGGATGGGGTGGAGCAGAATCCAAACTGATCTCTTTGTTTCACTTCCTTTCTGGGAGCACTTCATTGCCCTCCTGACTGCTTTGTCTTGCAGGATTGAACCCTTCTTTTCAGCATGGAAAGGTACTTCTTAATGGGCTGCTCCACCCCCAAGCTTTTCTCTGCTGAAAAGAAGGCTCCAGTCCTTGCAGAAACATAGTGCAGAGGAATCTTCAGGACATGGAGAGTAAACAAGGGCTGCTGGAAAGGAAGAGAAGCAGCAAGGTCAGTTTGGGTTCTCCTCCACCCCACCCCCACCCCTCGGGAAAGGCTTACTTCTGTGTATAGTATGCCTCTTAATTTTTAGTGCTATAATTGTATACATGGGGAAATATGGTAATGTTTCCTCCTTCCTCCTGTTACATCATGTTAACCCCCAAAAGCAAAAGAGATAAACTGATCACTAACATTGCTGGGGCCTGAGCTCCTAGAGGAGTGGTGGCGAACCTTCGGCACTTCAGGTGTTTTGGACCACAACTCCCAGAATTCCAAGGCTAGATTGCCAATGGCAAAGGACTGTGGGAGTTGTGGTCCAAAACATCTGGAGTGCCGAACGTTCACCACCACTGTCCTAGAGGCTACCCCCCCACACACACTCTCTTGGCCAGCGGTTGAATAGGTTTCTGTGTTTTGTAATTAAAGCAAAAACAAAAAAATTTAATCTAAGGAACTAGGAAATGGGAAAGGTTCTGGATGCCCTGCGTGAATTCTTCCTTTGCATCCAGTTGTTAGTAAATGTGGACTGGACATTTCTAGATCAAAGCCCTGACCATGGGAAGATTACAGAAAACATGAATGCTGTGGGGATTCCCTATGCCATTGGTGGTGACCCTTCGGCACTCCAGATGTTTTGGACCACAACGCCAACAGTCCTTTGTCATGGGCAATGCAGGCTTGGAATCCTGGGAGTTGTGGTCCAAAACATCTGGAGTGCTGAAGGTTTGCCACCACTGCCCTATGCAGACCAGCCCTGTGAGGCTAAAATGTTGCTAACCTTGAAGATGAATTAACAGAGAGACAGTAATTAAAAATGAGTGGAAAGATCACTAAATCCCATCAAGTTTTCTCTCACATTTTACAATATATCTGTTTGATGGGGATTAACCCATCAAAGCTTACCACTGGCTTGTAGTCACTGTCCCCATTAGAATCCATGGCCAGATAGATGCTTATTCTGGAGTCTGCTGAGTAGAAGGCCCCACCAGTATAGTAATTGTATTGCTTGCAGAAGTGTTGCCATTGTAAAAGTGAAGGTGGATGTTTTTAATGAGGATCAGAGCTTATACAACAAAAGCACTTTTGGAAGTGGCTCAGTTCCAAGTGACTGTTTTAATGGGCTTTTTCCTCTTCAGAAAGTCAGTAGGATTCTCTCCCATATTTGCTAAACACTAAAATGACTTATTCTGCAGTTCATCAGCAGGATTATTCCAGCAATTGCCGTAATACAGGGTTTCTCACTTAAGTGCCCTCCAAGTGTGATGCAAATGGAAGGAGCCTTGTAGCGCAGTGGTTAAATTGCTGTAGTGCAGCTATACCTGTGTTCACAACCTGGGGTTAAATCCCAGGTAGCCAGCTCATGGTTGACTCAGCTTTCTGTCCTTCTGAGGTTAGTAAAACGAGTACCCAGCTTGCTGGGGGTGGGGCCAGTGTGTGACCTGCATAGTTAAATTGTAAACCTCCCAGAGAGTGCTTAAGCACTATGGGGTGGTATATAAGCAGAACACTTTTGCTTTGCAAAACAAATCCCATCACCCATACTAATGCAGAAAATGGATATGCTGGCTGGAGATGATGGGGAGTGTAGCTCAGTGCAATTGGAGGATAAATAGATTTAGGAATACAGTAACCCCCTGCCGATTGCGGGGGTTAGGGACCCACCCACCCGTGATGCACGAAAATCCGCGATATGCGGAAGCGGGTGGGGGAGATTGCGCGGCATGCCAGTGGCGGCAGGGGGATCTTACCTCCCACCGCGGCTGTCCGCGCACGCAGCCCCGAGGCTTCTCGGAGGTGCATGGGAGGGCAGCGCGGAGCGACAGGATCACCCACTGCTGCCCTTCCCCGCACCCCGGAGGCTTCTCGGGGGTGCAGGGAGGGCCGCGCGGAGCGACCGGATTGCCCACCACCGCCCACCCATGCACCCCGGAGGCTTCTCGGAGGTGTGGGGGGGCAGAGCAACCCACCACCCTGCCACCCCCCCACGGTGCAGGTACTGCGGTCCCACTATGTAGTGGGACCGCAATACCTGAACCGCGAAATGGCAGGGGGTCACTGTATTTTTTGTTCAGCAACACTTCAAAGTGTAGAGGAAGATATAATGAGACAGATCAACAGATCAGTTAGTGGTTTCAACTACAGTAACCTGCTTTGCAATTACTGACGATCCCAAGCCTTCCAAGGCAAGGTATGAGCTCCTCTGGATTTAATGGACCATGAGTGTATCAGATAGATTGAGATGTACTGTATTTGCACTACCATGCAGTTTTGAAAGTGTAATTTTGGTTTGGAAAATGGTGATCGTCCTATACATGGGAGCGTCTTATAGACAGAAAAATAAGGTCATCTGATGAGGTACTGATCAGTGATATTCTGACAATTTCCAACACTCTTGACTGAAACATACCACTAGTGCTCTTTAGGAGATAAATCCCAGAACACATCCAAAGTACAAATTATGGATTCTGTAGGATGGAGCTAGCACAGTTAAGGCAGCATGAAACAGATTTAACTGTGTAGTCAGAGAAACATCTTACGCATTTTGTTCTGCCCCGGTCCTCAAGTATTCTCTGCAGCATCCCCACCTCTCTTGTCTCTCTCTTCCTCTTTTTCACAGAATTTATATGGTTTCCAAGCCATGTCCATCCTTTGGGTGACTCAAGTGGAAACACGAGAAAGCCGCACAAAATTGCTTCTTTCCATAAAATACCACATTAAAATGCAGGATCTAAACTGTAGAAGGAAGCATATAATGGCTCTTTTCAGCAAAGGAAGCAATAACAATGAACTATTTGAACATATAGTAAAACCGGAATTGTAAATTGAGCAGCTGAGATTGTAAATCCTGCGTCGTTTAAAATATTTGGCACTTGGCAGTAGTCCACTGATTTCTGTAAGTGATGAGATGGGATGCTTTCATAAAACAAAGGGTGTTTTTCTGTTCTTTAGGTTTCCAAAAATCCTATGGGAGAACCCAAAGGGGCACTAGAAAGCCCCCGTTTTGAAACATATGGTACTTGTGAGTTGGATCTTAATTTCCATGAAAATTGCAGAACATTTGACTGGCTGATAGGCTTTTGGCCTTGTAAGAAATGGAAAAAGTTTTTGTTTTTATTTTTTGGTTCTGTTTTGCTTGGGCAGCTTTCCAATATATCAGGCATAGTGGAAAACAATTGCAGCCAAAAAAATCGCTTGACCTTAATTTCTTGATGATGGATATCACAGCCCTTCTTGCCCAAGATATGCATTCTGGGACAGCTTTCACTTGTTCCCTCTGAGATTTTTCCTGGGCAGAAACAAGAGAGAAATTGATTAGGATAGCTTCCGGCTGATGGAAGATAGAACTGTGGCTGCAGTTTCAGTATTAACCATCTCTGTGAACCACACTATGTCTGTTTTAGTGTTCACAGTGAGTTAGAAATGCTTGTTCATCTCTCCGGCAAAATAACATTACAGTTGTCCTATATGAGAATCTGACTAGACTCTTGAGATCAGGTCTGGCAAAGAGCTAGGTTTTACTGTAGTCCTCCCTGGGCATAATTTCCCATAATTTTGATTCCATTATAAAGTTCAGGAAAAATGATCAAGCATATCATATGCAGGCCCCATGCTGTTGCGATTCTTTTGGAGGGAATCCTTCAGCTTGCTTTTGAAAACTAAGGGGAAGGACTGTCTCCCCACCCCTTACTATTTAATGTGACTTAAATCCTGTTACTAACAGTGTTTCAGATTGAGATGGACAATTTGTACTCACCTAAACATTGCACTGCTGCTCCTGCCATCCTCTGCCAGCATGATTAAAGACCAGGGATGATGCCGAGTGTAGTTCATCTATATCAGGAGAGCCTGCCTTGGTGCAAAGGTGCAGTGCATGAAAATGGATAAAGCCAGGGTGTGCCGAATGTGTGTCTGGGCATTTAGATGGCACAGCCAGGTTGGCCTCCTCCCTCTTGTCCTTCCATCATCAGGCAGTGACCTTCCTCCTCTGGCATGCCTTGAAGCAGTAAATAATCTCAGGAATGCTGGTTTTTAACTTACTGGTTTTAAATAGTTTTAAATAGTTTTTGTTGTTCATTTGCTTTTTAAATTGTGAGGTTTATATAGTGTTTTAAAATTTGTTTTTTTGCCTACTATGACCTACCTTTCGTCCTCTCTTGGAAGAAAGGTGGCAGACACATACAGTAATCCCCTGTTTATTGCGGGGGTTAGGCATTGGACCCGACCCACGATCAAGGGAAATGTGTGTTATGCGGATGCTGGGTTGGGTCTGGACTGGGGCACCTGTTTGGGGCCTCCTGCACTTACTCCAGGCCTGGCACTGCCCCGAACAGGCCTCCAATGGGCTTCCTGTGCCTGTCAGAGGCTCCAGAAGTGGGTTCTGCCAAACTGGAAGTCTCTTCTAGTTCGCCAGAAACAACTTCTGGGGCCTCTGACAGGCACGGGAAGCCCATTGGAAGCCCACTCGTTCAAAAGCGTAGGGCCCTTTCCTATCATAATGAAGTCATGACCCTCATCTCTCGTCACACTGCTGATGCGGCATCCAAACAGCTGGCCACTGCTGTCCACCTTAGAAAACATGTATGGCTGAGAACTGCCACCATTCCTGATGATGCTAGAAATAGGATAGAGGACTCCCCTTTTGATGGTGAAGGCTTGTTTGCATCCACAACAGACAAGGCCCTCAACAACCTTATGAAAATGAGAAAAACTGCTTTTAAGATGCTTTAGGAAAGGAACTTCATTTCCTGTTTTCTTCCAGGTATGCCTCCTAAGTGGGGGCCTTTGACATTTAGGGAAGCAAGTATTTTGCCCACTCAGCCTTGTCTTGAAAATTGGCAAAATATGATGGAGAATTGGAAGTGGTTAACATATTGTTCCGCATGCCTGTATGTGGAATTCTGTACATCAGCAGTTTTACAATTCAGACATTATTCTGTGAAATGTAACTAGTTACAGGCACATGGGATTGTTTGGCATGTGTTCATTGGAAAGGAATTCTGGGCATGCATACAAAACCAAAGGAAAATCAACAGATTTAGGTTGCTTGATGAGACTGGCATTTTGTCAGATAGAACTTTTGCTGTGGACCTTCTTGGTCTTGCTTCCAGTGACATATCTGCTGTAAGTTTAACACAAGAAAAAAGTTCCCAAGGCTAGGCACTGAAATTGAGTATGCCAGCTTTGCAAGGCACTTGCAAACCATTCCCACACAGAACACTGGGAAAAAATCACAGTAGCTTGATCAGGGTAAAGATTGGTTTTAGTACCGTTAACCTTCTCAGTCAGAAATCCAAGCAGCTTACTTGAATGGATGTTTTTAGTTAAGAAAAAAAAAAAAAAAGAAAAGGATAAAAGTTCCAAACAGGAAAAAAACATTCTTCAAAATATTAGAGCAAGTGTGGACATAAGCTTCAGAATTCAGGAAGAAAACCCACCAAAATAATAAGGCTAAACTAACCTGTCATGCCTTGCTGACCACGTGGCCATGGACTTGAACAAAACTGGCTCTTTTGGCTTGAATACGGAGCACCACCCCTAGAGTCAGACACAACTCTATACTCACAACTGAGTGGGGAGATAACATATTTCTGGAGGTAGGCATCAAGTGTAGACTCCCAACACAGCATCATGAGATAGCAAATGGACCCTGAATCTATTCATGCATCGGATGTGTGCAACAGGGGAGCAAGCTATCCTCTTTAGAGACTTGCCCACTGAGTAAATTGGTTCTCTAACCCCTTTTATACAAGTGAAAGTGCCATCAAGCACCTTTTGCTGAAAATCTTAGGTCTCTTTCATGTTCCATCAGTACAAAAGGCAGCTTCCTGACTTGATGGCGTTCTCATAGCCAAATCTACATAACTTTCTGGAAAAGCCTTGAACTGGCTTCTTTCAAGTCAGCATTACAGATAAGGCATTAGTGTCCTTTTGGAGTGGCTTTGATATGTCTTCTAATAAAGATAATCCTTGAAGCATCTGCTCTTTTGCTCAGTCCTACCTTTGAAGTTTTCAATATTAGGAGATGATCTGGAGGTGTGAACTGCCCATTTCTACCCTGACCTCTCCCAGGCTCACAGAAGAAACTAAATTTCATATTGCACCATTCTCAATTTTTCACCACTTATAGAGCTCTAACTTTTTCCTTTTCTAGAAAATGTTTTGTCAGCTCTGGATAGTTTGTGAAAGCAATTTTTCTTGTTCATCAGTCAGAGCTTTCTTTGTAAGCGGACCACATCTTGTGGTCATAGTGCTCTGTTTGTAGTTTTACAGTTTTATTGCATGACATTGTGTTATGTCAGAGTGTTCTATAGGGCATGTTTTGTATTCATGGTTGTCTGTAATTTGCACACCTGGGTTACTGTATCTTGTCTGTGCAGTATGCTATCAGAATCTTCTAGAGATCCTGCATTCCCAGGCTCCTCCTCCCTAACCTACTGAGCATGCTCCCTTTCCTCACCTCGGTCTGTTTTTGTCTGACAGTAGAGCTTTGAATATGCCTAAAACAGGGCTGTTCAAGTTTGAACAGGCCAAGGTCTACCTTTTCTGGCCCAAAGTGCCTGAGGGCTACTACACTAAAACCTCTACTTATGAATTTTATCCATTATGAGCACATGCTCATAAGTTAAAAAAAATTGTAAGTAGAGCAGCGGTTTCCCATAGGAATGCATTGAAAACCAATTAATCTGTTCTGGAGGGAATAGATTTCAATGCACCATGGTCCTTGAACTGCCCCTCTCGTCTGAGACAGTGGGCTGGCAGACCCAGAACTTTGCTGGGGCAATGGTGGTCCTTGGGATTGGGGGAGGGAGGGGTGGAGAACTTATCCCCTCATTTTTTTTATTGATGGCTGGCAGGCTAGTTTTGAACCGTTCGCGGGCTACCAGTAGCCCGTGGTCTACCTGTTGGGCAGGCCTGGCCTAAAACATTAATTATTGCCTGCATTTTACCTTTCTACTAGTTTTACTTGCCTTTAGTCTCCTTTCCCTGTTATTATTATTGCCTAAAACAAAGGAACAAAATTTTAGGTGTTCCTTGTTTTAGAACGTATCCCCCGTTTCTCTCCCCATATTTTTTCAGCAGCTTCTGCTAAATTTTTATCACCACTGTCGACTTAATGCAAAAGTATATTAATTGTGAAGCAGAATTTCCTCCGCCACTTCAAACGCCTTTATTGCCTTGATGAAGGACATCTGTGAAAAATTATTTGTAAAGGATTTTATAAAGGTGGTGCTTCACAGTTGTAAATCTTGTTCAGAACTGTTTCTGTGGGAGAGGTCATTGAAAGCAGCTCATTCTGTGTTGACTGAATCTCAGCACAAGGACTGTTTCAGCTACCAAGGCCATGATAATAACTGTGGCACACTTCAGGTTGACACTTCTTCTCTTGTTGATCTGCTTCCAAATCATGATCTCAATCTAGAAATTTAACACAGGAGTCTCATGTCACAGTTTTGACACAGGAGCCTCAGAGTGCAGTGGTTAAACTGCTGTGCTGCAGCCAAAACTGCACTCATGACCCGGGGTCCAGTCCAAGGTAGGCAGCTCGTGGTTGACTCAGCCATCTGTTCTTCTGAGGTTGGTAAAATGAGGACTCAGCTTGCAGGAGGTGGGCAATGTGTAGCCTGCATAATTAAATTCTAAACCACCCAGAGAATGCTGTAAGCAATATGGGGTGGTATATAAGCATAACACTTTGACACCTTGACAGTTCTGTTTTCCGTCCTAGGAATCAGGGCATTATAAGAACCAGTTTGTTCAGCACCTTATTAGTGTTTTTTTTTGTTTGTTCAGTCGTGTCCAACTCTTTGTGACCCCATGGACCAGAGCATGCCACTGCCTCTTGGAGTTTGTGAAATCCATGTTGGTTGCATTGATGACACCATCCAAGCATCCTATTCTCTGCTGTTCTCTTTTCCTTTTGCCTTCAATCTTTCCCAACATCAGGGACTTTTCCATGGAGTCCTCTCTCCTCATGAGGTGGCCAAAGTATTGGAGCCTCAACTACAACATCTGCCCTTCCAGTGATCGTTCAGGGTTGATTTCTTTGAGGATGGGTAGGTTTGATCTCCTTGCAGTCCAGGGGACTCTCAAGAATCTCCTCCAGCTCCACAGCTCAAAAGTGTCAATTCTGTGGCAATCTGCCTTCTTTATGGTCCAGCTCTCACTTCCATACATCACTACTGGAAAAACCATAGCTTTGACTATCCGGACCTTAGTTTGCCATTGCTTTCCTCCCAAGAAGCAGGTGTATTTTAATTTTGTTGCTGCAGTCACCTTAGTGTACTTCCATTATGTGTGAAGCACTTCCATACTATTATACATAGGACTCTGCTTCTCTGATGCTGTTTAGACCTGATTTCCAGGGACTGTCAGTGTCTGGTTGCCGATCTTGCATTCTTACCACAAGACAAGAGTGCTAAAAATTATCTCTCATGCTGTATTTTGGAAAGTATAGTATTAGGTCTTTTGAAACAAAACCTGTTACGATTAATGTCTTCCACTGCTGCAGTTGAAGAACTCCCTCCCACTAGAGGCCAGGGCTGCCTCATTTCAGTTGTCTTTCTGGAAACAGGCAAAGACTTTTCTCTTCAGGCAAGCTTTCTCTAAATGGTGGTCTACCTATGATGTATCTTTTATTTGAATCTACAGGATCCATAGACTTTGTCATCTCTTTATTTCCTATCAAGGACCTTGTAAAGGTCTTTCAAGGATGAGCAAAATGGTTGACTCTCTGGATTCGGGGTTGTTGTTGTTGGTGGTGTTGATGGTGGTATGTGTGTGTGTGTGTGAGAGAGAGTGAGTGTGTTTTTGTGCAATAGGGAGACTTGGGAGTAGGCAGAAGTCTTCGGGGGTCTACACAGAAGGGCCCATGAGAGCCTACGTATAATGTTTGGATCAGGGAGTATCATCATACCTAGGCCATCTTGCAGAAGCAGATGGCTAGAAACCTTATCTCCCTGTCCCAGGAGTATTAGAAACTGTAGCCAGAGTTCTTTAGTACAGATTCATCAGAACTCTATTCCCCAGATTCATTCAGGGAGACTATGATGGTTATATTGATATCAAACATAATATTTATTTAATTTATTTAAAATACTCCCCCTTCCCTTCTTTCTCCATAAAATGACCTGAGGCGGCTTACATTATTCAAAGGGATAGATAAAAACTATTCAAGCCTGACTGAGGTCTTCACTGGCTTGCAGAAGGGGGTAAATATACTAAAAATCAGTGACTCAAAGGTTTTCCTTGAAGCATTTAGTAAAAACAGACACAGTCCTCTTGAGAGCCTTTTCTTTGCCATTGTTAATCTTCTCTGTATCGTTCCAATTTTAGTATACGTGCTGCCGAAGTGAGCCTTTTCTTTGCCATTGTTATGGGACTCAGGGAGAATATATTTTCAGTAGATTGTCTACCGAAAAAAAACCAAGATAATACAAGTAGATATATATGCCAGAACTGTGTTTCTTGTTTCAAACTTATGCATCAAGCACTGTATTTTCTGGGGAGCAAGTAATATTTACTCCGTCGTTTATACATTATGAAGTAAGCACTTCTTTTTCTGGCATAGAGATTAATATTAGTGGCGGAGAAAGCAACTTCTTTAGCAGCATGGAATTAGTTCCCATGCATTGCTGTTCCTTCTTTTCTAATGGATATGACCTCCTTGTTTCAGGCCTACAGAGGATTGTTTTGTTGCTTGAATAAACAACCCTTTTAAAGCTGTCCAAACCAAGCCAGAGCATCAGTGTGTACATAGTTTAGAAGACTTGTCTGTTTTGAGTAAACTGCTATGCATTATTGCTCTCTGTTTCTTGCATTCTCTTGGCAAGATGACTAGTCTTATCTCCTCACAGTGATTTCTGCTATGTTTTTCTTGTGTTAAACCACAGAATGGGCCATCTTTCCTGGAGCTGCAAGGCCATGGTGGCCTTTGCATACAATGTGGTAAGTTTGTCCAGGTCTCTGCATACAGTGGTCCCCCGCCCGTTCACAGTTCATATACTGCGGCCCCACTGTATTGTGGCACCGCAGTATATGAAAAAAGGCCCCCTGGGGTAAGGGAGGAAAGGCCTGTTTCAGGCCTCCCTTACTTACTCCAGGAATGGCACTACCCCAAATGGGCCTGTGAGGGCCTTCCCAGGCCTTCTGGAGGCCCCCAAATGGCTTCCCTGTGAACTGGAATTCACATCCAGTTCTCAGGAAATCATTTCTGAGGCCTCCGAGGGCCTCTCTAGATCTGTCGGAGGCCTCAGAAATGATTTTTGGCGATCCAGAAGTTACTTCTGCTTCGCAGGGAGGCCGTTTTAGGCCTCCAGAAGGCCCGGGGAGGCCCTCACAGGCCCGTTCAGGGCAGCGCCAGGATGGGGGTAAGTACAAGGGCCCCCAGCTAGGCCCCCCAGGCTCGACCCAACCTGCATCTGCATATCATGGATTTTCAATTATCACGGGTCGGGTCAGGTTCCGAACCCCCGCGATAGGCGGCAGCGGGGGTCACTGTTTTCCTAAAACTCCCATTCTTCGTTTCTAAGCTCAATTATGCACCAACACATTCTGCAGCTGAAAGCTTTGCAAAGGTCCATTCAGGGCTGGAGAGGGGTTTTAACTAGCACTCCCTCTCTTGCTGGCTGTTGTAATTACATTACTGATTATCATGGTTTACATCCTGGCTGTTGATGATTCATGAATCATCTGCCAATAGTAGTGAAATGTTCCACAGTAAAGAGCAGGTTCTGAGATACTGATTTTAAGTTCTTACAGCCCAATTGTGACCTCTATAAACTTGCTCTAAGAAGCATAAAATACAGTTCTCTGGTGGCACTCCGAAGCATTGAACTGAAGGTAGTCAAATGCGGTGTGACTTTTACAGTCTTGGTTATAAAGTGCCATGTAGAATTGGCTTTCGTTGTTGTTGTTGTTGTTGCTGCTGCTGCTGCTGCTGTTCCTTTTTCCTGTTGTTGCTGTTGTTCTTCTTTAGAATTCCCTTTTAATTTTAGCTATGTCTCGAGGTCCTACTTTAGTTGTATTCGTCTCCATTCCTGCCAAGCCTGAGTGGTACTATGCTCTTTTCTCAATGGTCAGGATACAGAGGGAAACTTGTTGGGATTCAGGTACTGTAGCTTTCTTTTACTAAAGTAGGTCAGAGAAATGCATCTGTCTGTCAGGAAAGCTGGTGGGGATGTATGGAGCAGGGGGGAGAAGGGGGTTTAATGAAAGGTTATGGCATATCCAGTAGAATCCACTGTCCATTGGTTTGCAGAAGTTATGACGACTTAGAATGTCAATTGTTCCAGCTTATAGACAGGGGCTACGTATGAATGCACTCTTGTATCTGTAGCCATTTTAAAGCTGGGCGTTTGGGGGCTTCTGTTCACTGGGAAACAAACTGTGCTGTGTGTACTCTCTGTTGTTGTTGGGTTTTTTGTAGCATTTTTGGTGCTGTTTTTGTCCGACTCCCTGGCTTTGCTGGCAATATGTGTGCCGTGCTTTAAAAGTCTCCAGTGAACGGAAGTAGAGCCATGTCAGATGGGGTCAAGGCAATGCCATCAAGGACAGGGAACATGGTACAGGCTGGCATCGCCCGGTGGGGAACAATAGCAGAAACGGTTGGCAGCCATAAGGAAGGAAGTGGGTGCTGCATGTATGTCTACGGCTGGCACAAAGTGAATGATTTTACTGCAGTAACTGCAGGAAAGAAGGGCGGCGGGAGTATGTTTGGCTGTTTCATTGGAACAGCCTTACAATTACTGTGACCTCTTACATAGTAGAGGCAAGAGGTATAAGCACAACGCATTCTCTTGTATTCAAAGCAGTGATTTTTCCTTGCAACTGAATAAGGCGTCACAAGGTTTCTTTTTTTTTTTTACTATAGGCAACCTGTCGTTTCAGAATAGTCAAGCTTTTCAGAATGTCCTACATGCACATATCATTCAAGATCACAATGTGTTTTGTGTTTATTAATCTAGGTTCATCTCCACTCCCTTCCATAGTCCTTCAAAATCAATTACTGCATGTATGAATATACGGAGCTACTTTATGCTTCAGCTGGTCCAGGATCTAAAGAAGGTTTCTTTCAGATTACACCTCTTGGAGTTGGAGTTGCAATCTGAAAAGAGTAATTTTTCCAAGCTCTGGGGCTCACTGATCTGTTTGGCATTGAGATCTCTGACCACCAGAAGCAATCTAAGATCAAGCAATGTTAAAAACTAATGATAAGAAATGTCCAAGATCAAACAGTGATTAAAAAAACACTCTTTTTGTTAGTCCCACTTCCTGAGCCAGTTGAGATTAGCAGGTTCTATTCAGAAAGCTTCTGTTCTGAAGTGGAGATCAAGCTATTCCCTAAATTGCAGAATAAACTTTTCACTTTTGCTCATGTGTGCACTGAAATGAAAGATAGTCTTTCACCAGTTCCTACCCGCCACTGCCACCCCCCGATTTGTGAGTACAGCAGGTTTATTTAAAGTAAGAGCAGGGATCCTGTGGCCTCGAAGGTGTTTGTTAGACTACATACAGATCTCTCATTCCTGACTTTTGACCATGCTGGCTGAGCCTAGTAGAAGCAGGAATCTTAACAGCATTTGATAATAGCAAAGCATTTACTGGCCTCACTCTAGGTTCAGGGCTTGAAGTTCCAGATAAGAGTGTTTAGTTCAAGAGAAATTTGGTCTACAACTTCCCAAATCTGTTGCCATTGCCCATATGGGCTGATACATCTGAGAAGTCAAAATCCAAAATACAGTATCTGGAGGGCCAAAGATTTCCCAACCCTGGCATAGGTGATATATCTGGGAAATTTACATTGCAACTCTGGAGAAGGGTTCATTTATTGCACTAGGCATATCCAAACTTTAGCCCTCCAGATGTTTTGGACCACAACTCCCACAGTCCTTTGTCATTGACAATCTAAGCTTAGAATTCTGGGAGTTGTGGTCCAAAAAAATAGGAGGGCCTGATGGAATTGATTCAAAACAAATTAAAGGAAATGCAGAATTATGGGATATGCTACCCCCCAAAATACTGGAGTACACCCATTTTGATAGCTTTTCAAGGGGGCTGGACAAATTCATGAAGGGCCAGGCTCCTGGTAATACCTTGATTTACTAGTAACTTGTTCTACAAGTGTTTTGCAAGATGAGCAAACATTTCTTCTAAACTTTGCCTTGATCAACAAGCAGTGCCTTGAAATACAAGCACTGGAGCAGGTCACATGATTACAAGTGAGCAATGGTTTGGTTTAATTTGGTTTCAACATCCTTTCTTATTTTTCAAACCATTTCAAGTCATGGGGCAGCTAGCCAAGTGTGTTTAAGGTTAAAAATTGCATTTTATTATTGCCACAATAAAAGCTCAGAGTAAAATCCAGTTGTTCATCTCAAGCAGAGCAGATTTTGCAGCCCGGTACCTAAACCATGGTTTGGCAATGGACTTCTAGCCAACTTCATTTGTTAGCTTTGGCATCTTGTGTGTACAGTATGTGGTTTATGGCACCCCAGAACAAATTGTATGAGATTCCATTATTTCTTATGGAGAGATTTGATTTGATATATGAGTGCTTTGGTGACTTATGCTCGTAAACCAAGGTATTACTGTATATTCCTACTGTATATTCCTTGGCTCTTGCTGAGCTGTCAATGACTGGAGCCCTTTAAACCTGGCCCAGTTGTTACCAGAGTATCCCCCTGATGCCAACTAGGCCAGGTTTAAAGGGGTCTAGCCGATAACAGGTCAGCAGAAGCTCTTTAAAAATGCCTCCCAGAGTCCTGAGCACCAAATCTAGTGCCTCTAGGACCCAATGGGGCCGTTTCATTTCATTTCATTTTGTTTTGTACATTTTTTTAAAAAAATGTAAGAAATGAAACAAAACGGCAGTAAGCACGAAATGAAACATTATTGTTCTGTTTCGTGCCCATCCTAAGTATGAACAGAACAGAACTCTGTATACATTTGGGTGGATCTAGGCTGGCTTCTCTTCTCACTCCAGCCTGAAACATAGTAATAACTGAATCCCAACTGTATGATGAAGTCCCAGTTTTGCTTCACAGAGTCGTTCTGGGCAATCCATGATTGAAGGAGGTCACTGACTTGTTCTTCCATACCTGTGTAGTTCCTTTCTTTGTCATGATCCTGTCTCCCTCTCTGTCCCAGGCATATGTCAGTCCTTCGACAGGAATACCCTGTGCCTGCTCTCATGTACACTGCCTTTCCTTCTTGTTCCTTCTCCATTTTGCAGCTCCATCGATTTTGTTTGAGCTCCAGCCAGAGCGCATACATTGATTTAGGAAATGATTCAATCTCATGGGACTCTACTTTTGTGAAGTAGCTCCAGTTTTAACTCTGCAACTTAAGCCAACAAGTGCTTGAGCAACTTGCCCCCATGCGGCAACACCTTTTCCATTAAACCAGTTTTACGTAACAGCGTCAAGTGACCATGAGGTTAACATAAAATAAAAATGGGTCATTAATTTCCATTTTCATTTTCGATGCAAAATGTATTTGTATAGATCAAGATACACAAACACTGGGCCACCCGAATGCATCCATCCATTTTATTCATAGTATTTAGATTATTCTCAAGCAGGGGCCACATGCTACTCCCAAGGGAGGTGTGTATTCTCAAAGGCATCCTTTAGGCCGGTGATGGCAAACCTTTTAGAGACTGAATGCCCAAACTGCAATTCAAAACCCACTAATTTTTCACAAAGTGCCAGTGCAGCAATTTAACCTGAATGCAGGTGACTGTGAAGGTGCAATGTTAGGTGCCCAAAGAAAGGGCTCCGAGTGCCACCTTTGGCACCCTTGCCATAGGTTCGCCAACACTGCTTTAGGCCATGCTGCTGAAATTCAGAAGCAAGTTAGGAAAACATTATTTAAAGCAATCGGAATGCTTGTTTTAAACAGGCTTCGGCGATGCTAAATTTCAGCAATGAGCAGTGGTGGAAGGAGAGGAAAGGGAAATGAAAGAAGTTGCCCGCACCTGATCTGAAGCTTAAACATAACTTTGATCTGTGTATCTGAGTTCACATCCATCCAACTTCTGTCTCTCTTAGTCACTCTCTCAATGCAAGGAGACAGCCTGTTGGGTGCTGTTCAGGCTCTATTGTAATGAAAATAGACAGCTCTAAGGAAGTAATAATATTTAGCTGCCTTGTGATTCATTTTTGCTTATCGGTTTGAACTGGCTTATATCTTTTTCTTCTTTTTGAGCACTTGAGGTCTAGATGCATTAGACTCAGGATAGCTTCCCTCCGAAGGAGCCTGTATTAAGGCATCAGCTAAGCACCTGCCTCTGAAGCTAGAAAGAGAGACATCTTTGTGTTTCAACAAACTGACATCTAACACTGATTGGTTTTTAAAAAATGCTGTTGTGATTTCAGTCTATTTAACACTAATCCAATCTCTGTGGCACTAACTAGCACAGGGATTTTCTTTTGTGTGCCTCCGAACAAAGATATAAGTTGTTGCCTTGGTTTTAGAAGCAGACTTCAGCAGCTGAAAGCCTACTTTTCTCTTGTTTACCTAGCATAGACTTCCTCAGCCTTGTGTGTTTTAGGCTAAATCTCCCGTAATGCTAACCGTTGGCCATATTGGTAGGTTAATAGAAAACACATAGACACACAATATTTGGAATCCTAAATATCTGGAGACACTGGGTTGGGAAAGGCGGAAACAGTTCCATTTTAATATAGAGAGTGACTCGATGGCACATAAGAACAAAGTAAAGTTAAGATGATGTATCTCAATACAGAGGACCCTCATATAACAAACAGTTTGTATAACATAAAATAGGGGAAATTTGCTTAACAAAATCGTCAATTGTGCGAATCCGTACAACATAAAAACAGTCGCAATTAGGGATTACTCTGTTTTCAATGTATAAAGGAAAATTTGCTTAACATAATTTCATTTGGAATGTATTAATTCCTTGATACAAGGTACCACTGTAATGTGATTTTTTTAAATTCAGAAAACCCTTTCCACTATGACAGGTCTGCTAAGAAGCCCTGTTTGACTAAACTAGATAATGATGCAGCTAGTAAATCATATATGTCAATCTCAGTAGTCTTATGGTTTCATCCATAGACTACTTCCAGTACTTTAAGAAAACAGGACAGAAGTCTAGGAATCGTGTGATTAACATGGTGGAAAGCGCAGTTTAGGTCTCCTGAATACCAGATTTAACCTAACTAGATGTAACTTGACCTTTCCGTCCTTTGTTTTTTTAAAAAGTCACTGCAAAAAAGTCACTAAAAAGTCATAGATGGTATGATAATCTATGTTACTATTGCTAATTATAGGGCCTTGTGGCACAACAGTTAAATTGCTGTACTGCAGCCATAACTGTGCTCACGACCTGGGGTTCAGTTCCAGGTAGCAGCATCAAGGCTGACTCAGCCTTCCATCCTTCTGAGGTCAGTAAAATGAGTACCCAGCTTGCTTGGGGATGGGGGCAATGTGTAGCCTGCATAATTACTTGTAAACTGACCAGGGAGTGGTTTGATGCTATGGGGCAATATATTAAGCAGCTCACTTTGCTTTTTTTATAATTAAAATTTTGAGGCTTAATTTAGGAACAGTCCTGACAAGTTTATCCTTTCGCTCTCTTCTGAAGCAGGCTAGAGAAGCAGTTCTTTTTATTTTCAGTGTCATTACCTTGTTATCTATTATGCTTTTTTAAAAGAAGGGAAAGTGTTTTACAGCCTGAATTATCTTTACAGTAACATCTGATCTTGCCTGATTTCAGAAGCTAAGCAGGGTCAGCCCTGGCTAGAACTTGGATGAGAGACCATCAGGGAATATCAGGTGCTGTAGGCACCTGGAGTAGGAACTGGCAAGCCACTCCAGTATTCCTGCCAAGAAAACTCCGTGGACATGGAGTCACGAAGAGTCGGTCATGACTGTAACGACACAACAGCAACATTATCAATCCTGTCTTGAAAAGAAAGGAACTAAAGTTGGATTGGTTCAGTTATACTCAAAAGATTTGGGATTAAGGTTCAGAATCACATCCAGTGGACCGCCCAGGCCAGGATGATCTGTGAGAAAAATTTTTATGATGTAACTGTAGCTTATAACAATGGGAATTATTAACTTAGGCTGCCATTACTAAGCTAACTGTTCTCTGTGTTAGGTCTGCATGTTCTCTCTCCTGCACACAAATAAATCTTAGGCATTCTTTAGAGGAGAATGGGAGTGGGATTAGAAAAGGAATGCGTATTTTTGTCATTCTTTAAAATCTCAAGGAAAAGTTGCTGCCCTTCATTGTACAACTGCTGCTTCTGAATGCCTTCTGTGAAGCAGAATCTCGAGGCTGCTGTCTGCGCGCGCACACACACGTGTGTGTGTGTGTGTGTGTGTTTTCCTGGGGCAGGATAAATTCTGTTGTTACTTGAGGCATTAATCCTCTTTATCGCTCCCTCAAATTTCTAATGGAAGCTCTTGCAGGCTATTGGATTAAGTTCAGTTCTCCCTCCCTCCTCCGAAATGTCAGATAGGCTTAAACCACGGTTCCCCTTCAAAGATAAATTTTCCTTTAATGATGTGGCAGCAACTCCCAGATCATTGCTTTGTGCCAAGGGGGTGGCTGTGGGCTGGAATTGCAGGGCTTTATGAGGTCAGGTAAAGGTTGCCTTTGCCCTGCTAGTGAGACAGGTCCCCGCTGTGGAGAAAGATTGTAGGAGGGGAGATTAAATAGGAAAGGTTTAAAAGTGGGTTTCGTTTTTGCTCTCTAGTTGGTGTCTATAATGAAGCCTTAGCTGAGGGAAGTCAGAGCAGGCCCAAAGAGTAATCTGATGAAAAAGGTTGTCATTCCAGATGAATAGGCAGCATTGTGCGAACAGCCAGAATGTACAGTTGCTTGAAAAGAATTCATTGTGGACTCGCTGTGGAAGAATGCGGCCTCTGTCTGATACCGAGTGCTTCTAGGAAATACTGTACAGTACTAGGATATTGGGTGCACGGTTGGAGAAATAACACACATCAGCTTTCCCCAAGGCATGGCTCCAGTTCCATTGACATTTTTAAATTGTGGGCATCATGTATCAAATTCTTCTTTCTTGTTTCTGACCTGTTTGTTAGGTGAGAGTGCTATGCATATAGAGGAACCTGATCTTGGACCTCAGGAGTTGTGACCTCAGGAGGAAAAACCAAAACAAAGTGTATTCTCGAAGGCTTTCACAGCCGGGATCTGATAGCGGTTGTGAGGTTTTGGGGCTGTTTGGCCATGTTCTGGAAATCCCCTCCCCCTTACGTTTCGCCAAACTCTGTGATGCTGGCCACAGAGTCTGGTGAAACGTCGGGAAGAAAAACTTCCAGAACATAGCCAAACAGCCCGAAAAACTCAAAACAGCTATCTAAACAAAGTGTTCTGCTTATATACTGCACTTTTTTGTTTGTGTCAGAAGCACCACTGCACAGTTAAAGAACAGTCAAATAATTGGTGCCCAGTAACAGGCAAAGGATTGTGACAGTGCAAAAAGAACTAGCATTGCCATTTTCTTAGGTTCACTCTGGTTCTGCCATCTCCAGTAACTAACCATTAAGTAACTAACAAGTGACCCACTTCACCATGTGATTGAGAGTTAGACTTTCTTTGGGTGCCATCCTTTTAAAGAGATAGATAGTCCCCCCCACACACACCTACACACACATTATAGTTCCGATATTTTCTACTGTTTCTTCAAGATTCACAGATAGGCTAAAACATCTTTTTCTTGATTTTAATCTGGAAGAAATGGGATGGTGGCCAAAAAGTGGGGATGCATTTGATGTATTTATTTATTTATTTATTTATTATTTGAGCTTATATACCGATGCTTTAATCACTCAGAGTGGCCTTTGTTGCTACATGGATCATATATAAATACAACAAACAAACAAACAAACAAACAAACAAACAAACAAACAAACAAACAATGTCTTTCACTTTTACCTCCCATCTCTTACCTTCTGCCACTGGATACAATACCTGCTAGGAACAGGTACTTTGTTATATCAATAGAAGATGGCTTGAGGAATCCAGTAATGATTCTGTAGCAGTGGGTCTCAACCTGTGGGTCCCCAGATGTTCCTGGACTGCAACTCCCAGAAATCTTGGGCAGCTCAGCTAGTGATGAAGACTTCTGGGAGTTGCAGTCCAGAAACATCTGGGGACCCACAGGTTGAGAACCACTGTTCTATACCTTTAATTGAGTGCTGCATCTACCCATTTCACTTGGGCTGAACTAAATCACACCAGACTGACATATTTGTCTGCAGAATATTATAGGCCTTTGGCTATAATTCTTAGCATTTGTGGTTGTGAGCCCCACTACTTTGCAGTAGCTTTTGAAGAGTATTGTTTTTAATTGAGACTTTTTGCTTTTGGCAAAAAGTATTTTGGCAGTGCTTCTTATAGGTCTCGCTGATGAAGTATGATCCAAAGTAACACCAAGGTATTTGGGACAAAAATGATCTAGCTTTGTGTCTTTCCAGGTAACCTGAAATGTCTGAGACATCTGATTGCTTCACAGATGAAAGGCATGTGTATATTTGAGTCTTAGTAGGGATAGGTTTAAGTTGATTTCTATCCTAACATGCATCAGATTCTTCTAATGTGTCTGTTAGAAGATGTTCTGCCATCTGAAAGCTGTCCAACTAATCAGCAAGTGCAATATTGTCAGCATAAGTAAGAATTTCATTGCCTGAAGGAAATATTTGATTGTTGGGATAGATGTTAAATAAAATAGGAGTTAGTGCACTGCCCAGGGCTAGATCGTTCTTTTGAGCCCTTCATTGACTGTTTTGTCCTTGAATGTTAAATGAAAAACCAGTGCCTTTGTAAATGGGTAGCTGCTACTTCAGTTAGTTTATAATCCTTGTTTAGATTACATAATTTCTGCAGCAGTGTGTTATGGTGATAGCTGAGTGGTTCAGGTGTCTGATTTAAGAGGACTGACTTAAGATGATGCAGTGCTGATGCATACTACTTGACACTACTTGACACATCCATCTAGTTCAATATAAAGCAGAATGTTTTTGTGAGTTTTTCCGGCTGTTTGGCTGTGTTCTGGAAGTTTTTCTTTCTGACGTTTCACCAGACGCTGTCTCTGGCATCTTCAGAGTAAAAATTTTAGTGCCTGAAGAAAAATTTGGTCTTCCTAGTTCCCTGAGCTCCTTGCCCTCTGAAGATGCCAGCCACAGAGTCTGGTGAAACATCAGGAAGAAAAACTTCCAGAACACTGCCAAACAGCCCGAAAAACTCACAACAACTATCGGATACTGGCCGTGAAAGCCTTTGAGAACACATAAAGCAGATTCTTAATTCCCAGCAGGTTGCTTAAGATTGTCTAGGTGATTTCAACCCAGACACCTTCAACTGTAGTCCCACACTGTAAACCCACTACAAAATGAGTCTTCTTGTATCTTAAATTAAAAACTAACACAATTTGTTTGGCATTCAGGGACTTTTAACCATCCCTCAGCCCTTAATTTCTGTTCCTTATGGAATGGAAGTCCAGGTTATCTCTGATCTTCCAAAGTTACAAGACATCCTTGAAGGCTTTTGTCTGTTTTGGAGTATGACTAATTGGGCAACTTTGCTAATTTCACTACAGTTGGATTTGTAGTTGATGGAATGGCGAATGCAAATACAATTCAACATGACTGGAAATTGATTTACTTTAATCTTACCATTTTAATGCCACAGTACATCTGATATGAATGGATTTCTGAAAAACAACTCCTAGCATCCTTTCAAAGGCGGTAGAGGGATCCTTTTGTATAAAATGAGGTAATAGTCTCAGTGTGTGTTATGTGCTGCTAACTCAGGACAAAGTTACAGCAACCCTATTAGGGCTTTCAAAGTAAGTGAGAATCTTAATTGGTTGAATCACTTCCATTGCCACCTAATGAGTGCCCATGGCTGGATTCAAACCTGTCAGGATCAGGTCCACATGACTCTGTCTCTTTGTAGAATTAGGCCCCACTCAGGCTGAGGCAGTCAGGGAGTGCTACTGGTAGGCTTGCTACTGGCATAAAGCTAGCAGACAGCACTCCCTGCTCCTTGCCTTAGCAATGTGATACCTTGGACTCCTGAAGCTTCGGCCCTATTATCTTGATCCTTCCTGGAACTCGGCTTCTCTGTAAGTCTTTGTGTTTGGCAGCCCCCTCCCTGTTCGGCTGTGTTTGTATGAGTCTTGAACTTGGAGTGGCTGATGATCCTCTCTGTGAATCTTGAACTCGGACTGGCTGACTATGCTCTTGGCTTCTGGGAACGCCCTGTTCCTGCCCCCCTTGCAGATATCCTAGTTGCTCCTCACGCTGTGGCTGTTACAAAACCCAGGTGTCCTGAATCCTAGTCCATCACTCTGTCTGCTATAGCATATTGGTGTAATGTCTATATAGTTTGTAGCATGATGTCTCTTACAAGATCATGTAATTGGCAGGAAACCACTTGTGCCCAGCTTGGAAATTGGGATGATGGAATACAGACAGAGTAGGTTAAGGTTTATACAGGATACAAAAAAACAAAAAAAAAAAAAAGATGCTAGCCATGGGAAGACGAAAAGGCTGACTATGGTAACCCTTTTCCTTTCTTGACTCAGCTTTTTGTGTCTTTTTTCATTGGAATGACAGAGCAATGTTTCTAAGAGGAAGAAGGCACTCGCTTTGTGGACTGAATTTGTAGAGTGGTCGTAAATAGTCCGTGGCACATGCTTGGGGCCATCATGAACCTTAAGCCTTGCTGTTGTTGTGAAGAAGCTACTCACCAAAAGTAGTGCATTTTGGACAAAATTTACAATAAGGATGCTATAGAGTCTTTTTGTTTCAAGTGTAGTGAACAAAAAACAAATTAACATGGCTACTGCGCTGGTGTGAAGGCTCAACTCAGAGCTTGGGACATCAGGTTTTAAAATTAATTTAAAATTAAATGATAGATTTTGAGAGATTGATTTGTTACTGCTAATGCTTAAAATGGCATTACTTACTTTGGTGAATTAATGTTATTAATTTGTTAATTAAATTGTCAGTTGATGGAGGAAACCCAATATCATTTACAGAGAATGGTGTATGGATTGCCACCCATCATTGATCCCTAATAGTACATTTGTTATTGGCTACATCAGTAGTGATTTTTTGTTGCTCTGCAATTGCCTTATTTTTCCAGCATATGTAAAAACATCTACACTGGGAAATGTAATCTACAGCATAGAATCTCATCTCCCCAGCCACAGAGGATGAGATAGCTGTACAGCCTCAACAAAGAAATGCTATAAACATTGGCATTAATTTCTTACGCCTGTACTTCCTTGGTGGAGCTCTGTAAGAACAGCGCTTGAATGTAGAATCTTCTTCTCTACCCCCAGCTTCCCATCTTGTACTGCTATCTAGCCACACCAAATAGTTCCATGGGACCTTTGCACAGCTGAAACATTCCAGTCTCCCATGACTAATTTAGTTTGGTAAGTCCTTTTAGAAGTTTGCATTTGGAACAAAATTGGTCTTAGTGTTCAGCAGTAGAGGTTTAAGTGGGGATGATTAGCAAAGAAGATAATGATAAAACAAACTTCAAGTTTCTGCTTTAGTAGGTTTGTTATTCTTTGACATGCCACAGTAGAATTAATTAGTAAAGTTAATACAATGCAAGAGCTACTTCTTTGGAAAATTCTCAAGAGGTAGGGCCTGGAACCAGAAGTTTGGATGGAGGTAAATTTAGCTAAGCCTCAAAGCTTTCCCATTTAATCCTTTCTATCAGGTGCATCACATTTAGGTGCTGGTGAGGTATCTGTAAAATAGATAGGACTGCCAGAATGAAGAATTATGACACTTGTAATCCAGAAAACTGGAAAATCCTGTCCCTGTTCATCACATGGGACACCTGCATCCAGAATCAAAGGGCTCCCAGTCCGTGCTAACTCACGACAGCCAGAAATCTTGTTTCAATATAAATCATCATCCATCATGCCACCTCCATCCACCCTTGTGATCACAATCAGTACCATCATTGTTGTTGCTCAAGTCATTATATATAATTTATAGCATTTTCATTTAAAACTATCTTCAGCAGCAGCTTCAGAACAAATTACATGAAGAAAATCAACATTCACAATAAGGTCATCACAACTACAACTCAGAAGTTAGTCAGAGACACTAAATATCTCACAATGATCACGACATGCCAAAAGCAAATATTCTTGCTCCTTAACTTTAAAATATTGCTAAAAATTGATTCAGCAGTTTAATGTTACAAGAAATGTCAGAATCATGACAGTTGACTATAGAGGCCACATATGTTATGTTGGTATTATATTATATTGATGCTAAAATATTTAACGAAGATGATGAATTAATTTTAAATTTAATTTCCAAACTTTATAGTACCTACTGAGACTTAAAAAGGAATTTGTTGAACCACAAGAGATTGAGCAATAGTGGGTTCTTTTTAGTTCTGTTACATTTTTATGATCCCATTCAATCTTGTAGAATAATCTTTTCTTCTTTGAATAAGATTTCCTTCCTTGAATTTTTCCTTCTTCCATTTTTGGCAGCCTGGGGAGAGAGGGAGAGGCACCAATGCCTCAGTTTCCCAGGATTTATTTACTGTATTTGTAAATCATCTTTCAATATAAACAGAAAAGATTCTCATGACACTGAAAAGATGAACAAATTTATTGTGGCATAAGCTTTCATGGACACCGTCCACTTGCTTCATCAAATGCACAATATGTTATGCTTGTTGACAGGTTTATATGTGTGTATTGTATCATGATATCATCAACTCATAAAACAGAAAGTCAGAAGGAATTGAAATGCAGGAATTTACAGAAAGCTCTCAGGATCTTAACAGTGATAGTTGATGAAACAGTTGTTGGGTGGTAACCAAGACATCTCTGCACTGATGAAGTGATTAGCACATGCAGTGCAATGAAACTATTTGTCCCCGTTCACAGAGGCAAATGTGGGTGATATCTGTGTTTGACCACTAAAAATTCATACTCAGAAGCCAGCTTTCAGTCCTTACAAATAGTTTTCATCAGGCTGGGTACAGAAAGTCAACAATATGGCCATGCCTTTTACAATGTTTTTTTAATTCCTTCTGCATCAAACTCTCAGACCTCCTTTGCCCAGCCTAATGAAGATCAGTCTCTTTAAACTAAAAACAAACTTCTTTAATTTTTTTAGTGGTCGAAGAAAAGTATTGCCTGCCCTCACCTTTTGATTGCAAATTTGCCATTTTTGTTTGTTAGCGCAGTTTGCTGCACAAGGGCTGGTGCTGTGTTGAATAAAGGAGGGAGCCATTGGTTGTCAATGCTGTGTGTCACATTGGAAGATGAGTAGGTGTTGTGCATAATATTTACCAAAAAATGCCCTATAAAATCCTAGTAAAACTAGTAAAACCATGTCAGCAATGATGGAACTCATAAAAATACAGTAGTGCTTCCTAAGATGAATTTAATTTGTTCTACCGGTCAATTCATTTTACTGTCTAAAAACCCCTCAATCAAGGGACAGCGGAAGGCTGTCTCCCCCCCAGCCAACAGACAGCTGATTTTGACAGCTCTGAGCTGTCAAAATCAGGTGTCTGTCTTGGCTGCGTGGAGGAGTCTTTGTCTGCTGGTGATTGAGGGGGCAGCCACCTCCTCTTTGCCCATGTTGATGCGCCGAGACTCGGGTGAAGAGGAGGAGCAGGTGGCTTCTATTCTGCCTTTCCTTCCCTGTAGCATCCGATCCTTGCGTGCTACAGGGAAGGGAAGGCAGGATAGAAACCTCCACCACATCCTCTTCCCTGGGACAGAGGTAAGCGGCGGCGGTGGATCATTGCCACCACTGCTTCCCTTGCTGGGTCCTTGTTATGCCCACCAGATTGGATGGGCATAACAGGGACCCATTGATCTTCACCCTGCCTGGGCTGTTTGCAAAGGAAGCGGTGGTGCCTGCTTACCTCGTAAACAGCCCAGGCTGGGCAAAGATCGGCGGTACCTCGTAAGATGAATTAAACCGATAGGGAAAATTTCATCCTACAAAATATGCCTATTCCCGAAAATTTCATTCATCTTGCGAGTTTTTCGTCTTACGGGGCATTCATCTTATGGGGCACCACTGTAGTAAAATTGATCAGCAAAACAATCTTTCTTTCCAAGTGTCTGGCAAAATAAACTGTTTTCAAAACAAATTTGAGAAAGGAAAAGAAATCTGGTTCTCAGAGAGAAAAACATGCCACTGATAGTAGTTCACCTGACTATCCTGAGACATCCTATTTACTGTATCCCTGAACTGAGCTTGGGGAAAATACTTTCAGTTGACTCTCAAACTCCTCTGGGCAGCAGCACCCAAGGTTGACTTTGCCCAGCTCTTAATTCCATGGCTTAATTCCATTAATGTGTGTAGGAAATGCAGACTGTGGGGCAATCATAGGATAGTGAAGTTGAAAAGAGCCTGTAAGGTCATCAAGTGTAACCCCCTGTTGCGTGCAGGCATACAAATCAAAGGATATCTGCCAGGTGGTGGTCCAAATTTCTCTTTAACACTTCCAGTTTTGGAAGCATCAGTATGCAGAGGGGCAGAATCTATCAACCAGCTGTCACTTTACCTGACCATGTAGACAGCTTGAGGGTGGGGGAAAACACATCTTATTTCCCATACTAGAAAAAAACCCAGATTTGGTGGTGGACCAAACTGAGAACTACAGGCCCATCACCAATACTGTATATCTTTTATGAGCAAGGTTCTGGAAAAATTAATGGCAGACCAGCTTCCTAGATGATACTGGTGCTCTTGACCCATTTCAGTCCAGATTCCAGAATTGGAGATGTAGAAAGAGAAGCAGGGTGGATTGGATAAGAATTGACCCTTCTTCCCCTTTCTCTGCCTGTTCTATCTGATGAGCCTTTGGCTAGTTTTCTGTGATTACAGTAGGGCCCCAGTATCCACTGGGGATCAGTTCCAGGCCTTCCCATGGATAATAAAAACCATGGATAAGAGAGAACACCAACCCCCCCAACTGTTGTTTTGTGACAGTAGCTTGCTTTATGGCTGCTGTTTGTGACAGTAGCCTGCTTTACAGCTGCTGAATGATTTATTTAATTTTTTCCCCTCTGCCATCTGTGGATAACTGAATCAGTGGATACAGGGGTATTCTTGGCTTTCAAGACTTTTGAAGCAATAAAGATAATCTCCAACAGTTGCAAGAGGGCCATACTGCTTTTTTCTGCCCTTTCTCCTCTTAAAAATGGGTGTGAAACTTGCCGAACCAGGGCCAAATGGGAAATACAGTATATCGTAAGCCTGGAGGCTTCATCTAACCTGCATATTTTAGTTTTCAGTAATTAATATGCCTATTACCATTTACATAGCTGCTGGGCATTTTTGAGCTTCTTCTGCAATTGCTTTGCCGTAAATATGAAGGAACATGGTTCAGCCTCTTACAGTGTATGGACTCTACAAATCACACGCTGCCAGGAATTAGATGCCTTCTTGAAAACTTGGCATATAGCATTTGCCATCATGTTTTGAAGTTCTTCATCCATGGGCTTCACACACAAATAGTGTTTTAAAGGCAAGGCTTTGTTTTGAGTGTGTGTGCACATGGGAGTGTGTGCATGCATGCATGTTCATTTGTATTGTTTCTGATTCAGCTGACATTCTGCCAAATGTATGCTTATATTCTCCCAAGTTTAAGGGAGATTGCTTGTACACTCCCACCCAGATCCTTACTTGTTCTGTTGTGGTGGAAATATCCATGCAGTGTATATTATATGGATACCATTCTGAAAAATAATGAAATTTCACAAGCTATCTTCAGATGGCTGACGTGTCATATTTTGTTAATAAGATTCATAAACCTCAGAAGGCTACATATTGACTGCTCTTGTTCTCTCTAATCGAATCCACTCAGTAGTTTCACCTTGCATGTGTGGCAGATATTGCTGACTGCAGGGCTGATCCAAGAGATTTTGTTTGGACACACACACACACACACACACAAGTGGAACCCACCGAGTTTGGTGGCATAGAGGGTGCATAAAACAAAGCACAAAACGTTGGCTGCTTTCTGAGGCTTGCCTGTCTTTATAACCGCCCTGCTTTCCCCACCTTGAGGGATGCTGAGCTGTGATGTAAAACGCTTCCATTAGCGGACGTTGAGTCAGCGCAGACCAGCTCATCAGATGTGGCCGAGAGGGCTTACGTGGGCAGCCATCAGCTGTCCCACTTCACCTGGAAAGACGCTCCCAGAAAGGAGGTTGCCGTCTTCGATTTCTTCAAAAGCTCGCGCTCAAAGACCCCCCCCCGGTCTCCCTGGAGACAGCTGCCTCTTTTCATCAAGGTTGCTCGAGATGCTTTTCTCTCTGGGCGAAGATCTGAACGGAAGGGACAGGCCTTGATGACATAAAATGCTTTTGACAAGTGGCGCTGTAAGGCCTCTCCAATAAATAATTCAGTATCGCCTGGTGGGCTCCGCGCAGCGTGGGCTTCCGCAGCAGCAGGGCATGCCTTCCCCCAGTTACATTTCTACCACTTTTGCAGACCGATTGGCACCATAGGCCCTCTTGAGGATTCTGCTCTCTTGAAGAAAGCGTATTGTCTTTTGGAAACCTTCTTTGGGAGGGCACCCTGCCTACTGAGTCCCAAGGTTGTTCCAGTTTATTTTTTTTTTACATGATAAACAAGATAACAAGCTTTTCTCCATGTTACGGAAAATTCTGGCCACACAATTCACCAGCATCTTGTCAATTGTGTTTCCTTGCTTTATGGGTTACATGACAGAGCAGGGAACATCTAGCTATTTTCCACTATACCAACCCCTCTTTTCTCTTCTTGCCCTTACAAATGAGGTGCTGAGCCAGATCAGCAGGCGCATCTACATATAGATGCTAGTCTTTCCCGGGAGTCATTTGTAAAAACTGGATTATACTGCGTGTCATCTGCCAAGGCAAGGAAGTGCGTGGACCAGGCAAACAGCTGCTGTTTTCCTCCGTTTCCCCCGTAGAGTTCTCATCTGTAGTGCCTCTGCTTTTCCTTAGGAGCAAACCCTCCCTATTGCTGGATTATGAAACTCTTGCTTTGCTCTCTTCTGTCTTTCTTCCCCGGACTTTTCTTTTCTGCAGCTTCATCCCTGGGAGTGAAGGACTAGCGTGGAGTGTACATGAAGCAGCTTTTGTGTTTGTGTGTTTTTCTTCAGATGGAGAAAGTGATAAGGACCAAGAGACTTATTAAATGTGTCCCGTCCCTGCCTGACTTTATCTGCTGTTATAAGGTCTTTGTCTGTGGAGAAAGAATATGTTTTCTAGGAAGGGTGTATGTTGGAGATGGGCAGGCACGGAGCAGCTATTACAATTACAGAGGGCAGGGGTTTGATATGGAGTTGGGAGACATCAACATTATCATGGGAGGATGGTAGAAAATTTATTTATTTATTTGTTAATCTTATATCCCGCCCATCTTCCCAGTGGGAACTCTGGGTGGCTTACAGTTAAAATAAAAATACAAAAGACAGAGAACAAGCAAAGACAAACACAAGGAAAAGGAGCAAGATGCCCCCAAAAAAACCTAACTGGAAAGGTCGCCAAACGCCTCCCTGATTAAATACGGTACCTGAATAGCCTTGATGGTATATCCCCCCTGGGTTGAAGATACCGTTGGCTAAATGCTAAGTTGGGGAGAGTTGTGACAGCTAACATCCAGGATTGGATCCTAGAGTAACATGCTGGTTTGACTTGCATTACAGACTCCTGGCTGGATGAAGTTGAGAAAGTTAGTCTTTCTTGGCTTTGTCCACCTGGGTTCCCTGTGTTGATGTAACTTGAGCCCCTGCTTGTCCTGTTATAATGGATATGTTTCACTTGCTGCAGCATTAGGTTGTGGATAGGATCTTTGGAATGGTGCAAGCCACCACATGTGTGTTGGGTACTTGCCTCCCTTTACAGACTCAGCAGGAAAGGGACTGGGTGAATGAGTTAAAGTAGTGGTGAATGCCTTGTTGCACAATGCAGGGTTCCGCCATATCTGAAGGAGGCCAAAGTAAGACCTTTGTTTAAAAAAGCCCTCCTTGAATTCCCATTGCTGTAAACCGCCCGGAGTTCCCCCGGAAGACGGGCGGTATATAAATATTAAAATAAATAAATAAATAAATAAATTGTGTTGTATTATTATTGGCCAATCTCTAATATTATAGAACATGGACAACTTGGGGTGCCATGGTGGATGACCTGTGTTGGGTCCTGGACAGGGGAAGCATGTCTCTGTTGGTTCTGGTGCATCTCTCAGCAGCATCAAACATGACATCCATCCGGGGCACCTTTCTTGGATAAGTCTTGGAGGTACTGACTTACAGTAGTTCCATTCCTTCCTGGGTAGCTGAACTCAGAAAGTGGTATGGGGAAATCCTGCTCAACATCCAGGTTATTGGCTTGTGGTGTCCCCCAGGGTTCAGTTCTGTCTTCCATGTTATTCAACATCTCATGAAACTGCTGCAGGAAATTGGAAGTTTGAGGTTAAACGCTATCAGTACGATGATGACACTCAACTCTATCTCTCTTTCCCATTTGATCACAAGGAAGCTGATCTGAGCCTCGTGGCGCAGTGGTTAAATGCCTGTATTGCAGGTAAAACTGTGCTCATGACCTGGGTTCAATCCCTGGTAGCAGGTTCAAGGTTCACTCTGCCTTCCATCCTTCCGAGGTTGGTAAAATGAGTACCCAGCTTGCAGGGGGAGGACAATGTGTAGCCTGCACACTGTAATTAAAATTGTAAACCGCCCAGAGACTACTTGATGTGGTATGGGTTGGTATATAAGCAGAACACTTTGCTGTTGCTTTGCTTTGCCTAGATCAGTGTCTTTTGTCAATGATGGATTGGATGAGAGCTAACAAAATGAAACTTCATCCAGACAAGACAGAGGAGCTCCTGGTCAGTAACATGCCAAATCAGGGGATAGGGATGGGGTTACACTACCCTTAAGTTGTCAGGTTCACAGATTGGGTGTGCTCCTGGACTCAACCCTGAGCTTGAATGCAAAAGTCTCAGCGGTGGCCAGAAATGACTTTGCACAATTAAATGTGGTGTACCAGCTGGACCCGTTCCTCTAGATTAGTGGTTTTCAATCTGTGGGTCCCCAGATGTTCCTGGACTGCAACTCCCAGAAATCCTGGCCAGCTCAGCTAGTGACAAAGACTTCGGGGAGTTGCAGTCCAGGAATATCTGGGGACCCACAGGTTGAGAACCACTGCTCTAGATGTCCCCCTCTGGCCAGCAAGGGTTTATTGACCATTGACGTGCCACATAGAGGAAAGGGGTGTGAGAGTAGGGACGTGATCTGATGCACACTGTTTGAAAGGCTGAGACAGAAAACAACCCACCCCCAATCCAAAGACCGCTTCAATACATTTCAGCTCCAGGCCACGTACAAGCAACTACCTGGCACTCCCCCGCCTCCAGTCTTGCCAGGAACTTTACATCTTAAGAACTTACTCCTGACATCTCCATCTTTTGTCATGTTTGAACTTTGGTACAGCTCTGAGGAAGAGGGTGTCACCCTCAAAACATTATTAACTTTTTTTTTGTTATTTTACTGGTAGCCTAAAGGTATCACCTGGTCTATTTTTGTATTTAATGTTTGTGATGGCTACATAGCTCCTGAACTTGTTTTGCTTCAACTTGATCTGGCCAGAGTGACACATGCCTTAGTTACATCTTCTCTGCATTAACGTAATGTGTTTTTATGCCTTTGACAAGTGCGCTGAAACTTTAGCAGGTTCAGAATGTTACAGCCAATCTACTGACTGGTTCTGATTACAGGGAGCATGTAATTCCCTCTTACAGCGACCTGACTAGCTACCAGTCTGTATCTGGGACTAATTCAAAGTGCTGTTTATGATTTTTAAAGCTTTATACAGCTTGAGTCAAGCTATTTGAAGGATCATAGCATCCCATGTGAGCCTGCTGGGCTTTTAAGATCTTCCTGGAAGCCCTTCTTTCAGCTATGCTACCTTCCCAAGCTCATTTGGTGAGGAGACAAGAAAGGTACTTCTGTGTGTATGTGTGTGTTGTGCCATTACAGTCATGACCGACTCTTTGGGACCCCATGTCCATGGAGTTTCTTGGCAGGAATACTGGAGTGGATTGCCAGTTCCTACTATAGGCGCCTACTACAGCATCTGTTATTCCCTGGTGGTCTTCCATCCAAGTACTAACCAGGGCCAACCCTGCCTAGTTTCCGAAATCAGGCGACATCAGATGTGCTTAGGGGTGGCTGCTCCCAAGCTTTGGAATGCAGGCTTTGGCTCCCTCCCTCTTATCTTTCTGTTGTCAGGCAAAGACCTTCCTTTTCAGGCAGGCTTTTAAGCAAGAAATGTCTAGGGAATTTAAATAGAGTCATCGTAGGGTTGGAAGGGACCTAGGAGGTCTTGTAGTCCAACCCCCTGCCCAAGGCAGGAGACATCATACCATCCTGGACAGATATTTTAAATATTTTAAAAAGTTTTCACAATTATTTTTAATCTTAATTGTTTAATTATTTCCAATCACGTTCCCTCTGATTTTCCACCAGTGTTGGATTGGGGTCCTGTGCCCCACACATGCACAGCATTCTGGCTGGAAGCAAATGGGTGGCAACACTGGTTGCAGGTGTACTGATGCAGTGTTACATGACCACATACGGCCCTGTACACAGCCCTCCTCCTAGTGCAGTAGCATCTGGAAGGTTCCTCAGCTCTGCTTGAGGAGTTTATGTACTTCTAAGTCTCTTGCTGCAGCTTTTGTTGTTGTTTTTCTATAATTTAGCATTGTTGCATTTAAAAATAATTGAATTTTGTAAGGGTGACTGTCTTTTAAGTCAAGATCTGGAAAGATCTGCCATCCCCAAAGCTTCAAGGGAGTTCCTTGAGTTTTCTGCTTCACATATTCTCATCCTGATTCATATTAGGTCAAGTTGAGATGCATGTTAAACTTCAACAAGAGAAATATCAAATCAGGAGTGTTCCTGTCAACACTTGGGTTTGACAGCTTGAAGTGTTTCTGTAACTTTTTCTGCAGAGCATAGGGAATCCAATTTGCTGAAAGGCAGTGGAATATTTTATTCGGCAGAAGTCTGTTCTGATTTTTGTGTCATGTAGTATTGTAGAATTCTAACAGGAAGTCCCTTAGTGGTGGCCATACAGCTATAGATCTCAGCTGCCTTGAGGTGGGCATCATTATCTCATTAATGACATTCAGGGGTGAAAGGAGAAATCTCTGCTTTCAATAGTACTGTCCACAATAAATATCTGTCAGATTTGGACCCTTACATTGTGCTGGGGGATGGACTCAATTGTCTTTTGATTATATGATGGAGGATGTTGATAGGGCCATTGCTGTTTCATGCATGGTTCAACCTTTTTCGTAGCCAAATTCCTAAACAAATTTAAAAACCCTACTGTCTCATAGTTTTTCAAAACATAGAACTTCAACTTAGCCACATATTTTGATTGATTTTCTTCAGTAATTCTGTTGTTTTTCCCTCCCCACCAAGTCTTTGTCACACCCCTGTTTGTGATTCTTACAGCGAGCCCTCAGGTTCTGCCAATGTAATGGTTTCTTTCAAGAATCACTGTCAATGATGAAGATTGCTCCTTTGTTAAAACCCACTGATAGCAGTGGGTGTTCCACCTGCATTGAGCATTAATGAATGGGCATAAAATGATGTACTGTAATTTGGTTCTGTGGAATTGGTATCCATGGAAAGAATGAGACAGTTAGGCTGGGTTTTATCCTGGTGTGTCCACTGATACTTGTACTCCTGAATTTGTGGCAAAAAAGATTTATGAATAGATTTATGGAGTTGGAACAATAGGTAAAGATGATGGTCTAGATCAGTGGTTCTCAACCTGTGGGTCCTCAGATGTTCCTGGACTGCAATTCCCAGAAGTCTTCATTACTAGCTGAGCTGGCCAGGATTTCTGGGAGTTGCAGTCCAGGAACATCTGAGGACGCACAGGTTGGGCACCACTGGTCTAGATCAATAGCTACTAGAGAATTTCAGACTTGAGATCTCTAGAGATGAATAAGGTTTTAAAGGAAGTGAAGGGTTATGGAGAAGGAAATAGAACCCCCTTTCTTCAGATTACCCTTTCAATTCTCAATCTGTAGGATAGGTGTGGAAATGATATATGTCATAATAAATGTGTATATTTCCTTATAGCAGAAGAGAGGGGGAACTTGGAGGGTTAATCTTTAGACTACAAGCCCAAGCATTCCCTAGCTAGAGATTCTGAGAGATGTAGTCCTGAAAGCATCTCCACCTTCTTATCTTGAGAGGGCCTTATTTGTATACCTTATTTGTGGAATCCTCAATTCCAGCTTAGTTGCTAACCTGAAGATAAAAGTAGCCTTTCAGGGGGAAAGTACATTGAAAAAAGGACTGAGCTGCTTATCAGATGGAGAAGCAACAAAGCTTATGTAGCTGGATTTTAAGAGACACTAGAGGGAGCTGCCTAGATGCCCTGAGCACATCCGATCTCACCTGATCTCAGAAGGTAAGCAAAGTTGGTCCTGGCTAGTACTTGGATGGGGAAATACCAGGTGTTGTAGGTGCCTGGAGTAGGAACTGGCAAACCACTCCAGTATTCCTGCCAAGAAAACTCCATGGACATGGGGTCACAAAAATCAGTCACAACTGTAATGACACAAAAACAACAGAGGGAGACATTGCAGATCAAAATAACAATCAAGTCTGTCAGGTTTTTTGCAGGGTGATGCCAAAACAAAACAAAACAAAACATAAAGATCTTTATTTTAAAACTTCACAGTATTGTATTTGAGAGGATGATCCTACTTGGTTGAACACTATCTTATGTGACAGAGTGAGGGTGCAACCTGTTTCAATAAATTTTGTGGGTTTGTATGGAAAGCTGTTTTCTTCTGCTGCAAAAATTTAACCTGCCTGTATCAAGCTAATGCCAACTGGAAGTGGAGGCGGAATGGCTTAGTTTTATGATGTCCATAAACTATACAGGTTACTGTGTTTAAGCTTTCAGTTTGAGAATCTATAATTGCTTTATTTTTTTGGCCAGGGCCAACTTTGTGGGGAAACATAGAGTGGCAGCAGCTGTATGTGATAGTAGGCAAACCCTTGCCTTTGAATGAGAGCTACCCTTACACAGAAGTAAAATGGTGAGTGAGGGTGGTTATAGGTGGAGAAGTGGCAGGCAAGAGGGACATGCTGAAATTTGCAGCTACCTGTTACTCATCCACCCTGAGAGGTTTTTTCCCCTCTGCAGATAATTATTCTGCCTAGTCCTCACCAAGATGTATAGAGAGGGATCCCATTGTGTACATCCTTTTTCTGTTGCCACCTTTTCCACATGGAGCCTGTTGTATCTTCAAGAGGAGATGTTGCTTGGTGGGCTCTCCATGCAAGCAAGAACCCTAGAAAATTAGGGGTTTGCTCATACGGAGACATTTCATCCTTTGCGTGGAAAAAGCAATGATAGACATGGGAGGTCCTAGACACATCTTTCTCCGGGTGTTGCTTAGAATTGGGTAACTGATGACTGAATGGGCATCAATATCTTGAAAGAAGGACTGCGGAAAACAGCTCAGTAATGGATGATTTTCAGAAGTTCCTTTTCCTGCCTACGACTTGTACACATGCAGTTTTTCTGTTTGATTGGTTTTTGGCTGTTTGTCTCCCCTGTGGCCAAGACATAAGGGCCACAAAGAGCCCCCAAGCTTAAGCACACACACACACAAAAATGCTTGTCAGAGAGGGGTAAATTTCAGAGTAAATGTCCCTAGGCTTATTTTCTGTTCAGTATGTTTGATTGTTTAGGTCACAAGTTGCATAGTAGATACCTAAACAAACTGTGTTTGTGTTCCCCGTTTCTGGTTATTTATTTCCTATGGCTTTTTTGGCTCCTATTTCAAAGCTGGCAGTTGAGGAAACAAGCCGGAGACAACCTACATTATGCATTTAGCTGACACAACAAACTATGGTTTAAACATAAACATTAGAAAAGCATGTTTTGAACAAGACTGTAATCCAGTAATTAACCATAGATTTAGATGGTAGCTTAAGGCTGCTGAAAAAACATGCTTTGTTAGCAGAAGTGGGTTTGTAATTCACAACAAACCAGATTTTCACAAACCGTTTCATGGCTTGTGATCTGTATATATAGTCCCTACCATTTGCAGTCTGTTCCCCTGAGCAAAGCCATGGAAGAAATCCACTTCGTATCAGGTATACTGAAGTATGATCTCTGTGATGAATTAAGTTAGTTTTGTAGTAACTGATGCTTTTATTTCTTGTAATGGTAGGGTGCAATTATTATTCATGTTTGTTAACACTGATTCAGTCTAATAAAGACACAACATTTTCTAATATCTTGCAGGATGGGTGCTTCTGCCATATAAACCATGGTTAGAAATTGGGTGGTCACATCTCTATATAGTGCCAAGAAATAATTCTTAATGTTTTTTTGGTACAAGATCCAGAACAAAAATGTAACACAATATATGTGCATATCCTGAGTTTATACAGCCTGAAAACTTTCTTTTTAAAAGAGGGTTACAAAGCTATCCGCTTTAGTAAATTTACACAACATTTTCAACAATTGAGATTATATCTAGCCCTCTGTTCTTAAAAGATAGAAAGCCGAGTGGCATACAGCAATGAAGTGTGGGCTGTAGCATTAAAATAACAGTGAAGAAATGGAAAGAGTGAATGAAGATAGCAAGTACTAGCTGTAATGCTGATCCAGATAAGACAAATTTAGCTCTGTGTGTCTCATAGAATAATGTTTCTCCATTTGTCCTGATTGCTCCAGATAATATTATCTTGGGTACTCATATAAAAATAGAAAAAGAGCTACACACCTTCTCATATATTATATGGGGATTATATGGTGTTCCTTAGGAAGCTACAGGGTGGAAGTGAAAGAACATTTGCAGAGCGGGTGGGACATAGTGGTTGGAATGAGCATGAAACATGTTTCACTAGGCCCCTGGTTCAAATCTCACATCAGCCGTACCTTACACCTCTAATTGTCTCTAAATCTCCCACATATCTCAGCCTTGTCCACCTCTAAAGTTTGCAAAGCAGATTATGGATAACAAGTCGCCATCCAGATGTTCTTAACACTGTAGCTTCCTGCACCTCACCACTGGCTATGGTAGCTAGCACCAAGGAGAGTAGTTATCCAACTCTAGCTGGAAGGTTACATGTTCGCTAGGCCTACTGCAAATGGATACTGAAGCTCGCCTACCTTATGAGTGTGTGGTTAGAAATAATGAGATCATCCAGTAATTTTACTAGCAACATCTTTTGTTGCTCTTGGTGCTCTAATCACATGATGTTCTTCTTTGAACTCTTTCGCCAGCTTCCTGTCTGCTCAGGGATCCTGACCTTCTCAGTCTTATACCATGACATATCATTTACTGTTACTTTTGGATGTCCAACATCACTGTCAATGCTGAGGGTCTCTTCCCCCTGAATGGTGCCCACTCTTTTTGCAGAACTGCCTTCTAGAAAGCATTGTGTGTCCTTTACCCTCCTTCAAGTCTATGCTGCATTCTCACCTTTTCTGGACAGCCTTCAGAAAAACTCTCCAGTCCAACTACCTTATGTGATTAAGCCAAGCCTCTGTAGCTCCTTCCTCCACGGTTTACCTCTGTCTCCCCTTCTCCTGTTTCTCTTGAGTGTAATGTTTAGATCAGTGTTTTTCAACCACTGTTCCGTGGCACAGTAGTGTGCCGTGAGATGTTGCCTGGTGTGCCGTGGGAAAAATTCTCCCTACACCAGCAATGCCCCCCCCCCCCACGGACATTTTGATAGAGATGTCTTGGGAGGGCCTGGGCTGGAGGATGGATTTGTTTTTTTTGGGGGGGGGGGTGAGAAGTGTGTTTGTGTGTGTCTGATAGGCACAGAGTTAAATTTTTTAACATTTTCTAATGGTGGTGTGCCTCGTGATTTTTTTCATGAAACAAGTGTGCCTTTGCCCAAAAAAGGTTGAAAAACACTGGTTTAGATTGCTAGCCACTTGTGACAGGCAGTGGAGTAGCTCCTGCAAAGAATGGTATAGTAACCCCCTGCTCTTTCGCGGTTCATATACTGCGGTCCCGCTATATCGTGGGACCGCAGTATATGAAAAAGAGGCTCCCTGGGGTAAGGGGGGAAAGGCCTGTTTTAGCCCTCCTGTACTTACCCCAGGACTGGCGCTGCCCCAAACGGGCCTGCAAGGGCTTTCTCGGGCCTGTCAGAGGCCCCAAAAGAGCTTCCACACGAATCGGAAGTGACTTCCCGTAAACTGGAAGTGACCTCCGGCTCGCTCAAAAGCATTTCTGAGGCCTCCGAGGGCCTTTCTGTGCTTGACAGAGGTCCCAGGAATGCTTGTCGACAATGCGGAGGTCAGTTCTGGTTTACCGGAAGTCACTTCTGCTTCGCATGAAAGCCCTTTTGGGGCCTTCAACAGACTGGAGGTAAGTACAATAGTCCCCAGCTAGTATTATTAATGTAATCCATTGTAAGTTTTATTTCCATTCTAATACACTATAAACAGTTCCTAATTGTCTGTGAGTGTGGTTTGCCTATTATCATACAGTCTCTAAGAAATGAGTAATTTTTAATGTCATTATCCAAGTCTGCCAGGCACTTCAAAGCCGTGTACTATATCAGTTTTTCATAGACTTTGGTTTCTTCCATTTCTTGCTGTCAGTGTATGCGTTTTTGCTGCCATTTTATCACAGCACTAGGAATGGCCCACTCACTGAAGTTTGTGGTGGATCTGGACACTGCTCTCTTCTATTTGCAAGGCCTCCCATGTTTTTCCTTGGTCTCATTTATCATTTTTCTTCCCAGAGAAAAATCCACTACAGAAAAAAGCTGGAACAGCTCAGTGTTGTTTAATTGTGATTGGTAGGAACCTTCTGCCCCGAAACATGTGTAATAAGTCAGAATCTTGATGGTTAACACAATGCTTACCCTTGCAAGCCTGGTTAGCTAAGGATATTGTCTTTTTTGATGGCATTAGCAGTTTTGAAAAATGCCACATGCCAAATGTTTTAGAAAGTAAATGCTCATCTTTCTGGAGTTGGCTGTTGCCGAATTCTGTTTTGCAGCCCCACTGAATGTAAGGTGAATGGTTCCTGGGATTTTATTCTTGCTCACGTGTTTCTCCCGTGTTGCCATCTGGCATTATTTTTAGTAGCAGGGATGCTTGACTTCGATGCAGATAAAGCCAACTAGGAGTTGCAGGGAAATGACTTGGCTGCTTGATGGATAAAAAAAAACCTGACTGAAAGTCCGGTTTTGTTATCTTACTGTTTTGCTCTGTTCTCTTTTCTACATCTCCTACTACCAAAAAGTGGCACATATCTTCATGGGCAACAGTTTATTTCTTCTATATTAACCTTGGGGGGTGGAGAACAGGCAGGGAGAAAAGCTGGAGCAGTACTAATGGGGTTTTAAAGAACTTTATTAGTCACACTCTTCCTTATTTATTCAATACTCTTTAATCTTTCTACTTAAATAGCAGGAGCTGTTATTAACTTGGAGCTCACCAAGTATTCAATTTATTTGCAAGGTAGCTACATCTCATTCCTTTTCTTGACTCGCTAGTAATTAGAAGTGTATGAATGCATCTTATTTATTAAAAATTACAAATGATACTGTACAGGCAGCATAAATGGTACAAGGATTCTTTGAGAGGCCCAGACATGCGGTTTAGTATGCACTTATTTCCTAAGCTGTCAAGCTGGCCAGTTGATAAATCCATTAAGGATTCTGCACACGTTTCCAACTTCCTGTTCGTAAAACACTTCAGCGTAGGGATTAACCTGCCTGTCCGCCAACACATATGACAAATCAGGCAAATAGCCGTAGATTGTACACATAGTGAAAAACCCACTCTTCCACAAACACAGTAAGCCAACTCATTAAATCAGGCTAGACAACATAATTCAAAAGTCTCTGCATGCCTTCAGTTCAGACATCTGAAAAAAGGAGTCTTCCAGCAGCAGTCTGTCCCTCCACCACTAGTAGCCTACTGCAGGCCAGAGAGGAGGCCAACGGGACAGAGAGATAGCAGGATACAAAAGAAGGAGGGATGGCACAGGAAGCTCTTGTTATAAAATCCAAATTTCTCATAGATGCACATGCACACATGTGCATGCATGCAACATTTTATGGTTACACAAACACACACACAAAATGTGTTTATCAGTGAGTAAAAGTAGGTTCATGGTTCACACTAGGAATAGCAAGCTTTCTTTGAGACGGCTTTCAGCTTCACCACATATACACAGCTCTGCCGAATGCCAGAACGGATGACAAAAACAAACATGTAACCGTAGTGTTGCCTTTTCATCACTATATAGCCCCTCCTTGATCCCTTTTCTCTATCTTCCTCCTGCTTTGTGAAAGCTTTGTGAATGGAATTTGTGCAGGTTGAACAAAAGCGTACTGATGTCCCCTACAGCAGAGACCGGCAATCTAGTATGTACTATGAATGATCAACAGCCCATCTTTCCGGGATGTAGAAACATGTCCTTCTAGCCTGGTACTGTCTGTGTCTGCTTATAATGACTCACCGGAGCCTCAAGAGAAATATCTTTCCCATCCTTTTTGCCCAAGAAAAGAGACACTAGAACCAAAGGACTGGATATACACCTATAAGAAATGGGTATAACGTTCAGGACTTTCGGAACAAGCATGGGAAAACTGCACACTTGATGTAGCAAAAATAAAGCAGAGAAGTTTTTAATATTTCCTCGTTGAGCGGAATTCTGCACCAACAGTCCTGCCATATAGCGTAGTTACGGTGGCCATCTCAGATGCCTTTAGAACAGTGGTTCTCAACCTTTCAAATGCTGCCTTTAACACAGTTCCTCATGTTGTGGTGACCCCTTGGCCTGCTTGGAAAAGGCCACAGGCCCCCTTTGGCAGGCCACTGCCGCAGGTGCCGTAGAGCACTTCCCTCTACAGGCACTGTCGGCCAATCGCAGCCTTTGGTGCCATTGACTGACATCCCCTCCAACCTATCAAGCTGTAATTCACTCTTTCCCCCCCCCCCCTCCTCCAGACCCAAGCCGTTTGTACCTTTTTCTTCACTGGCTCATGACGACCCCTGTGAATTGGACGTTGGACTCCCAAAGGGGTCCTGACCCCCAGGTTGAAAACCACTGCTTTAGAAGGAGAGGAGAAAAATTCTCAAAAGGATACAAATCTTATCAGATTTTAGGCATGATGGGCATCACTTGAAATATTGAATTCCTAAAGTGTTCAGAAGCAGGTGCTGGAGAGCATAAGCTGGAGAGTGCTGTTGGGCCATGTACTCCTGGTAGGCTTTCTTTGAGGTCACTGTAGGGGGGAAATCTGGGAATGGATAGTCCTTTGGTCTAATTTAACATGGTGGTTCTTAAATTCTTAACAGAGGGAAAATGAGAAAAGGCTCAGTGGATGGTTTGCCACAGCCTTTAATAAACTGTGCAAGTTACAGATAATTTTCATGCTTCTTTGCAACATCTTGAGATTTTCCCTACAAGGTTTCCATGAGCAGGAGAACTTGTGGGAGTATGACAAGGTCTAGGTTTTTTCTCTTCTTCTCCATTGTGAACTTCAGATGCCATCAGGCTGCTTTTTCCTGCTTGGTAGGTTACCGAGTGTCTTGGCACCTACCTGTGCCTTTTTAGGTTTCAGACCCTACCAAGCTAAAATTATTCTTAAAACATCCGTTTTTCCACTGATCTGCACCAGGGACGCTTTCATATGAATGCTGATACTCTTTCCTTTGGCCTCAGCTGAGCTTTGCTAGGCTTCAGATGCATAATGCTTTGGATTTCTGCCTTGTTTATTGTAGGTTGTTGTTTTGATGAAATCCGGCCTAGTAGAGCGGGAGAGAGGAAGTATATCTGGCTGCCTCTGAGCAGTTGTAGCCCACACTTGACTTTATCCCTCCAGTTTTTAAATAAAATATATATAAAATGATGGAGGGGAGAAAAATAAATGTGTGAGAGAAAACAAACCTCTTGTTGTGCCCCTCTGGTTCTCTTATTTAATGGGTTTCTCTTTGAATCAGTGAGCAGAGAAGAGAAGAGAGATAGAGAAGTTGCACTCCTCTTCAGGTCCAATTTCTTGGAGCATTTTTAGGAAGAGATAAAAAGTGGACGGGAGAGAGTTGGCATCTTAGGCAACGGAGACAGGACAGCAACCCTACACGCAATGGGGAACCTGTGGTTTTCTTGAAATTAGCTGACTGCAACTACCATCAGCCTCTGCTAGCATGGCCAATGATTATTTTATTTTATTTTATTTTATTTTATTATTTATTTATTTATTTATTTATTTACCACTCGTCTTCTGGGGGAATTCCGGGCGGTTAACAATAGGATTAAAACAACAAACAACAATACAACACAAAATAAAGGCAAAATAAAGGCAATACAATAATGAGAGAGAACCAACGGTAAGAGGCGTTAAGAAGGGGATTTTTTTTTTTAAAGACTGCTCTTCTTGGGAGTGTGTATGTATTTACCCATTTGGCTACAGTTTGCTAATTGGCTTATTCCAGAGAAGATAGCTTTAAAAACTGCACATCACGTTTTGATCTGAAATGTTAACAGGCTGTGCTGTGAGAAATACCGGCATTGCAATAAAGGAACTACTAATGGCCCAATACCCAAGTGTGCCTTGTCTGTGCTACATATCAAAATGCTAATGATACTAAAAACGTGCTTGTAAAACATGTCTTTTGATTTTACGCTGGAAGAGCCCTCAGAGTGTCTTCAGAAAGAACCCCTTCCCTCCCCCCTGTCTTTTTGCAAGCCTCTTGGCTCGTAAAAAAAGAAGAAGAAAAGTCTTCTAGTTTGAAGGGTTAGGTATTTTGTGACTCCGTGCTGGTATTTTGCATCATTTTAGTGCATATTTTTAACTTGTGTTAGGCGACTCCTGATATAATAATCCCTGCATGGGCAGGCTATCTTTGACTTAAAACCTTTTATCTAACTAATCAGATGACACCATATTCCAAATGTGTCAAACTAAATCAGGATTATGACTGTCAGTCTTAATTCTGATTACTTAAGATGGAGGTTTTCGAGCTGCTTTCAGGGAACCCCAGAGGCAACAGCAAAATCAGTAACAGCCGTCCAGGGGTCTTAGTAGGTAGCTTGCCCACATGCAACTAGCATGTCCCTTGGGCATAGTCTGCTCAGAGTGGAGCGCTGGGCCAGGGAAGCTTGGTTCTCCCAGGGTGCTCAGTATGGCAGGAAGATTCTGTCCACAGTAAAATATGCCAACCCCTCACTGACAGTGCTCTGCAATGCACAGAGACTCTATGGCAGTACAACTTAAACCAGACATGTCCAAACTTCAGCCCTCCAGATGTTTTGGACCGCAACTGCCACAGTCCTTTGTCATTGGCAATCCAAGCTTAGAATTCTGGGAGTTGTGGTCCAAAACATCAGGAGGGCTGAAGTCTGGACATGCCTGAATAAACCAGAGGTCTGCCTCATTGGCCATACTATTTTTTACAGTGGACAGCTGTAGGAAGCCTGCCAAGGATGATTTGAGTATAGTTTTCTTCTGTTGCAGTGGTTGAATGATGGGTATTCAGAAACATGTGGCTTGTGATCTTGGAGATAGTGGCATTGTGGGAAAACAAAATGGCAGGCAGCTTTCCACTGCAATCTGAAGTCCAGGCCAAAGGGACTAGGAAGGCGAGAGGCACACTGTTGGGCTTGGTTAGGGTGCTCTCCCCCCCCCACATGGATACTAGTCTTCTGACACAGTGGTTAAACAGCTGTATTGCAACTATAACTGTGCTCACAGCCTGGGGTTCAATCTTAGGTAGCTGGCTCAAGGTTCACTCAGCTTTCTATCCTTCAAGGGTAGGTAAAATGAGTACCCAGCTTGCTCAGGGTGGTGGTGGCAATGTGTAGCCTGCATAAATAAATTGTAAACCGTCCAGAGAATGCTTTAAGTGCTATGGGGCGGTATATAAGCAGAATGCTTTGCTTTTGCTTTTAGTCTTGTGCTCAGAATGTGATTTTCTTTAGTGGTGCAGACATTCTGAACAACTCTGCATTGTGAGGAGTACCGTTCTAGCCCTCCTGGTGATATAAATGGGCTGTGCAAGCACAGAGAGGCTTTAGGCTATAGATAGAATGCCTGCTTTGAATACACAGGTTCATTGCTTAAAATGGTTCTTACAAATGCAAAAGGAACTGTGCTGCATCAGACCAATCAAGTGTCCAAGTAAACCAGAATTCAGTTTCCAGGGTAGCCAGTCAGACATATGTCTTGCATCTGCTTCCCAATGATTCATATTTATAGTCATTTTAAAATTGTCAAATTCCCTAGAATGTGGTCACTAATCACCGTAATCTAATGGGAGCAAATTGTACAGTGTGACTGTGTGCTCTACAACAAAGTTTCTTTTTTTCTCACCAAACTGTCCCATCATTTGGCTTTACTGAACACGTTTGGATGTTAAGGGAAAGGAATAAAAACATTACATTCTTGGCTTTCCATACATCATGTATAATCTTATGTACCTCTACCACATGTCTTTTCTTGAGGCAAAGAGCCCTGATATTGTACTGTTTCCTCATGTGTGTGTGTGTGTGTGTGTGTGTGTGTGTGTGTGTGTGTGTGTGTGTGTGTGTGTGTGTTGTGTCGTTACAGTCATGACCGACTCTTTGTGACCCCATGTCCATGGAGTTTTCTTGGCAGGAATACTGGAGTGGTGTTCCTACTAGGGGAGCATTTTGTCACCCTTTCCTTGGGTGTCAAGGCCTTGGTCTGCAATTGTTAGTAGAGGCAAAACAATGGGCAACTTAGAAGAATGTGTTTCTTGAGAATTTCAGAAAAATGTGGATAGGACAGTATTTAAAAAATTGGAATAAGGAGTGGAGGCCAGCACAAAGTGTTGGGTAGTTTGACTTTTTTTTTGAAAAAAAATCACGAGGCACACCACCATTAGAAAATGTTAAAAAATTTAACTCTGCCTATATTGAATATTTTTCCTTTCCTGTTGAAAAACACTTTGTTACTGGAAACTTTGGGGAACTATGGTGTATGTAGAGAGAGGCAGAGAAGAATATTTGGGAGGGGAACACATAGTGATCAAAATGCAATAATGCAAGCTTTGCTTCTGTAGCCATTTCCTATATATATTCAGCAGAACAGAAACAGCCTGTAGCAAAGCAAACACAGATGTGTAATGCCAGACACAGTTTGAGAGATGCATCTGAGCTATCCCACAATGATAAGGGGAAAGAAGGGTTTATCGGCCGTGTTCTCTATTTCATTGCCAGTTCTTATTTTGGTGGATTTGCATTGGTTGGGGGGCTGAGCCTGCTTGTTGAAGCGCCTCCTTTTCAAAAACCATTTTCCTTCTAGACATATCTCCAGGTTTGTCTTTGGTAAGTCACATTCAGAAAGGTTTGGAAGGAAGTGGGAAGGCCTGAGGCCGATGAAGGAGAGAGAATGAAGAGCTGGATTGGACTCTTCAAGGGAGGCAGGCAGAGGTGTTTGGTTCTTGGCTTCAAGGAAACTGTAACTGGAGCTGTTGAGAGGCTTAGCCTGTTTCTTTCTTGAGCCTATTTTCAGCCTCCAGGTTATTTCGACAGAGGGAAATTCAGGCTGGCGGTCAGGAAGTCTAATGGGAGATTTATTTCAGAGAATTCAGATGGCTCTTCCCAAGCACCCTAGTTTCAAGAAGGATAGACTGCTGAGGGTTTCATTTTCTCTCTCTTTTTCCTCTTCTTTGGGAGAGGAAGGTACTTCTGGCAACAAATTGCAGTTATTTCCAGTTGCAAGGTGTGGATGCTCTATAACAGTGTTGGTGAATCTATGGCACGGGTGCCAAAGGTGGCACCCGGAGCCCTTTCTGTGGGCACCCAACATCGCCCCTTCACAGCCCCCTGTATTCAGATTAAATTGTTGTATTGACACTTCCAAAAAATTAGTGGGTTTGGAATCTCAGTTTGGGCACTCGGTCTCTAAAAGGTTCGCCATCACTGCCCTATAAGGAGGCAGTAATGAGTCTAGAAGTAGAAAGAGGAGAGCTTGCAGGAACGGGAACAGTAAATGCCCATTTCCACTAGCTCAGCTCAGCTGCAGCCAACCTTGCCTCATCTCTCTCTCTCTCTCTCTCTCTCTCTCTCTCTCTCTCTCTCTCTCTCTCTCTCTCTCTCTTCCTCTTGCTCCATGTATCTGTGTGTTGAAGAACTGATTTGATAGCATTTGTAGCATGCTTCCTTTTCTTCAAATTTGGGGTAGGTGTGTCCATTTTTTAATATAATGTCAGTCCTCGGTGAGCCTTGTTTTGTGTGTATGGAGATAAGTCCTCCCACCACCACTACCACCCTCATGTTCAGATTTTCTGAATTCCTGAGTGGTCTGGCTAGATGCTTCTCATCTTCCTACTTTCTAATACTGTGTACAGTTGAAGCAGCTCGAAGCCGGGGATTGGCTGCCACCTTGAGGGCGGTACGAGCTAGTAACATTGATTCGTTATGCAATGGAACTAAAACCCTTTGTCATGAAGGCGTAGGTCAAGTCTGAGGAAGTTGAGAAAAATCTGTCAGGGAAGGCCCCAATTTGATGCTTGCCTCTGTTCTTTCAAGGCCTTCATATTTTCCAGACATGGGAAAGGTTTGACTGAAATTACTGGTGTGAGATGTAGGGTTGTCTTGTGTTATAGGCAAGAGACCGCCCTGATGAGAACCGTGAATTGTTTGCAGCCAGCCAGTCAGTCAGGTTTTTATTGTGGTATAAATCCATAAAAGTCATTAAAGACCAACACAATTGCAAAATTGTACAGTTACAAAAACAGCGTAGATGTAGTAATATACATAGAGATATTAAAAAGAGAAAGGCAACAGAACCAATAAAAGAAAATAAGAGAATTTTTAGTTAAAACTAGCCTGTCTTCTTAGTATGGAATTTAATCAAGTAGTAACTCCAGACAAATTGCAATATCATTGCTTTCTCTTTAGTAACTTAATTCCAGAGCAAGACCCTCTTGTAAACTTCCAGCTTTGACCCAGGAAGTAAACTCCATTTTGACTGTCTCATCAGAGAACAAAGTATACCTTGCTTTTAGGAACACAAAACTCTGGTTTGACCATGAATGTGTACAAGTTTTAAAAAGAGCTTAATTGTTTACAGCAGCAGCAAGTCTTGACACTCTCTGAAAGGCCAACAAAAGGATGACAATGTATGCTTTCTTAGAGCAGAATCCGATTGATCAGTTGTGCATAGCTTAATTCCTGGTTGGCTGTGTGTGGCTGTGTCTACATGTGTATAAGGTTGTGCATGCACATTGATTATAGAGAAAAACATGGTACGCTTAATAAACGATGACAGTCTTTTTTTTTTCAACAGTTGATAGGCAGAGGTCCTTCTAACTCTGGAGCTTAAGGGAGGAGATGAATGTGTAGTGTTGCTTCTATTCTCATCCTAGGGATGGGGAGGGACTTCTCCATAGCTGTCAAGTTACTGTTTTTCGGCCTTTGTCCCGCCATCTTCCCAGAACCTTTATATTCACAGAAATGACATGGAGACATTTGGCTGGAGACTGGGTAGAGGGGGGGGGTCAAGATGGTGTGGCTGCAGCTGGACATGGTGGGAGGGGCAAAGCGCACGCCTGCCCTCTCTTTCTCGGCCTCCTGCGATGACAACAGGAGAAGGAGGAGGAGGAGGAGGAGGAGGAGGGCAGGCACCCAGCACTGAGCTTGTGCGCTGGAGAGGCTGCGCCTGGCCGGCGAGATCCATCAGAACAAATGGGTGGGGGGGCAGTGGGACACACCCAAGCCAAATGGAGTCCAGCAGAGCCCAGGGACCACCGACACCCGCACCACCACCACCACCGGGCCTTTCCCCCTGTGGGTCCGCAATGCCTTGCCTGTGCCATCCGGTGTAGCAGCAGCCCTCCAAGACTCGTTCTCCTCCTCCTCTGGCTCCTGCTGCTGCAGCACTCCTCCTCCTCCTCTTACGTGTCCTTTGCCAGCGGCAGTGAGAAGGTAGCGGCGGGCTGCGCAAGCCCAGGCGGCTCCTGCCAGGGAGGAGGCGCCCCCTCTGCCCTGCTGGCGGCCGGGACTGTAAGGGACAGAGAGAGCGCTTGCCATGTGGGGGAAGAGGCGAGTGGTGCATGCGTGCACATTGCACCTCCCTCCCGTTCCAGCCAGCGCCAGGAAGAACTTGACCGCTGTGGACTTCTCCCATCTCTCATGCAAGGACAGCCTCTGGGTATTACCAAGTTTCAAGGTGTGCTCTTCTTCCTTGGCCAGTGGCCAGATTATTTGGCTTCCTGAGGCATCGAGTTCCCCTCATATTCCATGTGATAAAGCTAGCAGGGCTAGCAACTGCACCTTACTTCAACCCTGGGATTGGGAGAGGATCTTCCTCCACATTGGAAGAGAGAAGGCTAGTTTGGAGGGGGCAGGAGAGAGTGTGTGTCACCATAGTTTATGTCTTCCAAGACTAGATATGGTCAGAGAGCTCAGGAGTTACACCCTGGGAGGGGGGCAGTGAGGAGAGGGCACTGCTGCCTTCTATATTTTGCCACTTTGAGGCAGTTTGCCTTCCTCTTTTGTCGGACATCCTCTTTCTTGCAAGTGTCTTTGAGCAAAAATTACAGAAGGCAGACAGAAGAAAAACTTGGTGAAATCACTCTCCTCCTTTAGAAATGATTAGAAAGAAGAGAGTTATAACAAAAAGGAATCCATTCTAAGAAGTGGAAAAGCAATGTTAAAAAATAAAAAAATGAAATACAACATATTTTTGATTTAATTTTTTTTGAACTTTTCAATATGAACCTGGGGTAGTAGCCTTTATGCAGGGAGATATAAATGAAGAAAGAATGAAAGATTACCTTGTTTTTTTCTCTCTCCCCCTCCCGCACCATCTTGCCATGGCCCAACCAAGAGCTGATTAGACAACCTGTTAAATTTATATGTGCATATATTGTACGTGTGTCTAATTTATATTGTTCAAGCAGGAAATGATCAGATCCACATTGGGGTGGGAAACCTATTAACTTACATGCCCTTCCGTGCTATAGTCCCAAGACAAAGTCCATGCCAGGTACTGTTTGTTGCAAGAGGGGATGTCATTTTGTTAAAAAGGAAAGCTTCTTTGGAGGTTCAACTAGGACAACTGGGAGAGGTGATTTTTATTAGGAAAAGGTGAATGGTCATCCAGGTATGATGTCGTCCCAATTCAGATTTCTCACCAACATTTACAGTTTATTTAAATAATCAAAGCTGGACTCAAGGTTGTTCATTCAGAATCTGGGAGCGCACCCCCAGTTTGGGGTGGATCAGCAGCAGAATGTGATGGTAGTACTGTGTTCATGTTGACATTCTATGCTCTTTATGTGATGGTAGTACTTCAGTGTTCACATTGACGTTCTGAGCTGTTTATGTGATGGTAGTACTTCAGTGTTCACGTTGACATTATGTGATCTTTATATGATGGTAGTACTTCAGTGTTCACGTTGACATTCTGTGCTGTTTATGTGATGGTAGCACTTCAGTGTTCACGTTGACATTCAGTGTTCTTTATGTGATGCTAGTACTTCAGAGTTCACATTGATGTTCTGTGCTCTTGCGGTCCTCCGTGTGTCGTCAGATACCATCTCTCATCATTCCTACCTGGTCTAGCCAATGGTGAGAGATGAGAGAAATTGTGGTCAACCGACATCTGGAAAGCCATGTGTTGCCTACCCCTGCTAGAAAGTTGTTACAAATTGGGACCAACTTATCTGAGCCCATGTTCTCTTCTGCAAATTCTGTTATCACATTGCACAGGAGTTCCTTGTTATAATGCCATGGCGTGCAGCTACGAAACTCTTGAGAGCTTTTGCAGCATTTCAGATTGTTCACAAATCCTGTCTGGCATTTGCACAGCGCCCACAGTTTAATTGCATTTTAATTGACTGCTTTATAGTTTGGACTAGTGTTGCCTTTCAGGTGCACTCAACTACATATCTAATCAATACGTCCAATGTTCTGTGCTGAAAGGGGCCAGTGAGGGATGCGGTCCTCTGTGCCTTTACTCCAATGGGATTCAGCCGCCAGCGACCTTTCTGCAAAGGAGGGGAAGGCCAATGGAGTGACCCAATGAGTCAAAGGCACTCCACTGAACTTCGGAGATTCCTTACCATTCTTGCGTCACTCTTTGGTTGGACTGCCCGCATCTCCCACAAATCTGCTTAGGAATCTTTTGTGCTCTGCACACTTTCCAGTGTCTACATGGTAACTGGACTTTTATTTATTTATTTATTTAGAATATTTTTACCCCACCTTTCCCCTTCGAAAAGGGCCCAAGGTGGCTTACAATAATGGGGGATAATCTACAGTCCAGAACATTTAAGACATATTCAGGTCAAGAACAGGGAATTAGAAGAGGCATCTTAGAACATTAAAAGGTAATATTAGAGCTACAAAGAAGAAAAGAAAAATCCATTATGAGGGGGGAAAGCAACATGGAAAACACTAGTGTTCTTATGAAATCAGTCAATGCAATCATGTATGGTAATCCATATAAAGTCACATAGTAGGTAGTGTCTCATTCAGGGAAAGCTTGCTTGAAGAGGAAGGTTTTTGCTTGCTTCCAGAAAGACAGCAGAGATTGGGCAGTCCTGGCCTTCAGCGGGAGGGAGTTCCAAAGTCTGGGAGCAGGCATTTGAAACTGGCCTGGCTGGTGGATTTTGTTTAAGCTGGGCTTTTCTCCGAAAACATTGGCTTTATTGAAAAATCTTGTTCAAAAGGAAAATGCTGGGGACAAAAATAGGAAAGAGCTTTGAGATTGCGCACAACACACACACACACACACACACACACACACACACACACACACACACACACACACACACACACACACACACACACACACACACACACACACACACACACACACACACACACACACACACAAACCAACTAGCTGTCAATCAGCTTTTCCCGTTACTTGATTCTCAGTCTCTCCTGTTTTGGGAGTCAGACCCTAACTTGTTCTGCTTGGTCTTTCTCCATTTAAGAACAATCTTGCTTTCCCTGCAGGCTTCATTCAGTATTTCTCTGAGTCTCGCAGCCAGTGTGTGCCAGCAAGAGTACTCTCTTTTCTCTGATCAAGTCCTTTCTTTTAAACTCTGTAAACCTTTGTTCTCTTTGGGAATGCCAAAACATGCATCTCAGAAGTAGTTCTTTGAAGTATGTAGTCCTAAGGTGTGAAACTTTATGAAAGCTTGGAACTCGCATTTGGCCAGGGGGAAGTATTTTGAACAAAAGAAGGAGTGAAGCAGGTCATATATTGCATCACCATTTCATAGAATTGAGTAAATTGTCCTCTTTGGCTCAAAGCTCCTTTGATCTGTCAACTTGGTCAGCCCTGCTTTCTTTGGGAAAGCTTACAGATTAATGCTTGGTTCCAATAATTTATTCCAGAATGTTTTTGGAGCCTTTTGGAGAGGGCTGGCACAGTCTAAATAGGGTTGCTTGAGGTCAGGTAGAAGTGCAGTATGCCATTTGTCACGTTTCTCCTCACTTCCAAATGCCATATGGACCTCAAATGATCCTATTTAGTCTGGCTACTTCCATTGTCAATTTCCAGCACAGTGGTACCTCGACTTACGAATTTAATTCATTCTGAATGCATGCTCTTAAGTTGAACTACTCTTAAGTCTGGGTTCCTATCTAAAAAATTGAAAAAATAAGTTAAAAATAAAAAAAATGAAAAACATATTTGTAAGTCGAGCAGACCATATCTAAAATTTGTAGGGCGTCAGTTACAATGCCAACAGTTTTCCGCTCTTAAGTCAAATTGCTCTTAAGTTGAGCTGCTCTTAAGTCGGGGTACCACTATATTGCGAAGTGAAGTGGTTTAATAAGTCACCCACTTCAAGATACTCACAATCTCAACGCTTCCTCTGCTCCTCAACAGAGTTAGGCCATTGCTGATGTGCTGTATTACGTCGATTAAATTTCTAAAAAAATGTTTTATGTTGTCTGAAATGCCGATTGAAAAACAGCCCACAACTGAAACAGCAGACCATACCTGGTCCAAAAATAAAAACAAAAAAAGAAGCACCTGTCAGGGGCTCAGAAAGGTGCAGGTAGGAGTGCCCTGGAGAAAGATTGGTTCACTGTAGTGATTATATCATCTGATTGCCAGGAAAAAAAGGAAACCATTGTGTCCCAAAGTGCACCAAACATAGGGACAAATATTTGTCTAAATGACTCTGAAGACTGATAGGAGATAAAATCACACTCTACAGACATTTGAAAGATGGCCACGCAGGGGAGAGGCAGGAAGGCAGGATCTGTTCTCTGTTATCTCAAAATGCAGGACACAAAATAAAGGGCTTGAATTACAGGAAGCCAACAACACTTCTTATTAGAGCAGCAGGATAATGGCACCAGTTACCTCAGGAGGCAGTGAGTGCTTCAGCATTGGAGGCATTCAAGAGAAAATTAGACACGCCTTTGTCAGAATTCTTAGGTCCTCAGCCATCCAACGTGTGTGTAATACTGCATGTGAGCTTGTGAGCTCCAGGGCAGAAGGAGGAATTTTGATTAGTGTCGTTTGGGATAGATCCTTGGTGGTGCAAGTTACCTACCCTTCAAGGATCAATTCGCCTGAAAGTATAAGTACTGCTGAATTTAATTGGAGTTATTGCTGTGCAAACATGTGCAGAATTATGCTATGATGTTAAGGCTTTATGTCTGTATCAATTTCTGTATTTTGGGAATTGTCAAATACTGCTTCTGGTAATAGATTTGATTATTAGTTCACCGTTGATTGCCCTATTAAAATCAAATATAAAATATTTTGCTGCAGATATTGTTCCCCCTGAAATAACACAACATGTCAGACATTGAGCCGCATTTTATGAAGCTTGCCATTAAAATTGAAATGTGTTTCCCCTGATAGTTGTCAGCATGAAAGCAAAATATTGCTGTCTTCTTAGGATTTCAATACCCCCACAGTGAGCCAACAAATTAAAATCTTGATATAAATGATTTCAGTAGATTATGATAAATGGATACATTAGCAGAAGTTGGCCTGTATTTTACTGTGCTCTAATCAGGGTTATTTTTATGAATCAGTATTTTAGACGCTCATAGAAACAGAAACAAATTGACAGGCATTGCTGATTTTTATGGCTATCAAAACATAGTTTTAGCCAGCAGAGAATTAAAATATTGAAATGGGCTTCCTAGAATTGTGGAGAGCATATGGTTCTTACTATGATGAAAATTACATGAATTTAACATATGAAGAATATTTCATCATATTTAATTTTATGTCTCTGTTATGAGGGGAGGGATAGGCTGATATCCCTCTACCTCATTTCCTTAGAAAACATTTCTTTATAATTTTCTTACCCTGAAGCATTGAGATCATAGGGACTTCTACCAAGTCAGATGCTAGGTATAGAGATGGGTGTTTCATTTCGGAAGGGGACTGGTTCCGAAATGAAACACACCAGCACATATGGCACTCAGAGCCCAGTCCCACCCTCTGGAACAAAATCAACCACTTTCTTAACTTGATGTAGTTCACATTGGGCAAAATTCCAACCAGGAAGCAGCCTCTGATGTGTCATCTTTCCCTCTCTCTGGCGCTGGCCAATCAGGAGCTGTGCAAGGACATGCATCATGCCACCTCCCTGTCTGACTGGCCAGAGCCAGGGAGAGGGAAAGATGATGCATTGGAAGCTGTTACCTGGTTGGAATTTTGCCCAGCACTAACTACGGCAAGGTAAGACAGTGGTTGGTTTTGTTTCAGAGGATGGGACTGGGTTCTAAGTGCCAGCTGTGCTGGCATGTTTCGTCTCAGAACCAATCCCCTTTCAAAACGAAACACCCATCTCTAGCTAGGCCCTTTTAGCTCAGTATTGTCTCTTCAAGCTTTATTAACCTGATGATTGCAGCATGAGTGACAGGTTGCAGCACACGTGAATGTCCTGGTTGGGGCTGATGAGGGATGCAGTCCAGAATACCTGAGAGCACCAGGTTGGGGAAGACTCCTCTGCATTGGCTGGCAGAAGTGGCACCTGGCATTCATAGCTATCTCTCAGATCAGTAGAAATGTTATTTCAGAATGTCAGGCCAGGTGTGTCTGGAGGGGAGAGTGGTAGGACTACGTTGCTATTGGCTGTATTCATAGATGCTGCTGTATTCACAACTCAGTGAGTTGAGTACTATCAGAATTGGGAGTTCCATGGAGGAAAACAAAAAAATATATGCATCCTGTGTTGAATGGAGATTTTTTTTTTAACTTCCAAGGGCATGGGCTTTGCCTGAATCTTGGGAAGCCCTCCTCCGGCCTTGGAATATACAAAAAAAAGATACAGTACTTCTGAATGTGATTGGACTCGGTTTCTCTCATTACCAAACAGCAGCCCACTTCCTTTCACCAGCAATAACAGGATCTGGGCTTCCAACTAAAAGGAATATAGCTGCTCATACTGTCTGAACCTCAAAAGTATACTCAATAGCCATTACAGAGGAAGAAACTTTATAACCCTGCTCTTGCAAAACAAGTCCCTGAGAAAGAAGACTATGAGTAATCCACTTTTAAAGTAATTAGGGTTGTGGCCATACATGAAGTCTCGCAGTAACTTAGTGTGAGCCCTGATAACCCTGTTGACTTTGTTTGGATTCCGTTCTTGAGTCTACAGAACCAGCAGACATTGGAATAAACTCAACAGGGTTTATTAAAACTTGCACAGGGAAAAACAAGGTAACAATTCAGCATGAGAAGAGTCAATAATCCAGTTTCTGTTACCAGTGGTACTACTTCTTTATTAGCTGTCCAACCCCTGGTTTTATGCACAGGGAGGGCTCTAGTCTTTGAAGAGGATTTTGTTCTCTCCACTAAGCCGTTGAGGTGATCAGCAAAGTCAGTTTGTTTGTTGAGACTCCTTTCCCTTATGGTAGCCCCAAAGTGAGGGCCCATATGTCGATACTGAGGACAGATAGGTAGAAGATCCTCTGGCCTCTTGGGTCTCCTTGCTTGGTGGTGGTGGTGGTTGCAAGATCTTCTGCTCCAGTGTCTATTCATTGTGACAACAAACATACCAGTAATTTCCTTTCTCTGCTCCCGCCTTGTCCTTCTTAGTCTCTTTCTCTCCAGTAGGAACGTTGAGGGGTAGCTTGGTTTCATACTAGGAAGCCTTCTCTTTGGGTCCCTGAAACCGGACCCAGCCTCCACCTCCCCTCCCAGGATCTTCCTTACCTAATGCTGTTCACCTGGGACTGTTCTGCGCAGAAATTCACTAAGCACTCTTCATGAGCATCGCCCCAATCTTCATCTCCCACACTAGTCTGGGCAGTGTATGTACAGTATAAAAGAAGTAAAAACCACAATAAAACAACATATAGTATCAAAAAATAATGAACTAAAATAAGCTGGCACAAAGCCCTCTATGCAGAGCCTATCAGCATATAGACAGAGTTGTTATCCCTTCAGAAACTTCCTTCATTGCCCGCAAGGGTCTCTTTCTCCCACCCACTCCCTGGTCCTATGGCTTTCAGTCTTCTTTCTTACCCTGGGCTTTCCACTTTTCCCTCAGGTGTCATGGCTCCTCCCTCCTCTCTACCTATGGGTTCCCCCCACCCACACACCCGCACCTGGGTTAGGACACACCTCCCTCACACCTCTCCTTCCTCATTTTCCAACCCAACTCATTTGGTGGTAAAATCTCTTTTATATCCCCCACCCTCCAGGGGTAGATTAGGTCCCACTTTATAGTCCGTCTCTCAACCTTTGTGGCTTCAGTCTGTGTTCCAGCTTCTCGGCAGGAGGTGAACAGCAGGACCATGCTGTCTTGTAAACTCTCTGCAATTACTGGGCTGATGGCCTTAAATCCCAGTGTGATGGCACTCTGACCCTGATCTCCTCACACTTAGTTATGCCTAATATCCGTTGCCTACACCCAGGACTATGACCATTCATTTTCAATGAATGGCCCCACTTTTTTTAAAAAAATGTAAATCTATTCACATTCTCTTCACTGTGTATCATTTTATACGCCTCTAAGGTCATTATTAGCTGCCTAGATGCCCTAAGCACATCCGATCTCGCCTGAAGCTAAGCATAGTCGGCCCTGGTTAGTACTTGGATGGGAGACCACCGGGGAATAACTGATGCTGTAGGCGCCTGGAGCAGGAACGGGCAAACCACTCCAGTATTCCTGCCAAGAAAACTCCATGGACATGGAGTCACAAAGACTCGGTCACGACTGTAATGACACAACACACAAGGTCATTATTGAGTTTGTTGCCTCCTTCTCTACAGGTTGTGCAAATAGCAGGGGAGCGAACTGACAGCAATTTGGGGACTGATGTGTATGCAATTATTTGTACTGTATATCTCTAAAGAGCTGTGAATGCTGGTATCCCCTAGAGGCCCATACCTTTCCTTTAAAGGCCTGGATCTTCCACTGGGGTTATTTTATTATAGTGAGTTGAGGATCAACGAAAGCTAATGCTCAATAGCGGTAATGGGATTTGAGCAGAGCATTCCCCTACAGCGTCCCAGAAGATGCATTCACCTAATTGACTTGTGCATGGGGGGCTATCACAGTTTGCAGAACAGATAAAAAAACCATAAAGAGAATTCATACAGTAAGCCCTGAATGTTACCTGTAGGACTGAAGGAAGCTCCATTGTAAATGTGGACTTTTTAACCGCAGGGTGAATGCTTGGGGAACTGAGAGCATTGGTGTGGAAATAAAAGCTTTAGGGGAGCGTGTCTGCTTGAACGTGTTAGGCTTCCATTTGTTGGAAAGATAGTCTATGAAGCAAACTCTTTCATTACAGAAACAGTCCAGTTGCCACTCTGCTGTGCCTCCATATCCCGCCCTGCTAGGGATGTGAGAGCGATCACAAAGAAAACAGCCAAACTCTGGGAAATCTTGAAAGTGAATTTCAGCATACAAAACCTTCTGGTTTAAGACTGGCTTTTGGCACTTTGCTGACTGCTGAGAATGGAGACTTGAAGGAGGTGTTGTGTGCTTTCTTTGTGTCTATTGTTAATTGGACAGTAATACCTTGGATTACGAGCATAACCCGTTCCAGAAACATGCTTGTAAACCAAAGCACTCTTATATCAAAAGCAAATTTACTCATATGAAATAATGGAAACTCTGATGATTTGTTTTGGGCCCTCATATATCACATAGTGTACACACAAAATACCAAAACTCATCTGCTCTGTTTGGGACTAACAACTGGATTTTACTCCGTGTTTCTAATGTGACAATAGTAAAGGTAAAGGTTCCCCATGCACTTGCATGCTAGTCGTGTCTGACTCTCGGGACAGTGCTCATCTCTGTTTTTAAACTAAAGAGACAGTGTTGTCCAAGTCCATGGTCATGTGGCCAGCATGGTTGAATGCATTTCTGTGCACACAACACTGTTTACCTTCGGTTTTTTACAGCGGTACCTATTTATCTACTTGCATTTACGTGCTTTCTAACTGCTAGGTTGGCAGGAGCTGGGGTTAACAGCAGGAGCATCCCATAGGGAATTTTTTGTCATGCAAAGCATGCCTATTCCCAGATTTTTTTTTCTTCCTATGAGTTTTTTGTCTTACAAGGCATTTGTCTTAAGAGGTATCGGTAACACTGTACTGTAATTGTTTTAAACAGAGACATTTTTACATAGCCTTTAACAACTCTGCCTTAAAATGATAACTGCTTAGTTATATTTTAATATTTATAAAGCATTCTTTGAAAACTGGACTTTAAAAAAATACCGTAAACTGCCGTGGAGCCCAGTTTTCAGAAGAAAGGTAGAATACACATAAGATGATAGACAAACAAATATGTTCAGTCAAACCCAAGTAAAGCTTAGAGGGGCTTGTTTCTACAGAAAGAACCCTTGGCTTTCTTTTTGTCACCCACCTTACTTCTTGATAAAGGCATGGTAGACTGAGTAAGTCTTATTATAGGGCACTCAGCCTTCTGTGGTTGTGCAGTAGTTGTGTCCCTCTTAAATGTGTGGCACCAGCAGAAGTCAGGCTCTTGAATATAACACTAAAGCTTAATCACTCCATCCATATCAGTCCTCAGCGCTGGAAGCGGCCTTTTAATTAGTGTTGTCAGGCTAAGAAAATTGGACTTTCAAAAAATTACTGTACCCTCAGCATTGCCCAGCTAGCGTAGCCTCTGACATGTGACCAATAAACTGCATTGCCATGTAAGAACTACTTAATGAAACATTAGTGGGTTTATAGCAGTTCTGAATTCTGAAAACCCATAAGCACATTCAGACAGCTTTTATACATGGCCAACTACTTTAAAAGCCTTTTGATGGAACCACTAGCAATGATTCTGTTTCATTTAAAAGTTTCCTCTCCAAGATATTACTCCTGAAGGCTTACCCAGGATAAAGTCGAGATCCCCAGAATCTGAAAAGGGGAAATAGGGGTAGTTCCTCCCAAACTATGGCTTATGACATCATCAGTGTTATGCAAAGTAAAGTTGTGCAATATGATTGTGGACAACAAATTCTATTCTACCAACACTCTGCTTACCTCCTTGTTAATGATGGCAGTGTACTAAAATACCATTGTAGCATCTGGAATGGGAAATATTGTGTCAAGATGGCCCATGGTTTGCACGAAGAACTAGATGTTGTGACCTGTATAAATGACACAAATGATATACATTTGAAGAACTGCTGGTTTTGTATTCCTCCGAGGTTCTTGTATTTGCAGACATATCTGTAAAGAAAGCTGCTTCCAGGCTTGGGTGTTTGCACACTTGCCCGCTCAACTTTTTCTGCTGGAATATTTTCATGCCTATTGGTTGCTTTTTTTAAAAAAGTGAGCAGGATCCAGATCAGGAGCTATAACAGATGTGCTGCACATCAGCACGTCTGGAAGGCAACAGGTAGGGGAAAGCTACTCTGTATCTTAAGCATTTGACAGTCACAACGCAAATTAATTTGGTGTGATTCTTGGCGATGCTCTGAACAGCATGTTGGAATGAGATTGATTAAGATTGTAATGCATAGGGTTCTGCTTGTGAATTTTTATTCAAGATGAATACCTATTATATTAAATTGACTGAAGGCAGACTTTCTGGATACCTCGCAGCTAAGACAACTCTGGATTTGTGTTGGAAAAGGGTTCTTGGGGTCCTTAAGGATTAAGTCCCATGGTATCTGGACGTTTTGTAGAGTTTTGTAGGACTAAAGCAGTGAAGGTCCTTGTATGGTGGTGAGATTGTGCACACACTGATGTCTTCCAGTTAAGAATCTATTTTATCTTTAAACTAACTGCAGCATTGAAGCAATCTTCAAAGTCAGCCCCATGTATAATGTAATAAAGTAGTCTGCATGTTACCAGGGCGTGGACAGACACTGCAACGATGTCTCTGACTACTTCTGGAAAAAGGGTTTTATTGTGCAATCCCCTAGGCTTATACACACATGTTTACAATGGGTCCAGTTTTTTTACCATTGGCCAGAAATAAAATTAAACAAACCAAAACAAAACTAAATACCTGATACCTGAAGGACCGCCTCCTTCCATATGAACCTACCCGGCAATTAAGATTGAGCCAAGGGGCCCTCTTGAAAGAGCCATCCCTCAAGGAGGTGAGAGGGATGGCTTGTAGACATAGGGCCTTCTTGGCAGCTGCCCCCAAGCTATGGAATGCCCGCCCAATTGAGATCCGCCAGGCGCCAACATTGATTACATTTCATTAATACAATATAGACTGTGGGTCCTCTGATGACAATTTTAGTGTAATGTTTTTAGTGTAAGGTTTTTATTATTGCTTTGATTATTTATTGATATTCTATTTTTACCTATTTTAAACTGTTTTAATTATTTTGATTGTAAGCCACCCAGAGACCTTTGGGTAGTGGGCGGCATATAAGTTGAATAAATAAATAAATAAATAAATAGAAAAAGTTTTGAAAAGGTCAGATTTCAGAACTTCTGAAATCCTGTGCCTAGCGTGGCTGCTGTTTCTTCGTTCACAAGGTAGTTTGTTTAAGCTCAGTGGTGCATTAGATGCTTGCAAAACTGGTTTGATTCATTGATTCTTTCTTTGCTTAAAATGAAGGGTATTTGCAGAACAGAAGGAAAAACAAAGCCACATTAGATGGGTCAGCATAGCAAAAGGTAGTTGGGTTGTAGAGATGAGTATCTCTAGTTTTAAATACAGATGTTGTAAACAATGCACTTACCTGTGGATATGTTTGTTCTGATAGGCCAAAAACAAAGAAGAAAATTGATTCAGGAAGGTACACTAGGACAGTGATGGCAAACCTTTTAGAGACTGAGTGCCCAAACAGCAATTCAAAATCTGCTTATTTTTTGCAAAGTGCCAATATGGCAATATTGAATACAGAATACATACAGAATATGAATAGAGTGGTACCTGGGTTACAAATGTTTCCAGTGCTACCCTTAGAGAAAGTGAGGATCGAAGAGCAGGGCTGTTACCAGGGCTTCGGAGTCGGAGTCGGAGTCGAGGAGTCGGGAGTCGGAGGAAATTTTGGGTACCTGGAGTCAGAGTCAGAGTCGGCAAACAATGCACCGACTCCGACTCCCACTCCTACTAAATTTTGATTGGAATTTTTTAAAAAAGCAAGTTTAAATGTCCCAATTCACAAAAAGTTATAATTAATGACTTCTCTACTGTAAGAATAGTATTGAGGCCTCCAGGGCCTGGCTTATTGCAGGCCGGCGGCCTCCCCCTTCGACCCTTGCCCTGCATGGCTTATTAAATCTGCGGGAGGGAGTATGACTGAGTGGGCTTCCATTATTTCCACTGCCTCCTTCAGGGAGGGGGTCTTTCCCTGTCGCCTGAAGGAGACGGTGGTGAAGCCCACCCTAAAGAAATCTGCGCAGGCGTCAGACGAATTGGCCATCTACCATCAGATTGCCAACGTCCCCTTCCTGGGCAAGGTCATCGAGAGGGTGGCCGCTGTCCAGATCTAGTCGTTCCTGGAGGAAGAACAAGTCCTTGACCCATTCCAGTCTGGGTTCAGGCCGTATCGGGGGACTGAGACAGTCTTGGTTGCACTGCAAGATGACCTCCTCCGGGGGGCTGACAGGGGTTGCTCTATTTATTTATTTATTTATTTATTTATTTATTTATTTATTTATTTATTTATTTATTGTTGAATTTATACCCTGCCCATCTTCCCTAGGGAACTCTGGGCGGCTTCCAGCAATCTGACCGGTGCTGCAATGGTCAGGGTACAATATAAGATACAATACAAGATACAATAAACGGTGTCAATACACAATACAATACGACAGACAAAATTAAACAGGAAATTAAAATAAGCACTGCTATCACCCTTCGCAGGCATAATAGAGGCCTCAGTGGCCCAACATCTTTAAAAATAATGGCAATGATGGCAGATGGCGGGTTAAAAAAAACTGTGTAAGTTACACTTGGTCGCCAAAGGCCTCTCGAAAGAGCAAGGTTTTAAGAGCTCTACGGAAGGCTAGCAGGGACTCTGCAGAGCGCACATCACTCGTAAGGGTGTTCCACAGCGAGGGGGCTGCTACCGAGAAGGCCCGGTTACAGGTGGTAGTTTTCTGGACCTCTCTAGGGGTGGCGACCCGGAGTGAGTGCGCTCACGACTGCTGGACTGGTTGGGCCGAGATTGATTGTTGGGCGATACACTCTGCCAGGTAGTCCGGGCTCAAGCCATGGAGAGTTTTATAAACTAAAACCAGTACCTTGAATTTGATCCAGTGCGCAACAGGCAGCCAATGCAAGTGAGCCAGGACTGGGGTGATGTGGTCGTAGCAACGCACACCAGCCACCAGCCTGGCTGCTGCATTTTGCACCCACTGCAAGCGCCGGAGGAGAGTCAAGGGAAGCCCCATGTAGAGAGCGTTACAGTAGTCCAATCTCGAGATCACCAGTGCCTGCACTATTGTTCTCAGGGAGTCACCGTCCAGGTATGGGCGGATCTGGGCAATTTGACGCAGATGGGAAAAAGCGGATCTGGTCACGGCAGCCACCTGGGAGTCCAAGGACAGCGCTGGATCTAGAACCATGCCCAGATTCCTTACCCTGTCCTGCCAGCTGCAGGGAAACACCCTCCAAGCAGGGGAGAAGGCCTCCATATCCAGACGGGGAACTCCCAAATAACATGACCTCAGTCTTCTCGGGGTTGAGTTTAAGCCTGTTTGCTCTGGTCCATGCCATGACCACCTCCAGACACCGGTCAAGGGTCATGACAGCTTCCACTGCAGAGGTGGAAAAGGAGAAATAGAGCTGCGTGTCATCAGCGTACTGATGACAGCAGACTCCAAAACTCCGGATGACCCCCGCCAGTGGTCTTACATAGATGTTGAACAGCATGGGGGAGAGAGACGAGCCCTGCGGCACCCCACAAGGGAGTGACCACAGGGCCGACAACTCTCCACCATGCTGCACGTACTGGGGTCAAGCCTCCAAGAAGGACCGGAGCCAACTGTGAACAGTACCTCCGATACCTACCTCGGAGAGCCGATCCAGTAGAATACCGTGGTCGACGGTATCAAAGGCCGCTGATAGATCCAGGAGAACCAACAGGGTAGAGCAACCCCTGTCGGCCACCCGGAATAGGTCATCTTGCAGCGCGACCAAAGCTGTCTCGGTCCCCTGGCCAGGCCTGAACCCGGACTGGCATGGGTCAAGGCAATGCTGTTCCTCCAAAAACGATTGTATCCGGATCGCGGCCACGCTCTCAATGACCTTGCCCATAAAGGGGACATTGGCAATCGGACAATAACTTGCCAATTGGTCCGATTGCAAGCCAGGTTTTTTAAGAATGGGCTTTATTACTGTCTCCTTCAGACGGGAGGGAAAGACCCCCTCGCTGAAAGAGGCGGTGGCAATGATGGAGGCCCATTCAGGCATGGCCCCTCCGGCCACTATTATAAGCCAAGCAAGGCAAGGGTCGAAGGGGGTGGACGCGGGCCGGCAGCGGGCAATAGCCCTGGAGGCCTCCAAAGAGGAGACAGACCCAAACTCAACCAATCGAGGAGAGCGAGGGGGTGCAGTAACAGGAGATGGTGAGAGTGGGCTAGTGCAACCGGAGTCGAAGCCGGTCCGGATGGCCTCTATTTTCGATCTAAAGAAGACTGCAAAATGCTCACTACTGAACTCAGTAGGAGGAGGCCTGGTCAGACTAGGATTGGTGAGGTCCTGGACCACCCAGAAGAGTTCCGCCTGGCGGTTCGAGGCCTCACCAATTCTCAGGGAGTAGTAAGATGTTTTAGCCCCCTGATCGCCCAAGAGTAGCGCCTAGTTTGGATGACAACAGCAGTCTTGTTAAATGCCATCCGGCTCCTCCTCCAGCTGCTCTCCAGCCTCCTCCGTTCTTGCTTCATTGCTCTTAGCTCCGCCGTGAACCACGGCGAAGGTCGAGCTTTGTGACGGAGGAGACGCTTGGGGGCGATCCGGTTGATGACGTGGGAAGCTGTTTCAAACCATCGATCAGCCGCGGTCTCGGCCGGATCGTCAGCCAACCCACTAGGAAGCTCCCCGAGGGCTTCACGGAACCGTGCCGGATCCAGAACCCTCCGGGGCGAGCCCAAACAAGGGGCTGAGGGTCCCCGCGGGGGGGGGGCACGATTGACAGGGGAAAAGACAGCAGGTGATGATCTGACCATGACACAGGAAGGGAGACAATGTCCCCCACCTCCAGAGTGCTCTACCCTGTTGGTCCTCCTGGATTTGTCAGCGGCCTGTGATGCTGTCGACCACGGTATCCTGCTGGACCGGCTTCCCGGGGTGGGGATCAGGGGCACAGCATTCAGCTGGATCCGGTCCCTCCTGGAAGACCAGCCCCAGCGTGTGCAGCTTGTGGGGGAGCTGTCAGCTCCCTGGGTGCTCCCTTGTGGGGTCCCACAGGGGTTGGCTGTTTCCCCCAAGGAATGTATAAAATACATTTGCATATTAATACAGAGGAGTCAGAGTCAGGGAGTCGGAGTTGGAGTCGGAAGTACAAAAAAACTTAGGAGTCGGAGTCGGAGTCGGAACATTTATCTACCAACTCCACAGCCCTGGGTGTTACCCTTTGGGAAAGCGAGGATCGAAGAACAGCCTTTTGGATTTCCCACGGCCACAGCACCCTTGCTGTGGCCGCGGGAAATTAAAAAACCTCCTCTTTAGTCCTCACTTTCCTGAAGAGTAGCACCCCATCTGCCTCTCTGCCCGGGGCAGAGAGGTGGATATGGTGCAATACTGTTAGGAAAGCCAGGGGAGAGTGATGGCGGCATGTGGGCTCATTTGTAGCCGCAGTTTACTCTCCAGTCACACCACTCTGAGCATCCCAGAAGCAATGTGGCTGGAGAGTAAACAGGAGCTACGAAGGAGCCCACAAACCGCTGCCTCCCCTTCGCCCGGCTCTCTGCATGGCGCACAGTGGCGTGCTCTGAGCGGTGGGGGAAGTGCCATGGCTGTGAGGGGGCGATGTCATGTGCTCACAGAAAGGGCTCCGTGTGCCACCTTTGGCACCCGTGCCATAAGTTTGCCAACACTGCCCTAGGATGACCAGAATGGAAGACAAATATACTTCACAGAATAGCATGAGCCTTGGTTAATTGTCATCTGCCACACAGACCACTTACAATGATTTGTGTTGTGCAGGGTGTCAACAGTAATTTGTAAATGAGCTAGAATAGCATTGGTTTTAATTATGGTATGTGAAGAGCAGGAATGGTTTTTAGACTGCTGCAGCTTTATAAGGAAATAGTACTAGTTTCTGAGATGCCTGCACACAGGAGCTGGCAGTGGTTCCTTTAGGGCAGGGATCTCCGCTCCACATGTCCTGCGACTTCCTGTCACAGCATAATCCCCTTAATCCTGCTTTAGCTCTGTTAATTTTCCTCCTTTCCTCTTTTTCTGATCCGCTTTCTCTGTGGTACATGAATCCTGATGTCCGTCGGCCAAGCTACCAACTGAGGGCCAGCGGTGGTCTGCCGACCTTCCAGGCTGTCTCCGGAACGCCTTGTACCATGTGGCCGGGGCCCTGGGATGGTGGCGGTGCCTGAATGTGTCCCATTCTCTCTGTCTTACAGGCTGTGCAGTCTTCGCTTGAAAAAACTGACCGTGCTAAGGGAACTGGACAAGGAGCTCAGCTCTGTGCTCATTGCTGTGAAGATCCAGGTAAGCTCTTGATCTTCTGTCCTCAAGTTATCTTCAGGGCGCTGCGAGGCACATTTCAGGCCAGAGATGTGAATATTCTTGTTCTCACTTTGGCACTCCCCCAAAAAAATTTTTTTGGCTGCTACAGATCTCGCGTTTGGCTCTTGCAGAATCCTGTGGAGACACCCTTTGCCTTCTTTGCTTGGAGCTTCATACTAAAACTGGGAGAATGGACACCGTCCCGTTCTCATTGCGCTTGGTCTTTTGCTTTTTTGAAAATAATAATAATAAAGGGCATTCTTTGATGCTGAGGATCAGTGCATAGAGTCCAGCAGGCTGCCTGGGATTGCTTTAGAATGGCTAGATTATGCAGTAAGCATAATCTCCCCCCGGGGGCATGGTCATCTTTTATGCAAAAACAGCCCTGCATTTCTCAAATCATAAATTTTGCTAAATAGCTAAATGCTGCTTGACAATCTGTGTGGTTCCTCTCTGGATGTCCAACCAAATCGATAAATAATATTGCATAGACCACTCGGAGAGCCCATTATAAGTAGTCCATGGGCTAAGAGGAATGCCTGCCCCCTGACCTTTGGGGGAGAGGCACTCTCCCAGTGCTTGGATCACAAGCCACTTGTGATAGATAAATGGACAGATAGGTTTGAAAACTGCCTGTTTTGTTCTTCCCAAGGAAATAACCAAGAAAAATGACATGCAGAGGCTGTTTCCCTGGTTACTAAATCCTGGGAAAGGGGGAAAACAGCCTTGGTCCCCTCTTAACTTGTTGCATTCTGGGAGTTCAGTTAGTGACAAAGCCAAAGCCTGTGTTAGAGGTTTGATTTCCAAGCACTGGTGAATTGTGCTTTCTGGTAATTGTTTTCTGTTGTTTTCCAGTCAACTTGGCTCAAGTGCCCAGCTTTCATTCTGTAGCATAAATCAAGCTGCTAAATGCATTCAAATGATCATAAAGCCTGTCAGCAGAATTATATAGATATGTGCAAGCGAAAGCATAAAGAAACCCAGTCCTGCAATTTCATCTCACTAAGGGCTCTTGAAATGCTGTCCTCCTTGATCCTGGGTAAGCACAGAGCTCACTCATCTTTTCTCGGATATTAAGACCAAGAGACCACCTTGTAAGATAATAGCAGTATCTCGTAAATTAGACCAACCACTGCTTTTAATGAAACATTTGTCTGTTACATAGAAGGCCTTGTGCTTTCAGCTTCGGAAACGCTATCAGGGGCACCAGAGACTTGGTTGCTTTTTCATTTTCTTGGATACCTTCCATCTGGGTATTTTAAATGGGCTGTTGTTGTCCTTTGGGTCTCATAACCTTCTTGGAGTGAAGAAAAATAGGATGCGCATTTCAAGAATGTATGAGTCCAGTCTGTGCACTGCAGCAGCAGCTTGCTACCTGCAGTGCTTCTTTAGAAGCCTTGCGAACATTTGTACATAATGAGATTAGTAAGAGAAGGACTTCTATAATGCATCTTTTCTGCAAAAGCACATAGTAATTGTAAGTTTCCTAGACAGGGCAACTCAGTGTCAAGGCTACTTAGTACTTCATGTCTCTGAGGAATATACTTGCATACATGGTCAAAAATGTGAAAGTAAGAAGGAGCAAATAAGGCTTTGAAAACTTGCATAATATCAAAGTAGCCCCCAGGGAGACTTTATATCTGGGTGTCTGAATTTCGTTGTATGTGTATACTGTTTATATACACACACCGACATTTATTTATTTATTTATTTATTTATTTATTTATTTATTTATTTATTTATTTTTAGGGACGGGCATTTCGTTTCAGAACCAGTGGGTTCCGAAACAAACCGCACAAGCCCAGGTGGTCCTCGGAACTGACTGATACACTCAGATCTAATTGCTTTACCTTTCCCTGTCTCACGCAGGGATAAATTCCAACAAGGAAGCATGCTGCAACATCATCTTTCCTGCTTTGTGCTACTGGCCAATCAGAGAGAGAGGCAGGATGATGCCTGTCCCTGCACAGCTCCTGATAGGCCAGCATCACAGATCTAGCGTCGCAGCATGCTTCCTCGTTGGATTTTAACCCTGCCTGAGACGGAGAAAGGTAAAGCAATTGGATATGCGTGTATCAGCCGGTTCTGAGTACCACCTGGTCTTGTGTGGTTCATTTCGTAACCTACTGGTTCCGAAACAAAGTGCCCATCCCTAATTTATTTATTTATTTCCTATACCGCCTGTCTTTCCGAAGGAACTCTGTGTGGTTTCCCTGTTGAGTTCATGTTTGATGACAGGCCATTTGCTACAAAGGTTGGGGGAAAGTTGCCTTTGTGGACTTCATCTTCCAGAATTCCCTAGTCAGCATGGATTTAGTGGCAGTTTTTGAAGGGTTGTATGCCTTTCTGGAAGGTTAGGAAGAGATGGTTGAGTATTGTACTTATATCAGTTGGTACAATGGTTGTAGTATTTCAATGGATCCGTTGTTTAAACTGCTTTAAACTTGTTTTATTCTATTTTTGATTAAGCTGGCAAGCTGCCATGTGCAATGTTCCTCAGTGGAATGGTAAGATAAGAATCTAATAAATGTCTAAATTGGCTAAAACAGATATGACCGTGTAGATCTCATTGAGGGCCTTCCTACCTCCCTGGCTCCTGCAATCATGTATGCTGTGCTTTTGGAGAGGAAGGAGAAATATTGCGATCTTTGATAATAGTCAGGGAAATAGATGATAAATAAAAGCAGCACATTACTATACTGTCTAGAATTGATGGGACTTGCAGTACAACCAGGACCGGTGCTAGGTTTTTTTGCGCCCTAGGCGAGGGGCGGGGGTGGGGTGGGGCTGGCGGCGGGTGGGCAGGGCAGGGGGGTGGCGGGCAGGGGGCGGCGACAGGCGCGGGGGGCGGACAGCGACAGGCACGGGGGTGGGTGGTCGGCGATGGGCGCGGGGGCGGCAGGCGGACAGCGACGGGTGGCTGGCGGGCGGGGGGGATGGGTGGGGGGCGGCGGGGGGGCAGCAGGCTGGCCAGCCCCCTTTCTCCATTTTGGCGCCCTAGGCAACTGCCTAGTTTGCCTTAATGGAAGCGCCGGCCCTGAGTACAACCGCCCCTGACCTTGCCCACTCGGCCTTTGGTTTGTCCTGTCTAGATTTGGATGTGTGCTTGCTTGCGTTTGTGCACATGGATCTGAAGGTGCATGAGAGAGGCCAAATAAACATCGCCTGGTTTCATTAGTGCCTCAGTTTTGCGAGACTTTGTAATTTGCATGCCACAGATTTTTTGTGCCTATTGTCCACTGCAGCTTTCCTCTCCCCCTTCTTAGTGGATGGGGGAAGAGACAGAAAGAAGCAAATGACCTCCTGGTGATCCTTTGCCTCTCAGGTGTCCAGTCTGCAACCAGCATCCTTCACCTTCTTTTGTAAGCAGCATGTTTTTATGATCCCCTGACCTTCGCCTTTATTCTTGAGTATGCGTTGGCGCATAAATTCCTTGCAGAAGATCATGGTCTCACCCTTTCATTTTACTGCCCATGCCCTTCCTGTGCTCTTCTTAGCTGTTTAGTAAAGCTGTTCATGCTGCCGACAGCAGGCTGGGCGAAGAGCCGGAGGGCTTTGCCTCCTGACCAGCCGTTCTGTGCGCTGCAGTCATTATGGTGTAAATCCGGGATTAGTCGTTGAAGGCTGGTGTTGCTTCCGGGTCTCGTCATTGCTTGCATCTCAGGATGGTCCCCACAACAGAATGGTGGCACAGAAGCCACTGGATCTCTGTTAGACCCAGTCCTCACACAGTTGTTCTTGAAGTGTGTGTATTTCATGTGTGGTGCGGAAAATGTGCTAGGTTGTTGTTACTCTGATTAGGAGCAACTTTTGGGAGAGAAAGAAGATCTGCTGTTCTCTTTCCTTCAGTTTTCCGTGTGTAGAGTCGATGTGAAGAGAACAGCTTCTGCAAAGGGACTGAGGCAGGGCTGGGCAAATCTCATCAAGATAGGTGAAGCACGTGCACAGCCTCTGTGGCGCAGTGGTTAAATGCCTGTCCTACAGGTAAACCTGTGCTCACGACCTGGGGTTCAATCCCCGGTAGCAGGCTCCAGGTTCACTCAGCCTTCCATCCTTCCGAAGTCGGTAAAATGAGGACCCAGCTTGCTGGGGGGGGGGGCAATGTGCAGCCTGCATACTGTAATTAAAACTGTAAACCACCCAGAGACTACTTGATGTGGTATGGAGCGGTATATAAGCAGAACACTTTGCTTTTGCTTTGCTTTAATAATTCCTGAATATCTCTTGTGCGTACAACAGCTTGCTGTGTGGATTCCTCACAGTGAGTGGAAGTCACTGCTTGAATGGTTTAATGGGGACATGTAAACTTAGAGCTTGATAAGTTATTTTGAAAAAAAGAGTTAGAGTTACAGTACCAAGGTATCAAAGTTATTTATGGCACTCTGCTGTCATCTTGCCATTTGCATGTGTCTTTTACACACACAGACACACAGAATGATTGTGACTTTTGTTGATTACGTGGTTAAAAGTAATTTACCAGTCCCTTTTTCTGGCGGCAGCACTCTTAGATTGTACAGCTTACCTATGACCATACAAGTTATAGGGCACATAAGCCTATCAACTACACATAACCCTTTCAAATTCTTCATAATCTCATCAGGCCCAAATTCCTAACCCGGAGCTCCACCATCATATTTCAGTTCAATAAGCTATACCATCTCCTGCCAAAAATGATCAGTTACTATCATTGTTGAAATTTTGTAAAGTGACTATTTTCTTATCATTTGAAAGAAAATGAAAAGGCTGCTCTTTCAGTAATCATAGAATCATAGAGTTCACAATGTGACAAACTGTTGACCTGAGTGGAAGGGATTCATATACCCCATGACTGTAAAAAAATATTAACAATTGCACAGTCTACCTATCCCTTACATTACATTATAATCACAACTATAAAGGTAAAGGTAAAGGTTTTCCCCTCACATGCGTGCTAGTTGTGCCCGACTCTAGGGGCAGTGCTCATCTCTGTATTCAAGCCGAAGAGCCAGTGTTGTGCAAGTCCATGGCCACGTGCCCGGCATGGCTGCAAGGAAACACTGTTTAAACTTCCCGCTCTTTACGGCAGTACCTATTCATCTGCTTGCATTTACTGTACAGTAACACCCCGCCTATTGCGGGGGTTAGGGACCCGACCCAACCATCGAGAATTGAAAATCTGTGATATGTAGATGCAGGTCGGGTTGGGCCTGGGGGGCCTAGCTGGGGGCCCTTGTACTTGCCCCCAGCTTGGTGCTGCCCCAAACGGGCCTGCGAGGGCTTTCCTGGGCCTTCTGGAGGCCCCAAAAGGGCCTCCCTGCAAACCGGAAGTGACTTCTGGATTGCCAAATATCATTTCTGAGGCCTCAGACAGGCCTAGAAAGCTCCGGAGGCCTCAGAAATGATTTTCTGTGAACCAGAAGTGACTTTCGGTAAACCGGAAGTGACTTCTGGTTCGCAGGGAAGCCATTTTCAGGCCTCCAGAAGGCCTGGGAAGGCCCTTGCAGGCCCATTTGGGATTTTTTTGGGACCACCCCAGGGGGCCTTTTTCATATATTGGGAGGCCTGAAACAGGCCTTCCAGAGTTTACCCCGTTGGGAAGATGGGCGGGATATAAATTCAACAATAAATAAATAAATAAATATACTGCGGTCCCGCAATATAGTGGGGCGCAGTATATGAACCGCAAACGGGCGGGGGACCATTGTATATGCATTCAAATTGCTAGGTTGGCAGGAGCTGGGGTTAACAATGGGAGCTCACTCCAGTACATGGCACCCAGGGTTCAAACTGCTGAGTTGCCGACTTTGTAGCCCACAGTTTTCAGTGCTCTAGCCCGCTGAGCCACCATGCCCCCATATATCACACCTATATATATCACAACTATATACCACATATATCACAACTATAGTGCTGCTTAATTACTACAAAAATAAACTAAGTACAGTAGTTTGTTATTTATAACGAGTTACTTTCAAGCTCCAAGGAATACTTGTGGTGATACCAGTAGGAGTTTGTTCTGTGTAGGTTATGAGGTCTTGTAGCTTTATTCACTCAGTGGGGCCAAATGTATGAAGAAGGAAAGCCTATTCCCCATCTATTGCAATTTCTTGACATTTTCCACGCGTGGACTCTGAATTTCTGAATATGAAGCCTCTGTTATCTACGCATGCTCAGGAACACTGGAAATTAAGTTACAGTCCCTCCTAGGTGTATGAGAGAGAACTGAATGGCAAAAAAAATCTTTAATTGCTTTCTGTTATTTTGTGGAGAGAAACTAGAGTTGCCATAAGGGGGTTCCTTTGTTTTCACACTTGAATTTACATTAATAAAGGGATGATAAGGGAGTGGTTGCTGCAGCCTCTGGAACAAAGCAATCTGCAGGCCACATGTAATGTTTGAACACTGAAAACATAAATGCTGTGATCACAAACATTATCATTTTGTTGTTGTCTTTGTGACCTGTTTTTGGCAGTTAAATCCTCACAACGTGGATTACAAGTTACTTAAAAGTACAAAATAAATAATAAAGCCATAGAAACAATAACGATCCCATGTATGAATAATTGACATAAATAAAATGGCAGGTGCTCATACGGTCTTAATTAACAGCAGGGCACAGTTACACTTCCATTTTAATGTCTCTCTTTGCTGCCTTTAAAGAGGAATTTAAAGAAGGAGCTGCAAGCTCTTTCTGAAGAAGGGTATTCCAAAGATGTGCTCCCGCCACAGGTATACAGAAGTAAATCTCCTTGATTCCATCTGTTAGGTGAGACTGGAAAAATATGAAAGTTTTTCTGCATATTTTGCATGTTTGCACCTTTTTCTTTCTTTCTTTCTTTCTTTCTTTCTTTCTTTCTTTCTTTCTTTCTTTCTTTCTTTCTTTCTTTCTTTCTTTTTGGCAAAGGATTTGCAGAAATCTTTGTGCACCAACCAAGTTAGTTTATTATATGGAAATAATCTATTCTCCCTAGAGAGCCTTGTGTTTTATGTAGAGAGTTTGCACAAAACACAAAGAGATGGGCATAAAATAAAAAACAACATGCTGTTACATTGTTTTGTAAGGTTATGAAACATTACAAAATGAAACCCAAGCAAGCGTTTTGTCAAGTAACGAAATGAAACACCATTTTCGGTTTCCCTTGTTAGAACGTACCATTATCATCCTAGGGAGTCAGGGCAGACAGCTGGAAATTGCAGTCTGTGTGCAGAGAAGTGGGACCTAGGAATGGATGATGTACCAATAAGATGTAATGATCTGTCTGGTGCGTAGCCACCAGCCAATCCTCTCTTTTTAAGTTTAAATAAAAGACGTTTATGGGTAAAAGAAGCCGGATCTTACCATATCCTGATTTCTTATGATTTTTGCATGGGAATTTTCCCAATCACCATAAAATAATCTTCCGCACTGATATAGAGTAGCACCCCTGTATCCGCTGATTTGCCATCCGCAGATTCAGTTATCCATATATGGTGAGTGGCGGTGTGAGGGGCAAGGGCAGCAGGGGTGCACCAGCCCAGGTAGTGCAGCGGCAGTGGCTGCAGAGGCTGCACGGACCAGGGGAGCCTGCCCGGGACACCAGTGGTGGCAACGGAGGCTGCATGGCTCACAAATGCCTGCCCGCAGTGGAGGTGGAACGGCCTGTGAGCGCTCACCCACATAATCAGTGGCAGCGGTGAAAGAGGCGCCTGCCCAGAACATCAGTAGTGGCCATGGAATAGGCACCCGCAGGCATCTGCAGGTCCACGCGGGCACCTCTTCCGCTGCCACCACCGAAGTTGTGGACGGGTGCCTGTGGACCATGCGGGCGACTCTTCCGCCGCCACTGCCACTGCAACAACTGCTGAGGAGACAGCTGGTGCTAGGCCTGGCAGTAAGGGCAGGGGTGGATGGGGGTTGTGGTGCGGGAGGGGGGATGGCCCTTTGCTTCTCTTTCACCCCCTCCCTGACCACCACTGCCACCTCCTTTCACCTCCCTTCCTCACCACCACTGCCACCCCAGATAAGAGTTTTAGCTCTTATATGCAGATTGTCCCAGAACTGATCCCCAGTGGATGCAGGCGTCCTACTGTATCTGACAGCTCATCTCCCCAGACAGATCACTATATCTTATCATCCATTCCTAGGTCCCACCTCTCTGCACACCCTAGCCAAAAGAAGTGAAAACATTTTGAAGTGGTTGCCCATTTTTTTCAACATGGTGTCCCTGTGTGTTCTTTTTTTTATTAACGGTCAAAGGTGCTGAAATTTGCAGATGTTTGTGACACCTGCAGAAAATGTGGTTCTCATTGCCAATGTGACTGCATATTCTTTCCAGCATGGCTTCGGCTGGAGGATTCTTGAGGTTGATGATCCAATAGAGTAACTTTCCCAAGCTCTCATTCCTCCAACATATGTCTCAGGGACAGAATTTGTGCTTTTAACTTTAGAATGCTGCAACTTCTGGAAACCTCAAGGTACCATAGGTGCTAGCCACTCTGCCTGAGGTGTTTTGGGCGCTTGAGGCCCAAAATAACTGTTCCTAGTTCTGGAGCAGTTTTACTAGGAGGAGTTTTAATGGTGCTGACTAGGTCAGCCACCTAGCCTGGGCCTGTTAGCACAGAAAAGCAGTGAGGCAGAATAGGGAATGCCAAGATGAATACCAAAGATATATGTGCGCCAGCCCAACGGTCTGGATGTTTGTTCAAATCGAACGCTCCACTTCAGAATAAACAAACAAAATAAGATGAAAAGTCCTTTGTCTCTGAATTAATCTGTTGGATCTACTTTTGCAAATAGCATAGTAAGATGCCAAGAAGACTTTGCAACCAGCTCTGTTTCATGGTGGAATGGAACTGCTTGAGATGGTAGAAGACTCTCTTTCCTTGTATCTGTTGAAACAGCAGTTAGATGGCCAGATGTCAAGGGTGCTTTAGTTGTGGATTCTCCACTTCGGTAGAGGGTTGGAGTTGAGAACCCTTGGGGTCCCTTCGAAGTCTACACTTCTGTGACTCTATGTGACTCACTCACCCTGTAGCCTGGCAACCTGTGATTTTTCTGCATATACTCTTTTGAGTTTTGTAGCAGCGCAAGAATCAGCTTGGGATGTGCGTGAAAGATTGGCTCTGCATAACAATGGCATTGAATGTGGAAATATTTGTTTAAATGCAAGAGAAGGCAATTTATCTGACACATTGCATTTTGATGTATTCCTTCACTATAATATGTCTAACATCCAAAGCAGCCGTGTGATGCTATAGTGCACTGGGATGTTGTTTTTGTACTGCAGACTAAGAAGCTACCATATTGGTTAAAATGCATACCTTGGGAAAAGCACCAAAAAGCTACTTTGCTTTGTAGTAAGCACAGAATGTCCCAACTCAAAGATGGAGCTCCCTGAATGGTTTGGGGGGCTGGGGCATTCCTCACCCCCACTCCCACCCCATTTATATATTTTTAGCAAATTTGTTCCCTCTCAATACATAAATTTAACATAATCTAAAAGAACAAAAACAAAAATGTGTACTAAAAAAGCCTTTGAGAAGGGGTAAATGGGGTTAATCCCACCATCTGCTCATGGGCTCATCTTGCAGTGGATTGGGTCCCTCTGTGGTTATTTTTGGCATGAAAATAGAAATAAACCTTTAGCTACCCAGAGAGTATGACTTATTCCTAAGAGCTATATAGGTACAAATCTATAGCTAAACCAAATGCCCGCTTGAGTATATCCTCATGTGCCGTGGATTTTCTATCCTTACAAAATCAATGGACTTTTTTTACAACTCTGTGAATGGTCATTCTCGGTCTTAATTTGGATCCAAATGTTTAGCATTCACAAATCAAAGAATTCCTCGCAAATGCTTGCATCGTTCGCACACCTTTGCTTGCAACTCTTTTTGTGTTTTAATGCAGTCAACAAGAGCAGAAGATTTTCTCCCCTTTTGTACGTGTCTCAAACGGCTGAAGGGATTTCTTTGAAACCAAAAAGCATTTTTTTCAGAAGATAGAAAATGCTCTCCCAAAGCAGAAACATTTCAGGAGACTTTTTAGTATCTGGGATACCAGGGCGGAATAGAAATGGCTTTGCTCATTCAGGAGATTGTGTTGCATTGTGAAGGGCCTCCGCCATTCAAACACTGGGCACATTAGAACTCTCCAACTCAGAGAGATGGGGATGCATTGGGAATACAAATGGGAGATATCTGTATGATAGCAATCTCTCGGTGTCAGCTTAAACTTGGCAGCTGTGACTTGCAGTGAAGGATGGTCCACATGAGGGCAAAATGGTCCAGTCCGTATGTATATGGTCCAGTGTCTTCTTGGGAAATGTGCAAAACAAAATAAAGGAATATTATGAAAATAGGAGAACTGTGTACACCTTCTATTGAGGAAGAAGTCATAATTGTTACCACTGGCTGTTTGGATTTTTAACCTCCTCTTTCCCCAAAGAAAGAAGGAGACCTGCTTGAAGAGGGGGGGAGCCAGTTTTATAACCCCCAAATTTGTCAGCAGCAACAAAGACCACCAAAACCACAGAAGTGGAAACAAGATGTATAGCTATTACAGGTTTTAAAAAAGTAAATATAAAAAGAGAAAAATGTAGTGGGACCTTAAAGATTAGCTGTTATACAAAGCTCACATTAAAAATATGAAAGTTAGTCTTTAAAGTGCCACCACTGTTTGTCTTTTCTTTTCTTTTTTAATTTGTTGTTTTCACTTATAATGCTTGCACAGACTAACACGGCTACCCCCTCTACAGCTACAGGATATAGCTAGAAATGTCTAGACGCCCACTTTGAAAATTTCTCATTTTGGGGGTGATAAGTAGTGGAATTCCCCTGCAGTCAATTGAAAAGAGGGATCGCTGCTTCTGGAGGCTTGCAGTACTTTTCAACTCACTTTTTTATTTTGCTAGGAAAAAAACATTTAGGAAGGAGAATTGAGTTAAAGACTGCAAATGCCTCCTCAAGGGCCCTTGTGCCACTTCAAGAACATAAGAACATAAGAACAGCCTTGCTGGAACAGGCCACAGCCCATCCAGTCCAGCATTCTGTCTCGCACAGTGGCTCACCATTTGCTTCAGGGTATTCCCAAGCAGATGTCTTCACCTGCTTACGATTCCCCACCAATGGCATTGAGGGATGTCCTGCCTATCTCTCCAACCCAGAGGTTGTCCTTAGGCATCCATCATGATAGCCATTGATACCTTGGTACTCAATGGACTTGTATAATCTCTTCTTAAAGCTGTCAAGGCTGACAGCTGTCACCACTTCTTCTGGCAGGGAGTTCCACAGACCAATGATCCTTTGCATAAAAAAGTACTTTCTCTTATTTGTTTGAGGTTTAGCACCCAAAACTTTCATGGAGTGCCCCCTAATTCTAGTGTCGTGTGATATGGAAAACAGTTTTTCTTTATCTACTTTGTCCACACCGTGTATGATTTTATAAACTTCAATCTGGTCACCTCTTAGGCGCCTTTGTTCAAGAGTGAAGAGGCCCAGCCGTTGCAGCCTCAGATGGTAAGGAAAGTGTTCCAGTTCCCTAATCATTCTGGTTGCCCTCCTCTGCACTTTTTCCATTTCCATAATATCCTTCTAGAGGTATGGTGACCAGAAGTGTACACAATACTCCAGATGGGGCTCACCACAGATTGATAAAGAGGCAAACTGACACTTGCCAACTTATTTTCTATATCCTTCCTAATGATCCCTAGCATTGAGTTTGGTTTTTTTCACTGCTGTGACACACTGGGTTGACACCTTCATTGAGCTGTCCACCAGAACACCAAGGTCTCTTTCCTGGTTTGTTGCAGAGAGTTCAGACCCCATCAGTTTATAAATGTAATTGGGTGGGGTTTTTTTGCCCCAACATGCATCACTCTGCATTTACTAATGTTGAAGCTTATTTGCCACTGGTTTGCCCACTCCCCAGTGTCAAGAGATCCCTCTGGAGCTCTTCACACTCTCTCTCAGCTTTTACTACCCTGTATAATTTAGTGTCACTGGCAAATTTGGCTACCCTGCTATTTACTCCTACTTCTAGATCATTTATGAAGAGGTTGAAAAGCAGGGGTCCCAGTACTGAACCTTGGAGGACCCCACTCTTTACCTCCCTCCACTTGGAGTGCTACCCTCTGTTTCCTGTCCCTTAGCCAGTGGCTGATCCAAACAAGACCTTTATTTCATAACTGGCAAAATTATTCAAGAGCTTTTGGTGCAGGACCCTGTCAAAAGAATGCACAACAAAGAATGTTTTTTCTGCGTCAACTTAGGAAGTTCAGACTGCCAAAAGAACTGTTGATTCAATTCTATAGAGGTGTTATTAAATCTATTATCTGTTCCTCTATAACTGTCTGGTTTAATTCTGTGACTAAGCATGACAGATATAGACTTCAAAGGATAATTGGAACTGCAGAAAAAAATTATTGCTACTAATTTGCCATCTATCGTGGAATTGTATACCACACGAGCTAAAAAGAGGGTGATGAAAATATATACAGATTCCACACATCCTGGACATAACCTGTTTCAATTGTTACCCTCAGGGCGGCGTTTTAGGGCATTGCATACTAGGACAATTAGATATAATAAAGATAGTTTCTTTCCAAGTGCTATCAAACTGTTGAATAATTAATGTTTACTTCTCTTCTTCCTTTTTAAATAATACGTTGTATTGTTGTACTGTGTTTTTATTGTTGACTAATTTCCTATGATTCTTATATTTCCTTTTATATATGGAGAGCATATTTTACCAAAACAAGTTCTGGGTGTGTCCAACCAACCACACTTGGCCAATAAAAGTATTCTGATTCTGAAAGCCTTCTGAAAGTCCAGATAAACAATGTCAACTGGATCATACTTGTTGACACTCCCAAAAAATTCCAACAGATTAGTGAGGCATGATTTACTCTTGCAAAAGCCATGTTGGCTCTCCTTCAGCTGTGTCTTCTCTTCTATGTGCCTTTTGATTTTATCCATCACTTTACCTGGGACACATGCCAAACTGACTGGTTGGTAATTTCCTGGATCGCTTCTGGATCCTTTTTTGAAGATTGGCGTTACATTTTCTACCTTCCATTCATCAGGCACTAAGCCTGATTTGAGGGAAAGATTATATATTTTGGCTAGGACCTCAGCAATTTCATCTTTACGATTCTTGAGAACTCGTATATGGATGCCATCTGGTCCTGGTGATTTGTTAGCATTTAGTTTAACAAGACACGCAATGACTTCCTCCCTGGTTATTTCTATATGGTTTAATTCTTCGGTTTCCCTCCCTATGAAGATAGGCTCTGTTTGGGGCATGTGGTCTCTGTCTTCTTCAGTGAAAACTGAAGCAAAGAATTCATTGAGTCTCTCTGCAATCTCTGTTTCCTCTTTAATAATCCCTTCCATTTTGGTCTAATGGTCCAATGGCCTTCCTAGTTGGGTTCTTACTTCTAATGTACTTAAAGAACTCCTTGTTACTACTTTGAGTGTTTTTAGCTATACGCTCCTGAAAGTCTTGCTTTACTTTCCTGATTGTTGCCTTGCATTTGTTCTGCCAGAATTTATGTTTCTGCCTGTTGTCCTCATTTGGATAAGACTTTCATCTTCTCCGGTGAATTTTCATACTAAGTGGTTGTTTCAATTGAGTGGTACCCAGTCCCCATTCAACAAGCTCTGAGCTAATGTTCTCCCCTGCAGATGATTTCCCTTCACTCCTAGACAGCATAGCCACAAGTTAGAAATGGTGGGAGTTGTGGTCCAAAGCATGGGGAGGGGCCCTGGTATAGAAAATAGCAACAATAGGTGTACAATACTAGTTCTTTTTAGTTCAGTGCATCCTAGTCCATGCATTGGTAGTCTTGAGACTGGACAATTGCAACACTCTCTGCATGGGGCTGTCCTTGGGGCTGATGCGGAGATTGCAGCTGATCCAGAACATGGTTGTCAGATTGCTGATGGGCACCAGGAAATTAGACCTACGGGGTTTCTTTTGTTATCTTTGTAATTCTTGTATTTTGGTAATTTATTATAAACTGGCCAGAGTTGCCATGTCTGCCAGATGGTTGTTATAAAAGTCAAACAAAAAACAAACAAACAAATAAATAAATAAATTGTAAAATGTAATTATCAGTGAGTAAACATTGGTATATTCTGTATTTTAGGTGCTTAGAACAGAACATGCCAGTCTTTTATTATGGTTTAGCAAATATTGGGATTGCCCTCTATCCTTGAGGGGTAGAAGTGTGTGTTTGTGTCTTTCCCTCACCCTGCAGCATTCCAGAGTCCACACAATTCTCTCTAGTTTCCTCATTCAGTTCTTCAACACTGTGAAATGTTCTTTGATTGATGGTGTCATGTGACTCAATTACTTACTTACTTACTTACTTGTGGTTGTATATACTCTATATACTTAATCTGAGCAGATACTGTTAGATCTTGCCCAGTGATCCCACTCTGATACGGTGTCGATAACTGGATGAGATGCCATTCCCTTTCTTTTCAAGGGAACCCAAAATCCTTCCCTCTCTTTCTAACATATATGGAACCAGGATTTATGAAGCAGTGTTACCCTACTATTGTAAAATGTCACTTCCTTTAGGCCAGGATAGTTTGTGAGCCAGGAAGGACATGTGTATGAAGGTAGCTTCTTCCTACTCGCACACTTGAAGGCCCCAGGCCCAGTAGAGTTCTTCTTGATCTTAGGCCTTTGTCATCCCAAGTGACTGCCTTGCCTCTGCACTGTCTACCTCCAGTCTCTTTCCTAGCTTTTCAAACCATTCCAGCCTGGGCAAGGATGGAGGATGGGGGGAAATGCAGTTCTAAAGATGGTGCATGAATCTGAAGCTTAATGAGCCTCCCCAACCTACTGGTCCCCAGAAGGTTTGGATTAGAGCTCCTACCATCATCTTCACCCATGGCTGAGAATGATAAGAGGGGAGATCCATGTCTGAACTCAGCTGAACTCAATCCATGCCTTCCCTTCTTCAGAGCTAGAGGGCTGCATGAATCGAAGCAAAATCTACCCTACTGTCTTTGTGGGATACGGTAGAGTTTGAATTGGTGAGCAAAAGAAGTGAGCATGTTTGCAGGTGCAAAAGAGAAAAAAATGGGTATTTCAAGGACTGCTGCTTTCCACTTCAGTTTCCTGCTTTGGGAGATAATAACAAAAGGTAGTAGAAGCCAAAATAGGTCCGGACTCATTTCCCAATTTTCATTTGACTTCCCTAGCATAAAATGCTCCCTGGCATGAATAATTACAGAGGCAGCAGAACAAAAACAACTTGTTAACTCAATTTGTGGGTGATTATTTAGGTGTCAGAACCAACTGTTCAGAGGAGGGAATAATAGCACCCAAAGAACAGAGGGAGAATAAAAATAAGGACAGGAAATTAACACAACAAGCCACTCAGCCCTTAATAAGGGCACCTCACTCATGTTTTAAAAGCGGAGATGGGCATCTTGTGCAGTTGGGATCATGCCAAAATTCTGATTCTCTCTCCCCCCCCCAAGACATCAGGCCCATTTGCATAACTAGCTGAGCATTGTGAGTAGACAGATGTGGAGTTTGGCATGTGATGTGGTGGATTTCTCCCATATCTTAGTTCAGAGTGTACAGTATCTGCCAATTGCCCTGGAATTGATCTCTCGTTAATTCTGCCACTCTTAATCAGGCCTGTGGATCACAGGAGTTTCAAGACTGTGTGTTGGGTCTCTCGGAATCCTCCAGACATACACCCCTCCCATTCCAAAAGGCAATGGGACTGTCTGTTCTGGATCACCTGTAGGAACCAACAGCTCCATTTTATTTATTTATTTATTTATTTATTTTTGTGTCACGGCTCACAATCAAAACAATTAAAACATCAAAATACAATAAAATTAGAACAATAAAACCAGTAAATACAATAAAACATCTCTTTTGTGTAAAATCGTTTTAAAGAGTAAAATCGTTCTTGTATGCATAGGAGCCACAGACGTTGTTCTTCTTTTCAGAGCTGTGGTCCTTGAACTAGGTAGCATGAAGACTTGAAAAGAGAAGACTGTGCCACAGGTGGGCTGGCAGGATGGGTTGGAGACAAATGGATGGAACGTGCTCTGGGTGTGTCTTTATGGAGTGGAGGGAGTACAACTGGGCTGCTGTTGGACAGTGGTTCTGTAACAGTGGGTAATAGGTGCAGCATTCTAGCACTTCACCTCTTTCATCTGCAAGAGAGGGAACAACTTGCACTAGCCTTAGAGATGATCCACCTCCTTCAGCACCCATTATGTGTCCAGATTCCCAGGGCCTCGACATGACAAATGAGCAGTTTTCATGAAGGAATAGAATATAGTTTTCATGAAGGAATAGAAGAGCTTGTGCTGATTAATTGTCTCTTGTTTGTTCAGAAGCAAATTTGCTTTGACTTTAGTGAGATTTATTACCAAGTGAACTATTTGTGGGATTGTTAAACAGTGCTGATCTAACCTTGTTTATGCAGAAATAAGTCCCACTACTGTAAATACAGTGAGACTTACTTCTAAGTAAATATGCATTGGATTGCACTTAAATATATTAACCAAGACGTTTGTACTTTATTCAAGGGGATGGTAGCAATGTATGCTACGAAGTTTGTAACTGGGAATAAACAAGTACCAAGTTCAGATGCTTTGCATTCAATTCTTGCTCTGAAGGAACACCATTTTCAAAGAATAATCGTTACATCCTTTGTGAAAATCAGGAATTTTCTGTAAGCAATCCAAGATATTTCTGTTCCTTTTGATAAGGTACTTCTTCAAGATTTCCTTTGCCCTTTGAAGAGTCTTTTAGAAAAGCACTGTTGTTAGAGGCTATCTTTACATCAGGGGTTGTCTTATTCTCTCCAGTCGGCTGGATAGCTGTCAGTAAAGTTGGGAGTTTGATTCCTCACTATGCCTCCTGGAAGAAAAGCCAGCCTATGTTGCCTTGGGCAAACTGCACAGACCCAGCGCACCTCCAGAAGAAGTGAATGACAAACTACCCCTGCATATTCTATGCCTATAAATCCTGAAAAGGATCACCATTAGTCAGAATTGTCTTGACGGCACAATTGCTGCTGATGTCTTATTCTCTAGTCTTATTCTGGTTTTGCCTGATATGGTTTACGAGGCAGTGTGATGTAGCGATTCAGGTGTTTAAAAGGGGATTACGATATCAAGGTGCCATGACTTAATGTGTCACCCGGAGCCACTTACTCTCTGTTTGCCTGACCTGACTTACAAGATTGTTAAGAACATAAGAAGAGCCATGCTGGATCAGGCCAAAGGCCCATCCAGTCCAGCTTCCTGTATCTCACAGTGGCCCCACCAGATGCGACTGGGAGTACACGAGACTAGATATCTGTTTCCCGATACCACTCCCCTGCATCTGACCCTTGAAGTACCCCGGTTTTAAGACCGGAGATTACACATCTCCATCATGGAGATGTGATGAACTTTTCCTCCAGGAATCTGTCCAATCCCCTTTTGAAGGCATCCAGGCCAGATGCCATCACCATATCCTGTGGCAGGGAGTTCCACAGACTAACAACACGCTGGGTTAAAAAAAATTTTTTTTGTCTGTTCTAACTCTCCCAACCCTCAATTTGAGTGGATGTTCCTTAGTTCTGGTATTTTGTGAGAGGGAGAAGAGTGTCCCTCTATCCACTTTGCTCATGCCCTGCACAATTGTGACAGAATAGTGGAAAGTCATGTATGCTACTTTGAGCTGCCTGGAAGGAAGGCAGGATAAAAATGTAACCTATAAACAGAGCAAAAACAAACAAACAAACCATTGTTGTTGTTGTTGTTTGGCTCCTAAAATCCTGTAGGTGGAAAGACTATTGGTTGTGATAGCTGCGGGATACTGTGAACCATAGTCCAAAACTCTGCTAATATACGAACAAGAATTTAAGACGTCTGTTCTTACCCACTAAAAGCCACATTGCGCAGCTGATTATCTTTGTTATGTGTATTGGTGATCCTGCTCCAGTTTCTTTCCTGTTTCATGGATGAGATTTGCCAAAAGAATGGCGGAACTTGCAAGCAAGGTCATCTTCACTTAATCAGATCTGGATTGACAAATGCTTCATAAAAGTATTTCTTTTTCTGGATTGACTCCTGGGCAATAATAAAATGAAGGTAGTATGGAATTCTTCTTTCCAAGACACAGGTACTTTATTGCTGGAAATTCAATTTTGAAACTTCTCTGCCCGCCTAAGCGCTGTGTTGCAACAGCTTTGGAAAGCATTTCAAAATGATGGCATTTCTGTCCTTTTCTTTTAGGGACCAAACCGTCCAGTTCTTCTACGTGACAAAATATCTCTGGTGTAATGTTTCTGACCTGCTTTTACAAGGGTTTTATTACTACTGTACAGATGTGTGTTTCTGCTGTTCCGATTTATATGGTGGGAAAAGACACAGGATTCCAGAAGTAAAAGTGGGAGTGACTCAAAAAGGCACAAGTAGAGAAATTAAAATTCAATTAAACGTAGAGAAATTAAGACATACCTATGTAAGCAGATATACTTCTAGTTGGGTTTTGTCGATTCTCAATGAGGGTGGCAAGTAGTGTGGTAAGACGTGATTTGCCCCAGTGCTAAACCAGAGTGCCTGGTTATCTACCGATTTGGGATTAATACTTCTCCTTGGGGTTCCAGAGTAAAAACAGAAGTCATTCCTTATCTAAGACCCCTGAAAGGGGGATAGGAACATTAAAGGCTTGTTCCATGCAGAGCATAATTCTACTTCAATTAGTGTTTATTTTTATCCCCTGACTGGCAATCCAATGTAGTCAGTATAGATTAGATATACTGTATAGATAACAGGCTTCTTTTTATTTTTATATTTTTACATTTATTTATTTTTAACAGCTGCCAGTAGGTATAATCTACAGCAAGTAACAAGCTATTAGTGTACCAGCCAAGCACTTCTAGCAATACTTGCCTCTTACTATTGTATAAATTGTTACTTTGAAGGCTGAATCAGTAGTGCTTGAAATAATACCTGTGGTTGTGATTCTTTTATATCTCTCTGATCCCCCCCCACCGCCATCCTTTCAGACTGAAGAGCCTTATCCAATTGCTCCCCATTTCCCTTGAAATTAAATTGAATGCCAGGAAAGTAAAGGCTAGTTTAACAAATCTTCTAGTGGAACGGTAGTAGAAGAGATTGGTGTCTTTTGAGAAAGACACGCTTGCCAACTAAGTTCGTTTTTTACTCTGCAAATCATACATCAGGCTCAGACCAAAAAGCATCACTGTGGTCTACATAATTATTTAAATCTTGTTGCTCAGCCTAGTCAGTTACACTAGAGTAGGCCCATTGAATCAGTGGGGGTTGGATGAGTTAATTGGGCTCCTTTAGTAGTGACTCACTATAGCCTATCTGGGACTTGACTCATAGCAACTGGACTTCTTTTCTGGTGGGATTGAAATGTTTGGCTACTCATCTAAGAAAAAAATGCCAAGAACATCTGGGGACCCAAGGTAGAAGCTGTTGGCATATAGGGATGTTTCCATAGGTTTAAAAAAACTCATGTGGAATGCTTATGTTATATCTCCAGGGAAGAGACTCAGATCCACATTTTCACTCCTCCAGAGATATTGTACTCTCATGACTCCCTGGTTGTCTACTGTGATAATAGTCCTGAGCAGAGCTCTGGGTCTGTGGCTGAACCTAGTGGCACTATCATTTAATTCAGTAGTGGCCAAACTTAGGCCCTCTAGATGTTTTGGACCACAACTCCCAGAATTCCAAGCATGTATTGCCAATGACAAAGGACTGTGGGAGTTGTGGTCTAAAACTTCTGGTGGGCCGAAGTTTGGCCACCACTGATTCAATTCATCTCCTATACAAGTGATGGCGAACCTTCGGCACTCCAGATGTTTTGGACCACAACTCCCAGAATTCCAAGGCTGTATTGCCAATGACAAAGGACTGTGGGATTTGTGGTCCAGAACATCTGGAGTGCTGAAGGTTCGCCACTATTGCCCTATATGCCATCTCAGTGGTACCCTTTTGATTCTCTGACACTCTCTAGCACCTATTACAGTGGGAAAAGCATGCGTCGTCCTACCAAGTCACCTATGTCATCAACAGCAAAAGCTTCAGTAGTAAGTAGCTACCATCCCCTTCCAAACAGGCAAAGGTGGCAGCTTGATAGGAGTTGGTAAGTCCTGCCCATACCTGCCATGTAATGAGGGCTTCCCCCTACCTTTTCTGGATATCTAGATTGGCCCTACACAAGCAAAGGCAATCTGCTGGTTTTTAGAAATTACATCTTCTTGACACAGATCTGCACAAAATACAGCCCATATTTGAACTGCTGCCCAAAACCCTCAAGCTGAAGGGCTTTGGGGCTGTTGTGTTAATCTAGGGCCAGAATGTTTTATAATTACTGTATTAAGCAGGTGTCTTGAGTAGGAGGAAAGAGACAGTTCAATAAACCCCAAATTCCCAGACCCTCTTGATAGACAGTCTGTTAAATTTACAAAACAAATGGATTTGCTTAACAATCAAGGGTTTGAATTACTACGTATTAAGTGATCCTCAGTGTGTGGTTGTGCTTTAGATCAAAAAGTACCAAGTGGAGACAGAAGAAGATCTGCTTACTTCAGCGTTAGCTTATTTATAGGGATCCTAGCCACCAACAAGCATTAAGTGGTCCATTGGAAACTGTCCAAGTGTCAGGTATTAGAACATAATTTTTAATCTTCTGCCCTGTACTACTCGGTGAGGCATGTAGATATCTGTTGAACATTCACTGTAGCTTCAATGTGGAAACCAGCAAAACCCAAGCTGCTTTAGAGATTAAAAATAGAAGCACTAACCTCAGAGATTGTGATGAATCTCAGAACCCTTCAGTAGATGCTGGATGAATTTGGAAAAGGAATAATTTTAAAAGCATTTTATTAGCTGTGCTTTCCATTACCCCAAAACCACATATACCCAGATATGTTCAACCCCCCTTTTTTTTTTTAAATTTGGCTCTGTTTTGTGGAGACTGCATTTTCTTTAAACCACAGAAGAATTAGTCTATGGGCACCTTGTAGGCTACTACATAATTTGGTATCCCCAAAATCATATGGGACTAACAAATAAGCCATGCTTCACATCACACTTTTGCTGGGTGGGGCGTTCTGAATTTTTGAAAACTGTATTTTGGGTACAGTTGGACATCTGAAGTTCCCCATTCTTCAGAAACATGGCTGCCTTTCTCTTGTATTTCTAGGATTAACAATATGGAAGTGTCTCTAAATTCTGCCCCATCATTATACTTGCAGTTTTAGATGGACTTTCTTTGTGGTGTATACGCACTAGCCAAACCCAGTACTGTACATGTTAGCTTTCCCCAATCATTTTTTCCTACTGGTTGTTGTAGACTGTATCTTCCCTCATTTTAGGCTAGCATGGCCAGTGATCCGGGATTATGTAGTACATAGCCTAATTCCCCAGTGTATGAAGGCTTGTAAACACAGCAACTCTTCTCCCTCTGTTTGCTGCACCAAGATTCCTGTGAAAACATTTTTGTTTATGATTAATTTTTACCCAATGGACAGTTAGGATGAAATGCTTAATTTTCCAAAAGTAAGGAATTTTAGACATAGCTGTAGCAGTATGCTTGTACACCAGCTGTTTGAAATTGTTATTTTTACTAAGACACATGAAGAGGCATTCAGTACCTCTTTGAACCAGTTGCTTTTTTCTGCTGTATTGGTGTAGTAGGTTGATGGTGATGCCATCACATCATGGTTGCATCATGGCTTTGTGCAAGCATTCAGTGGCATCATGACAGCACAATAGCATATTCATACATAATAATGCTGCCAGAGTTTTGACTCAACCAGAATTCATTAATTCATTCATTAGACTTGCATAGGAGCCTTGTGGCACAGTGGTTCCGTGCCCGTACTGCAGGTAAAACTGTGCTCACGACCTGGGGTTCAAACCCAGGCAGTCGGCTCATGGTTGACTCAGCCTTCCATCCTTCTGAGGTTGGCAAAATGAGTACCCAGCTTGCTTGCTGTGTAGCCTGCTTACTGTAATTCAAAACTGTAAACCACTCAGACACTACTTGAAGTGGTATGGGGCGGTATATAAGCAGAACACTTTGTTTTGTATGCCGTACCATCAGACAACAAAGGCCACTCTGGGCAGTTTACAGGGTTAAACAAGAGGCACAACCATTAAACATGATAATATATTAAGAATATAATATGAAGCAAAAATAACAACATTAAGTCAGTCAAAATCAGTAAGAGCAGAGAGAGACCAGAATAGGTAAGAAGGAAATGAGTAGCGAGACATGATGGGAGAAACTAATACTGGGAAAGCCTTCCTAAGTAGCCATGTCTTAAGATGTTTCTTAAAAACAGACAGCGAGGGGGCCAAACAGATGTCAAGATTTGTTTAATTCAGTTTGATTAGGCCTTAATTTTTAAGGGCGCTTTTACACGATCCCTAAGATCCGCTGGCAACTTAAATTCGGACCAGAGATCGTGGGGGTTTGTTCTGCTTTCTGTGTTCCCACCCCTCCACACTCCATTGCTCCTGTCTGAGTGAGGGGAGGGAGAAAAAAAGGGAGAAAAGAATGCAGGCTCACCTCTGCTCACCTCCATCTTCCAGTCAGAGCAGCCCCGTAAGCATTCCAGGCTGTTAAAGGGGCAGGAGGACAACAGAAGGCAAGAAGAGCCCAGCATCCACAGGTTTATAGTCCGCACCGGAAATTTTTTTACCTCCGGAGACAAGGTACTTGGAAAACGCGCTGGGGCGCGCTTAAGTGGGCGTGGTCATACTTAATTTTTTTAAAGTCCGGAGCTGGTGGGAAAACAATTTTAAAGTCCGCATCTGGGAGCCCTTTGCCTCAGATTTTAGGGGTCGTGTAAAAGCGCCCTAAGTCCACCTGTGCAAAGTTGTATGATATTCATCCCTCTGTGCTCCTTGTCAATCAGCTTGCCCCTTAAGTCCAGTTTGTAAGTGTGGCTAAGACTGCAGCCTAAACAGAACCTTTGCCTTTCCTGTTAAGTCCACATGTCCTTCCCCTTAATAACATTAGATAATTGTGACAGCCACTGGCTCCTTCCCCTTTAAAAATGTATGATGCTTTTGTGTTCTGAAAGCATCAAGTACTTTTGGGGTCCATTTTGGATAACAGTCCCTGGATTAATATTAATTTTAAACTACTGTAATTAAAAAGGCATTACTGTGCCAGCACAACATCTCAAAGTCGTCCTGAGCTTGTGCATGAACTGATGGAACTCGGCAGAGGCTAATCCTTTACCCTTTACCCTCGGAAGGTGAGACGGGTTGCAGATAATCCCCTGGAAGCAGAACCTGTGTGATATTTGCCTCTGAGTCAACCTAATGCTGTGGGAGGTGGGTTGATCATTGGCCCCTGCTGCTCAGCCTTGCTGTTCTCCAAACTTCTTTTTGGGCAAGGTAGGAGAACTCCTCTGCAGCGTGGAAATGATCCCTTTGGTTCAGTAGAGCAGGAAGAAGGCAATTTCTTCTTGGAAGTGGCTTGGCAGGCAAAGGAACAGGCAGGATGGGGACTAAGCACTCTGCATGGTATACCAAGCCATTCAGGAGCCGCTTGAGTTCCAACTGCCCCCAGCTAAGGCTGATAAAACTGTACTCTGCTTGCTTTCCCCAACTGAAACCCAAGTGCACAGTCTGCAGTTAACTCTTGGGGAGGTTACTTTTATATGGGACATTTTTCTGCATTTCCATCCAACTTTGGCTCTTTCTGTCTGTCTGTCTGTCTGCCTGTTTATTTATTTATTTATTTATTTTATTTTATTTTATTTTATTTTATTTTATTTTTTCAACTTATATTTTTTTCAACTTATATCTATTTATTTAGAGTAGTTTTACCCCACCTATCTCCTTTGAAAAGGACCCAAGGTGTCTTCCAGTAATGAGGGACAATATACAGTCCAGTATAATTAAAACATATATTCAAGTTTAAGAACAGGGGATGGAGGGGTATCTTGCAGCATTAGAAGGCAGCATTAAAGCTAGAGGAGAACATGCACATTTAAGAAAGGGGTATAAATTGTAATCATGTATGGTCAACCATCTAAAAGTTATGAGGGATGGGAAATAACAATTGATGACACAGTGTCAATGTAAACACACACGGAGAGATATAAACACCAAGTTATAAGTTCAAGGCAAACTATGTGACTCCCCTCACCACCAGAGAGACCTTGGCTGATCCAAGGTCACCAGGAGGTGTGAGGGGGGTTTGCTACTTCCATTTCCCTATCCATGAACTCTAAACCACCACATCACAGTGCCTTTATCCAGGCAAAGAGGGAGAGGCTCCAGCATTTGCTCAACGATTGCTTTTCTCTCTGCCATTTATCATTGCTCAATGCCTATGAAGTAAATTCCTCAGGTGTCCTATGAAAGTCATGAAACCAGAAGAACGGTGCAATAAGAAAAAAACCCGTTGACTTATCGGGCATCACTTTCTTCTTGTGATGGCTTTCTTTATTGTTTTATTAATAATTATTAACAATGTGGATGTGTGAACAGTGGGAAAATATGCTCATAGCATATCCATTCAGGGATTGGAGCAGGCAGGTGCCTAATGCCAGGTTGGGGTCCCATTGGGACATGTTGGGGGTAAAGACTAACAAGAGTGTGCCCAGGTCAGGGAAGATGCTCTGGTCTGCAACAGATGGCAGATAGTCCTCTGCATCTAGGTGGCACCCTGTTTCCTGATAAAAAGCCTGGAAGGAGATATCAGCAAACTAATTGGTCACCTGATGCTTGTTCACTCCAGTTGCCTTATCATGCAGGTAGGCTATTTTCTGCTGTAATTAGTAAAGCGTGCTCATTCCTGGGTCTGCCTCTCAAGAAAACTTCAGTGCCCTTGTCAGGGGAATTGAAACTGTGCTCCCAAATGTGCTTCTTGTCCATCATTGTTCATGTCCATAATAAATTGTAAAAACCCAGCTGGGCAAACGTGGTTGGGGGAGGAAATGCAGGAGGACCCCCATATCCATGGATTCATTAACCACTGATTCAGTTATCTGCGGTTGGCAGAGGAAAAAATTGAATAAATAATTCAGCAGCTGCAAAGCAGGCTGCTCTCACAAACAAACAGCAGCTGTACAGCAAGCAACGGTAGCAAAACAGCAGCCATAAAGCAAGCTACTGTCACAAACAGCAGCCGTAAAGCAAGCTACCATCGCAAAACAGCAGCCATAAAGCAAGCTACTATCATAAAACAGCTGTTTTTTGGGGGTTCTCTCTTATCCACGGTTTTCATTATCTACGGGAAGGCCTGTAATACCGAGGATACCGGATACAGGGGTCCTACTGCAGAAGCAAGTCACAAGGAGAGAAATCACTCTCCACTTTAGAGCTGGGAGAACATACAGGCACACAAGGACTTTGTTTTGCACCAGAAGGGCAGCCAGGCCCCAAGGGAGATTTCTCTGGGAGAGCATTTACCAAGCGCAGGGAGGAGGCACCACTGAAAAGCCCTATTCTTGTGGCCTTCGGACTTGCCATTGAGGAGGCATTTTGAGAGGTGCCTGCATAGAAGAGTGGACACACTCTGCAGCTCTCCTTCTCCCTGACTGTGGGTTATGCTGGCTAGAGTTAAGTCTGAAACTTGGTGCCTCAGAATCAGTTCAGCAGCCCCCACACAAATTCAGTCAAAGGTTCCCAGAAATACCTATGCTGTGCCCCTGATGCCATCCAGCCTACAGAAGGAGCCAAGTGGAGTGGAGTGGAGCCTTCTTGCTCTTGGAAACATTCATCACCTCCACATTAAGCTCTGAATTGTCTGTTTCTTAAAACCTAGAGACATTTGTTTCTCTTTTTCATTGCAAAATTGAGAACAAAGCAAAAAAGCAAATTGTTCTGCTTCAAGTAGTCTCTGGGCGGTTTACAGTTTTTAATTGTAGTAATACAGGCTACACATTGCCCCCACCCCCAGCAAGCTGGGTACTCATTTTACCAACCTTGGAAGGATGGAAGTCTGAGTCAATCATGAGCCTGCTACCTGGGATTGAACCCCAGCTCATGAGCAGTTTTATACGCAGTACAGGCATTTAACCACTGCGCCACGAGGCTCTTGTACAACACTATAAGACCATCTAAGTAAGAATAATTGAGGAAGTTGCTATTTGGCCATCCCTTTGTCTCCTCAGTAGGTCAGCAAAGTGCAGCCCATGGGCCAGACGTGGCCTTCATGGCCTCCACTCCTCTTTTCCTCCATCTTCTAGCCATGCCTGGTTTTGAGACGAGGAAGGTTCATGGACCAGTTCAGGTGTGATCAATAGCAAGCCCCACAAGGCTCGATTAGGCACTTTCAGCCCTGTACCCCCCATCCCCAAAATTGGGGTTGAGGAAGAGTCAGGAATTTAGGGGCAGCCCTTTAAGTTCCTGAAGTAAAGGATGCTGCCCTGATGGCAGGGAGGCCAGATGCCTCTGTAGGCTGGATACCATCAGGGGTAGGTACATCATGGTACCTCCTGGGTCTTGGAAACACCGGCTTAATTTGTGTGGGGCGACACAATCAACTTTGCGGTGCTAGGTATCAGACGAAACACCTGCCAGCATAGCCAGAGATTAGGGGTAACGGGAGTTGCACAGTGTGTCTGCTCTGGAAGCTTCCTATCCTTACAACCTGGGTAATGGGAACAAATGGGTTGGTTATTTCATGCCATGTTTTTCAAATTAAGATTTAAGAATGGGTATAAGATTAGGGTGTTAAGGATGAGCCATATTACTGCGCCTGTTTTTTTCTCTGGTGTATGCGTTTGACGTTTAGAAATGTAACACATATATAAAAAATTGTGTATATGTGTATCTACAGCAATGGAGAATACAAACAGCCTTTCGGAACTCCTTATGGGGTTTTTACTTATGGTAGTTATTAAGAGTAACTCTTGCAGCCAGCTACCTTTCAGCTATTTCTTTTCTTCCTTCCTTTCAGATTAAAATCTCTTTTAAAAAAAACCTTCTTATACCTTCTAACAGTGCCTTGCAGATTCTTTCTGAGACGTCAACTTCTCTATTATTTTCTGTCCCCCACCCTTCTTATTCCCCCCCCCGACATTTGGCTGTTGTGTGGAACTGAAGGTAGGACCCCTGATGCAAGGATTGACTCTGACACATGATTCCTGCTCTTGTTACAGGGTTCAAAGCGAGTCCTGAGATCCAATGAATATGCTTTACCCCCCGGAGGCTTGATGGAGACTGACCTGGAACTGACATTTTCATTGCAGGTAATATGAACTTTCTGGACCAGAAAGCAGGGATCCATCTTTTAGTGGAACGGTTAATATCTTTGCCTACGTCTTGAAATACCAGACAGGACCTTTAGGAGTGGCAGATTTAGGGGCTGCCTTTCAATTCTTTTATATAGCCTCCCATGTGTATGTTCCTCAGGAACAAGTCTCACTGTATCCAGTGGGACCAATTCCAAGGAAATGGGTCTTCAGATTTCTGTGTAGGGCTCTTCAGCTGCGTTTCAGAGCTGTGTTGCCTGAATGATCTGCCGTAGGGTTGGTCGAGGTTGTTTATGCTAGATGGGTGGCCAGAAATGCCCATCTGAGTCCTTGTCCTCCTTCCTGTGTAGTACCCCCACTTCCTGAAAAGAGATGGCAACAAGCTCCAGATCATGCTCCAGCGCAGGAAGAGGTACAAGAACCGCACTATTTTGGGCTACAAGACTCTGGCGGTGGGCATCATTAACATGGCACAGGTAAGGAGGGCAGTAACCCTTTCCCTTCCCTAACACTGGACTGGGCAGTGGGCATTTTGCAGCTTGGAGCACGTGGAGCATTAGAAGAGATTCGGGAGAGGCACCAAGACATTTTCCCTCGGTGTCTCGTGGCTGTGTTCATTGCTCATAGGAGGCCCCTTGATAACTCAGTGGAGGAGCAAACACTTTATGGGGGCGCCCCCAAAGTGGCGCTTGACTCATTATTAACAACACATTATTGCCAGCACAATCCAGCTTCTGATATGTCCACACAAAGCTCAACATGTCCACGCAAAGCTCGATAACCCACCTGTCTAAATGAAACTCAAGAGAGAGTGTTAAAGTATATAACCCTTTTATGCAGCTAGGGATTTGTTAGGTTCAAGGAAATATAAACTACTAGCAGAGATTAGCAACGTTGTGGAAGAATAAATGCACTTAGTGATTATGGAGCTAGGAGACAAATGAACAAGGGGATAGAACTTAGTACAGTGGTACCCTGTATAAAGGAATTAATTCGTTCCAAAAATTTTGTTCCAAATGAAAGTATGTTAAGCAAATTTTCCTTTATACAAATTTCCCATAGGAATGCATTGAAAACAGAGTAATTTCTAATCGCAACCATTTTTATGTTGTACGGGTTCACCCCATAGGCGATTCTGTTAAGCAAATTTTCCCTCTCTCTGAATTTTTTTATGTTGTACAGATTTTATGTTATACAAACCATTTGTTATACAAGGGTCCACTGTACAAAACTTATATTTCATATGTACACATGACAAAGAGTAATATACAATGATAATATACAAAGCACAACATAACAGAGAATGGGGGAAACTGCCTCTCACCGTAGGCAGTCCCAATTTACACTGGTTTGCATGATACCTATATACACAAAGCAATATGGTGTAAGCCAATCACATACTACGTGAGATGAGGTGATTGAGCTATATCACCTATGCCTAATTATCCTGTCCTTCCAGTACTGATGATTCTTTACACCTGTCACCTAGACTTAATGCACATTCACATTCTTGTCTAGCTCATGATACAGCATTTTACACAGGATCCATTTTGTAATCTGTTAAATATATATTACAGACATTTTGTCAAAACTACTGTACAATCCTTGACAGAGAGCCACTGCCACTCAGCATTGGCAATGCTTAGCGAGATGCAGTTGGTAAAAAGGCGGCCTTTTATGTGGAAAGGCCTCCTGTCAGTGAAGCTCTTCTATTTCTTGCCCAGGTCATGCAGCATCCGACAGACGGAGGGCAACTCCTGGGCTTGCACAGCCACATCAAAGACGTCAGCATCCGCGTAGCCGAGATCAGCATCTATTCCCTGTCCAGCCAACCCATTGACCATGAAGACGGACAAGTCCCCTCTGGTCCCAAAATCAAAGCTTCTGGTAATATATTGATTACACAGCGTTATTTTATAACAGTGCCCCCCCCAGCCTCGAGTAACCCAGGTGTTCGTGGACTTCAGCTTCCAGAAACCCTAACCAGATAGTGGTGAAGGCTTCTGGGAGCTGCAGTCCAAGAACAGCTGGGTTACCCGAGGTTGAGAACCATGGCATTTAAGGCTCCCAGCCATCCCCGCCGGGGCTGTTTCTGGGTGAGTTGGAATTACAACCCCCCTCATCCCCAGCCACATTGCCTGAGGTTAATGGTGTCTATACTCTACAGCAGGCATGTCCAAACTACGGCCCTCCAGATGTTTTGGACCTCAACTCCCACAGTCCTTTGCCATTGGCAGTCTAAACTTAGATTTCTGGGAGTTGTGGTCCAAAACATCAGGAGGGCCGAAGTTTGGACATGCCTGCTCTACGGCATCCAGGGAAGGGCCAGGATGAGGAAAGCTTGTTCAGTGAAAGCTCCGTATCATTTTTGGATTGGTTGCTCTTAAATCCTTTGGGTCAGTTTCTCACCAAAGTCCAGTCGTCACTACCATTATGGGGACTTTCCCCCCTCTCACGAGACAATGCAGAAGGATTTCACTCTTACACGTACCCCTTTTTCTGCTGCACTAATTGGGCTGCTTCTGTCTTCCCAAATCCTTCTGATGACTGTCTTCCATCAGCCCCAAGCTGGTCCTCAGTGTCCAGGTATACTGTTTTTTAAGCTGCATTTTCTTCCGTACTGGCTCTCTTCCTCTCCGTTCCTTTATGGGTTTAAGGCCAGCTCAGCCGTGGTCTTTTGACTTTTCCCATTCCAGATCGCTCTCCAGATATTGATAACTATTCGGAAGAAGAGGATGACAGCTTTTCTTCAGAGCAGGAAGCCAGCGACGATGCAGTGCAAGGCCAGGTATTTCTCCACCACCACCTCTTGCCTGTCTGTCTGTCTGTCTGTCTGTCTGTCACATAGCTGTCCCTCTTTTTCCTCCAAGGCAGGGGAGGTTAGATCTGTTTTAACCACCTTCCTTCTTCCTAGAAGTATCTGAAGGTGCACCAACCCGAACCAGGTGCCAAAGAACAACCTAGGCAGGCATTTTGTAAGACTCAAGGAACAGAGGGGCTCTTAGCTCAGTCAAAGATAAATAATATGTTCTGTGAACAATCCCAGAACATATTTTTTTTTGGGGGGGGTGGAATCCACTGGTGGTTCTTCCACCGCCCCAGCTGTCTTCATTGCTGAGCCCTCATTCAGAAGGAAAGGAAGTATCATTTTCAGTAACGTGAAGTATCATTTTCTGCTACAGAAGGAGGGTAGACTAGAACTTGGTCAATCTAGACCACCCTCCTCCACTGCAGGAAAAGGAGGTGGGCTTTTAATTATAATTGCTGTTTATCCTTTGGGAAACAGGAATCCTTGCTGATCTACAAAATTATGCAAAGATCTACTGATAGATCCTGACCTATCTTCTGCCCACTTCTTATCCGACCTTCAGGAGACAAGGACACAGCATGCATGGCATTCATTTTTCTCTCCCTGAGTTAATCCTTCCCGGCTTTCAATGAGTGGTTGCTTTGCTGCCCTGCCCTGCCCAACTTGGCATTTCTGTCTTCTGCTGATACCTCCGCTCCTGCTTTGGCAGCTTGCCTGTAACCAACCTCTTTGCTTTGTAGCTGGATTCTCTTTAGTGTGGCTGCATTCGAAAGAGAGGGCAAGAGAGAGAGAGTTGAAATGGGCAGGTAGCAGATGCCAATTAGGGTAGGGAGTTTTGAGGTGTGATGTGTTTCCTCCCTGCTGCACAGCTAACATTTTGTAATGAAACTCCTCCCACACCTGTTTGGAAAAATTGTGGGTTTCCATTTCCATACCAGTTCCATGCTATAGGTGTAGGTTCTACCATAGTGGCTTTAGCCAATGTGCCACTGTTGGGTCTCAGGAATAGTCTAGGCGGGACACAGTGATTTCTTTGCAATTACTGTCTGTGCCTTGTAAGAATTGTGGACAGCAAGTCTTCTTTCAAACCTTCTCCTTCCCCTTCCTCGCCATCTTGTTAAGATGATAAATAGTGCAATTGATAAATATTTTAACTGAAGACCTATAACTTTATAAATGCCTATGTTAGTGAGAAAGTGGGTCTTTTCCTGAACATGATTTAACCGATTTCATAGTTCAGGAACTAGGAAGTTAAATCATGTTCAGGAACACTCCGGTTCCTGAACATGATTTAACGGATGTCATAATTCAGTGAGGCCCAAGAGAACGCTGGGGGGATGAGAAATGGGTTCTTTATTGCTGAACCCTCATTCAGTAGCAGCAAAGGCTGTTTCTGAAGGGGGTTGCACTTTGCACCTGCAGGGAAAGCGGCCTGCCTTGTTGTGAGTTACCCAACCACCCTTGAACCTCAGCCATGGGATCCGGCATGGATTTCTTTATTTAAAATATTGACACCCCACCTTTCTCCTGAAAAAGGCTCAATGGGGCGGCTTGTTGGAGGCACCCGCAGTTCAGACAGGATGCTGTGCGCGAGCCTTGCGCTTTGTAACCTCCACGTCCAAACGGAAAGGTTGGCATAAGAACACAAAAGGAGACCGGCTGGTTTGTGCCCAAGGTCCATCTAGTCCAGTGGTAGCCAAACTTTGGCACTCCAGATGTTTTGGACCACAACTCCCATCATCCTTTGTCATTGAGAATACAGGCTTGGAATTCTGGGAGTTGTGGTCCCAAAACATCTGGAGGGCTGAAGATTGGCCGCCACTGATCTGGTCTATCATTCCCATCACAAGGTGGCCAACTGGTTGCTTTTGTCAGGCTCATGGATGAGACGTGGGAGTTCTACTGGACTCTCCCTCTTGTATTCCTGAATGACTGATACCCAGAGGCACTCGCCCTCTCATACTGCAGGTGATATCTAGCCATCCTGGCTAGTAGCCATGGATGGCTCCAGCCTCCACACATTTTTGTAATCCTCAGTTAAAGCATCCATGCTGGCAGGTGGATCATTACACATGCTGTGTGAATTCCACAGTGTAACTGTGTGCTGTGGGAGGGTGTGCTTCGTTTTCATGATCTAAACGTGCCCAGCTTGCTTACTGGACGGCACAGTTCAAGAGACCATTATATAGCAGCAGGCAAACCATCTTCAAAGGACATTTGTCCCAACGCAACTGGCATTTCCCCCCCGAGGAGCCCTGATAAAAACCTGAGAACAAGGGTTGAAAACCCCTGGTTTAGGATGCTAGAAAAAAATTTCTGATTATGTCCTGCCATCTCTTGCTGTTCAGGATTTATATGATGAAGAAGATGAAGTGAGAAAACCGAAGAAAGCCAGGCGGAAAATGATTAGAACCACATCAATGACCAGAGTAAAGTCAACCTTTCTTGTCTTTTTAAAGAAGAAATCACTGGAAATGTTGTGTACAAATAGCACTCTAGTTAGTGGACTCTCTAGCCATTGCACTCCTTGGTCCTCTGGGCACATTTTGGCTCTGTGGCACCTGTCTAGATTTGCCAAGGAACAGCCCAGAACGCCATCTCTAATCAGTTACCCAAGATCAGAAGCAGCAGCATAGATTGTTCAAATTAGGCAATTTGGTTTATAGTTTATACAAAATTCTGAATCCCGTTATATAGAAGAAATGCCATTTGACACACGTGGAGCCTCATATAACCAAACCAAAATATCATCAGCCCTAAACAAAAGAAGGCTAAGGAGCCTCATGGCACGATGGTTAAATTGCTGTGGCCAAAACCGTGCTCACGACTCAGGGTTCAATCCCAGGTAGCTGGCTCCAGGTTCACTCAGCTTTCCATCCTTTTGAGGTTGTTAAAATGAGTACCTACCTTGCTGGGATTGGGAGCCCAATGTTCAGTCTGGATAATTACTTGTATATCTCCCAGAGAGTGCAGCACATTTTTTTTCCTTTTTGCTTTTCAGCAGGCTTTGGGAGATTCCAAATATTGGTAGAAATACAAGCAAAACCCTTTGACCTCTTTTTTCCTTGGTGTACACATGTGCGTGTGTTGCAGATTCTTTAAAAAAATACTAGGGGTGGGCATGAATGGTGAAAAGGCATTTTGTTTCATTTTTCGTTTCTTTCCCTGTTTTACTTTGTTTATTACAAAACAAATGTTTTTTTTTAAAAAACTCATTTTGTATTTCATTTCAATTTTTTTTTACCGTAGCACCGACTAGCTGGTCCGCAGGGAGGCTGGTCAGTGGTTGTTGTTTTTTTTTACCCTAGCGCCGGCCAGCTGACCCGCAGAGAGGCCAGTCGGCACTTTTTTTAATTATTATTTTTCCCACTGACCAGCTGGCACGCTGGTCATTTATATAACCAGTCTTGGACTTGCTCCTACCAGGCCAGCTGATTGGCGCTTATTTTTATTATTTATTTTGACAGTCACTGAGATTGGCGGTTGTCAAAATAAATAATAAAAAACCAAAAAACGGAATGGAATGAAATGAAATGAAATGAAAATTTCCATTTCATTTCGTTTCGTTTTGTTTTCTTTTTAAGAGCACTTTGTTTTTTGTTTTGTTAGGCAATGAAACGCATAACAAATAACAAAATGAAAAAAATCATTTTGTGTCCATCTCTAAAAGATGCCCATATGCCCATTTATACAAACTCATTTATGTAACCTATCTTGGACTTGCTACTGTCCCATTCAGCTGCCATACCACAAGATCCTTGGCAGGTGCTGTCCTACATATGAACCAATGCATTCAGCTTGACTCACACTGCACTTTCTGTTAGCAAAATCACAAGTGAAGATCTTATGGGGAGGGAGCGTTGACATTTGAAATTTATGGTGCATGCCTGCCTTTATTTTGCTCCGTTTCCTGCTCCTTCCTTCTGCCCTCCGTCCTGCCACCTGTATCGAACTGCAGGATAGCTCAGTTTAGGTATCTGTCTGTGGAGCCAGAGGTTGGGTGTTCGATTCCACACAATCCCCCCTTGGCAGGGGCTGGACTCAGCAATCCATAGGGCCTCTTCCTGCTCTGCAGTACTAGTGCGATGATCATGGTAATTGATAATGATTATAAAGAGCACAGCAGACTTTCCATGCAGATGGTTTCACCACTTCACTCAATAGCACACGTTGAGCTGCTGCTTTTGCTGGTCTTTAGGCATGATCGAAGGCGGGGATGGAATGAGGAAGGAGAGCCCGGTCCCCTCGGAGGTGATAATGAGCCTTCACATTTTCACATGTGCGAACGCACACCAAGACTTACGGTGCTTCCATTTCCTCTTCACTGCCCAGAGTGGGCCTGCTGCTGTCCCCTCTGTCTTACTTTGGGGCCGCATGCTGGGTTGTTTTTGCTTCTCCCTGGCATCTAGCAGATGGTCGGAGGAAGGGTAGTGTTGATAGGCAACACAAGTACATAAATGGCTTCCAAAAAGGGAAAAGATTCAAGCATTTACCCTGGAAACTGACAGGGATTGCATGTCCTTCCTGCCAAAATAGTCAATTGCAAGGTCACTTCCAGTTCTGGAGAAGTAGAGGAAGGGTTGAAGAGTCACACACATGCACACACATTAAATCAGGACCAACACCTGACTACAGGTGGCCATTGGAGTGCTACCACTGCTAGTCCAGGAAGGATCAGTCAGCTTGGGAGACTCCCAAGGCTGCCGTGCCCCAAAATCTGGAGCTGGGCCTTCCTGGGGTGTTTTGGCTTGCCTGTGGATTGAACCTGGTCCCTTTCAGAAGAAGTAGATCGGAGCGCACAGCTTGCATTGTGTATTGTTGAGAGTTTTTTGTTTGTTTGTTTACGATTCTTGGAGAACCCAGCCAGCTTAGCCAGTGGCCCTGCTCGTTCGTGGCTTCTGGGAGCTGCCGCCCACGTTCTAGCGTTTGCAACCAGGGCGGATAGAAGATGGGAAGCTTCTGACACTCACGTTGGTTTCCTTTTTCTTTAGCAACCTAACTTCAAGCAGAAATTTGTTGCCTTGCTGAAAAGGTTTAAAGTGACGGACGAGGTAAGAACTCGTGAGCCTTTTACTCTCTGTATGTAAAGGCGAGTGTTTTCTCTTTCTTCTGGGAACTCTGCTCGTTTTGTACCTGTGCTCAGGCATGCCAACTGGAGGTCCCTCTTGCCTGGGGAAATGAGATCAAAACATCAACATGCTCACAGAGGCAGCATGCAATGCAACAAAAGCCCTAGAAACAAACAAGAGATCTTTGACGATTACCGTTTGATGGCAGGAGCTGTTATCTCCGTGGTCTGAACACATGCTTTGAATAGGGATTGTACGCTTGTCAGGAAGTCACAGTTGAATCACATCAGTGGGGAAACTATGGCTCTCTAGATAGCGTTGTTCTCTATCTTCCATCATCCCTGACTACTTCTGATGCTAGCCGGGCTCATAGGAGTTGGACTCCAGTGGTGCACGGAGAGGCATGGGTTCCCCATCCAAAAGCAGTCCCCTTGAGAGCCGTGGGATGGCAAGTCCCATCATCCCCAAGCAGTGTCCCCCTTTTGGAGGCTACTTATGTTGCAGAAAGGTTGCAGTAGGTAGCGTTGGGCTGCCCAATGAGATAAAAAAAGTTACTTTTGTCAGACTACAACTCTCGGAATGCACCAGCCCTTGTACTCAATGTAGGGGGGGAGTTAAATCTGTGTGTTTGGTTGAAGATAGAGTTGGCCCGTATATTCATAGCAAAGGTTGGAACACAGTTTTCACTTTGTCCTCCTCTGCAACTCCACCTGCAGAGAAATAGAGGAACTCGCTTCCCTGCCCCCATCCTTGTAGGGTATGTGTTGTTTTCATTTCCTGCCCATTTTTTTTAAAAACTCTTACTAGGCTCTCTGAATCATTTTTTCCCTCCTGTCCTCATTTAGGCTTCACAGCTTTCCTCATTAGTAACATCTGCAAATGCCATTAATGCCCTGTTTTAATGCCGTCTTTCTGGGTGAAAGAAAGAAAAAATATCTTCTGCCAAAATTGCTTCCCGGTGACCAATGTGTTCCTCTTTGTCATGTTCATTATTAATCCTTTTGGCTTCCGCTTCTCTGCTTCTCTGCAAACGTTACCATAATGGATTTCCACACCCTTAATTGTCCGAGCAGACCCTCCCAGGTCGTAGGCGGTGTTGCAAATGGGGGGGAGCAGGATAATTCCAGCCTGCATGTTATCTCTTTGGTAACGCAGCAGCGCTAATGGGCAACATCAGAAGTGGCTGCATCTTTTAAAAAAGGAAATTTGATGCTGTTGCCTGATTCTGAGAACCTGGAAAACACCATGTCAGTAGTCTGTGGCCAGCCTGCCTTGGGGATTTGGGGTAAGCTCTCGTCCAATGAAAGTAACCCTTCTGAGCTGTGCTACACCTGTCCGGCCGGCGGTCACCTTGCGAGGAGAGGGGAACTGGTTTTCCCTAGTTTTGTTGGATGGCGGCCGATTCCTGTGGATTGTTGACGCCGAGGATTCAAACTGGCTCATTGGTTTAGGACTCAAGGCTCCTGTGAAAATTTCTGTCCAGTTTTCTTCACTCCAGCCTTTATAGCAGTGGTTCTCAAACCTGTGGGTCCCCAGATGTTCCTGGACTGCAACTCCCAGAAGCCTCCACCACTCGCTGTGCTGGAAGGGGTTTCTGGGAGTTGCAGTCCAAGAACATATTGGGGCCCACAGGTTTGAGAACCACTGCTTTATAGATATGGCCCTTTCAGGCAATAAAGAAATGCCCTCTTTTTCTGCCAGTTGCCTGCTCACCCCTTTCCGTCTCTCCCATTCACTACCCGGCTTGCTTCTCCCTCAGCTGCTTTTGGGTCCTCAGTTGTTCTCTTCTTTTATGCTTCTGCACACACATGCAGAGGACTAATCCTCCCCCTCCCCACCCCACCCCAGCCGCTTTTGATCTGTATTTACAAACATACATCCATAGTTCTGCATAAAGACTTTTAAAAAGTGGGGTGCTGGGGGTGAGTCATGGTGTTTCGTCATGCGGTGTTGTGCTCAGCCACTGACATGCCCACAGTAACAAAGTGCACCCACCCTCTTCGTCACAGTGGAGCAGATTAAAGCAGGAAAAAAGCACCACAACCTGCCTGGGTGTTACAAGTGCGTTTGCACTGTTCACAGCTAAGCCACAGCAAATGCACTTTCCTTGAATTATTGCAATGGTGTTGTTTTGTCCCAGCACAACATAAGAAACATGAAGAGCCAGGCTGGATCAGGCCAAAGGCCCATCTAGTCTAGCTTCCTGTATCTCACAGTGGCCCCACCAAATGTGTCCGGGAGTGCACAAGACTAGATTATCTGTCTCATGATACCACTCCCCTGCATCTGGCCCTTGAAGTACCCTGGTTTTAAGCCTGGAGATTATACATCTCCATCATGGCTTGTAACCTGTGATGGACTTTTCCTCCAGGAATCTGTCCAATCCCCTTTTGAAGACCAGATACCATCACCATCTCCTGTGGCAGAGAGTTCCACAGATTAACAACACGCTGGGTAAAAGCATTGTATGTTAAGCCTGGTAGCAAGGAGTACAGGGTGGTTTGGCAGTTATTGAATATTTATTCATTGAAATATTTATTTATGGAGGGGGAATCTATATACTGTATAATCAAAAGTTGACTGTTCGGACCCATGCAATTCACAGGGAGAGGTATACATTCTTTCTCACACTGTCCCTGCATTGTTTGCATTCCCTGTCTCATGCCTACATTTTTATCTCTCTCTTTCTGTCTCTCCTACACGTGCCCATGCTTTCTGAATCTTCTCTCTTGTGCACATAGATGTTCTGTTTCCCTTAAGCACACCTCCTCTCATCACTTTATGACTGTACTGTAAAGTGTGTGTGTGTGTGTGTGTGTGTGTGTGTGTGTGTGTGTGTGTGTGTGTGTGTGTGTGTGTGTGTGTGTGTGTGTAGACCAGAAACAAAGATCAGTTTCACACACATATGAGGAAACGGGCATGTGTGTATGTTTGTGATGTGTATTTGTAAAAAAAAAAAAACCCAAACCAAGAAGCAAGTGCCTATGTCAGCCAGCCGAATGGTGAGATCAATACACACTGCGATGCGTGGTTTTAAGACGCGGCGTGTCCTCTTTCCCGGTTTGTCTTCTGCAGGTTTTAGATTCTGACCCAGTGGATCAGACCCAAGAAGTGGAGGAAGACTTAGGGCTGCTTTACGACAGCCTCGAGGAATGCAACAACAGCGACAGCGGCCCCGAGATCGAGGATAACGAAAGTGTCCACAGCACCCCTAAGCCTACCCTGAGGTAAGAGTTGGCAGAGAGGATACCACCCTTGGCATCGCTGGCTCCATGGGGCAGTGGCCGCTACAGCTTTGGGTGCGGGCAGGGTTTTATTTTTATTTTTCCCTCTGTGCTTCAAAGACCTCCGTCTTCCATCCCCAGTGATAAAAGCGGCCTGCCTCCTCCCCTTTGCAGGAATTTGGCAGCACAATCCTTGTCAGGTAATCGTAGAAGTAAACCCCTTCTCGGACTTGAACTTGCATGCGAATATCTTCAGGACGGTAGCTTTCATTTTAACTTTCCCCTCAGCGGGGCTTTTCAGTGGTGCTGCTGTGACACACATGGGGTGTGGAGCGGGATGACTTATGGGACGTGGCTACTGGGCTTTTGATTCATTCACTGGGGAAAGAAAGGATGCTGAGGGCTATAAAGTAGCTGGGTGATGAATGCTGACATAACTCGAGGCTGACCTTGGATTTGACAGGCTGATGGAGAGCCCTGCGTCAGCTGCAGCAGACCAGCAGGGATGGATGGAGCAGCAGCAGGCTGAGGGGAGCTGGGTCTCACACGCGACTTTCCTAACCAGACCTGCTTCAGAACTAGGCCTTTCCCTTGCATGTGCAGGAACGACAGCAAGAGGCAGGCAGAGAAGGGTTGTCCTTTCTCAAACTCGCTTCAGGAGAGTCTGGGTTGTCTCTTTTGGCATCTGTCCTGAATGCTGAGTTTCTTATTCTGATGATCTTTAGAAAGCAAAAGCAAAGTGTTCTGCTTATATACTGCCCCATACCACTTCAAGTAGTCTCTAGGCGGTTTACAGCTTCATTACAGTATACAGGTTACATATTCCCCACCCCAACCCCGGCAACCTGGGTCCTCATTTTACTGACCTCGGAAAGATGGAAGGCTGATTGAACCTTGAGCCTGCTACCTGGGATTGAACCCCAGATTGTGAGCACAGTTTTACCTGCAGTACAGGCATTTAACCACTGCGCCACGAGGCTCATAGAGCAGTTACATGGCCATCTGAGAGCCATCTGAGGAGCAGCCGTGTTTGTCCACTCATGTCCTTGTATTTCACTCTGAAATGAGAGGAGGGCCAGAGCATCTGCTTGGCCTGCTCAAGGTTCCTTACTAGGACAAACAATCTAGATGCTTCCAGATGGTGCGTATACTTTCCAAGACCATAAGATGGCTGTGCACATCTGAGCCTCCTAAAGTACTCTGAATGGGGCAGCGTGTTTGCACAGTAAAACCTTCTGCTGGCCTTCTGCGTGGCCTTCTGCTGAAGAGTAATAGGAGTTGCCCACTAATTTCTCCCAACATAATTTCAAAAGTATATGAACGATCCCCACTTTGCTTCTGTGGGATAAGGGGAGGGAACCCTTGGGCCACCAGCTGCAGCTGCAAGCGTCTACCTGCTTGTTTATTATTATTCCCCACTAGAACTCCCCCACATCAAATTTCTGCTCATTGGCTTGAATGCTTAAGTTTGTTTGAAAGGATGGATTGTTCTCCTCATTCAAGCATAGAGATGCTTTGCTCTGTCATCTCTTCTGTGCCACAAATTTATGTGATTTGTATATGCATTTATATATTGCTCAACCCCCCCCCCCAGGATCTGGTCCTTCGCTCTTGGAACCTCCACCTTCCTAATACACGCGCGTGCGCACACGCACACGCACGCACACGCACACACACACACGCGCGCGCGCACACGCACACACACACACACACACACACACACACACACACACACACTGCTGCAGCTGGGTTAAGCTAGTGGAAATTGGCATTTACTGCTCCCATTCCTGCAACCTCTCCTCTTTCTACTTCTAGGCTCATTACTGCCTTCTTATAGGGCAGTGATGGCTGATCTTTTAGAGACCGAGTGCCCAAACGGCGATTCCAAACCCACTAATTTCCCGCAAAGTGCCAATACACCAATTTGACCTGAACACAAGTGGCTGTGAAGGGGCGATGTCGGGTGCCCACAGAAAGGGCTCGGGGTGCTACCTTTGGCACCCGTGCCATAGGTTCGCCAACACTGTTATAGGGCACCCACGCTGTGCAACTGGAACTAACGGCAGTTTGTGGCCAGAAGTACCTTCCTGAGGCCTTTCTTCCTGGCGCCATAAGGCCGGGGCTCCGGTGATGGGTTTGCTTGCAGTATTCTGGGGACGAGTGGTTGGGCAGGAGCTGGGGAGGGGTTTGCGCTGGGTGCCTGGGTGCCTTCCCTCCTTCCCTCCTCACTTTTCTTTCTGTCCGTCTCTGTCTGTCCATCTGTTTCTTCTGCAGGCGCTTCTTTGAGGGCGTCTCTCACTCTGGTTCCCAGACTGAGATCAGTAGTCTGCACGGCCCGAAGGGGCAGGAGCGAGAGTCGGGCAGCCCTGTGAGTTGTTACTCCTTCTCTTCCCTTTTCTCCTCCTTTTCCTCTTCCTGGTTTCGGAGCTTGAAGAAGTGGTTTTGTGGGACAACAACTGCGCCCTTCCTGCCAGCCGTCAATGCCCATGGTTGGGTCGGCTGGTGGAGATTCTGGCACGACTTGTCCCCAAAAGCCACTTTCCCCAAGGTCTTTCCTGCCTGGGCCTTCCTTCTAGAACTTACATGCTGCCAGAAACAATCTTGCTCCTTTTCCTGTCTTTCCTGGAGAAGCTGGTTTCTCCCCCCTGCCCCGGGTGTAGGATTGATGGGTTCGAAGCAGGGCAGCAGGGCCTGCTTGCTGGGCCCACTGTCAGCGTGTTCCTTGCAGTTTGGGAGGGTTGGTGGCTTTGCCCACGTAAATAAATGCTCTTGGGGTGCCGGCCTCTGCTTCTCGTGCCCTGGCCTGTGCGACAGCAGAGGATATTTTCCATTGGGCCTTTTGACCCCACTCTCTGGAACCATCTCGACATGGTTCCTTCCTCAGGGGATCCTTAACGTTTGAAACCCCTCCTACTAACCTAATCCCTCTTCCCTGTGTCTCCCATCCTGTGCCTTCTTGCTCAGGGAGAAGCAGAGAAGCGGAAAGCGGGTGTTCCTCGAGCCCAAGATGAGACGGCCGTGGAAACCACAGCTATGGTGAGGATGGCATTCTTTCCAAAGCTTTCGAGAGTTACTTTCTGGGGTGATAGTTCTTGAAAATCTCCAGTCACTCCGCACGTTAAAAGACGCTGGGAGTTCTCAAACCTTTGGGGGTCCAACTATTTCATCTTTTCTTGAGCGGGGAATGGGGAGCTTGCAGAACATATGGGCACAGGAATGGCTATATTTAGACCATCTGCCTGCTGGCAGCAGTCCATGCAATTTTGTCTTGTGCTTCCAGTCACTTCCAGCATATGGCAAGCCTCTGAACTGATAATTTCCCCGGCCCCCTGTCATCAGTTCCCCCCCCCCACCCCTTTCTTGTGCTCCAGTGGTGGGTAAGCCTGGCCAAAGAAGCAGAGCAGTCTCTGGGTCAATTTTCCACATGTTTATAGAAATAAATAAGTAAATAAATTCTCAGTGGCATCTCTCTGCTCTAACCATTCAGTTAGGGCTCTTTTACATGACCCCTAAGATCCATTGGCAACTTAAATTCGGACCAGAGATCTTGGGGGTTTGTCGCTCTTCCTATGTTCCCACCCCTCCGCACTCCCTTGCTCCTGTCTGCGTGATGGGAGGGAGAAAAAAAAGGGAGAAAATAATGCAGGCTCACCTCCGCTCTGCCATGGAGCTGCTCCGGAAACCATTCCAGTCTCTTTCAGTCTCTTAAAGGGGTGGGGGCAAAATAAAAAAAAATCAAACACAAGGCGAGGAGAGCCCAGCACTCACTGCTTTACATCCACATCAGAAAAATTTCACCTTTGGAGACCAGGTACTTGGAAAATGTGCTGGCGCGCGCTTAGGTAAGCATCATCATACTTTATTTTGTTTAAAGCCCAGAGCTGGTGGAAAACATTTTTAAGCTCTGGATCTGGGAGCCCTTTGCCCTGGATTTTAGGGGTCATGTAAAAGCGCCCTTAGAAGATTACCTGTAGTTGCCCAGCCATGGCTCTTTCTGTTGCTGTGTTAAACCACAAGAGGGCAGCACAGCACACGCGTGCATGCAGAGCTTTCTTTGTACAATTTGGACAACCAACCACCTGGCAGATCTCCTTTGATTTCTATGCCTGCCTTTTTTTATTAGAGCTTCTTTTAGGTGGTTTGTATGTATTTTGATATGGTTGAAATGGCTAATCAAAAATAAACTAAACTAAACTAGAGTTTTCACCCTTTCTTAACCCCTTCACTAAGGGTACCAGTAGACTGATTTGAATTTACATATCCAGTACTGAAACGGTTAAGTTATAATTGACCTGTGTCTTTATCAAAGATCCAAACCAAAACCAGACCAAGCCAACCAAAAAAAAAAAAAAAAAAAACACAACTTTTTCCTGAGAAGGACTTCCATAGCTTTATGTACATTATGTTATACAGTAATCCCCCATTTTGGAGTAGGAACTGGCAAGCCACTCCAGTATTCCTGCCAAGAAAACTCCATGGACATGGAGTCACGAAGAGTCGGCCACGACTGTAACGACACAGCACACACAATCCCCCATTTATCATGGGGCTTTGGGATCCGACCTGCAATAAAGGAAAATCTGCGATATGCGGATGCTAGGTCAGGTCAGGTCGGGACTAGGGGGCCTGTGAGGCCTCCTACCTTACACCTGGCACTGCGTTGAACAGGCCTCTGACAGGTTTCCTGGGCCTGTCGGAGGCCCCAGAAGTGGTTTCAGGCAATCCAGAAGGCACTTCTGTTTTTTCGAGAGCCACTTCAGGTTCGCCGGAAACCACTTCTGGGGCCTCCGACATGCCCGGGAAGCCCGTCCAGGGGCCCACTTGGGGCAGCGCCAGGCCTGGGGGTAAGTGCACGTGGCCCCAAACAGGCCCACGAAGCTTGCCCCAGGGGGCCTTGCCTTCATATACTGTGCTCCCACAGTATACCGGGACCGCAGTATACGAACCGCAAAATGGCGGGGGATGACTGTATACGGATCACGCAGAGGAAGGGCACGATCTGTTCCCGATTGTCCCCGAGTGCAGGACACACAACAATTCAAGGGAAGACCATGGTAACAGTTTTCGGCTGAATGTCAGGAAAAACTTCCTGGCAGGAGGGGCCTATGCCAGGTGAACCAGCTGCTTAGCATTCTCTCAAAACAAAAATTCCGATATCACCAAACCACATTTCCCGATATGTCTTGGACATTTCCCCAGGAGTTGGAAGCAGATGAGTCGGGCCCAGGAGGGCCTCCAGAGACGGTCCTGAAGGAGAGCAGCGTGGACAGGCTGGCCCAGCTGAGCAACGTAGGCAAGCCCGAGTTTCCAGCCACCGTTTCCCCCAGGTAAGTTGGAGGTTACCTGGCGGCTGGCGGTGACCAGAGGACCAACCACGTTGGCTTCGTTGGCAAGAAGTAACTCTTGCCCCCCTGATGGCCTGGGCTGAGTCACTTGTCTTTTGGGTTCACTTAGATTGCAGGCAGGAACCCTTCCACACAAGGAGAGCAGCAGGATGGAAGGATGGGCAGAAAGATGGACAGGCAGACAGATGTGTGAATAATGAAAAACAAAAAAAACAAATGGTAATTCATTGGAAAAGCGAAGCAAAAGGGTTTTGCTTATATACTGCCCCATAGTGCTTAAAGCAGGCATGCCCAAACTTCCGCCCTCCTGATGTTTTGGACCACAACTCCCAGAATTCCAAGCCTGTGTTTCCAATGGCAAAGGACCCATGGGAGTTGAGGTCCAAAACATCCGGAGGGCTGGAAGTTTTGGAAATGCCTGGCTTAAAGCATTCTCTGGGCAGTTTACAATTTATGCAGGCTACACATTGCCCCGCCCCCGCCCCAGCCAGCTGAGTACTCTTTACTGAGCTTAGAAGGATGGAAGGTTTGAGTGAACCTTGAGCCCCAGATCGTGAGCACAGTTTTAACTGCAATACAGGCATTTAAGTACACTGCACGCGTGAGGCTCCTTGTGCAACCCATGAAGAACATCTCTGGAGATAACCTTCCAGTTTTATTTTGGCACACAAATAATAAAACCTGGCTTGGGAGGGAGATGAGGTTGAACTTTTGATGCAGAGGTTGGCATCATTGCTTTTAACTGTATTATCTTGGACTATTATTTCAATGCAGCTGAAAGGTACAAGCCCCTGGCCAATTTCGCAGAATCCGTTGTCAGTTTCTCTCTCCACCTCCATTCCCGACCTGTCACTGCCGCTCTCCTGGGCCGTGGCTGCTTGTGCTACTCGTGTCTGCTCAGTAATCAGATAGGTTTCCTCTCTGGAGGCCCCCCAAATCCTCCTGCTTGGTTGAAGTTCTTTTATTCCCTTCCAGCAAAGCTGAGAACAAGCAGCTGTGGCGACCCCGCAGCATGTCTGTCAAGGACCGGCAGAACTCGAAAGGCCACGGTGACCGAACCGGCAGCCTGGACAGTGAAAGCTCCCCAGACTCACGGCAGAGCACCCAGGTTAGAATCTTGAGGGATGGATGGCTCCTAGAACAAAGGGGGGGGGTTCTTTCTTTTTAAGATGGGACTTCTCTTGAAAGGGGTGGTGTCTGCGTGCAGGGCCCAAAAGGCCACAATCCGTTTTCAGTTTCTAGCTTCACAAAAAGAGCCACAAGGTCTTTCTTATATCTGGGGAGCTCAGAGCTCAGCATAGTGTAGGCCAATGGTGCTCAACCTGTGGGTCCCCAGATGTTCCTGGACTGCACCTCCCAGAAGTCTTCATCACTAGCTGAGCTGGCCAGGATTTCTGGGAGTTGCAGTCCAGGAACATCTGGGGACCCACAGGTTGAGGACCACTGGTGTAGGCTATAGTCCTTAAAAAAACAAACAAAAAAAAGCAAAGTGGCACCTCGACATCCGAGTGCTTTGACATCTGAATTATTCGACTAACGAGCGGAAATATTGGAAATGGATTTCCGAAAAAACTTGAGTTACAAGAGGAAATCCATTTCCATTGATTACCTTTCAGTACGAAGCACTGCCCGGTGCAATGATTTCCTTTGGAATGGGAAACTGATGCCCCAGTTCTGAAAATGCTACACACCAGCATGCACCGGGCGGTGCTTCCTACTGAAAAGCACTGTTTGACAGGTCCAGCGGCTGTGTTTTGTTTTGACAGCACAACCTCTAAAGAAAAAAAAATCCTGAGAGGCCTAGAGGCAAACTAGACTTTCCCGCTGCTTTCTCGGGCCAGCCTTTTCACTCCTCTCAGGAGTTTTTTTCTTTACAGGTCAGGCTGTCAAAACTAAACACAAGTGAGAGGCAGGCGGCAGCCTCCCCCCCCCACTGTCTCTCTCCTCTTCCTCCTCCTGACTCTGCAATGTGTGTGTGTGTGTGTGTGTGTGTGTGTGTGTTTTGCCCGCCCGCTTCAGCAAAAAGCTCTTTGGGTGACCCCACCTTCTGTTGTGGCAGGTGCAGGAAAAAGAAAAGGCAATGGGGCTTGCAGCAGGTACAAAGCCCCACTGACTTTCCCCTTTCATGCGCCCACCACAGCAGAAGGTGGGATAACCCAAAGAGCCTTCTGCTGCAGCGGGCAGCCCCCCACATGCATGTGCGTGTGCACACACACACGTGCGCGCGCACACACAAACACACACACACACACTGCAGAGTCAGGAGGAGAAGGAAGTGTGTGTGTGTGTGTGTGTGTGTGTGTGTGTGTGTGTGTGTGTGTGTGTGTGTGTGTGTGTGTGTGTGTGTGTGTGTGTGTGTGTGTGTGTGTGTACATGGAGGGGCTCCTGCCCACCCGGGCTGCACAAACATGCATCCATACCAGGCATCATCTAGGACAGATGCATGTTCGCACAGTCCGGCAATTTGGAAGAGAGGCACTTCTGCCTTCCAAACTGCCCAGGCTGTGTGAAGATGCATCCATCCCTGCTATCTTTGCCTACCCCGGGCGCCTTGTAAGGCAAGTGCTTGCATCCAGGAAAGCATTTTCTGTGCTTTCCTGTGCCAAAGATTTTTCAGGCCAGTCCAGAGGTAAGCAATTGTAAGCGCTTACCCAGAGGTAAAGTGGTTTCCCGGAGGTAAGCACTTTCCTTACAAGGCGCCCGGGGTAGTGACTCCTCCTCTTCACCCAAGTCTCTGCAGAGACGCAGGCAAAGAGGAGGTGGCTGCCCTCTCAATCACCAGCAGCCAAAGGCTCCTCCACGCAGCCGAATCAGACAGCTGATTTTGACAGCTCTGAGCTGTCAAAATCAGCTGTCTGTTGGCTGCGGGGTGGGGGTGGGGAATAGCCTTCTGCTGTCCCTTGATTGAATGGGCTTTAGACAGCCTCCCCAAAGGAATGAATTGAAAACCTATTAGTCCATTCCCTCTGGAACAGATTAATTGGTTTTCAATGCATTCCTATGGGAAACTGCTGTTCGACTTATGAATTGTTCCACTTCCGAAGATGCCTTTGGAATGGATTAATTGTGCAAGTTGAGGCACCACTGTATAACTTGGCTGCTGCTGCTGCTGCTGCTGTTCCAGGTGCCTCGGAAGTCTGTGTATGACCAGCTGAACCAAATCCTGGTCTCGGATGAGCAGCTGCCCGAGTGCATCATCTTGGTTAACATCACCGAGTGGCAAGGCCAGGTAAGACACTTTAGAACTAGGGGGCTCTTGTCTGTGGCAGTCATCTCATTGAAGGAGGTCAGCCCAACATTTGGCTCTCCTCAAATAAATCTATGAAATGCAAGGCCTTGGGTGTTTGCAAGGTGCCTTGGCCAGAGGAAGAGCCACACTGGACCCAGCCAAAGGCCTGTCTAGTCCAGCGTTCTCGTTACAAAGTGGTCATCTTAAAATGAGCGTGGGAGAGTGGATGATTCTGGGCAGTTGGCTAAATTGAGGGAGCCAAGGCAAGGCAAAATGTCACTGCCTTCTCCCATTCTGCAAAAGAGTGAATTATTTTCTGCATTTTATCATTTTCTGTATTAAAGTTTGTAACTGGACACATTAAAAGGTTATAAAATGCACTGTAAAACTAGTGATGGATGAACTCTTCCTCAACTCTGTTTGCATTCGCTTGGTATTTACAGAGAGCTCTAGAGCAAAGCTTGCTTGATTTATGAACGTTTCCTCGTGACCTATACTGTTTGGTGTGGTCTGATTTTATGTTTTGCTGCCTGCTTTTTTGTGGATGTTAAGAAGCAGTTGTGTTTTTCACAGAATTTTCAGCTGCCTCTCAAAATGTCAGCTGTCTTTTATCTGTGTCCCGGGTGCAAATCTTCACTTAGGCAGAACTGCACCAAAATCTCTGGAGGCAGATCTGAAGCGATCTGAGGGACTGGGAAGCTTGCGAGCGGGGACACAGCGCAAGGGAGGCTTGGGCCCTTGGAAGGATTAGTTTGGCAGACTCCATCTTAACCTGACAAGCTCCCCAGAGCAAGGGTATAGGCCACTGGTTTCCAAACTTTGGCCCTCCAGATGTTTTAGACCACAACTCCCACAGTCCCTTGTCCCTGGCAATACAGGTTTGGAATTCTGGGAGTTGTGGTCCAAAACATCTGGAGTGCCGAAGGTTCGCCACCACTGGTATAGGCTCTTGTTACTGTCCACATTCCAGTGACGTTTGTTACCTGTTTGCTTTTGAGTACAATTTGCAATAACGGGGAATGGCAAGTGTCTATCATTTTGGTGTTTTTTTTGTGGCATTCTGGTTTATAAAGTTTCCCATTGTTCCAACCTAAAGATGAAAAAGAAAATGTTGTGAATTTCAGTAAATTATTTGAAGGCTGAAACCAAATGCCCCCACCCCACCCCAATTTGTAGTGGCCAGATTCGATGGATAGCTATTGAGCATTAATCTCTGCCTTATGTCAGCAGCTGTCAGGTGGGATACCAGAAATAAAACCAGACTCTTAAAGCCATTCAAAACCGTTAAAGTTTAAAAGAGTTTGAAAAGCACCTTAAATCGGTTCACCAATTCAAACTGAGCGAAAGAACAAGTTAGAAACCAAATATACTGATAATAATTACTTGTAGAGCAATGATCAGTTTGAGACCAAGTTATTTGAATGACTGCTTGACTTCTCTTGAAGAGTACAGTGGGCCCTCATATAACAAATGGTTTGTATAACATAAAATCTGTACAACATAAAAAATTCTGGAGATGGGGAAATTTACTTAACAGACTTGCCTATGGGGCCAATCCGTACAACATAAAAATGGTCATGATTAGAGATAATTCAATTTTCAATGCATTCCTATGGGAAATTTGTATAAAGGAAAATTTGCTTAACAGAATTTCATTTGGAACGAATTAATTCCTTTATACAAAGTACCACTGTATTTGGTTTTGGACGCAACTGTAGTCCCCGATGCCCTTGGGGTTGATACATAGCCAACACAAATACCAACCCCTAATAGTCTTATCCTCTATGAGTTTCTATAGTTCCCTCTTAAAACTATCCACAGCAGTGGGCTGTCACTACATCTCATGGGTTTGGCGCATGTCAAGTGCATTTGTAATAGGATTTCATTGCTGTTGTACACCTTGCTCTGTGTTTTTGGTTTTATGTCGACAGTATCTGTGTGATCAGCTCCAAGAACACAAACAGCCCATAGTCTCCACCTGCTCCATGGCGGATGTCCAGGCTGCCTTCAACACGATTGTTGCTCGCATCCAGAGATAGTGAGTACGGCGTGTCAGGCGGCAAGAGACGTTGCGGCAACTGGCATGGAGGGGTTGACCAGGAGTAGCCCTCTGGCGGGGGAAGGGTTGGGGGTGTGGGGCACACTGGCCCAAGGAAGCCACCCTTGTTTTCTCTTGCCAGGGTGGGAGCTCACAGTTTGGTGCAATCCATCCTTTCTCAATCTGGTATCTCTGCAGGTATTGAACTGCAGTTCCCTTTATTCAGGGTGGTGCCTGCTTGGGGAAGGTTGGCTCGCTCAATGTTCTGATAAGGCCAAATACGGGGGGAAATGCTTACTTTTTCGGACTAGACTTCTGGGAACCCACCCTTACTGGGGTTGGAGTGGGATTCTGGTGGCGGGTACTAAAATTTAACTTTCCCAAGATCTGGCCAAAGGGCTATTCTTTGATTTTTACTCTCCTGGAGTGGCCACCCTACCGATGCCGATGCCTCCTTTCTTTCCCCGGCAGCTGTAACTGCAATTCTCACATGCCTCCCCCAGTGAAAGTGGCTGTGGCGGGGGACCAGAGCTACCTGAGCATCGTCCTTCGCTTCTTCGTAGAACAGCTGGCAAGCAAGACCCCAGACTGGCTCAACTACCTCCGTTTCCTCGTGGTGCCCTTGGGTAAGAGTCCTGCTGCATCAGGTTTGGTGTCAGACGACCAGCATGTCTTCTTAGCTGGGGGGGTCCTTTCTCTCTGCCTTATTGGGGTTGCGGGGCTGCCTCTCCTGCCAGTCCTATGGATTAAAATGACATTGTGGGCTAGAGAAAAGCCAGCTGAACGAGGGTTTTAGACCTGGCTTCTCTTCCTTTCTCCCTCCCCATCTCTCCCTTCCCTTTGTTGCTCGTTCTTTTGCCTTGACTTCCTAAGGAGAGAATGGGAAGTGTATTCTCGAAGGCTTTCACGGCTGGGATCTGATAGTTGTTGTGAGTTTTTCGGGCTGTTTCACCATGTTCTGGAAGTTTTTCTTCCTAACGTTTTTCAAGACTCTGTGGCTGGCATCTTCAGAGGGCAAGAAGCTCAGGGAACTAGGAGTTCTGTCTGTGCTCTGGGTTATAAAGTGAGTGAGACTGGGAGTTTTAAAGTTGTGGGAAAGAGGATATTTGTCCTTTGCAGGAAAATAGGTGTTGGTCATTGTATTATGATGAAAGGGTTAAGAAGTTTCAATGCAGTCAGAGGTAGCAAGGATCCTTGATGGGTGTCCTTAGCTGTTCTATTGTGTGAACTGATCACTTTTGCTTGTGGCTGCGTGGGAATCATTGAGCTTTGACCTTTGTTGATTTTTAGACTTTCTTTTTTGTTGAAACTGTGCTTATGTTTGTGGATTTCAATGGCTTCCCCATGTGGCCTGACACAGTGATTGGTAGTGTTGTCCAGTACCTCTGTGTCCTTGAAGACCCAGACTAACACCTATTTTCCTGCATAGGACAAGTTTCCTCTTTCCCACAACGTTAAAAACCCCAGCTTCACTCACTTTATAACCCAGAGCACAGAGAGAACTCCTAGTTCCCTGAGCTCCTTGCCCTCTGAAGATGCCAGCCACAGAGTCTGGTGAAACGTCAAGAAGAAAAACTTCCAGAACACAGCCAAACAGCCCGAAAAACTCACAACCACTAAGAGAATTGGAAGGTTTGATCAGCCTGTGTTTTCTGTCTTCTTAATGTTCTTTCAGTGGTTCCATTCATCCCTGTGTTATTTGCAGGCTCCCATCCACTGGCCAAGTATCTTGGTTCAGTGGATAATAGGTACAGCACCTTGTTCCTTGATGTCGCATGGAGAGAGCTCTTTAGTCGGCTTGAACCTCCCAATTCAGGTAATCGGCTTGGGGGACCTGGCTTGCAGCAGCATGGGCTAGAGGGTGCAGAGGGAGGAGAAAAGCTATCCAAGGGCCCCTGTAGCCTCAGTGTTTCTAGCCTTTAGATCAGTGGTTCTCAACCTTCCTAATGCTGCAACCCTTTAATACAGTTCCTCATGTTGTGGTGACCCTTTTACCCTGCTTGGAAGAGGCCACAAGCCCCCTTTGGCAGGCCACTGCCCCAGGTGCCATCAAGAACATCCCTCTACAGGCACGCTTAGCCAATCGCAGCCTCCAGTGCCATTGACTGACATCCCCTCCAACCTATCAAGTTGTAACTCACTCCCCCCTTCCCCAGACCCAAGCCGTTTGTGCCTTTTTCCTCACTGGCTCATGGCGACTCCTTTGAAATGGTCATTCAACCCCCCCAAGGGATCCCGACCCCCAGGTTGAGAACCACCACTTTAGATGCTTTAGATTTTTATTCCCCAAATCCCTGGCCAAAGGCTGCTCTGTCCGGGGCTTCTGGGTTGACTTGAAGTCCAAAACATCTGGAAGACAGAACGTTTGAGAGCTGCTGGTCCAACATTCTCCCTCGTCTCCCTTCAGACACGGTGGACATCCCTGGTAGGATTGCCCAGTTCATCACAGGCGCCAATGTGTCCCACCAGCTGCCCATTTCTGAGGCTATGTTAACCTACAAGCAGAAGAGGTAAGGAGTCTTGCAGTCGTTTTTCTTCCTTGTGTGTGTGTGTGTGTGTGTGTGTGTGTGTGTGTGTGTGTGTGTGTGTGTGTTCTGCCATTCGCATTCAGATGCACACAAAAGCATACACACATACAGCTCGGGAAAGGAAGCAGCCCCCTGGATCTGAGTTTCTCTTCCTCCCGCTTGTGGCTCATGACCACATCTCCCTTATCCCAAGGGCTGTTACGCAGAGCTGGGCATCAAGGCCCAAAGGTCAGTAAATGGCCATCCTGCCACATGGTTACTTGCCGAGGCCACGTGGTCCTCTTATCAGTGGCTACTGAGCGATTCTGGTTTGCCTGAAACTCTGCCCCAAAGTGCAGGGCCGCAGGGCGAGAGGAGGACGGAGGGGGTGATGGTGGAGGGCCAGGAAAAGCCAGTCTTCTCCCAAGTTGCCGGGAGGCAAGGCAGCCACGGATGGTGGTTCGGGGGATTGCAAGTGCTGTCTCTGTGCTTCCTCCCCTGACAGCTCAGCTGTGTGGGGTCTCTCAGGCCCTGCTGTTCTCTGCTTGCCCCTCCAGCCAGCGGGGACGGTCACACAGTACGTACGGCTGGCTTGCTGCACTCAGTGGGGGGTGCTTGGGGGGGGGGGGGGGGCGGGGCCTCGTGCTTTTGGCTGGACACTTCCCGAATCGGGTGCCGCTCTGCACATGCATGGTGGTCTTTTCTGGGCACCCTTAAAATGAGTACAGCGGCCCTTATCCTACCCTTTAGAGCAGGAAGGTTTCCGCCAGTTTGATTTCAAAGCTTCGGAAAGACAGCAAGCGGTGGGGACAGATTGTTCCCAGGGCCTGACGAGTTACCTTTCGGAATTATAAATTACAATGTGTGTGAGTGGGTGGGGGTGGGGGGCATTATGGAAGTTGCAGTGCCCCAGAGTAACATCGTGAGACTCTGAACGGCCTTCTAAAGCCCTGGGCTCACCATTTTGGATAGAGGAACACCTTTTTCTAGAACAGCTAGTTCCAGAAACCAAAGCAATCGCTGGTACTCGATGGAACGGAGAGGGCCGGAGCTGTGGATCACAGAGTAACCTCATGGCAGCTACAGAGGGGGAAATGGTTGACCAGGACTTGGCTTTTAGCAGTTACAAACTTCTGTGCTGCTGCTGCTGCTGCTGCTGCTGCTGCAGATGCCTGATGCCTGCAGAGATCCTGATGCCTGCAGCTGACTGCAACACAACAGGCGCAGGTGTTACGGCCTAGCCCATGGTTGCATGGAGAGGGAACCGAATAACCTGTGCCAGAAAACAGGGGGCTGGAGATGGGGGACTGCTTCGTAGTCCTGAAGTTGTAGGATCAGGGGGAGGTCCCTGTGGGGAGCTCCGTACAGTGAGCAGGCATGTGTGCACTTCTGGTTCCTGGGACAGGCATAGCGGCGCATACTCTCCAAATAATACTTCCGAAGGATCCGTTGGTGGCTGATGTTCTGAGTGTGACGTTCCAGATTGTAAGGTGCTTGTACCCCTTGAGGCCCGTTCTCTGGGCACGGCCATCTTAAAGAAACAAAATGCCTTTGGCCGCTCCACGTGCTATGGCTTTTGGCTTTTGTGATGGCCTGAATTTCAAGTAAGGGGACCCCCTTGGTGCTCACATCACAGCTGACTCTTATTTTGTGTTGTGGAAGAAACACATACCCAGCACAATAAAAGCAAGTAAGGAGGATTTGCACATGGCTACATGGGCGGTATTGCCGTTTTCTTTCTTACAATATTTTGCCATTAAAAACAATGTAGCCATTGAATGCAAATGTTATCCATATTTTACCAGCAAAGAAATTATTCAATGCTAAAGTTATCTGGGGCATTTTGACTCAATCCTCTCCAAATTCTCCTCTCCCCCAAAATCAGGCTCAACTCCCTCAGTTATTCTAGATGGTCACAAGAGTTTCTTGGCCTGGGTGTAGTATCACAGCACAGCTAGTTTTCCTATGGCTTTCCTAGAGCTCAGTGATTTTCAAATTCCTTTATAGGGTTTTCAAATTTCATCCTACAGCTCCTTAATGCAACTGGTCCTGTGGCTCATTGATTTTTCAGATTTTGCCGTAGGAGAACATCTCAGTATTTTTTTTCAGACATACAGTGGACCCTTGTATAACAAACAGCTTCCAGAGATAGGGGAGATTTGCTTAACATAATTGCCTATGGGGAAAATCCGTACAACATAAAAATGGGATTACTCCATTTTCAATGCATTCCTATGGGAAATTTGTATAAAAGAAAATTTGCTTAACATAATTTCATTTGGAACGAATTAATTCCTTTATACAAGGTACCACTGTGCATAGTTTGACAGAAGTGAGCACCTCATTAGAGGATCTGCCCTCCAGTGCTCAGTCACAGGGAAGCATGATGCGCGGGTTATAGGTGCACATTTGTTTAATGCATGGTGAGGAGGAGGTCCAGCAAGTGCCTTAATGAAGCTGAGTGTATGTTACAGCACACATTCTTGCTAGATCTTAGAAAAGTTCCTTTTTTTGAAGGCAGGGGTGTCAGGGCATGTGCTCATGGACTCCTCCAGGGAAGTGCTGGCATGAAAAATGGTATTTGAAAGTTAAAAGGCTGAAAAGACCTCTTGCTTGCTCTACTACCTGCGTATTGGTTCTCCGCACTGAGTAGAAGGGGGGTTGTGCATGAAGCAGGGGTCAAAGTTTTCAAAGTCCACAGACACCACAAGGCATCCAAAAGCAGCTGCGGAGGCTGGCTTGCTCCACAATACAGTGTGGAAACTACAATGTGGAAACTGGAGAGGGCTGGCAGTGTTGCCCACCTGTTTGTGGCCCTTTGCCTCAGCAGTGGGTCCTCCTGTCCACAATGGAAAAGAGGCAAGCCACCCCCTTAGCACTGAAGACGCAACCTGTAGAATCACTCCGTTATATTTGGTTTAGGCAACTGGATGAGATGATGTGATTCTATTCAAACAATATTATATTTTAACATAATGTTCTTGACAGTCTATCTCAATCTTGTATTTTATATATTTTTGTTACCTATCTGTAGCCCTAAATCCAGCTCGTCGTCTAACTAGAGTAGACCCACAGAAGTCAACTGCTGAACATATACAGCCAGCATATGCAGGAATGCCTTGTATTTAGTGGGTCTACTCTAGTTGAGAAGAGCAATTGGGACGAGTAGGCCAACATTATTTTACATTTTATGTTACAGTGTCTGTAAAGATTCTCAGTCATGCAGGCGTGGTTATCCAAAAGTTGAGTCATGGCAACTGGAATTCTTATGAGAACAAAGTGTTTCGCAACTCATCCAAGTAGCTCCGTCAGTCTGAGAAGTTGGTGCAAGGCTCCCAATTTAAGTTCACCTTGGCTTCACACCACCTTGGTCTGAATAGGCTTGTTAGTTGGACAGTGGCCTGAATAGGCTTGTTAGGTGGACTATTCAGACCATTGTCCATCTAACAAGCCTATTCAGGCCGTTGTGCTGCTTTGATCTCACAATAAAAGAAATCTGGTTACCGTGACTCAACTTCTGGACAATATGGTGTTGCCTCCTCTACTACGTGCAGCTGGTTTGGAGTTGTCCCCCCTCTCTTTCTCTCTCTCTCTCTTTCTCATCTGAGCGGTCTTGTGGGCTACAGTAACTTCCCCCTCCTTTTTGCTTATCCTGTTCATTCAAATGGAAAGAGGGAGAGGACCAGGGGGGGTGAGGAGGAACAGTCCCTTCCTCAGCCCCCCCAAGCAAAGGAGAGCTGTCTTTCCTTGCCTTCTTTTTGTCCCTCCCAGTGGAGTCGAGTGGAGCAAGACTTGCCTGGTGGCCATATTGCGTGAGGTGGGCCCTGTGTATTGTCACCCAACATGGCTGCCCTAAAAGCCAATATTGTTCAACAGCTTCTGTTCCAGCAGTGCTTACGCCTCTCCCTCTTCTTGGTTCCCCCCACCTCCCACCCCCATTATTTCTCCCCCCCCCCCATTTTTTGGCATTCAAGGAAAAGAAGCCTCTATTTTGATTTTTACATCAGGTATTGGACTGTGGCTTGCTGCGCTGTTCACCGTTCCTCCTCTGTGTCTGTTCTCCGTCGCCTCTCTTTGTGCCAGGCCTAGAACCGGTCCCTCCCCGTGTCTGCCTCGTTGTGCGGCCAGGGCTCGCTGGCTGACCCCAGTTCTGCATGTGTGAACGGAGAAGGAAACGTCCTGTTCCCTTTGAGCGCCTTCTGCATCTACCCTTTGTCACCTCCTCTTCCCCATGACGTGTCACCCTGTGCTGAGCGCCGTTGGGGTTGGGGTTGGTGGCTGTGCCCCGTGAGGCAGAAGGAGCCCGTCCTGCTTCCTCCCTGCTGTTCCATCCTGAAGGATGACACCGTGTTGCTTGGCTCTGTGATAGCTGCTTGTTTTCTATCACCAGGCTTTGGTTGGGGCTGCCTGAGAAGAAGGCTGGGGGCCCGGCGGAGTAGGACCATGTAATACCGTCGTCTCTCTTTTGCATGGGCCAAACGGCACCTTGGGGTGGGAGCCCCGCTACTCACCTCTGCCCTTCAGAAGCCTGTCGCTTTCCCAGCCCGCAGTGGGGGAAGGAGAGGTCCGCCTCACGGTTGCCTTTACAGGCCGGGGGGTTCGTCAGGGACACAAGGACCTGGCAGCTGCTAATTGCGTCTCTGTTCCCTCTTGCAGCCCAGACGAGGATTCCTGCCAGAAATTTGTGCCGTTTGTCGGGGTGAGCGTCCCTTTGCCGCGGAAGGGCCAATAATGGCCGGCAAAACCCTGGCACCTTCTTTCAAGCCCCCACGTATTCCCCGTGGGACCTGGGCGCGGGAGGCCGAGAGCTTTATCTCTTGGAGGGCCAAAGGGCCATCCCGAGAGCTGTAATATTTGCTTGAGGTGGATTCTGGGCCTGACTGCTTTGGGAGGTGGGGGCTGAGGGAGTTTTCCTTTTCCACTGAGGGAGTTTTCCTTTTCCCATGTCTTGGCAGGTGGTGAAGGTGGGACTCGTGGAGCAGTCCTTCAACACATCAGGTGAGACACAGAACCCAAGAGCGACAAGGTTTATTTATTTATTTATTTATTTGTTTGTTTGTTTGTTTAGCTTATATGCCACCCACTACCCAAAGGTCTCTGGGCGGCTTACAATCCAAAGAATAAAACAATTTAAAATAGTTAAAAGTAAAATATCAATAATTCATCAATAAAAACCTTACACTAAAATCATTATCCTAAAATTGTCATCAGCGGACCCACAGTCTACATTATATCAATTAAAAACCTTCTGGAACAGGAAGGTTTTTACCTGGCGCCGGAATGTAATCAGTGTTGGCACCAGGCGGATCTCGATCGGGAGGGCATTCCATAGCTTGGGAGCAGCTGCCGAGAAGGCCCTGTGTCTACAGGCCATCCCTCTCACCTCCTTGAGGGATGGCTCTTTCAAAAGGGCCCCCTGGCTCGATCTTAATTGCCGGGGGTTGTATGGAAGGAGGCGGTCCTTCAGGTATCTGGGTCCTGAGTCGTTTAGGGCACCTACCATTATTTGGGGCAGGGCAAAAAGGTGTTAGGCTAGGCCGAGGAGAGGAGGCCTAGAGCTAGATTCCACTGTGGAGAGGCATCTTGGCAACAGCAGAAAGGGCCTTGTGTAATTTTCTTGACTGAACTGTGTCAGGTGAGGCCCCACGCAGTTCAGCTGCTGGGCCATGGAGGGCTGCTTCTGTGATCGCCACCCCCATTTTTTTCCTTATAAAAATTATTTATCTCTCTCTCTTTTTTTACAGATACAAGTCCCCTTGTCCTCTGTAGCCCCTCCCCCTTTTTTAAAACAAACAAAAATGAGAGTCCTAAAATACCCTAAAACAGTGATGGCGAACATTTAAGAGACTGAGTGCCCAAACTGTGATTTAAAACCCAGTAATTTTTCACAAAGTGCCAATACAGCAAATTAACCTGAATACAGGTGGCTGTGAGGGGGCGATGTTGGGTGCCCACAGAAAGGGCTCCGAGTGCCACCTCTGGCACCTGTGCCAGAGGTTTGCCAACACTGCCCTAAAATAATAGCAGAATTACACCACCACCCCAATAGTGGACACAAGGGAACTTTTTGAGCCTAAAATACCTATTTAATTGGGGCCCATCAGTTTGCCCACCCTTGGACCAGACTAACTTGCATTCATGCAACCATGAATTTTTAAGGTCTATGACAGCAGGTCTTAGAATGTAAACATGGCCTTCAGCTTTTGAACAAGCAGCATAGACTCTGTGAAACACCCACATTAATGGAACATAAAAGTCCACAAGAGCCCTGAAACTCTTCAGACTTTGTTCTTTAAAATGGGGAAACCTTGTGCCTGAATCTATCTGAGGTGAAAGAAATCAATAAATCCACCAGTACTCACACACCAGCTGGACCACGTGGTGCTGAGTTCTTTGTGTTGCTGGAGTGACCTGGGAAATTGCCGATGTGTACACCAAGCATGGCTCATTTTGTCAGCTCAGGTGCAAATAAAAGACCGAGCATTAACTGGCACCCCTGGGTCCGTCACATTTCCAACTGCGTGTGACTCTGACCAACATAGACAGCCAAAAGGGGTGTCGCTCTGTCGGGGATGGAGCCTTTCCTAACCACATATCATAGCTTTTCCCAACCTATTTATCACGTAGTTATGCGGGACTTTGGCTGCCATCCTCCTCAAGTCTGTGCTGGCAGTCATTCTGGAAGCCCGTCAGGGACTGCCCATTGATGCTGGCAAACGTACAGGCAGGTGTTCAAGGGCTTCTCCATTATAATCGGGCTCCTTCTCTCCCCCCCCTTTTCATTATTTCTTCCTTTCCTTAGTTGATTCTGATGATGCTACCATCTGTACCACCTCACTGCTGAGCTCATCATCCCCATCTGGTGGAGGGGTTCCCTACACCAAGGAGGCAGTGGGTACCCCTCCGCCGTCACCATCTGTCAGCAGTGGGCTCTCTGGAGCCGGGTAAGCACCTTTTCGCCAAATCGGTGAGGGCTGGCTCTACCGTGAGGCAGAACCATCCTTCCTGTCTGGAGGAGGACTGGTGGACGTTGTCCCACTGCTTCATCTGTCAGTCAGCCAACTCCAAGGCATGGAATTGCGGGGAGTCTTCTGCCCAAAGCAACAAAGGATCCGCAGCATGTTTGCATGGGGGTGGGGTGGGATAGAAGAGGCGAAAAAGAACCCCGCATGCCCAGAGGCTTGTCGGAATGAGATGCTTCTCGGAATAATGTGGTCCTCGCTGCAGGGCGTACTCACAGAGTGAAAGCAGGAGAGCCCGCCTGAGAGCTGATTTGTGTACTGTGGCTATACTGGCGCATGTCAGACTACAGGAGGGGACATTTCAAAGACCTGAATGTCCTCCCCAGATTAAAACTCCCTGTATGTTTTAAAAGCATATGTACTGCGATTGTGGTTTGTGATTACGGAATACAACTCCCAGGAATCCCCAGGTAGCAGATCTGTGTAGGGAGTTTTGGGAGCTGTAATCCCCTAGAAACTAATCTGCACATCTCTAGAATGCAGATGAAACTAAGTACATGTAAGAAGATATTGAGAAGTCTTGGGTTTAAAATTCAACTTCTTGTAACAAGGAAGACTTTTTTTGTATGGGAGCAGTTGAATAAGAGAGAGGGGCAAGTTTTAGGGGAATCTAAGAGACTGGGTTTTTTTTTTCACTCGTGTACCAACACCCTGACAAATCACACCAGATGTAGGCAGAGGTCCACTTTTGATTCTCTAAAACCTATTTTGGATAGTGAATTGGGGGCTAAACAACTCAAAATTGAATTTCTACTCCTGGAGGCTTCCTAGAGAGTAGGCATTCAGGTTTATTTAAAAAAAAAACATTGTGTACAGTTCTGTTCATCACACCTCCAGAAGGATATTATAGAATGGAAAAAGTGCAGATGAGGGCAGCCAGAATGATTAGGGGACTGGAACACTTTCCTTACCATCTGAGGCTGCAACAGCTGGGCCTCTTCACTCTTGAAAGACGGCGCCTAAGAGGTGACCTGATTAAAGATTATAAAATAATACACGGTGTGGACAAAGTAGATAAGGAAAAGCTGTTTTCCCTGTCGCACAACACTAGAACTAGGGGGCACTCCATGAAACTTTTGGGTGCTAGATCTCAAACAAATAAGAGAAAGTACTTTTTCATCCAGAGGATCACTGGTCTGTGGAACTCCCTGCCAGAAGAAGTGGTGACAGCTGTCAGCCTTGACAGCTTTAAGAAAGGATTGGACAAGTTCATGGAGAACAAGGGTATCAATGCCCTTCATTATGGATGCCTAAGGACAACCTCCATGTTGGGGAGAGAGGCAGGATATCTCTCAATGCCATTTGCTGGGAATCATAAGCAGGTGGAGACATCTGCTTGGGAATACCCTGCAGCAAATGAGACAGAATGCTGTGGCCTGTTCCAGCAAGGCTGTTCTTATGTGCTTATGTTCTTATCAGTGGGAGGGAGCTGGCAACAAAAATCACAGGTCATGTGATGCCCAACCCTGCCTAGTGGAGTCCAATAGGAACTGGGATTTTGCAGGTGGTGTCGCTTGAGTGGGAAACTTGCTTGTTGTGACTTGGTTTTCCCATTCTTCCCAGTAATCTGAGTCCCGGTGTGGAGGTGATGGGTCTGCAAGTGGATTATTGGACAGCTCAGGGCCCAGAGAAGAGAAAAGAAGCTGAGAAACGGGAAACGGGCCTCAAGAACACCCTGAAAAGCAATTTCCGCTCCCTGCAGGTCAGCCGTATCCCAGGGCCCGGGGAGCTGACCCCGCCTAGCACCATGGCCATGACGGTCGTCACCAAGGAGAAGAACAAGAAAGGTAATGACTGGCTGCAGTCCAGCCCCCCTTTTCCTTAGACTTGTGCCGGCTCTGCTTATGGTCAGATTCCCAGTCCATGGGCTGCCTGCCCTGCGGAATGGTCCCAACGTCAGCTCAGCTTAAAATTGGAGCTTCCCAGAGGGTACCTCTGTTGAGCTGCTCCCTCTTGTCTTTTCTAGTGATGTTCTTGAGTAAGAAACCAAAAGAGAAGGACTTGGAACCCAAGAGCCAAGTGATCGAGGGAATCACGCGCCTCATCTGCACAGCCAAGCACCAAAACACCATGCTGCGTGGTAAGTGGGCCACCAAACTCCCTTCTTTGGGCCAGGGCTCCTTTCCTGTTTGAGCCAACATGCCGGAACAGAGAGCTCAGAAAAACTAAATTACTGCAGTGTGATGAACTAAGCGATTCTAGGAGCCATACTCCAAAAAAAAGCAACTTTTCCAAACTGTGCCATAATGTGTGTTCCCAGTGCTCGACCATGTCATCAGCTGGTTTGGGGCCCATCTCCCATTATGAGGCTCACTAAAATGTGAATTGCAGCTTCTGGAAGTGATGATCGTGTAAAGCAAGTGGTGCAAAGGACTTATTTACCCACCTATGCCCCCAAATGGGAGTGTCTGTCCGAGTTCTTTTGGCTTCTTATCTAACAACTGGTGCAGCCCTTGGAGGGTCCCTGGCAAAGAAATGTGGACCCTGGATCACCATGCCTAGTGTTATTCGGTGCCACAAGTGGAGAACCTATAGCCCTCCTGATGCTTTTAGTAACTACTACCTGCCCCAGCCATCACTCACCACCAACGGGTCCCGTGGCACTGCGGCTGAATTGCCGTTCTGCAGTCAAGCCTCTGCTCAGACCTGCCTGAGTTTGATCCCAATGGGTTCAGGTAGCTGGCCCAAGATTGACTCAACCTTCTAGTCTCCCAAGATCGGTAAAATAAAATACAGTAGGACCCCCGTATCCACTAATTAATTATCCACTGATTCAGTTATCCATGCGTGGCAGAGGAAAAAAATTAAATAATTCAACAGCCACAAAGCAAGCTATTAATTTGTCACAAAAAAAGCTGTAAAGCAAGCTATTGTCACAAATAGCATCTGTAAAGCAAGCTACTGTCACAAACAGCAGCCATAAAGCAAGCTACTATCAGGAAACAGCAGTTTGGGGTGGGTGGGCAAGCATTCTCTCTTATCCACGGTTTTCATTATCCAGGGAAGGCCTGGAACCAGTTCCTTGCGGATACTGGGGTCCTACTGTACCCACCTCATGGGGGTGAGGGCTGAGTGTTGTTTGCATAATTACATTGTAAACTGCCCAGAAAATAATTTAGCACTGTAGGGCAGTATGTAAATCAAAATCATGACACCAGTGGTGAGAGATGATGGAGGTTGCAGCCCCAGCCATACTCGGTGGGCCTCAGCTTCCACTCTCCTTGCTGTACAAAATAGATTCCTATTGATCACCAGCACCAGAAGGGAGTCGACTTGCACGAAAAGGCACCCTCTGTCTCTCCTCCCCCACCCCACCCGGGCTGGCTAGACTCTCAAAACATGGGCTCCTTCCTTTGCCCCTCCGAGCCTCAGCGTGTCAATCATCTGTCTTGCAGTTTGCATCGATGGCGTGGAGTGGAACGATGTGAAATTTTTCCAGCTGGCTGCACAGTGGCCGACCCACGTCAAACATTTCCCGATCGGCATCTTTGGCTACACGAAAAGCGCGTGACCCCACGCCAGGCAGCAGCCTGGAAGGACCCGGGGTCTCGGCCAGGTGGCGCCGAGAAGGACTCTCCAGCCCCCTTTCACTTTGGAAGACTGCCGGCCAGACTGCCCGGGGGCTGGAGCTCAATTCTGGCCGGGACCCTTCTTGCTCCGTTTGTTCCGTGCAGGGAGCCTCCTGGTTTGCTTTACGTCTCACCCGTGAAGTTTTTTAGTTTTAACGTGAACGTGGATCCTAGGAAATGGGAGGAAGATGCACACGCACACGGCTTTTGAACCTGAACTCTCGTGGGTAGAACAGCAGGCCGATCTTCTCCAATCAGGCGGGGTTGGGAATGGACGAAGCCCCGGGGGGATGTGTGTGCGGCTCTCCCTTGACAGGCCCATGGGTCATCGGGCGGCCAAGGCTTGGTTCCCTTCCTTGCCTTGCCTGGCTGGCTTGGGCACGAAAGAGGAAGGCCGGTTCCCTTGTACGTCTCCAGCAGCGAAATGGAAGAGGTGTGTTGACGCCCTTCTCCTGGGGTCACGTAGTCAAGCTCACCCGGTAGTGCTCTGGGCAAGCTGGACCTCTGCCCACAAGTGCCACTCCACAGTCCCATGTCTCTCAGCCGAGGGCAAAGGGGACCTTGTTGTCTTGTCACGTGACGCAGCTTCTGTCCTCCCCCAAAGTGTCTCTTACCCAGACCCTCCCAGCGAGGCTGGCGCTGCACAGCTTCTCTTGTCCTTGCTGATAGATTCAAGCCAGAGTATGGAATGTGGAGAGGGTTCAGAGCACTGGCTGCAAAAAAATGAGCGACTTTCATTTCTGCAGTTGAAACAGCTCTTAGGAGGCCGGTTGATAAAGCTCAACAGGTGGCTTTGGGCAGTTCATAGCCTCCTTGAATGTGTCCCTGAGAAACGACACTGGCATTGCTTCTGCACCCTTCCATCAACAGCGGTTCTAAAGAGAAGGAGGCAGCACTTGCGTGACCAGGTCCACGGCAGCTTTGGGCCCAGCACGTGCAGGTTGGGTAACTTGTAGCAAGGGAGAAATCCAAGACGGGCCAGATCTTTCCCCGGCTGGCTGGCTTTGTGTAGGAAAGGCTGAGAAATGCAAGCCACGTTGCCTTCCAATCGGAAGAAAAAGCCCTTATTAAGTCACCGAGGCGGGAGGGGGCCCTACTTGTCGAACTGCTGCTTGAAAAAGGGACCTTGAGGAACAGGGAGGCCTCTTCCCCACCAGCGGCAGACAAATACAACCTGCTCCTTCAGCAGTTGCCACGTTGAGCTTGGGTTGGTGCAGGTGCTGGGGCAGGTTGGATCCCTGCTGTCTTTCCTGGCATGAGATAAAGGTACTCACCTGTGACTAAACCACTTTATGAGTTAGTACACTCCATTTGTAACCAGTATCAATGGCCCACCCGCCCAATCCCTTATCTTATTTATACCTGTGGGTGGGTGTCAAGTGACGCACCCATCCTTTTCTTCTCCCTCAAACCAACCGGGTTGAGAGGAGCCCTTGGGTTGGCAAGCCAAGCCATCTTCTGACTGTGCTGCTCTACGCGGGTCCGCTCCTTGAACTCTCTGTAACTGGGAGTGCTGGGAGAGGTTGAGGCCCCATGGCTTGCAGGAGGAGAGGAAAGACCGGGCAGAAAAAAAAAATCCATCGTCCTCCCACTTTGATTCCCCTGCCCCCCCCCAAGCACCTACGTTGAGCAAGGGAAGCAGAACGAGAGAGCCAGAAATTGCAGTTGAGGTCAAAGAACCTTTCTGTGGCAGCTACTGGAGCCTCCTTGCCTTCCCTGACTGGATTCACCGTTCTCCCCTTAACCCGCAACCCCAACCCCACCGCCCTCTTCTTCCTGTCCTGTAACCCCAAGCCACGCTGGCTTCACGGCTCGGGCTTGGCCTTCCTGGAGCCAGTGGCACTAGAACTGCCAAACCAACCTCCCCTGCCTTGGAAGTGCATCCTACCGAACTCAAGAGACCTAAACTGTGGTATTGCGCCTGCCCAGCGGGTGCAGCTGCTCATGGTTAGGACCGCAGGGATGGTGGGTTAACCCCATTTTTTACAAGATTCTATTTTTGTTAAACTTTAATGTAAGGTTGCTTTCTGTATTAATTTTAATAAATTAATGGCGGTACCATTGTGACTGTGAGTGTCGGCCTCATCTGTGAGTCAAACCACGCCTCCTTCTTGTGTCGTGTTGTTGCCTTTTCACTGTTCAGAGGAAGCAAAACTAAAAGTTTTCTAATCGGGGAGACGTTGACTTAGCTTTTCCTGACCTGATACCCACCCACTGTATTAGCCACGCGGGCTGCAGTTCAACTTAGCTGGGAGTGGAAGCAGAGGAAGGCTGCACAATTGACCTTTCTCCCTGACCTGCGGCAAACTGACGTTTTAAAGCTAGGGGATACGCAAGAACAGTCCTGGAGAAGCAAATTGTGCAAAGTGTTTTGTTGTTGTTGTTGTTGTTCTTTAAATCCTCTACCTGTCTTTTGCCAGAAGTAACTGAGCAGGCAGGTGTCCTTATTTTGAAAATAGCAGTCTAGTAGAAAACAAGCCAGGCTAGCGTAGGCTATTGTGGAAGTTCAAGATGTTCTCTACTTTCTTACCTCTGTTTTGTAACGCCATCTGGGTTTTGATGAGAAATGGGCTTCGTCAATGGTATCGCTACATCTGAGGTCCTCCAGGAATTATCCTCCTAACTCATAGCAGTCCTGCGCAGCAGACAAAAGGGAGCTTTGTTGATAGTTCGCCATTCCATCATATTTGGGGGGGGGGGGTCTGTGGGTTGCCCATGTCTGCTCTTAATTTTTTCATCTTCAGAATTAAACGATATACTCTACCTCTAAGCTCCAAAGATGGGGTTAATTAGAAGAAGCCCTCTGCAAGTAGCATAAAACAGATCTCCTGGATAGACTACAAACAGCCATGCCATATGGGCAATCTTGAAACGGAAATAATACTTTCAAGCTTTTAAAATGAATGGCACATGGTCCACACATCCACTATGTGGGAATCCCTCTTAGCTGCTATTCAGTATGACTTGTTCCTGCACTCGGTTTGGTGTAGCATTAGAGGATTCCCCCTCCAAGGAAGAAAAATGATGTGAAGGAAAATCAGGATGTGTATTGAATCATTTAGGAGAAAAGCAGCATATAAATATCTTAAATGAGTGAAGGTGGTTATCATAATTTGAGGCACTAACCGTGTTGGCTCTTGATTGGTTTCAAATAAGTCACACAACGGACCCCGGTCACATTTCTCTTGGTTTATTTGGTCCAGCCAAATGGATTGCAGAGTTTAGATGTCCCTGGAAGGATCTGGGGTGCAGGTGGGGGAGAAGTGGAAGAAGGTGCACAGAAGACCGGCCGTGGATAAGCAGAGGACAGAATGATGGGTACAGCAGTATTCAGAAGTCCTAACAGGCGAGAAACTTCTCCCTCTCATTTTTTTTTCAAAATCTCTGGCCTGAGGCACACCAGCAAGTAGGAGTGGTGCAGCTGCTGCTGCAGCATGTAAAATAAGACACATACACTCCACAAAATCTCTTCCTAACAAGAGGCCTTGCTGCTGATCCCTCAGGCACAGATTGTGCCTCCCAGCCCCGGGAGGAGAGATAAGAAGCAGGCCGCGTTTAGGTGGCCAGAGCAGCGCGGCTTTGAAGCCGCCCCCTTGCGCCTCCCTCCCGTGGCCCGTTATCACGGGGCCGATTGGAAGGGGAGATAAGGAGGCCACACAATGGACGTTATCACAGGGCCGATCGGAAGGGGAGATAAGGGGCCACGCAGTGGGCGCTGGGGAAAAAGTGGGTTAAAAACAAATAACAAATTAACAAAACAACGAAATGAATTTTTTTCGCAAAAATCGCGAAAAATGAAGCGAAACAAACTCCTTAATGAAACAAAACGAAACACCTTTTCGATTCGTGCCCATCTCTAGTCTTATGCTCTGAGCTCAGGAAATCAACTGATGCTGGCTGCTGAGTCCATGTACTAGAGCCTACACTAGGTGGTAGAAATCCACCCCTGCTGTTCTCTCCATCATAAGCAGAAAAGTGGCAGCTTCTCACTCAGTTCTCCCGCCTGAGCCTTGTCAAATAGCCCTCAGGTGGCTGACAGGCAGGCAGGCAGGCAGGCAGCTCAACAAAATAATACCTGGCACAACTTTCCTGCACAAAGAGAAATGCTTAAGGTGACACACTTAAAGGAGAACCCCACTGTTGGCCGAAGGGACATTCTGATGGAATTGCGGGGTGGAAGGTTTAAAGAAAAGGCCAGCAGCAGCCTGAATCATGCTGACTTTCCCAACACCGAGACTCAACATTTGAGTTCTATTCCAGGCTGCAAACCCCAGCGAGCAAGAGATGTTCCCGCCTTAAGGTCAGAGGCACAAATCGAGACTGTACCCCCCCTCCCCAGGGAGGAAGAAGCACAGAGATCACCTGTCAGGAAGTCTACACGACTAAACTGCCACGTTCCATAGCCGCTTGGAAATAAGGCAAATGTCTACTATGGAGAGATGTTCTACATTGACTAGTGATAGGCAACCAGTTCTGCTGTCTTCTTTGATATTGAGTAATGTGTTAGTTACTAGTTGTAAAGTACATGAAGTTATGCCATGGCCAGGAAATGGAACCAGTTGGATTAAGTTTCGCCTGCTTGCTACAATGACAATTTCCTGGTTTCTTTGCTCAACCGAGAGCTGCCAATACCCTGCCAGACGGCCTGGCGCTCTTTAGTGCAAGTGACCCTTTGCAAACCAGGTGGACAAGCTACAGCCATGTAAAGGAGCACCGTCTCCACCGCCAACGCTCGGAAGGAGTAAGAGCCTTGAAGAGCAAGGATGCCCACACCCCTTTCTCCCGCCTCCAAAACCACGGCTCCTGGGCAGTCCTGTCTGCCAAGCAGAGGAGCCACCGTTTCTACCTAAACGTAGAGAATGCCTGTCTCTTTTCCACACAGGGCATGCTTGGCACTTTTTTGATCTGCACCGTCTGAAAGGCGATCCGAGGCTGGTGGTTTGGCAGGGCTGGGGCTGGGGGATCCGTGGGGACATGCTCCAGGCGCTGCGGGCGGTTTTGCTGGCGCCGGATGGAGCCCTGGTGTAGCAGGTGAAGGACACAGGACAAGACGTCGGCGCTGCTGCAGCAGCAGGCACTCAGCGGCTTGAGATCGGAGCCAGACTCCCGCTTCTGGTAGGCATCCATCACCTGGGAGAAAGAGAAAGAGGGACCCGAACGGAATGCCCTGGAGCCATCTGTTGGACTGAACGGCAGAGGGGCATCACTGTATTCTCTACCTTGAACACCAGCTTGTCTACGTGCATCTCCTTCTCGTCCTTCAGGATCTGGGTGATGAGGCCGCAAATGGTGTTCCTCTTCCTCTCCAGAGCCCCCTTCTCATCCATTCCCCCATTCAGGTATGCTGGTTTGGGCAACAGGCGCAGGTGCTGGCCAGACGGCTGGAGCAGTGACCCTTTGTTCAACTTTAAGACATCTACAATGAAAACCAGACTTGCAAGGCTTCTGGAGAGCCTCAGCGGAGGCTGTCTCCTGGAATAGTCGCTCTCAGCTGTGGGTATTCCAGAGGTTTCTAACTTTGGCTTCCACGGTCCTTGGCCACTGGCCATGTGGGTGGAAACAGAAGTCCAAAACATCTGGAGAACCAACGGCTTCATAGGGCCTGCTGAGAAAATTGCTTTTGAACACCAACAGGACCAGACACACACAGCAGTCCTTGACGGCAGCCCAGTTCACTGAGGCTTGTTTTCCCAAGTGGTTCAATATCCCCCTTCCTCAGAGTAGGAGCCCTACTGTACTTACTCAGATGCTGCATCAGGATCCCATTTTCCTTGGTCAGAGGCTCCAGTGCATGACTCAGGACGACAGGGGAGAAGTCTGTGGCTTCTGCAAGTGTTTCCACAGAAACCTCCTAACGCCAAGACAGGGGAGGGAGGGAAATGTTGGTAAGTTAGACAATGCCAGATGAGAGAGGAATTCTTAAACACGAAATGAGTTGCAAGGCCAGGCCCCCATTCAACCCTGAAGAGAATTTACAAATAAAACATCTCCAGTGCAATGAAGAACTTTGCAAATGATGCTGCTGGACTCAGGAGTGGGCATCTTTGCACCGATCCCACCTGCGAGCTCCTGTCCTGTCTGTCACTAACTATCATGGGCCAAGGAGAGGGGAAATCACAAATGCTTATTGCAACTTTGGCAGCAAGGGTGACACTAAGCAGAGTTACACAAGGGAGGAATTGCCCCCCCCATCAGAGAATGACTAGTAGCATTTTCAAAGTACCAGTCATGTTAGTCTGTGCAAGCATTATCGGACAAAAACACCTCAGACAAAACTAGCATTGGTTAAATATGGGCTGTGACTCTGTGCAAAACCCTTTCCTTAGTAAATGCAAACATCAGTTTTCCCTTTGTAATACATTTAGTGATATGGTGAAAAATTCAGGGAGAGCCAACATATTCCATCCCAATAAGGCAGAAAAAGCCAGGCTAGAAGAGGAAGTGACAAGCAAGGGCGTCAGGACCTCAGCGTCGTTGAAGCACAGAAGGATGTACATCTGCAGGGTGGACACGTGCAGGAGGCAGCCCTGGTACTGGAGCTCCGCGTGGCCCAACCACGTCCACTGCAAGCGCCGTGGCTTGGTGTGCTCCAGCCCAAAGCGGCTCTGGCCTGTGAGAGACAGAGAGAGTGGTCACAGAGGAATACATAGGCACAGAGGAATACATCTTCATTGCCTAGACCAGTGTTGGCGAATCTATGGCACGGGTGCCAAAGGTGGCACATGGAGTCCTTTCTGTGGACAGGCAACAAGGCTGCTGAGAGAGAGAGAGAGAGAGAGAGAGAGAGAGAGAGAGAGAGGATACATCTTCATTTCCTGCCCTTTCTCTGAAAACCTGCCCTCCAGGGAAAATGGCAGAACTGCTCTGTGGGAAGCTCCTTCCCAGGTTGGTGGGCCGCTCCCCCCTCTTGGCCTCTTGGCCCACCCGGGCAATGGCCGAGGCAGGCCGCGAGACCACTAAGGACCACCTCCCTCCCCCCCCCCAAATGGGGGTCCAAGGGCAGCCCCGCACTCACTCTGCGTGTAGAAGTCAGCAAACTTGACCAAGCACTGACTGAGGAACGGTGGGAAGAACCGGTCGGGCTCTTCCAGGTAGCAGAGCGGAGAGATGGTCCAACAGCGGGGCGACAAGGCCAGCACTTTCACCTCCACGTCTTCCTCGGGGGAAAAGGGCAGCCCCTCGATTATCTGGGATGAAGAGAGAGGGTTGATCTTCAGCTTTGGATGAGAGTGGGAAGACCCCCACCCCACCCCACCCGGGCCTGGCAGGTGAGAGGTGATGGGTAAGGGCAGGCAGGCTCCTTGGCTCCACCCCACGGGTCCCCTTCCCAGCTCCACCCCATTGATCCCCTTCCCGGCTCCACCCCATGGGACCCCTCCCCGGCTCCACCGCACGGAGCCCCTTCCCAATTCCACTCCACTGGGCCCCTCTCCGGCTCCACCCCATGGGGCCCCCTTCCCGGCTCACCTGCTCTTTCCCCTCCTTCTTCCATCTCTCCGTCTGGTCCAGTTCCAGGAGATGCTTGTCCAGCTGGTGCAGCTGGAAGAGGTGGAACTGCTGCTGCTGCTGCTCCAGTTCACTCAAGTTCTTCAGCATCTGCTGCGGGAAGCGGTTGGGAAAGCAGAGCCCAATGTGCTCCACCACGGCCGACTCCAGCCACGTCTTGCCCTGGGACAGCAGCCGGTCCCCGAGGTAGTACCTGGAGGGGCCGAGCGCCCGGTCAGCTACGCGCCCCTCTTGCCCACGTCCCTCCTTGTGGGGCCAGAGCTCTAGGGCCTGCCTTGGCCACCAAAGTGGGGCAGGGTGGCTCCCTCCGGGCCCTGGGAGGCCAACCCCTCGGGGTCAAACCAGCCTTCATGCTTGGCCAGGCTTTGGCCTGGAAGACGCTGGCCGCTCTTCCACTCATCACAAAGCTGAGGGGCCGACCCTCCCTTCCCTTCCCAGCAAGTGCCTCACTCCCGCCACCCCCCCCGGGCCCCCTCCACAGCCTCACCGGTAGAAGTGCTCAAAGGTATTGGCCAACTCCAGGCCTGACAGGAAAAGGATGGGCTCCAGGCTCTGCTGCAGCCGCTGCAAGGTCTCTGCGTTGCCCGAATCGGCCCAGCTCTCTTGGATCCTCTGGTCAATGTAACGGGCAAACTGCTCACTCACCTGGAGGCCACAGAGACAGAGGTGCTGGAGGAGGCCGGGAGGAGGGGGGGGGCTCCGCTCAGCCCTCCGCTAAGCCGGAGGGAGAGTGAACGTGCAGGGACAGAGTTCTCGGGGGTGGGGGAAGGAGAGATCCTGGGTTAGAAAAGGGACCTTGAGGAGGTGCTGACAAAGAGACTCACTCTGTAAAAGGAAGTCACAGGGCACTTTTGGAGATGCCTTCACCCAAATGGGGGTGAACGAGCAACTGAGAGATACCTGGTGTGTGTGTGTGTGTGTGTGTGTGTGTGTGTGTGTGTGTGTGTGTGTGTGTGTGTGTGTGTGTGTGTGTGTGTGTGGCCGGTTCCATTTCTACCAATACCAGGATCCTGGGAGATACCTGAGCATGCACACCCCTTTCTCCTCACCCCCCCTGGACTCACGTGCATGGCGGTCAGGAAGGAGAGCTGCAGCAGCGCCCCGGAGAAGCCTTGACACAGGGCCAGCATGAAGGACACCTGCTGGCCAAAGAGCTCCTCCATGGCGGTGCAAAGGCGCAGGTAGGTTCCGCAGTATTGCTCCACAAAGTCATCATCTTGCCACGAGGACTCCAGGAAACGCTGCACCTGGAGGCCACGTAAGAGGGAGAAGGGTTTTTAAAATCTGTCAATTAGGATAAAAGAAAACGGGTACAGAATTCTATGGAGATGGTATTTACACCTAAACAATTGAATACGATGGATTCCCCAATACTAAAAAAAAGTTGGAGATGTAAAAAAAGAAGTTGGAACGGAGACAGCTGGAAACCACTCTATAATTTTGATGAAAAGGAAATTTGCAACTAAATAACCCCAACATTATTATAGTCATTATAGCTTGTCAAGTGTTAAAATAAGATACATGTTGTAAGTGTTCCACTCAAGCTCCCCAATTTTTACTCTTTGAATCCCTGCCCCTTTCCCATCACCTGTAGGAATCTCCTGATATTTGGAAAATACACATTTTATTAAAACATAAAACGTTGGAGCATATTTTCATACTTGATAGAATTGCGAATTAATACAAAAAGTATGGGGGGAAAGGTACTTGAAGAAATTGTAGGTTTTTTGGAAATCAATATTGAAATGATTCCAAAAATAGCACAGTTATTGATGATAGAAAATTGTGATGGCAATAACACTAAAAAGAAATAGTAATGACTGTAGCTCGATTGTTAATAGCAAAAAATTGGAAGCAGAATCAAGACTTTCAACTGCAAGAGTGGTATAGATTAGAATAGAAATTTAGTATGTACAGCGAAATTAAGTGCTGTTCCAGCACTACACAAACCCCAAACAAACAAACAAAAACCACATAAATACCATTCCACTTAAAATGGCCGAAAATGCTTAAATTCTACTTGAAGACTTAAAGTGCTTAAAACCTAAAATGCTAAAAATCTGCTTAAAATGGACACTAAACCGCAACACTTAGCCAAAATACTGTTCTAGGGTAAAGACTGTTCTTAATCTATTTGATTTTGTCCTAATAGTCCTGTATCTCCTGCCAGATGAAAATAGTTCAAAAAAATGATATCCAAGAAGCAATGGGTCCCTCAAGATTCTAGAGGTCTTCCTTACAACATCTGGAGTTATACAGTTCTTTCAAGGAGGGAAGAGGACAACCAATTCTCCTCTGGGCAGTATTTATTACCCTTTGGAGCGCCTTTCTGTCTGCCACTGTGCAACTGGCAAACCAAACACAGAGGCAGTAAGTCGAAGTACTTTCTATGTAGCCATGGTAGAAGGGCAGTTGTTGCCTCCTACAGAGATTATCTCAAGAACTAGAGTCTCTGCTGGGCCTTCTTAACCAGTGCTACAGTATTTGTGCTCCAGGTCAAATCTTCCTTCAATATAACCCCCAAAAAACTACATTCCATCACCCGCTCTATACAGTCTCCATCAATAATCAAAGGATGAATGTCTGATTTCCTTTTCCGATAGTCCTCTATAAACTCCTTGGTCTTATTGAGTTATTATTTCTACACCACTGTAACAACTGTTGCACCTCATCCCAGTAGGTGGACTCGTCGCCTCCAGAGATGAGTCCCACTACCGTTTGTATCATCAGCAAGTTTGAGGAGTCTGTTATTAGGGTGTGTATGGGTGCAATCAGAGGTGTAAATAGTAAGCAACAGTGGACTCAGCACACAACCCTGTGGAAGTTAAGAGTCAAGGCTGACGAAATATAATCTCTTAATCTAACCCTCTGAGAGCGATTTGATAAAAAGTCCATAATCCAGGACCAGATGGAATAGGAGGATCAAAGATCCTTGAGTTCAGATATCGGTTTGCAAGGTATAATTGTGTTAAATGCAGAGCTGACGTCCACAAACAGCATTCTTACATAAGTCCCCCTGCTCCAAATGAGTTAGAGCAGTATGCAAGGTAATGTCTATAGCATCTTCTGTAGATCTATTCACTCTGTAGGCAAACATATCTATCAAATGTTCCCGGAAGACAGGAGATGATGTACTGTCTGACTAGTTGTTCAAGACACTTCATAATGATGGAGGTAGGTGTCACTGGTTTGTAATCACCAAGTGGGTTAATAGAAGGCTTATTTGGCAGAGGGACAATAGTGGAGGCCTTCAGACAAGATGGAATAATGGGCTGGGATAAAGATCTATTAAAGATCTCAGTAAAAACTCCAGCCAACTGGTCTGCGCACTCCCTAACCACCTGAGCCGGAATGAAACCAAGTCCTGCAGCTTTCCTTGGATTCAGAGCTCTCAAGGTATTTCTCACCTCCTGCTCCTCCACTAAAAGGAAGGGGCTATACGCTGACTCAAATTGAGCAAATAATGTATTAAGTTCCTCAGCCAATAAAGCATCTCCAGTAGTGGGGGTGATGTTATTTGCTGAACCCCTTGCCACACTTGCCTTGCGTTATTACTATAAAAACAAGCCTCGACCTTCCTCTTATTGTCCGCCTTAACCTTCTTAATGCCTCTCTTCAAATCAGCTCTGGCGACACTCCACTTTAACCCATCACCAGACATAAAAGCCTTATTCATGTCATGCAGGAGACACTTGACTTCTTTGCTCATCCATGGTTTCTAGTTAGGATAGATCCAAACACATTTATCCACAGAGATGGTTATCTCGACAATATTTAATATAATCCAGAACCACCGTGGTATACCCCTCAAGATCTGGGTTATCAAAGGTGTCCCAATTTGTCTCTTCAAAATAAACCTGCAGCTGCAAAAAAACACCCCCAGACTAATATTTTACAGTTTGTTATAATTGCAGATTGTCTCCTTAAGGAGATATACACTGGTGCTAAGATCAGGGACGTTTGATCTGACGGGCCCAGGTGTGGTAACTGCAAGACCCTGTAGCCGTTCTTAATATTGGAATAGGCCTTGTCCGACATATTTGCTCCCCCTGTGGCACAATTTACATGCTGATGGAATTTAGGTTGGGTTGCCCACAAATCCAAATGACTGAAGTCCTCTGCAATAATGTGCACTGGGTCTGGAAACTTATCTTGCAGGTTGCTAACCACCTTCCCCAAATATCCCAGAGCTGAGCCAGCATTGGCATCCAGTGGTACATAGACAACCGTGGTTACGATGACAGTAAACTCTCATGGAAGATATGTTGGTCTACATCTGACTGTCGTATACTCCAAATCCCTGGATCAATGACTGTCTATGATCTTTGCATTTGTTCACCGGCTTTTATTAATATACATGCAAACTCCCCCCCCCTTTACTCTTCCCAGTCTCTGTTTCTATCAGAACGATGTGTTGTAAAGCCAGTTAATTCGATGGCTGTTCCTGGTATAGCTGAATTCAGCCAACTCTCTGTTATGAACAGAAAACAAGTCTCTTTAACAAATCTACTTGTTCTGGCCTGTAATCTCAGCTCATCCATCTTGTTGACAAGAAAACTAAGGTTAGCGAGGACAATACTTGGGAGCAGTGACTTCCCTGAACGGTTCCACAGCCTCATCAGGACGCCAGCTCAACACCCCCTCTTTTGCTTTCTCTCCCTCCTTCTCCTTCGTCTCCTTCTCCTCCACCCAGCAGGAATTACACACCAAGGAGAACCAGGAGCTCTTGCAATATCTGCCCGTATGTTATGAAGATGAAGAAACTCAGTTGTGACTATAGTTGTTCTGAGTTTTTCGGGCTGTTTGGCCGTGTTCTAGAAGTTTTTCTTCCTGACGTTTCGCCAGACTCTGTGGCCGGCATCTTCAGAGGGCAAGGAACTCAGGGAACTAGGAGTTTCTCTTTGTGCTTCAGAGAGCAACTTGCCCTTTCAAGACGCCAGCCACAGAGTCTGGCAAAATGTCAGGAAGAAAATCTTCCCGAACACGGCCAAACAGCCTGAAAAACTCACAACTATCGGATCCTAGCCGTGAAAGCCTTTGCTAATACAGTTGTGACTGCTTGCTCACTTCTCAATTCAATCCTCAAAAGTTCATATTGGCCATAGGTGTTAGCCGCCCAGCAGGATGTATTCCAACCAAATAAAAACACACACATAAAAACAGCCATTCAAAGTACTGTGTACTGGAACAAAGAGCGTGGAGCCGCTGCGTGTGAACGCGCTGCCATCTTGTGGAAAATGGCGGTGCATATAATGAAATATGGAATGCAGCAGTTAATGATAAATTGAGTTCAGAAATTAAATAGAAAAAAGGGGAGAAATAAAGATCAATAGATTTATTGAAATATGGGAAGAATTTATAAAAGCTGTGTTACATAAAGGGAAGGGGGAGACCAGGTAATGGTTGTATGGATTCTGGAGGGATTTATGGGGTAGATAAACCGGGTGGGGGTGGGTGGGTGGGAATAAGAAAGCTTGAATATAGAAAATATATGTAAGATATAGGGTCTCAATCCAGAGGGGGGCACTAATACATTAAGTATATGCATTATGTTTTAGGTTTTAGGACTGCTCTGAAGGTTACTCCAGAATTCCCTAAGGGCTTCAGAAGCACGTGCACACAGACCCCACCCCACCCCAAATAAAGGACAGCCCATTGTGGATAGGCTGCTGTCCCTGAAGAATGGCACACGGCGACCCCCTGAAGCCCTTGGCTTGTGTCCCTGGGCAGCCACTCAGGAATTCCTCACCGGTCACACACATTTCACTGGGGGGGGGGGGACAGCCATGGCCTCTCGGCCACCCTTACCTGCTGTTGAACAACCTCTTTCCAGCACTGGGTGATGCCTGCGATGCTGCTTGGTATCTGGGTGGCTGCTTTGACGGTTCCTGAGCTTAGCTCCTTGTTCTTCCGATCTGCCGAGGAAGGGCCACACAGTGTTAGCAAGAGATGCTGGGACAGACCAGGGTCCCCGGCACCCTTTCCCCTCCACAGCCAGCACTGAAAAGCTCCCTTTCTCCTATCGACAAGAACCTTCCATACCTCATCCTCTAAAAGTCCAGCTCGTCCTCCCCCCCGGTCACCCCCTGGCGCCCCTAGACATGATCTAAGCCCCATCTTGTGTCTGCTAAGATAGGACCGCCAGGAAACACCTACCGGCTCCCAGACTGTGAGAGCCTCCTCTCTGGGAGGAGCCCCTGCCTGCCCCTCTGCTGCCTCTCAGCCTGAAAGTGCATAAGAACAATAAGAAGAGCCATGCTGGATCAGGCCAAAGGCCCATCTAGTCCAGCTTCCTGTATCTCACAGTGGCTCCACCAGATGCCTCTGGGAACGCACGAGACTAGATCTCTGTCTCATGATACCACTCCACTGCATGTGGCCCTTGAAGTACCCCGGTTTTAAGCCTGGAGATTACACATCTCCCTCATGGTTTGTAACCTGGGATGGACTTTTCCTCCAGGAATCTGTCCAATCCCCTTTTGAAGGCATCCAGGCCAGATGCCATCACCACATCCTGTGGCAGGGAGTTCCATAGACTTACAACGCGCTGGGTGAAAAAATATTTTCTTTTGTCTGTTCGTACTCTCCCAGCCCTCAATTTGAGTGGATGTCCCCTAGTTCTGGTATTTTGTGAGAGGGAGATCTTCCCTCTATCCACTTTACTCATGCCTTGCATGATTTTGTACGTCTCAATCATATCCCCCCTCAGGCGCCTTTTTTCCAGACTAAAGAGGCCCAAATGTTTTAGCCTTTCATCATAAGGGAGGTGCCCCAGCCCAGTAATCATTTTAGTCACTCTCTTTTGCTCCTTTTCCAGTTCCACTATGTCTTTCTTGAGATGCGGTGACCAGAATTGTACAGAATGCTCCAGGTGCAGCCTTACTATCGTTTTGTATAATGGCATTATAATGTTGGCTGTTTTATTTTCAATCCCCTTTTTGATAATCCCTAGCATGGATTTGGCCTTCTTCACCGCTGCCACACACTGGGTAGACACCTTCATGGAGCTGTCCACCAACACACCAAGATCTCTTTCCTGATCTGTCATGGATAACTCAGAGCTCATGAGTTGATAGATAAAGTTTTGATTTTTTGCCCCAATATGCATTACTTTACATTTGGCAACATTAAAATGCATTTGCCATTTCGCAGCCCATTCACCCAGTTTGGAGAGATCCTTCTGGAGTTCTTCACAATGTTCTCTGGTTTTTACCACACGGAAAAGTTTTGTGTCATCAGCAAACTTGGCCACCTCACTGCTTATCCCTGTCTCCAGGTCATTTATGAACAGATTGAAAAGCACTGGTCCCAGGACAGATTCCTGGGGCGCACCGCTTTTCCCTTCTCTCCACTGTGAAAATTTCCCATTGACACCTACTCTTTGTTTCCTGGATCTCAACCAGTTCTCAACCCACAGAGGACCTGCCCTCTTATCCCCTGACTGTGCAATTTTCTCAGCAGCCTTTGGTGAGGGACTGTGTCAAAAGCCTTCTGAAAATCCAGATAGATTATATCCACCAGTTCACCCAAATCCACATGCCTGTTGACCTTTTCAAAGAATTCTAAAAGGTTTGTCAGGCAAGACTTACCCTCACAGAAGCCGTGCTTCTGGGTGGGAGGACACTCACTGGACTTCATGGGGGCTTCAGCTCCTCAGGCTTGGGGCTGCTGGAGTCCACGTGGACCAGCAGGTGGGTCAGGTGCCGAATGTGGGAGTTGAAGATGGCGGCCCAGCCTCTGGAGCTCCGAGCTGCTTCCATGGTCTCCAGGTACCTCTTCAGGATCCACGCGAGGGGGCTGATGCCAGTGCAATCTGGAAGGCCAGAGAGAAGGAGAGGCATCTACCTGTCTGCTGGGAAAACAGTGGCTAGGCAAGGGCAACAGTCTCGGGGTGGGGGCTAAGGAGTGACAGCCCAGGCGCTGTACCTGGAGAAGTGATGCTCTGCACCAGAGGGGTGATCAGGGCCTCCCAGCAAGTCTCGCCCAGCGCCTGGGCTGCCTCGTCATCAGGAAGGAAGCGATCGGCAAAGACCTGCTCATGGCGTAAGGCGCTGTTCAGCCTACAAACACAAGGGGGGGCAAACTGTCAGCTCTCACTGTGGAAGCAACCGGGATGGGGACGGGCAGGGGATGGGGGGCCAGGCCAGGCCAGGTCTTGGAGGAAGAGGAGAGGGAGATCTCTTAAGATGCTGGAGCAGGGGACTTGAAGGCTTGTTCCCTGGACAGAAAGATTCCCTACCATCTCCTGTTTGTCCCCTGCAGAGAAGAAGACCTCCCCTCCACCAGCTGACACTCCCCACCCCACCCCACTGACAGCCTCAGGGAAAGGGCGAAGGGAGGTCCCCTGGGAAGGCCGGACCTTGTGAAGAGCTCCAGCAGCATCACCCGACTGTCTGAGATCTCCTGGCACCAGGTGTGGGCCTTCGTGGTGTAGAAGAGGAAGGTCTGCCGGCACAGCTGCTCCTTGAAGATGGGCCAGAAGGTGGGCTTGGGGCCCAGCACCTCCAGGCCACGCACACGTGTGTCTATCCCGCCCTGTGAACAACAACAACAACAACACAGGCCCCTCCGGTGAAGCCTTTCTCCCAAAACATAGAGGACCGAAGCAAAGTCAACGCAGCGGCTCTGGCCAGCCGGCTGCTCTCCGACTAGCAACTACAGGCCGTTACGGGAAATAGGGGCGCCTTCCCCCTTACCTGCTGGCAGCGCTTGATGCTGATCTGTATGACGGGCCAGAAACGACTCATGTTCTCCAGGACGATCACTTTGCCGGCCAGTGGCGGGATTTTGACCTTTGCAGAGAGAGGAGAACCAAGGTCATGCTGCAGAAGGGGTAGCCGGGTTCGTCTGTGCAAGCATTCTAGGGGGAAACCAAATGAAAATCAAAAGCAAACAACAAGGACACAAAGGCGGTGGCACCTTAGAGGCCAGCATTTGTACAGTGGTATCTCGGTTTAAGAATGCCCCAGTTAAAGAAAAAATCGGTTTAAGAAAATAAATTATTGGAAATGAGGATTCCTCAAGTTAAAGAAAATTTTTCAATGGAATGCCCTGGTTTAAGTTTTTTTCTGTAAGGCATTAAAAGTTGATGTGTGATGTTTGTGTGGCGAAAAAAGTGGGATGCCTCGGTTTAAGAAAATCTTAGATGGAATACACCAGTTTGCCTTTTTTCTGATCTCTGGAATGGATTAATTGGTTTTCAATGCATTCCTATGCGAAACCACATTTCAGTTTAAGAATTTTTTGCAAAATGGCCCAGATAATGAATTAATTACTTAAGCCGAGGTACTACTGTACTTTGTATTCTCGAACACTTTCACAACTGGGTTCTGATAGCTGTCTGTTCTGAGGAAGAAAAAATTCCGGAACACGGCCAAACAGCCCTAAAAACTCATAACAGCTACCACTGTACAGTGGATCCTCCTATAACAAATGGTTTGTATAACATAAAATCTGTACAACATAAAAAATTTCAGAGACAGGGGAAATCGTTTAACAGAATCGCCTATGGGATGAATCCGTACAACATAAAAATGGTCGCAGTTAGGGATTACTCTGTTTTCAATGCATTCCTATGGAAATTTATAGAAATTTATTTTATTTATTTATTTATTGGATTTTTTTATACCGCCCATCTGGCATCAAGGAAAATTTCATTTGCAATGAATTGGTTCCTTCATGCAAGGTACCACTTGTACTTGTTTTTTTAATGTGAGATTTCGTGGACGAGTCCACTTCACTGGACATCAGTCTGCTGTGTGGCAGACACAGTGATCTGACAGCAATTCCACTGCCTCCAAAGAAAGTGGTGGAGGTGGCATGTAAAAGGGATTGATTGAATGGGTTATGTAGTTCTCCCCCAGGCCTCTCTCTCCCACAGTTCACACGGAGTCTTGTCACAAGAGGCCTGCAGTGGAAGGACCAGGTCTAACCGGCTGAAGGAAGACCAAACACATTCCAATGAAGAGGAAGGCAGGGCCAGGGAAACCACCCGAATGCCTACAAGGGCCCACCTTCTTTCACAAAGGGTAGGAGGGGAGCGAGGCCAGATCTTGGCAAAGTGGTGGCTGTGGACAACGACTGCCCGCATCCCACCGAACAGCATGGCTCCTAGTGATGTGGGTGGGCGCGAATGCTGCGAGTTGTCACCCAAAACCATCCACCTCTCTTGGCCAAGGCCAGGCAAAATAACCCTGGAAGAGGCCTCCTCAGGACAAGCCGTTAAATCTTGATGATGGAGAGAAGGAAAAGCTGTGAGAGACAGAAGGCACCGGACGGCAGACCGTCTGGCAGACAGCCCCCTGTGCTAGCGCTACAGGGGTACCTCAGATAACGAATTTAATGCGTTCTCCGAGGCAATTTGTTATCCGAAAAAAAATGTTATCTGAAACACAGTTTCCCATAGGAATGAATGGGAAACCAATTAATCTGTTCCGGAGCCTAGGAAAATGATACAGACACCTGTTTTTTTGCTCAAAACTCTTTATAAAGTGCACTTTAAAGGTACAGATGTGATGCAGCCCGGGAAAAATATTTTTTACCAATGCATGCTGGAAATTCATTATCCGAGGCCAGAGATGGCGAACCTTTTTGACACCAAGTGCCAGAGGGGGGGTCAGGATCAGCGGCAGAGGGGGCAGGGGTGGGACGAGGGTGAGGGCAGCAAGGCCGATGGGGGTGGCGGGGCCAGGGTCAATGGAGGGGGGTCATGGGATGGCAGCGTGATGGCGGCGGAGGTGGGGTGAAGGGCGGTGGCAGCAGGGACAGCAAGGTCGATGGAGACAGAGACAGCGGCGGCACCGGGGGATCAAGATTGGCGGCAGTGGGGCAGCAGGGGTGGGGCAGGGCAGGGGTGGGGGTGGTCTAGGGGTCAGGGATGGCGGCGGTGAGGGCAGCAGAGGTGGGGTCAGGGTCATCGGCAGCGGGGGGCAGGGATGGTGGCAGGGATGGTGGCGGAGGCGGAGGCAGAGGTGGCAGCTGCGGCGGGGCGGTGGCAGCAGGGGGCAGGGGTATGGCGGCAATGACAATGGGGACAGTGGTGGCAGAGTTGGTGGCGGCGGGGGTGTGAGGGGCAGAGGCAGTGGCAGGGGTGGGGTCATCGGTGGTGGCAGCAGGGATGATGGCGTGCCAGGTGAAAGCTCTCTGTGTGCCACCTTTGGCACGCATGACATAGGTTCATCATGCCCTGTCTGAGGCATTCCAAAGGGGAAATTCATTATCTGAGGCAGCCCATAGGAAAATTCGTTATCCGAGGCAGCCCATAGACAAAATTTGTTATCTGAGGCAGATCTATAGCTAGAAATTGCTATTCGTTATCTGAGGCAGCCCATAGGGAAAATTCGTTATCCGAGGCAGCCGTATACCTGGAAATTGTGATTCGTTATCCAAAAAAATTGTTATTGGGGCATTCGTTATCCGAGGTATTACTGCATTTCCAAGCGATGCCCACCCACTGCCAATGAGGCACAGGCCAGAGATGCCAAATCCCAAGGCCACAGCAAATGTACACCAGATGTGCCTTCAACAGGCAAGATTGCTTGTTCTCCAGATGTCAAAGCATCCGTCCATAGGCCGTATAAGGAAGGATGAACAGTGCATGCCAGGCTTGCGTGCCTGGAAGACTCCTTCAGCAAGCTGAGCTCGAATGCCTGATTTGGAAATATGGACATTAAGAAGAGGGTAGATCTGGAAGGCCAGAATTGGTTCAACAGGAAGGAAAAGGCTGGAATAGGATGGGGACATTCTGGCCCTCGAGATTTGCTCTTTCAGCCTACGATTCGCAATGGCAGAGCGGCAGAGCCCCTGGTAAGGAAGCCTGTGGCTGGAAACACCCGGAGGAGTCACGGCTTGCCACGCTTGCCCTCAAAGGAAGACCAGAAGTGGTCACACACCAGACAAGGTGCCCATCGAGTTCATTCCCTTTGACTCTGGAGGTCAGCGGCTTTCGAGGGATCCATACAGAAGTTCTCTCCCATCACCTTTCTCTGCTCCTTTTACCTGCAGATCCCCTGGAACTTTCTCCGGGCAAAACTGGGTTTCCTCCCAAAGCAGCAAGACAAACTGAAAGCCACACCAAGTGTCCCTCCAGATGAGGAACCTCTTGCAAGGCAAATCATGGAAAGCTGTATGGCCTGGAGTCTCTGGCCAAGGAAACACCTTTCACACTCTTATGCTCCAACCCTGGAGGCATTCAAGAGAAATGTGGACCACCACCTGGTAGATCTCCTTTGACTGGTATTCCTGCATGGAGCAGGGGGGGTTGGACTTGATGGCCATGCAGGCCCCTTCCAACTTCACTCTTCTATGATGGGCCAAGGGCACAGCACTCACCATACTGAGCTTGTTGTTGAGGCTGGAGGCGCTCTCCCCTCCTTTGACAATAATCCAGAACGGCATGTAGCTGGAATCCTCAGTTGCCACCAAGAGAGACATCTGCCTGTACGGGGAGAGAGCAGCGCCCGCCAAGTAACAGCTGGGCTCCTCCTGGAGCGCTTAAGACCTGCTCAACCTCCGAAGGGCACAGCTGCTGCCTGATTCCATGGGAGCCAATGTGTTTCCCTGCCCTTGGTTCCACCTGGCTCTTTGTCTCACACCCAGCTTACCAAGGGGTTGCGCTTTTCTCACTGAAGCAGTAAGAAAGCTCAGCAACCCATTCGTGGCAGGGATCAGAGAGGAACCGTTTCCTTGCAAGAGCCTTCTGCAGACCCTGGCCGTGGCCCCAGTGAAGAGGCAGAAATGGCACCCCCAAAACACGGTCCTCCCCCCTCCCCCCATGACAGACAGGGTCCCCACTGCCCTAGCCTCAACCCTCACCTCCCCACAGACCCCTGCTGGAGCCCCTTGCAAACTCACTGGACTACTACCCCACGATGCATGTAGACTCGGATGTAGTGGGAGCCGATGGTGCCATTGGATTCCCAGAAGGTCTTGGGGTTACCGTCGAGCAGTCTGTGGGCCATGTGGGGGTTGGAAGAGACTTCCACCCGTTCCCAGCACGTGTCCCCCTTCACTTCCATGCTGCAGCCTAAGCCAAAGGAGAAGGAACTGAAGGGGGGAAATGCTGAGCCTGGCTTAAGCAGGCAGAGCCTTACAAAGACTGAACAAGGTGGGTAACATCTGAATTCTGAAAGATTTCAAGGACGGATACTTGCCTTGACAAAGGTTGTGCAGGAAGACATCAAATAAGGGGACATTGATAGGCTGATGGCTCCGCCTATGCTCTTCTATTTGTCCTAGAACCATCTGTAGATGCCATGAATGAGGAAGACGGAAAAACGGAATACTGAACAAATAATTAAGCAGAGCTAAATTTGTAGATGCATACATCTGTTTTTAAACTTGGTGGGGAAGAGCTCTGGTTTTAAGAACACAGGAGAAGCCACCATGGCTGAAATCCTGTTGGACTTTGTATAAAGTGACACCAGTGTAAGTTTCTAAGGAATTATATTCAGGCAGCCCGTGTGCAACTGGCCGTTCAATGGACTGCACAACCCACCATGGAGCTGAGTAACTATGCCTTTAAAACTTCTTTCGGCTTGCTTTTTCTGCCTTGGTGCAAATTTCTCATCAAATTATGCAGGCAGAGCTACACAGCAGGATTTTGGCCACCAGATGAGACTCAAATCCAAGTTTCTGTCCACGCAACAGCCAATCCGCCATCCATGCAAACCTCACCAAAACTGCATGAGCGCGACAGGTTGTTTGTCTGGGCTGTCCAGCAGTATACGAATACGGATATATGGAGGGCTGGGGATTCTAGTCTTATGAGAAAGATAAGCAACCCCCATCCCCTTACTCCACACTATAGGTCAGGGCTGTCCAACTTTGAACAGTCTGAGGTCTACTTTTTCTGGCCCAAAGTGCCTGAGGGCTACTACACTAATGCCTCTACTTACAAATTTTATCCATTACAAGCACACACTTGTAAGTTTTAAAAAAATTGTAAGTAGAGCAGCGGTTTCCCATAGGAATGCATTGAAATCCATTCCCTCTGGAATGTATTAATTGATTTTCAACGCATTCCTATGGGAAGGTTGACCATGAACACGCTTCCCTTGCACCTGCTCAATCATCTGGCCAGCGGGAGGAGCAGGGGCCCACGCCATAGCCCTTGAACTGCCTCCCTCAGCTGAGACAGTGGGCTGGCAGACCCAGAACTCTGTTGAGGCAATTGTGGTCCTTGGGATGGGGGAAAGGGGGTGGAGAACTTATCCCCTCCCTTTTTTATTGGTGGCCGGTGGGCTACTTTTGAACCCTTTGCAGGCTACTGGTAGCCCACGGTCTACCTGTTGTGCAGGCTTGCCACAGGCAATGGTAACAGGGGGGTCTCACCTGCTTGTAGGCCACCTCTTCCAGCTACCTCAAAGTGTTTGCCCCACATTTCCACTGGATGCCATTCCTGATCTATGTGGTATTCCCAACAGGTGGCTCCCGGGCTGCTCTTTCAAGGGAAACCTGTGGGAAAGGGTAGGAACCTCACCTGGATGCAGCCGGCCAGGATGCTGATGGTCATCTTCTTATACAGGCCGGCGTACTTCTCGCAGCCACTCAGGAGGTCCTCCAGTTCTCTTGCCTGCAGGAGGCCGGAGCTGTGTTTCTCCAGGACTTTGGCCAAGGTCTCCTTCGCCCCTAGGCAGCACATCAGAACTGCACAGTCTTTGTTCAGGGCGCCCAGGCGATACAGGAAACTGACAAAGTGCTGAACAAACTGCAAGTCAAGGGGAGGCATTGCCTGGTTGGTACAGCGACGAGGCTTCCCGAGTGGCCTTTTGCAAATCGCCCACGTTCTTCCAAACAGAGAGACTGTGTCGTCACTGTTCAGGTGACGGTGGAAGGCGATCCGCATCATTCCCAGCTGGCCCAGCAAGGGATGATGGATTCGATGAGCACAAGGCCATCCACCAGTTCCCCACCGCTGCTTTAATGAACAACTCCACAGAAAGGGAGACATTAATGTGCCAATACTAGAGTTTTACCTTCAGCAGAAAAATCTGCATTATACATACATATATATACACCTGCAAGTTGCATCCTAAGTTTTCTGCTACAAACATTTCAAGTCTTTCTATTGCACTCCTTTTTAACTCCCATAACTAAATCACTAACGATACATACGAAGAAAAACACATTCAAATGAAGTATCACAGGAAAATCAAATTACGTCTCCACGCATCGGGGTAATAAAAGCAGCAGAAACAATTAAAACAAGATCATAAAATAAAACAGGGAATCAACAGTCTGCACGAAGGTTTTCAGGAGATTTAAAAACTGTCCTTCAAAAGTTTAGGGAAATAAAAAGGCCAAGCAAGGAGGCAGATGACTTTGAACAGGAAAGGGCTGTAGACAACTGTGTTCAATACATTAGTAACAATGAAGGTTCTGGACAACAAATGATACAGAATTGAAATCTGTGAGTAGAACTAACTAGCCAGGACCCAGTGATTTATTTCCACTGGATCCCAACACTACTAAGACCCACAAAACTTTGAATTATGGACCTCCAGAGGGCTGGAAAGTCCCCTGCTTAGGTGTTTTTTGGTACCACAGAAGGAAGAGTGTTGAATCATTGAATGGCAGAGATGGACAAGACCTCATGGCTCCTCAGCCAGTGCAGAGGATCGACACCTAAAACGTGGTGGCTGGTGGCCATCTGACTTCTCCTTCACAAGCAAAGGAGAGGTGACTGCCCTCTGAGACAGGCCCTTCCACTGCTGAAGAGCTCTCGCTGTTAGGAAGTTCTTCCTAATGGTTAGTCAAAACCTCCTTTCTCCTAACTCAGATCCATCGCTTCTGGTCCTGCCCTCTTGAATTGCAAAACACGTCCCTTCACATACGCGAAGAGAGCGATCTTCCAGGCTGAACCTGCACAGCACTGGATATGGAAGTGAGACCACTGGTGTTTTAAATGGGCGGCTAGATTTGGGCTTCTTGGGAGGAAAGCAATGGCAAACCTAGGTAGCATCCTAAAGAGCAGAGACATCACTTTGCCAACTAAGGTCAGGATAGTCAAAGCTATGGTTTTTCCAGTAGTGATGTATGGAAGTGAAAGCTGGCCTATAAAGAAGGCTGATCGCTGCAGAATCGATGCTTTTGAGCTGTGGTGCTGGAGGAGAGTCCCTGGACTGCAAGGAGATCAAACTTATCCATCCTGAAAGAAATCAACCCCAAATGTTCACTGGAAGGACAGATTTTGAAGCTGAGGCTCCAGTACTTTGGCCACCTCATGAAGACAGAGGAGTCATTGGAAAAGTCCCTGATGTTGGGAAAGATTGAAGGCAAAAGGAAAAGAGGACGGCAGAGAATGAGATGGTTGGACGGTGGTGTCATCGATGCAACCTACATGGATTTAACCAAACTCTGGGAGACAGTGGAAGATAGGAAGGCCTGGCGAGCTCTGGTCCATGGGGTCACGAAGAGTCGGACATGACTGAACGACTGAACAACAACAAGATTTGGGCTACATACAGGAGGGCGACTCTTAGCTCCAACTCATGCACCTGGAACCCACCTCACCTTTTGGTCATTGACATGGATGCTCAGAGAAGACAAGCAAGGCTCAAGGGTCTTATGCCAGGGCACTTCATCTTTCCAGGAGCAATCCAAGCATTTGTTCAAGATCCTGGACCAAAAGGGAGGAGGAAAAAAACCACCTGTTACAGATAAGGGACCGCTGAATCCATTCATTTTCACTGCACTCTCTTTCTCATTCAAACCACTAGAGGTCCCCCCAGTCTATTTATGCAAAAATTTATGAACCCCCCCCCAAAAAGGTTGTACACATCGCCCAAGATACACATGTTGGTATATAGTTCTCTTCATTCTGCACATTACCAGCAAGCAAATGTTTTTGCAAAGTTCCTGCAAGGTATTAACACTTATGTTCCTTTTTCTTCCACATACAGATGCAAATATGCCAAGTGTTAATAAGGTGTAAAGAATATTTATAAATTCTTTAAAGTGTAGGTGTTCAGCTTGCCAGCACATTCCAGCTTGCATAGACGCCTGGAAGAACCAACTGGAATCATTCATATAAAGAGGCAGATTGGCAGATGATGACAGTGATTTATTATTTATCCTTAACTGAGGTTTCCCCAGGGCCAGGCACCTCTCTTCCCCCGCCCCCAAAGTACCTTTTACCATGACTGGCAAAATCTGGAATTTTAAACAGAGGAACCTTTCTTTCTTCTTTAAATTAAATTAAATTAAATTAAATTAAATTGTTTATTTTTTATTCATTATGAAAGACTGATTGATGCCCCAGAAAGAATGTAGAAAATGATTTGTAATGTTGTACATAAGAATGTGCATTCCTTGGTCATTTCCCAAGTGCTCTGTATAGACCTGAATATACAGTGGTAATTTGTTCCAAATGAAATTATGTTAAGCAAATTCTCCTTTATACAAATTCCCCATAGGAATGCAGTGAAAACAGAGCAATCCCTAATCGCGACCATTTTTATGTTGTACGGATTCGCCCCATAGGCGATTCTGTTAAGCAAATTTCCCCTATCTCCGGAATCTTGTATGTTGTACAGATTTTATGTTATACAAACCATTCAGGTCAATAGTTTTCAGCCCTAATTTTCTGAGGCTTATAAGTCAGTACTTTTAGCCTCTGAGGCAAGTGCTTGGGTCGGTGGCTAAAAAGTCATTTTAAACATTGTGCACTGCTTCTCCTGACCCCCACCCCCACCCCGCATTGTGGGGGAGCAGGGTGCAATGTTTAAAATGACTTTTAGCCACTGAAGCAAGTGTTTGCCTCAGTGGCTAAAAGTCATTTTAAATATCACACACCACTCCCCCAGCTCACAAAGGAGGATCTGCCAGGCCCTGCTGCATTTCCCACCCTAGACTTATACTCGAGTCAATAAGTTTCCCCAGTTTTGGGGGGTTAAATTAGGGGCCTCAACTTATACTTGGGTCGACTTATACTCAAGTATATATGGTAAGTTAGGTGAATGGCTAAAATAGAGCAAGGACATTCACATTGTTGGCACTATGTTCATGGAATTCCCTTTCTACAAAGACGAGGTTTCTACATTTTTATCCTTTCGGGAGCATGCAATAACCTTTCTTTTCTCTGGAACAATTTAGATTTTATTGCAATTTTATTTATCTGTGCTGTTGTTATCGTACTGCATTGCACAGTGTTGTATCACGTTGTGTCATTATCTGTTCTACTTTTTTTTATCTTCTTGCAACCTACCTGGAGGTCCTTTTTCAACTGGTTCTTTAAAAATATACTAAATAAATAAAACAACTGATAAAACTGGCAAACAGACGGTTCATTCAGACAACCTCAAGGAAACTAAATACGGGACTTACTTAAGACTAAGTAACTAATTACATATAATTAATATTCTGAGCACAGACCAGCAGCTGCTGCTGCCCTTCTGTGCTAAGGCCAGTCAAGTCACACAGCCATAAAAGCAAGATGTCATACTGCATTTTGGATGATTCCCAATTAATTATAAATGGTTTGGAAGTATTTACGGGCATGGGTGAAGGATTTCATTCTGCCACAGACTCAGTGCGGCAAGCAGGCAGGGCCTACACTGGGAGCACATTCACTGATTGCCATCTCTGTGTCTGTTTATGAGGGGCAAGAACCTCTCGCTGTAGGTAATGAAATGGAGGCCAGCCAAGGATTCTGTCATTGCATCCCACACTCTAGAGCAGCGGTTCTCAACCTGTGGGACCCCAGATGTTTCTGGACTGCAACTCCCAGAAACCCCTTCCAGCACAGTGAGTGGTGGAGGCTTCTGGGAGTTGCACTCCAGGAACATCTGGGGACCCACAGGTAGAGAACCTTTGCTCTAGACTGAGCCTGCGCTGAACACCATGCAGTTGGACGAGATGATCCAAGATCACCAAGGACTGCCAGGTCCCTTCAGACTTTATAAAAGGAGCAGGATCTTTGTTTTGCAACCAGATCATCAGCTCCCTAAACATGCCCATCTCAGAAGCGTACAACGGTTCCTTTCTTAACTGCAACGTGTCTCGAATAGAGACACACCAATTCCCAAGCTTCATCTTACCCCAGCTTGGTCTTTTGCTTAACTCACGCCACTGCGGACTGTCAAATGGCCAACCATAAGGCACTCTCCAGAGCCCGCATCAAGTTACTCCAGCGTCTTAAAGGTGCACGTCAATACCAACGTCAACCCTGCATGGCAATATCAAGGGGCGACAGCAGTCTGGGGTTTTGGGTGGGACTCTAACAACCCCCTCCATCATCCCCGACCACAACGGCACACAGTGAGTCTTGCAGGAAATGGTCTCCAACAGCATTTGGAAGGCTGACGGCTGCCCAAATCATGCCCAGCCCGGCTCTGCAAGATGCACCTGACGATGGAATCCAACCGTAGGACCTGAGGAAGGCGACGCCAGGTGCGCCACCAAGTGAGTCACACAAACCTGACCTTAACGCTTCCAGCTGGAACGCCTTCTCAAAGCCTGGCTGGGCCACGTTTTTGAGTAGAAGCACATCCACCAGAACGTGGCAACCGTTCTCGTCCAGGCAGGGGTCCATGCCATGGAGGCAGTGCTCCAAGGCCCTCACCATCTCCTTGCAGGTGCCACTCACATGCAGGTTGCTCAGCAGAAGGGTCACTTTCGTGTCCTTCATGAAGGCACCTGAGTCTGGGTGAGAAACAAAAGGACTCCAAAGTGTCATCCTTGCAACTCAGAATCAGAATCAGAATCAGAATCGGAATCCTTTTATTGGCCAAGTGGGGTTGGACACACCCAGAATTTGTTTTGGTAAAATATGCTCTCCATATATAAAAGGAAATATAAGAATCATGTAGTCAACAATAAAAACACAGTACAACAATACAATATAACCTATCATTTAAAAAGGAAGAAGAGAAGTAAACATTAATTATTCAACAGTTTGATAGCACTTGGAAAGAAACTATCTTTATTATATCTAGTTGTCCTAGTGTGCAATGCCCTAACACGTCGCCCTAAGGGTAACAATTGAAACAGGTGATGTCCAGGATGTGTGGAATCTGTATATATTTTCATCGCCCTCTTTTTAGCTCGTGTGGTATACAATTCCACAATAGATGGCAAATTAGTAGCAATATTTTTTCTGCAGTTCCAATTATCCTTTGCAGTCTATATCTGTCATGCTTAGTCGCAGAACTAAACCAGACAGTTATAGAGGAACAGATGATAGATTCAATAACACCTCTATAGAATTGAATCAACAGTTCTTTTGGCAGTCTGAACTTCCTAAGTTGATGCAGAAAAAACATTCTTTGTTGTGCTTTCTGTTGTTCTCCTGAGGTTCTTTTTTTTAAAACTGGGGGTGGGGGTGGGGCTTCATTCACTACTGTGATTGATGGTCTGAACAACACCCCAAGGCAGCCGTGATTGGAGTCTGGAAAATATGTTTGTTTTTTACTACAATCCCCAGCAAACCCTAGTCAGTTTGCTTCAGTACAATAGGATCCCTTGATCCCCACGGGATCAGTTCCGATCCCCACTCCCTGTAGATACTGGAAAATGTGGATTATAGCAAACGATGCTATGCACAGCGTGATCGCTGGCTCCATCTAGTTACCAGTTCTGATAACTTCGCCTTTAGAGATAGGTGCTTCTTGGATTTTTCTTTTAATGTTTTTAATATTTTCAGACCCTGGATAAGTGCATCAGCAGATACTGGTCCCAAAAATACAGGGCTCCTGTTGTATGTAAAAAAAAATCCAGACTCTGGTGAGGTTGCTTGCCCTTCCCAAACCCAAAAGATGACAACAGGGTGGCAAATGGGATGAAATGTACTGTCCTTTGTGAGAAGAAGTGAGACCCTGGTCAAGCTCTGCTCTCTTCACCCCACGAAGAAGAACAATTCAGGTAGAACAGACTTTGCGAATACTAGTATCTTCCAGATATGGGAGGCCAAAATTCTCAGCCTGGCTGTCCTGTTGGGACCCTGAGCTCAGAAAGGCTAAGTTTGCACTGATTTAAGAAAAAAACCACACAGATTCCAACTTGCACGGGGACCATTTCCAACCTACCTGCACTCTCTTGGCTCCGGGGCAGCTTATATTCAACCAGCAGGCTGAGCACAATCTGAGCCAGCATCTCTTGGGAGCCGAAAGCTGAACTCCAACAGCTCTGTAGGATGGCGTGGAGGCCCTGCCGGGCCAGCTGCTCCGCCAAGCCCTGGTGGTACTCCATCAGCTTGTTCAGCACCAGGAGCCCATTCTGTACTGCTGAAGAGGCCCTGTGGAAGGAGAAACAGGGAGACTGCATTTTAGCATGTCTTGGCTCTGTTCTGCAAGTGGCTGGGATCAAGAGCAGAGGTGTAGGAGAGACAAGATCAAAACAAAGGTCTCCCAGGCCCAGTAAGGTCAGCGATTCAAGCTGCAGCAAACGACGAGCCCATCAGTTTGACTCTGTGCTCTGGATCCTTGCACTACAGCAGTGATGGTGAACCTTTTATTTATTTATTTATTTATTTATTTATTTATTTATTTATTTATTTATTCATTCATTCATTCATTTGCCGCCCGTCTTCCAGGAGGAACTCCGGGCGGTTAACAGCAACAACTTATCAGACAACCAGAAACATAATAATAATAGTAATAAACTAGAAAAGTAAAAAAAAAAATAACCAACCCCAATGATACAAAGCAAAGTGCCCAAGACCAAGTGCCCAAACTGCGATTCAAAACCCACTAATTTTTCGCCAAGTGCCAATAACCTGAATACAGGTGGCTGTGAAGGGGTGATGTCGGGTGCCCACAGAAAGGGCTCCGAGTGCCACCTTTGGCACTTGTGCCATAGGTTCGCCAACACTGCACTAGGAGGTCAAGAGAAACTCCAGACACTGCCTTTCTCCCACCTGGAGTCAATTGAGCCTCCTTTTGTTCCTACGTGTTTGCTTCAGTCATCTTTCCCTGGAACTTACCCAGGCATGCTCACCATCTTCTGAACCGCAGCAGGTATGGCACCGAGCAAGTTTTCAGGAGCGGAGCCCATGCTGACCAAGATCTTTTGCATAATCTGGGCACTTGAGTGATCCAGTGGGTAGTGCTCCCAAAAGTTTCCCGAGCGCAACCAAATCCCAGCTCCCAGCAGTATCTTTAACACCTAAAAGTCCAAGACAGCAAGACATTGGCCAGGAATGAAATGGGGGAAACAGGCCACGGCCTAAAAACCACAAATTCCATTTACGGTCACTCCACTTCACTGAATTAAAAAATGCACCTACTGTCCATTTTATCCCTGGAAACTAACATCTGGTTAGTGGCTACCAGGGAGAGGCAAGGTATTTTCAGCTTTACATCTGCAGATCTTTTCTCCACTGCCTGATCATTGTTCTCATCTCCCTCTTTGCATCTTTTTAAACAGACTCCGATGACTCATTTATCTTCTTCAGTTTGTTTTCATGCCGTTCTTGGCACGGTCGATTATTTTATTTCACTATTTTAAAATTGTGGGTAGGAACGTACCTCCCGAGGACTCGGTCTTAAACCATTTCAAAATAAACATAGAAGCAAACATCCCCCATGCTGGACATTTTAAATGTCTTCCATTTCCAGTTGCACGACATCCTCTTCTCAATGATGCAAAAGCCGGGGTCCCTCTCTCACAGAGAGTTAAGTATTGCCCATGTTCCCCTTCTCTGGCTCTCACTGCAAACCAACCACTCGCTCCCTTCAATCAGAGACAACTGCCCCAGGTTTCTGCCCGTTCTTGCGCTCAACTTACAGCCAGGCCAGCCTGCTGCACGGAGGCGGACGTGGGGTGCTGCTGCATGCAGCTCAGCACGGAGTGCAGCCCGCCTTTGGTGGCAAAGAACCCCCGCCAGTCACGCTCTGCCAGGAGCGCATAGAGCAACTCCAGCACCAAGACAACGGGCAGGATTTCCTTCTGTCGGCGGTTCAACAACTCCACCAGCATCTCGACCACATTCTCCCTGCAGGAAGCAAAGGGAATGAATGAGTCACAACACGATGCCTTTGAGGCGCTGAGCGGCCAAGCCCTGGACAGTCTATCAAGTAGGTCTATGTCTTTTTTTTTTTAAATAATATTTTTATTTATTGTTATTAAAAAAAAAAAGAAAGGAAAAAAGAAAAAGAAATCGCTTTACATTGATAACAATCTCATAGCGCAAACATCATTTATAAGGTTTTTAACGCAGATATTAGCTCTTGCCATCTTCTTGACAAAACTTCTTCATCTTCTCCTTTCAAGTGGCCGGAGATTCTGTCCATTTCAGGTGTATAGTTTTCCTTTCAAGTCATCTTTTGAAGGTGTTGCAGAGTTCTTCCAAAGTTGGGCATACAGAATTCTGGCTGTTACTATTATATAATTAATTACATATTTTTGATCATATGTTACCTCAGTATCTATAATATTTAACAAGAATAGTTCTGGTGTATGTTTTAACCTAACCTCCCACAGTATGTCTAGTAAGTTCTTAACCATATTCCAGAATAGTTTGGCCAAGTAGGTCTATGTCTGTGAAGAATTCTCAGCCATCCAGGTGAGTTTATTTGGAAGCTGAGTCATGGCTACTGGACTTCTTTTTCTTGAGAGGGAGAAACGTTTCGCTGCTCATGAATAAGGACTGATGAAGCTGTTTGGATGAGCAGCGAAACGTTTCTCTCTCTCAAGAAAAAGAAGTCCAGTAGCCATGACTCAACTTCCTGATATCAAGGAGGACAAACATGTCTCAAGAGCAAGCAGGGAAATTACTTGTAAACCAGGCATGTCCAAACTTCAGCTCTCCTGATGTTTTGGACCACAACTCCCAGAATTCTAAGCTTAAATTGCCAATGATAAAGGACTTTGGGAGTTGTGGTCCAAAACATCTGGAGGGCCAAAGTTTGGACATGCCTGTTGTAAAGCATTCCCTAAAGTTTTAGGCCAATGGCTCCCCCACTTAGGAGCCCACAAGACCGTGGATTGCTATTCTGAAGGGCCCTGAGCATTGGGCATGCTGGTTAGAGCTTCTAAGGAGATGTAGTCCAAGAAATCAGGGCCCCAGATTTGGGACTCAGTAATACAGATCCACAATGGGAACATTTGGCTCTCCTGATGTTTTGTATTACAATTCTCGCCCATTCTTTACCAGTGGCCATGCCAGCTGACACTTCTGGTGACTGAAGTCCAAAATATGAGAAGCTCCAGAGGTTCTGGATTCCACAGATCTGGATATCTCAGTGGTTTAAGTCTCTGCCTGTAGAGCCAGACGTTAGGAGTTCAACTCCCCACTGTGCCTCCTTGGCAAGGGCTGGACTCTGTAGTCCACCAGGTCCTTTCTAGCTCTGCGGCTCTAAAATTGTTATTATTACAATTATCTATAGCAACCTTCCCCAACCACATGCTCTCTAGGTGTCTTCAATTCTTCTTCTTTTCTCCACAAGTACAATGTCCCTTCTCAGTCAAGGAGCAGCATCCTTTTCGAAAGGGCTGGCGTTGAGTGGCAGAAGAGACAGAATTTTTCCATGTATAAGCCTTTTTTTTACTAAACTTGTTAGACTAAAATTGAGGGTTGTCTTATACGTGCAAGTAAGCTGGGGAGCGAATTGAGCGATTGCAAAAGTGTGTTTTTGGCTTGGAAAAGTCTTATAGACGGGAAAATGCAGTATATTTGACATGCAAAAGATATCAGGTTCAAGATCTGGTACTTCAAAGCAGGGCTGCGGGGAAAAATCCATGTCTGAACTGTGGGAGCTTCTAATAATCAGGGTATTCAATGCAGATATTAACAGAATCATCGTTTGATGCAACATAAACCACACCTTATTAAGTAGAGAGCTCGAACTGGATGGCTAGCGCAGCCAATTAGATACCTGACTGCACAGCCAGAGGCTGGGAGTTTGATTCCCCTCTGTGCCTCTAGGGCCGTGGTTCTCAACCTGTGGGTCCCCAGATGTTCCTGGACTGCAACTCCCAGAAATCCCGCCAGCTCAGCTAGTGATGAAGACTTCTGAGAGTTGCAGTCCAGGAACATCTGGGGGACCCACAGGTTTGAGAACCACTGCTCTAGGGGAAAAGATCCAGCTTAAGTGGCCTACGTTAAGCTGCACAATTGCAGAACATCTCCAGAGGAAGGGAATGGAAAACTACTATTGAGTATGTATACCCAGAAAACCCTGGAAAGGGTCACCATGATGTGACAGCATGCAATTATTATTTTATAGATCCTGGAAGTAACTAGCAAGAAATAATCAGTTAACCATAATTAATTCTTTCCTCCCCCCACAATAATTAAGTCACGTCATGAATATGATAAGTTGACAGATAATTTCATCAATTTTGCTGTGCAACTGTTATTTTCTAGATATATCTTATAAAATTTGCGTTTTAGCATTCAGCATCTTGGCCATCAGAAAACAAATCAGAAAACAGAAAAAAACAAAGCCAGAATCTTTTACTAATAGCCCCCAAATGTAACTTTCCAAAGTAACGTTAACTATGCTTTTGTTAGCCTTATAGTCATGCGGAAAGGCAGCCTCTGGTTTGTAGTACTTTTGCAACTGAAGGTGAGTGTCCTGTCCCATTCCGCTGACAGTTCTACAACATTTCAGTGACCTGACTGATGAGAAAATAGAGAGTTACTGTATATACTCGAATATAAGCCTACATTTTCAGCCCTAATTTTGGGCTGAAAGAAGGAGCCCTCGGCTTATATGCGGGTCAATACTTTTAGCCACTGAGGCTTGGGTCGGTGGCTAAAAGTCATTTTAAATATTGCGTGCCACTTCTCCTGACCCCCCTCTGCATCACAGGGCAGTCTAGGGTAGGAAATGCAGCAGGACCTGGCAAGTGCTTGGGTCAGTGGCTAAAAGTCATTTTAAACATCACACACCACTCCCCCAGCTTACAAAGGAGGAGCTGCCAGGCCCTGCTGCGCTTGCCACCCTAGGCTTATACGCGAGTCAATACGTTTCCCCAGTTTTTGGGGGGTTAAATTAGGGGCCTCGACTTATACTCGGGTCGACTTATACTCAAGTATATACGGTAAATAAAGAGTGGCTTTTGACACGCAGCAACTATAAGAGGGATGAACTTCTTGGGAGACCCACATTGGAACAAACGGCTAGAAAGCCCCGGGGTTTTGGTATCTGGCTGCTGAGACAAGTGTTCGATTCCCCCAGCGTGCCTCCCTGATGGAGGCTGGAACCAGAGATCCACAGGGCCCCTTCCAGCACTGCAGTTCTAAGACGATATCGGCGATAATAAACTGCAAAATAACTTTCCAAGTGTGGAGCCTACCATCCTGCTTAGCACCCATGGTCGTGGGGAGAAACTCACCTGATGGTAGGCTCCTCCTCTGCGCTGGCAGCCCCTCGCTCTTCCTCATGATCTGTTTCTAAGATCCTGGTGATGAACCTCAGGCCGGCCATCTGCAGCTCAGTGTCGCTGTACGATTTCTGGATCTTCACCGTGGCATCTGCCAGCTGCTCCAGGAGGCTCTTCTTCCCAGCCACCTTCACACTGCAGAAAGCTGATCAACAGATCTCTCAAGTACAACGGTCCTTTCGTCAGTCTCATCACGGCCTCTTCTTGCCTGCTTGCTTCGTCCTTCCCCCAACATTGTACACACACACCTGGCCTTAGGCAGCTTCCCCAAAGTCCCTTTTAAAATAATCAGAAATTTAATTAATATTTAAATGACTGGCACATAGAAGCAAGTGAGTGGGGCAGGCAGCTTGGAGGTGGGGAGAATTCCAGTGATGTATCTCAGTTTAAGAATGCCTCGGTTAACAAAAAAAAAATGGTTTAAGAATTTTTTTTATTGGGAAATAGAGATGTATCGGTTTAAGAAAAGTTTTTAATGGAATGCCCTGGTTTGCATTTTCCCCGTAAGGCATTAAAAGTTGATGGATGATGTTCGCATGATAAAAAGAATGGGGCTACCTGGGTTTAAGAAAATTTTAAATGGAATGCCCCGGTTTGCCTTTTTTCTGACCTCCGGAATGGATTAATTCAGGCCCGCCCAAAGTCCGGCCATGGTGTGTGTGTGTGTGTGTGGGAGGCCACATCCGGCCCGCCAGGCCATTCTGAGTGGCCCGCGGCTGGCTGGCCCGCCCCTCTCTCCCCATCCTTCGCCCCTTGTTTTTTTTTAAAAAAAATCTTCTGCCAACACTGACACCGCTGGGAAGCTTGGACGGCTGGGCGGTCGGGCGGTCTGCTGCCACCGGCACCTCAGGGGAAAGTGTGGGGGTGGGCAGGCCAGTGGGCCTCTGCCACTGCCAAGTAACTTTTGGGTGGGCTGGCGGGCAAGCCGTCGCCACCGCTGGGGAGCTTGGGAGGGCGGGTGCAAGGTCGCACAGATCACCTCTTCCAAGGGGCGACCTGTGGCCACGGCTCCCTGAGCTTCCTTTTGTCCCCACCTTCCTTCCTTCCTCTCTTGGTTTCCACCTTCCTTCCTCCCTCCCTTGGTCCCCGCCTTCCTTCCTGCGGGTGGGGTTGCAAGGGGTCAGTGGGTGGGGCTTATGGGTCAGTGGGTGGGGCTTGCAGTGGGGTGGCAGGGTCGGGGAGCAACCGGCCCCTAACACAATCTCAGCCACCAAATCTGGCCCTCCTTACAAAAAGTTTGGGCACCCCTGGATTAATTGGTTTTCAACGCATTCCTATGGGAAACCACATTTTGGTTTATGAATTTTTCACAATATGAAACAGCCCAGAGAACAAATTAATTACTTAAACCGAAGTACAACTGTACTCTGCTTCATATCAAATTGATTCGCGCCCATCTGTAACTACAATCCCTGCGATTTGGGGAGTTTTAATCCCAAAAACAACCGTTTCAACTTCTGGAAGAGCTGTAGCCTTGGATAACATTGCAACACAAGATGCCACTGTTGCAGAAAAGCAGTGGGAGTCAGAGGTGTCTTTTCCGTTTTTGATGGCTTTTGCCAATAGTTCTTGTTTGCTTCAAAGACAAAACCTTTTCAGCCACTAGAGCCGCAAGATAGGTCACAGGAGTGTTTGTCTCTTACCTTTGGCTTTCTCGTCCCATGTAGGTGGGAAGGAAAGTCCTTCCAGCCTGAGAAGATCATGAACTAGTTCCATGTCAGTCTTCCCTCTTGGGGGTGGAGCTGGAGGTGGCACCTCAGCAGGCTTCTTCTCTGGCTTCCTGGCTGCCCCGGCTTCCAAAAGGCCATCACAGTTTGCAGGTGTTGCGTCCAACGCCAGGCAGTTCTGCTCTGTCCCTCGGTTACTGAAGGAATACTTGAGATAGACGTGGGAACGCTGCAGATCACGTTGTGTGCGGCCCTGGCAGTCTCTGCTCAGGAGCTGTAGCACCTGCTGAGCCAGCTCTACTGGCACCACCATCTGGATCAGGCCTTCTTCGTTGAGTTCTGATACCTTGGAACACAAAGAGGGTCATTGCACAGAGGCGGCACTGCAACCTAAACTTTAAGGGCCACCCACAGCCAAAACACAGCCCCACAAAACTGAAGGACGGCTCTGCAATCTGGATGTATTCAGTGGCGTAACACAGTGGTTCTCAACCTGTGGGTCCCCAGATGTTCCTGGACTGCAACTCCCAGAAATCTTGGCCAGCTCAGCTAATGATGAAGGGGACCCATAGGTAGAGAACCACTGGACTGTAACAGAAGCTGGAGATGTTGCCCATTTGGACTGCGACTCCCAGCTAGCATGGCAAATAAGAGACCAGAAAAGGCTGAGAATTGAGTTGCTGCTCAGCTTGCACTGAATGAACTTCCCCAATTCCTGGCCCATGTCAAGTCTTGTTCCAAGTGTGGATACCTTTCCTCTGAAGCCCTTGGGACCTGGGATCCTAGTTTACTGTTGGGCCCTTCTTACCTCTACCAGTCTACTCATGACTGCTGGATGGCTCCGTGGCTTCAGCATCCGGCCGTGTGATGCCTGAGGTTGCGAGTTCAATTCTTCACTGCTCTTCCTTAACAGGAGCTGGACTTGATCATCCTTAGGGTCCTTCTAGTGCTGCCATTATAAGATGCTTCTGCTGACTTAGGGCCTTTTCACACGACCCCTAAGATCTGCTGGCCACTTAAATTTGGACCAGAGATCTTAGGGGTTTGTCGCTGTTCCTGCGTTCCCACCCCCTCCGCACCCCTGGCTGCTGGCTGCATGAGGGGAGGGAGAAAAAAAGGAAGAAAAAAATGCCGCTCACCTCCGTTCTGCCGTCCCGGCACTGCATTCAGATCTCTTAAAGGGGAGGGGGGGCAAAAAAAGAACGAACAGAAGCAAGGAGAGCCGGGCAGTCACTACATTATATCCGCATCAGGAATTTTCACCTCCAGAGAGCAGGTACCTGAAAAGTGCGCTGGGACGCGCTTAGGTGGGCGTGGACGCAGTTAATTATCTGTAAACTCCAGAGCTGGTGGGGAAACAATTTTAAGCTCCGGAGCTGGGAGCCATTTGCGGCGGAGTTTAGGGGTCATGTACAAAGGGCCTTAATAATATTCTCTGAGTCCCTTCCCCACTTCCCTGGGTTATCCCTCTAAAAAGCAGTGGCAACGAGGAAGAAAAGCTTGGCAGCTCTGATGCCATGCTTGTCTGCACTCAGCAGAGAGGCTCACCTGGGACCTCTGCTGTTGTCCTGTGGACACCAGATGCAGCGGGTTTGATTCTCCCAAGCTTCAGAGATGTTTGAAATCTAGCAAGTGTTTGCATTCTGTTGGGAGGGTGGGGAGGGATCAGTTAAATTCACGGCTGATCTCGTTTTTTGGTGGTGCAATAAATGAGTTAGTCCACCTTCACCAGCAGCACATCCACACATGTTTCTCGCAAGTCCCCCAATCCTCTGCAGCAGATTTCAGGGGAGCTTAGGGAGAAGCGGAAGGGATGAAAATGGCCTCCCTCCTGATAGGAGGAGCAGCCTGCAAAAGGGGTCCCATTCATGGGCTCTTGAGGTCAAAGGCTACGTGTTGCCTCTTTCGCTTTCTGCCAACTTCAAGGTCCGATTGACAGGACTGTCTTTGGAGGACATTGCATGTGTGTGTGTGATGAAGTGGAGCAGGAAAGCTTTGTGGGAGAAGCTGGCAACCTTTGCAACTGTCATCAGCTTCAACCAGCATGGCCAATGATAAGGGGTGATGGACATCTCTAGCCCAAAACCTCTGGAAGGCCCAACGTTTTATTTTCTGAATCTATGACAAATTGTTAGTCTTTTAGCATGCCATGGAATTCTTGGCCGCTTTGGCTACAACACATGGCAGCACAGCTTCTTAATTCTGGATGCTGGCACCGGTTTTTTGTGGGGGAGGGGTTTGGAAATACTGCATCCTATAAAAATGTAGGATAGAAATTACATGCTGAGACGTTAACATCTGGAGAGCACTGGGCTGAACTAATCTATTCCTTGGACTGCAAAAGGAGTCGATTATTTTAGTAGATCAAGTAAATGCCCAGAGAGCGGTTACTGCACAGACGGGCAGTATAAAAATAATCTAATAAATAAATAGATTTAATAGATTGGCATTTATTGGATCACCTGGAAACACTGCATTTTTTTTTTTTTTTTAAGCTTGAAGGAAAATCAGTCAAAGGAGAGATCCGGAGGGGATTGAAGTATGGAAAGAGGAACTCTTTGAGCACTCCTGGCCTGTAACAGAGAGGAAGAATAGGCACATTTCTGCTCTGCTTCGAATCCACCTTTACCTTCTGGTTCCACTGGACGCACTCAAGGAGTTCCTGCTGCTTGTTGACCTCCAACGTCTTAATGAAGAAGAGCAGCTCCCACCATTCAGCCCCGCTCAAGGTGAGTCCCGGGTTCCCATTCTGCTCCTCAGTCAAATAGGGCAGGGAATACAGGCCCCGGAGGGGATTGCCGTAGGTGGTTAATTGAGCAACTGCAACTAAACAGAAAAACACAATGACCCGTGGATGTAGGGCTTCTCAGAAGGCCTGCTGTTTGCTTGTGCTGCCATCAAAGCGGAAGGCCCAGGCCCAGGAGAAGGATCAGGCGGCACTTTCTTTGCAAAGGAGCATTTCCTAGACAGAATTTATAGCCTGCCCACCTTATCTTTCCATCATAGCAATGGAATGTTTAATGGCTTATCCTCAAGTGGCATGAGGAGCTTTTGGAACCCAAGACTGTAATAAATTTCGGAGCCAATGAAATCATTGTTGCCATTAATACGACAGGGAGAAACCTCAACATACTAACTAAGGGCCTTTTCACACGACCCCTAAGATCCGCTGGCCACTTAAATTCGGACCAGAGATCTTAGGGGTTTGTCACTGTTCCTGCGTTCCCACCCCCTCCGCACCCCTGGCTGCTGGCTGCGTGAGGGGAGGGAGAAAAAAAGAAGAAAAGAACGCCGCTCACCTCCGTTCTGCCTCCCGGCACTGCATTCAGATCTCTTAATGGGGCGGGGGCAAAAAAACAACAAACAGAAGCCAGGAGAGCCGGGCAGTCACTACGTTATATCCGCATCAGGAATTTTCACCTCCAGAGAGCAGGTACCTGAAAAGTGTGCTGGGACGCGCTTAGGTGGGCGTGGTCATACTTAATTATCTGTAAACTCCGGAGCTGGTGGGGAAACAATTTTAAGCTCCGGAGCTGGGAGCCATTTGCGGCGGAGTTTAGGGGTCATGTACAAAGGGCCTAAGGTGCCCAGATTTTCCTGGGGTTTTTTTTTTTCCTTTTTAGTGCCCCATGCTTTTTATTTTATTTATTTATTTTATTTATTTATTTATTATTTATTCAACTTATATGCCGCCCACTACCCAAAGGTCTCTGGGCGGCTTACAATCAAAGAATTAAAACAATTTAAAATAGTTATAAATAAAATATCAATAAATTATCAAACAGTAATAAAACCCTTCTTGTGCTGTATCTTTTTTTTAGATCTGACAGCAAAGAATGTCTCATCTCCCCCTCCCGTCCCAAATTATCAATATATTAAGTGCTCCCTGGAAGCCTTCCCATCAGTACAGCAGGGTTAAAATCAATCAATAAATACATTCCCTATCAGAGTGGATTTGATTTAAATCAATTTCACTCATTTGTTCAATTTATATGCTTTCCCATCTGATCAAAGCTGACAATGGGCAGTTTACAATATAATTAAAGAATTTAAATTTGAAAAAAAAAGATTTTTGATTAAATTCATTTGTTTTTAAAATTATTTAAATGAATTAGATTTTTTTAAAAAAATCACTTATTTTTATCCACCCTGTTCCTGATGCCATTATGATTCCAGATCACTTCCCATGAAATCATGTACTTTGGCTCAGGCCAACAAAATACATAATCAGCATGTCACTTGCAAAGCGTTCATTCTCTCCAATGTAAAGTCCTTCATTTACATTCACCATAGTTCTTTCTGTATTTGCTATTTAATGCCCTGGCATCTATTAAGAACATGAAGGTCTTCTGATGATCAGTATTAGAAGGAGCTTTGTTAGTCCAAGAGCAATTATGGGACATGGCCAAAGTCCCAGTTCCTTTCTGCTTTTAAACACATACTGCCGGTGTGTTTCCATTTGCTTAAAATGAAAGCCAAGAATCTCAGGCTAAGGGCCCTTTTACTCACTTCCTAGCTCAGTGTTGGCGAACCTATGGCACGGGTGCCAAAGGTGGCACTCGGAGCCCTTTCTGTGGGCACCCAACATCGCCCCTTCACAGCCATCTTTATTCAGCTTAAATTGCTATATTGGCACTTCTGCAAAAAAAAAATGGAATCACATTTTCAGCACTTAGTCTCTAAAAGGTTTGCCATTACGGTCCTAGCTAAACATTTCAGAGCTTGGACTTCACCTCAAGAATGTCCCAACACTGAGGCCCAGTTAGGGGAGAAGGGCACGACAGAAATCACATGCATAAACTCATGAAAAATAATGAAATCACTTGCGATATCTTATTTTTGGGGGTGGGGGGCCAACAAGAAAGTAACTGAGCACAATAATGCTTGCTGATGTTGTGTAGGTTCTACTGAGCCATGACAAGTAATGTTTACTCGTTACGTCAAAATGCTGCGCCAGAAGGTCTTTTAGGAGAAGAATTTGCTCATTCTAGGCAGGGGATATTTTACACGATTAAAAACAATTTAAAAGTAGCACGTTAACCGTGAGTAACATCACTGAAGGGTAATGCATAGAGATGTGAAAGCCTGGGGGGGGAAACAGAAACATTCGGGGGGGGGGAGTTTTTTTGTCCATTTTTTTTGGAACCCTTTTGGGTTTTTTTTTTCCAAAAAAAATTGGAAAAATTTAAAAAAGAAAAAATGATTATGGAATGTTTTATTTTAACACGATGAATAAAATATTTTAACACAAGGTTTTCTAATGCTTCCCAAATCCTTTCTAAAAATGCATAGTATCAGATTATTCTAATTTCTGTCCACTGAGAACAAGCAAGTCCTAGGTTACAAACTGAACCCTCCAATCCAAGAACAAGATGCATTTCTTCCTTTAGGAGGTGCTGCTATGGTCAAAAGAAAAAGAAAAAAGTTTCCCTTTTGTTTTTGCATGTGGGTGGGTGTGTTTGGTCCTGTCCTGTCCTCTTCACTAGGCCTCAAAGCCCTGGAAGAAAATACAGAGCATCAAAAATGATTCTGATTAAATTCCATACCCGTTCATTGAAACTTAGTCCCACTTCCTTCTATACATCTCCTCCCTCTTTAATTCTTTTTATGAGAATGAGGTTTTTATTCCAGTTTATTTTTTTACTGTGGAGAGGAATAATGAATGGTTAATTCTGGATTTTTGAACATTTTTGTAGAGGGTTTTTTTGTTCCACATAAACTAGTAAATTTCTGGAAATTTTACATCTCTAGAATGCATCAGATTTCAAAAGTAAAGAAGAAAAGTCAACAAGTTTACTTTTAATAAAAGTTAAGCTCTGGACCTTTTTAATTCATGATACTTGGAGCTGAATATGGGACCTTCTGCATATATAGCATGTGCTTCTCTGAGTTATGCCTTCTAAAAACAGAAGACTAGGAAAAGGGACCCACATTTGACAGCCAAATCCACCTGTTCAAAGTAAGATGGAGTAAGCTGGACTCATGCTGGAGACATGAGTGAGTAGCAAAAATGAAGGCAAAGGATGGAAAAATTAAGACATATCTGACCCCTCCTCCCCCAACAGGTTGGTATAACGTGCATCTAACATCCTATCAATGTCTTACCTGTCTCCTGTCTCTGAGTTTCTCTAAGGCTGAATAACTTTTCCTGGGCTTTATGATATGCATGCCTTGATGAACCAACAATTTCTATCATGTCCCAGTGGACCCAGTACATGCGGCCCAGGGACTCCCAGTAAACCTGGAAGAAAATGGGGCATCAGCATCAAACACTCCTCAGCTCAGTTTTTTTTAAGCAAGGATAGGAAGACCAGTGGTTCTCAACCTGTGGGTCCCCAGATGTTCCTGGACTGCAACTCCCAGAAACCCCTTCCAGCACCATGAGTGGTCGGGGCTTCTGGGAGTTGCAGTCCAGGAATATCTGGGAACCCACAGATTGAGAACCACGGGTCTAGGAGGACCTAGGTTAAAACACCTTATATACCTTGAAAGGGGAAATATGCCCACCCACATGTTATTAAACATCAGCTCTCAGTCATCTGCATCATTAGCTACCCAGGCTGGAGCCAATGGGAGAAGCAGTCCAACAACTTCTAGAGGGTCACACTTTGGAGATCTTTGCCACCCAGAAGTAAGCAGGTGGGTCAAAATACAGGAATGGTTCTCACAAAGATACAACGTAGGGCAAGCCTGGTTGATCCCAAAGCCTTGGAAACTCACTGAGGTCCCACCAAAATCACATTTAATTCACAAGTTAATTCATAGAATCATAGAACCATGAAGCTTGAAGGGGCCTCTTAAGGCCTTCAAGTCCAACCTCTCCCTGCTTAAGACAGGAATACAAACCAAAGGGTATCTGCCTGGCAGCTGCCCAAATTTCTCTTGAATGCCTCCAATGCTGGAGCACTGGCCAACTCTCAGGGTAATTGGTTCTGTTGCCGTACTGCTCTTGTCAAATATTAGTTAGTGAAACTATGTATTAGACAGATGTTTAAATAAATGGTCTGTATGGAGCCCACCCGAGAACAGGCAACTCTGGATCTAATACTGTGCGATACTCAGGACCTGTTCAGGGATGTGAATCTCACTGAGCCCCTGGGGAACAATGACCATGCTTCAATCTCGTTTGCCATCCATGTCGGGGGAAGAGTGTCAAGCAAATCAGACACAAAAACCCTTGATTTCCGAAGCGCAAACTTCCCTCAGATGAGGAAACTAGTTAGAAAGAAATTGAAAGGGAAGGTTAAAAGAATCCAATCTCTCCAGAGTGCATGGAGCCTGTTTAAAACAACGGTCATAGATGCCCAGCACAAGCACATACCACAAAGAAAGAAGGGCTCATCAAAGTCCAAGAGGGTGCCGGCATGGTTAACAAGTGGAGTTAGAGAGGCTCTAAAGCACAAGGAGAGGTTTTTCTGTAAATGGAAATCCTCCCCAAATGAGGAAAATAAAAAGGAACACAAACTCTGGCAAAAGAAATGTAAGATGATAAGAGAGGCAAAGAAAGCCTTTGAGGAACGCATGGCTAGCAATATAAAGGGTAATAATAAAAGCTTCTTTAAATATGTTAGAAGTAGAAAACCTGCCAGAGAACCAGTTGGCCCTCTGGATGGTGTGGGAGGACAAAGGGAGGTAAAGGAGGACTTGGAAATTGCAGAGAAACTAAATGAGTTCTTTGCATCTGTCTTCACGACATAAGACCTTGGGCAGATTCCACTGCCTGAAGGGCCCCTCTTGACTAAAGAATTAAATCAAATACAGGTTAAAAGAGAGGATGTTTTAGGACTAATTGACAAATTAAAGATCAACAAGTCACCAAGCCCAGACGGCATCCAACCAAGGGTTATTAGGGAACTGAGAAATGAAATTGCGGATCTCTTAATGGTAATATGCAACCTGTCTCTTAAAACGGCCACAGTGCTGGAGGACTGGAGGATAGCAAATGTCACAATTTTTAAAAAAGGAAGGAGGGGGGACCCTGGAAACTACATGCCTGTTAGCCTTACGTCTGTCCCAGAGGAAATGGTGGAAAGCCTCATCCAAGAGAAAATCTTAAAACACATAGAAGAACAAACCTTGCTGAGAGAAAATCAGCATGGCTTCTGTAAGCGTAAGTCTTGCCTGAAAAACCTTTTAGAATTCTTTGAAAAGGTCAACAGGCATGTGGATTTGGGTGAACCAGTGGATATCGTCTATCTGGATTTTCAGAAGGCTTTTGACACAGTCCCCCACCAAAGGCTGCTGAGAAAATTGAACAGCCAGGGGATAAGAGGGCAGGTCCTCTTATGGATTGAGAACTGGTAGAGATCCAGGAAACAAAGAGTAGGTGTCAATGGTAAATTTTCACAATGGAGAGAGGTGAAAAGTGGTGTGCCCCAGGGATCTGTCCTGGGACTGGTGCTTTTCAATCTATTCCTAAATGACTTGGAAACAGGAATAAACAGTGAGGTGGCGAAATTTGCGGATGACACAAAACTTTTCCGTAAGGTAAAAACCAGAGAAGATTGTGAAGAGCTCCAGAAGGATCTCTCCAAACCAGGGGAATGGGCTGCCAAATGGCAAATGAGTTTTAATATAGCCAAATGTAAAGTAATGCATATTGGGGCAAAAAATCCAAACTTTATCTATCAACTCATGGGCTCTGAGTTATCCGTGATGGATCAGGAAAGAGATCTTGGTGTATTGGTAGACAGCTCCATGAAGGTGTCTCCCAATGTGTGGCAGCAGTGAAGAAGGCCAATTCCATGCTAGGGATTATCAAAAAGGGGATTGAAAATAAAACAGCCAACATTATAATGCCATTATACAAAACGATAGTAAGGCCCCACCTGGAGTATTGTGTACAATTCTGGTCTCCGCATCTCAAAAAAGACATAGTGGAACTGGAAAAGGTGCAGAAGAGAGTGACTAAAATGATTACTGGGCTGGGGCACCTCCCTTATGAGGAAAGGCTAAAACATTTGGGGCTCTTTAGTCTGGAAAAAAGGCGCCTGAGGGGGATATGATTGAGACGTACAAAATAATGCAGGGCATGAGTAAAGTGGATAGAGGGAAGCTCTTCTCCCTCTCTCAAAATACCAGAACTAGGGGACATCCACTCAAATTGAGGGCTGGGAGAGTAAGAACAGACAAAGGAAAATATTTTTTCACCCAGCACGTTGTTAGTCTGTGGAACTCCCTGCCACAGGATGTGGTGATGGCATCTGGCCTGGATGCCTTCAAAAGGGGATTGGACAGATTCCTGGAGGAAAAGTCCATCACAGGTTACAAACCATGAGGGAGATGTATCATCTCCAAGCTTAAAACCGGGGTACCTCAAGGACCAGATGCAGGGGAGTGGTATCAGGAGACAGATATCTAGTCTCATGCACTCCCAAATGCATCTGGTGGGGCCACTGTGAGATCCAGGAAGCTGGACTAGATGGGCCTTTGGCCTGATCCAGCATGGCTCTTCTTATTGTTCTTATGTATTTAATTGATTTCTAAGATGGAGTCTGCAAATGCACAAAGTCAGAGTGATTAAAGGTTTTTTCTATTAGACTGCAGGTGTAAAGAATGGGCTTAAATGGGTGTGGCTGATGTAAGGTGCTTCCATAGTCATGATGCAATATGTTACCTGATTGGACAGATAAATGTATATAAGTCTCTGTTAATCAGTGTTCAATGGGCCTTTGTGAGTAAGGCACCCATTCTTGTCTCTCTATGCTATGTGCTAATTATGTATGCCATGTATGATGAAATGCTGTTATGATGTTGATTTGTCTTCATGTAACTTATCTGTGTATATATGTAATATAGCTGTTTGATGTTTTAAGCAAGCTCTGACTTTGTTTTCTGCTTCTGTCTATGTAATTGTTTGACAGGTATTTGCTTTCTCTGGCAGAACAGACTGCAAAATGCTCTGAGGGCTCTAACAGGAGGTTTCCCCTAAGATCCAACCAAGATTCCTCTTCAACCCCCCCTTGGTGTCTCAGCCTTTCCCCTCCCACCCACACATCCACCCACACGCCAAGTGGTACCTGGACAGGGGGTGTGCCGTTATTGCTCTGCAAGAACTCGCCTTCATCTCCTGCACAGACCTTCTCGTAGTCTTGCAACATGCGGACCCGCATGCCCCGCACGAGTTTCTCCTGGAGGTACTCCACGTAGCTGCTGCGACGAGGGAAGGCCGAGTGCGACTCGAAGGGACCGCTCTCTTTCGGGGACGGCGGCGCAGCTCGTGGGGTGGGGTCACCCGGAGAAACCGGGGACCGGAAAATAGACTGAACCCCTGCAGACTGCCTGGCTTTGAGGAACCGATGGTCGCGACTGCAGTCCCAGCCCATAACCTGCATTAACTCTGAAAGGAGGTGCGCCATGGCCATGCTGAAGTCAAACTCACACCGCAGCTTGGTCTCCCCCCCAGAGCTTCCATGGAGGGGCACGGAAGGCTGGCACTCCCCACCTGGCTCTCCGGTGGCATGGAGCTCGTCCATGAGGGAGGTGGCCCAGAGATAGCGCTTCACCAGAGAAAACAGCTGCTTCCCTGGGATCTGGAACGGGAAAGAAGATCACCCACTATTATTTTCACACACAAACATCCATAAGCAGGGACAATCTTCTGCACACCCCCACAAGCCAAGTAACTCTTCAACTCCCATAGTTCAATCTCCCATCCCTGATCACCCTAAACAACGAACAGAACTCAGGATGCTAGGAAAGAGTAATTGCCAGGCCTTCTCCAGGGGCGATAAGAGGAAGCAGTACTTTAACTTACTAGAAAGAGAACAAAAAAAACAGATCCAGTGGCACCTTGGTTTAACTAATTAATTCGTTCTCCGGGCCATTTTGTATTGCGAAAAATTCTTAAACCAAAACGGGGGTTCCCATAGGAATGCACTGAAAACCAATTAGGCAATTCGTTCTGGAGGTCAGAAAAAAAGCATACCGGGGCATTCCATCTAAAATTGCCTTAAACTGAGGCATCCCCCAATCTTATTGTCATGCAAACATCACACATCAACTTTTAATGCCTTACCCCACCCCACCCCCCAAAAAAACCACCCACATACAAAACCTTAAACCAGGGTATTCCATTGAAATACTTTCTTAAACTGAGGCATCCCCATTGCATTGGAGAAAGGGTGGAGAAAGTATGTCCCTCCAGCGTGACACCCCATCTCTGAGCATTCGTCACCACTGGCTATGCTGATCAAGGCCAGTGCCCATTGATGGAGACTGTAGAATCCACATGAAAACATCATGTTTTCATCAGTATTTGTTCAGGTGCATACATGCCAACTGATGTGGGTTTTTTTAAGCATGCATTTCCCTCAATCGCTTACAGTGCATGTCTTCATCCCAAATGTACATTTTTGTGCACACATTTTCTAGTACAGAAACCCCCGGTTTATTGCGGGAGTTAGGTGCCTGCTCAACCTATGATAAAGGAAAATCCACAAAATGCAGATGCCTCAAGAAAACTGACCTGGGGCTGCTCCTGCTGGCTGCATTTCAAAGAGAGGTTTTTAACCCCCTCCTGACACCTCAGCAAACCTTGCTGCCAGGAGCTCAAGGTTTGTCTGCTGACTTGTCAGGAGGGGATTAAAAACCTCTCTTTGCAAGCACAACCAGCAGGAACAGCCCCAAGTCTGTTTGCTAAGGTGCCAGGAGGGAGTTAAAAACTTCTCTTTGGAAGCCTGCTACTCTCAAGAAAAAAAAAAACACAATAGACTGAGACCGTAATATATGAACCGCATCGTGGCAGGGGATTACTATAAGCCCCTTTCTGCATACATTTTGAAGTTGAAGTGCTTGAGCACAACTCTTGACCTCTCATACCTCTGCCTCCTGTCCTCCAGCTGCCTCCCATCCCAGCTTGGAAAAGCTGCACAGGCTGGAGATTTCATGCAACTACGATCCCATTTCCACAGCTTAATCCAGGGAGTCCAGGCCTGCTAAGACTTGACCTCAACAATCCTTAACCCACATCCCCGGCTAGTACCTGAGGAAGGGGGATCCCTTCAAAGGACATGGCGTGCTCTCCTGAGGACGTTGTTTCCGCAAAAAGCTCAAGGAGGGTATAGCGACTATCAAAGTCCATGCGCTGTTCAATGTCGTCCTGCTGGCTCAGGGAGAGGAGAACGTAGGCTCGGCTACCTAAAACCAGAGGCATTTTCATGCAGGGCGTTTGCTACATTGGGTTTCACACAAATTCTGCTCACTTATAGGGCTCCACTTTCCATAGCTTTCATGGGAGGTATTTCTTTGACACACACACACACACACACACACACACACACACACACACACACACACACACACACAGAGAGAGAGAGAGAGAGAGGGGGCACAAGAAGCCATGAAGGACCAGGATTATCACATGAGGTAATTCAGAGGAGGATCTTATAGACCTGGGTAGAAAGATTAATTTCTGCAGAGAAAAATCAAACCAATAAACAAACTTCAATCAATCAATGAAAAAAAAAACCCCAGCAGTTAATAGGGTAGCCACAATTAATGCTACGATGAGGTTGGAATAGCACAATCAGAGAGGCACAGGTAGGGCAAGACTCTGCTACTCGAAAGACGTATTCCTGTTAGTACGGGCTAGCATTAACCTCACCTTCCCAGCACCCAGCTGGGTGTTCCATCTGCAGAGATTCCTTCAGTTTGGACCATCTGGGAAAGCAAGAAGGCTGCATACAAGTGCAGGCACCAGCCATCAATGGTACTGAAACAAAAATTCCCTGTGCCACTGCTTCATCCGCCCAGCAAGCATAGAAGGGATATGTTACTTTATGAGATGACAGGTCCCAGAATCCCACAGCGAACATGGTCAGTGGCCACAGTGCCCAGGGTACATTGAGAGCTACTTTAAGTAGCTCAGGAATATTGATGGAAGAATCTCTCATTTTTTTCTCTTGGGCTGGGATAGATTCTTACCACCCAACGCTGTCAATGGGGCAAGACAATGAGCAGGAACGGAAGTAAAGAAGGTGCATTCTTCTGCACTTTTAGGGCAACAAATGTCATGATACAATAGCACTTTTTTTCTCAATCTCAGCAGAATTCACAACCACATCCAGAGAATCAAGTTAGCATTGCCCCACCAAATGGACAGCTGTTTAATGCAACTCATAGGGGAACAAATTAACAGCCCAAGGATGAGAGAGGGTAGCTGTATTAGTCTTTTCAAGAATTTCAGGCAAAAATCAAAGAAAAACAAAACAAAACAAAAGATACAAAACATGTGGCACCTTAAAGACTAACTTTCACATTTTAACGTACCGTTTCATGGACACATCCACTTCTTCAGACATATAGCAGCAGTCTAAGGATGACTGCGGAGAACGCAGAGGCGTCCACCAATAAACCAAGTAAAAAAACCTAAATTCTATATTAGGTCGATATTTTTATCAGGCCAACACAGAAAGAAAGTGAAATCGATTGCGTCCCAACTATCTATGGTGCAGGACGCCTTCACCAGGCATACGATGCCAGAAGTGGCCGAGGGCAGAAGCTCAGATAGGAACATCTTGACTGGGCAATACTGCCTTCTCTGAAACCCTCCTTCAGGTGGTGACTCTCACCTGCATCGTGGGAAGCCAGAGCCCTCAAGATCTTGCCCGCACTATGACGGATGAGCTGCTCTTCGTGACACAACATCTTCATCAGCAGGTCGAGGGCTCCAGTCTCCTTGAAGGCATCCATCAAAGCACCGATACTGGCATAAACACTCAGGACGTGGACGGTGTTCAGGATGGATGACCGGGGGACAGTGGCGCTGGCCATTTGCCAAGCCGCTCGTTCCACCAGGTTCCTGACATCCGCCTTCATCTCTCAAAAGGGAAGCTTCATCCAATGGGATCTCAGGAGGTAAGCTGCTGGAGGCTGCCTCCTCCTCTTCCTCTTCCTCCTCCTCCTTCTCCCCCCACTGCTCTCTAGGATCTCTCTTGCCCAACAGCCCTTGACAGTTGGCAAAGACATCATCTGTTGACATCCACATCATGGTGTTCTCCATTTTGCTCTCTGGGCCAGGGATCCTTCCTGTACCATTCTCGGAGCTGAGGACGTTCCAGCGAATCAAATATTCAGCATGCCCGCTGTGACCACGGCGCTGCCGGATTATCTCTTCTGGATAGGCCTGACGTTTGGGTCCAAGATGAACTACCACCACGTCCCCATTTTGCTTCTCAAACACCATGACAGGGAACACATCTGCTGAGGCAGAGAGAAGCAGGTTATGTCTTTGGATCCACCTCTACTACAGAATGGCAGTGAGCCTCATTTGGCAACACGCAAGTGGATTGCTTTAGGAATCTGTGTTTTAATTTGATACAGAAAAATATCCCCAGGGAGAAACACATTCATCCAACTTGGGAAATGCCTGAAAATCTGTGTTGCATCCCTCTATCCACGTCACATCTGGCTCTGTGCTTTTTCTACAACTGATTACCTGTGATTTGGCCCTTTTAAAAGGCAAAGTGTTCTGCTTATATACTTCCCCATACCACTTCAAGTAGTCTCTGGGCGGTTTAGAGTTTAATTATAGTATGCAGGCTACACATTGCTGTCCCCCCCCTCCCGCCCAGCAAACTGGGTACTCATTTTACCGACCTAGGAAGGATGGAAGGCTGAACCAACCAGGACGTGAGCAGAGTTTTAGCTCCAGTACAGGCATTTAACCACTGCACCATGAGGCTCCACCTTCTATCTAAGGTTACTCTTTCAATGCAACAAACATGAAAAGCTTAGCAACCATGCAAATCCTTGCATCTAGCTATTCCAAAGGAACAAAAAGAAGGGCCAGAATCCTATTGACATTAATGTAATGTTGGTGCAACTAATTGCCGCTTATTCGACTACTGCTATGCTACTGGAGTGCATCTTGGTTGCCCAACTAGGCCGATGACAAGGCCTATGACTGAGGCATGTTTCTTCCAGAGAATCACAGAATTACAGAACCGGAAGGGAACTCATAGTCATGACAGGGAGACTCACTGCTCTATCTATCTATCTATCTATCTATCTATCTATCTATCTATCTATCTATCTACACACACACACACACACACACACAGAGAGAGAGAGAGAGAGAGAGAGAGAGAGAGAGAGAGAGAGAGGTACCCCGACAAGAGCAGCTGGACTTAAGAACGGAAAACTGTTGGCGTTTTAACTGCTGCCTTACAAATATTACATATGGTCTGCTTGACTTACAAATATTTTTTTCATTTTTTAACTTATTTTTTCAATTTTTAGATAGGTATCCCGACTTAAGAACAGTTCGACTTAAGAGCATGTATTCGGAACGGATTAAATTCGTAAGTTGAGGTACCACTATAAACCATAACGCTGAAGAGACTGGAAGGCAGGAGGAAAAGAGGAATGTCAAATGACTGACGGACTGACTCATCCAGGAAGCCACGACCCAGAGAGAGAGAGAGAGAGAGAGAGAGAGAGAGAGAGAGAGAGAGAGAAGGGCTGCCTGACCGCGTCCAGCCCATAATAAGCGGAGGAGAAGGGCGGGGCCTAAGGACGCCGCCGAGGCGCCCACGTGCGGGGGCGGGCGGGCGCTCCTCCTCCTCCTCCTCCTCCTCCCCCCTTCCAATGGAGCGCCTGTGGCCGCCTCGTCGCTCGCGCCAAAGCCCGGGCAGGAAGGAGGGCCTACCTCACCCGCTGACACCCCACCCCACCCCCGGCGTCGGAAAAAGCGCGGCGAGCCCGGCCGGTGGCGGCGTCACTGGGTAGCCGAGAGGAGGCGGGAGCCACAGCCTCACCTCTTCCGCATAGTCTGCGCATGCTCGTCCCGTTCCCCGCACCTTCGGCCGCTACGGATCGCTCCAGGGGACAAGCTTGTCGGTTTTTCGCGGTAGCTTTCGAAGGTTCGCTGGAAGGGAGCCTGTGATCGGAGCCAAATTGGCTCCAGCATCGCCCGTTCCTCTCGAGGAAAAGATGGAAGGCGAAGAGGCGATCCGTTGAGAGGAAAACTCTCTCTCTCTCTCTCTCTCTCTCTCTCACTCACACACACACACACACACACACACAGAGTACAGTAAATATATACTGTATAAAGAATTAAGGTGCTGTAGATTACTGCCTGTTCTTGCATTTGTGTGTGCATGTGCATGTGTACAGTACTTATATTCTCTCTCTCTCTCTCTCTCTCTCTCTCTCTCTCTCTCTCTCTCTCTCTCTCTCTCTCTCTCTCTCTCTATACACACACACACACACACACACACATTATTGCCTGTTCTTGCATTTGTGTGTGCATGTGTACAGTACAGTATATTCTGTATATGCATACACATATGCAACACGCACATACAAATGGAAGAACAGGTTACACCTGTATCCAGCAATTAGGAATATAAAATAATTAAAAACAAAACAAACAGCGAGCTTTCAATTATCTTCTGTCTTCCAAGTTCTTGTGGGCAGTTCCAAAATTACATGCTATTATTAATTTTGTTACTGTTTCCATTTAACAGACCTGGGTTTTATTTACACCCATAAAACTTTCTTTGCAGAATGGATCCTGGTATATATGCACCTGCCCAGTCATAATCAACTAAGAATGGGCAATGGAATCTTAGTAAAAGTTGCATTTTATGAAAGAAAATGGAATTCAAAATGAATCCGCTTGGTTTTGTTGGAAATCAAAATGGATCTGCTTGGTTTCATTTGAACAAAAAAAACTATTAAATCAGATATATATGGCTTTATGGATAGAACCACAACAATCAGATCTTTTTTGGCCCTACCAAGAGTGCAGAATCACAGACAATATTTTTATGTGAAATACACTTGAAATCAAACATCACATCTGTGCCTACAGTTGGAACTATAAAAATCACAGTATGAAAACAAAGATCCAAAATGGGATTTCATTTATCAATGATTTTAACATGGGATCAACCTGAAACCACTGATATAGAACAAACCCATTCCTATAGAATGAAATATGTGGTACCACCAGAAGGCAAAAACATGGATTGGACTCACAGATTATAAGGGACTATCTGGAACCTTACAAGACATTGCTAGCAAATCAAATTAAAATTACAGAACATATTTCTGTTCACTATCTAGCATTGACACAGTGGAACCTTCACTTCGCCTCACTTAGCCTAGCATAAAAACCTGGGCTAATGACATGTAGCTTAGATCCAGAAGAGTTTTTAATGAGATTTACCTGAAATCACTGTCAAGTGTCAAATCATAGATTGCATCTATGTCACAGAGTGAACTAGAAGAATCATAGATCCTCTACTTTCTGTGTCTCTGCTTGGTTCCCTCATGTGATCGTGGGTGTATCCATGTTCTTCTGCCGTAGTGACAATGTGAAGCGAGAGTTCCATGAATTTTGTATTTGAGTCTGAGGACACAGATATATTCTTTGACAGTGGTTTGAGGTGGATGACCCATAGGGGGAAAATAAAGGTATGATGTAGAAGGCACTCATTCCCACAGCACCTTTAACAGCATTGGATCCCAGCTGGGAGAGTGAAATTAAGCTCCACTGACACTCAAGTAGTTGCCAAAAGATCCCTTGTTCCTTACAAAAAAAGAAAAAAATGCAGTCTGGTCCTTGTGCACAATCTGAAAACAACGGTTGGCAATATTTTTCTTCGAGTATTAAAATCTCATGAACTGGCAAGCTTTCAGGTCCTACAGGACTCTTTATCGGGCTGGGCATTACAGAACTAGGACCAGTTTCTTCTGTACTCCCAGCTCTGTATTGCTCACCCTGATAGAATCTTACAGGATCTGAAAGCCTACATTTTTGTGAAATGTTGATGGTCTAATAGGGATAATAAATGCCTCCTCCCAATGAGAACTGCCCACAATATCCGCTCTTCCCAGGCAGGGTGTCTGAGAGTACCCATGCCAAGAGAGGCCTGAAAAACAAAGACAAGGAATCAGGTTTTGGAACAGCCCCATGGTTTTGGAACAACCTTCCACAAGACATCCACTCAGTGCTTTCAAACGAGTTTTAAAGACCTGGGTATTAAGGCAGGCATTTCCTTTGTGACCTCAGCATCACCCCAACCCACCTGTCTGCCCAACATGGCTTTTTTATTGCAATGTTTTGAAACTGTAATTTTGTCTTGTTTACTGTTAGTATTGTTGTAAATAGCCCAGAGTGACCTTGCTGCCAGATTGGCAGTACAAAAGTGCAATAAATAAATAAATTATGCATACACTTGTTTTTGGATTATGCCATATGGGGATTCTCAATTTATTAGAAGTCTCAAGACACACATGAGCTTTCTGATATAGAAATTTGCCCTATATGAATAGAAATTGATTGTGAGAAGTATAGTAATGTAAGTGGGGCAAGGAATAACTGTTTTAGGAATGGACGATGGTGGAGCATCCTCTTAATGTCACTTAGCCTGCATTGTATCTTGAGAATTAGTTAATGAGGAAGCCTCTGCAGATGGAACTTAGACAACACTACTGTTTCACCTTATAAACCCTATTTGAGTGGGTGTACATCTAAAGATATCTGCCTAGATGCCCTAAGCACATCCGATCTCAGCTGATTTCAGAAGCTAAGCAGGGTCGGCCCTGCTTAGTACTTGGATGGGCGACCACCAGGGAATACCAGGTGCTGTAGGCGCCTGGGGTAGGAATTGGCAAGCCCCTCCAGTATTCCTGCCAAGAAAACTCCATGGACATGGAGTCACAAAGAGTCAGTCACAACTGTAACGACAGAACACGCGCGCACACACACACATCTAAAGATAGTACTCAGACAACATGCCACTGTACCATCAACCCTCAGCCCTCTACTTAATCATATGGCACCTTGCCAGACAAAGAGAACTGTGATTTATTTGTGTCTTTTCACAGTTGCCTTAAAAAAGGATCATCCCAGAATGAATTCCAGAATTCATTTTATGGCCTACCTCTGTATTTGGTCCAGAAAGTGAGGTTGACTGAGGCTTCGGTACATAATTAAGTCATCATTATTTATGAAAAATATAGTTTTTAAACAAATGCTAAGTATTTATTTAATATTTATTACTAATTAGACATCAAGGGCAGTGTGCAACAGTGTCTGCTCTGCTAATGGCGGTCCGTTCACCAGTGGAAAGGACAGGTTTGGTAGAATGGCATTCTTGGGGGGTGGGGGGGTGGAGGGGAATGCAAGGGGGCAGATGACATCCCATTGCACAAGATGAGCCTGCGCTCATGGAGTTTAGCTGGGCACATGCTCAAAACACGAAGAAAATCAGAGAAAGTACAAAAGGCTACAGTATGAAATGCTGCCCTTGTGAAATGCGCAGCATAAGAAGTGAAAATCCAGATTACTAATAAATATCTTTTTCTCTGTTAAAAGGAAATTAAGTCCAAGTGTGCATGAACCAATGAAAAAAACTGATTTCACAGTCAGTAATATACATAATCTCAGAAATAAAACTAAAAATGTAGGATTGTGATGTTTAGCTCTCCTGAAGTGTTCAATAAAAATGACTATACATAAAATTAAGGAAAGTTTGAACATACTGATTTCAATAGATTCCTCCTAATTCTACTAGTAGGAGACTATTGGGCTGCAACTATATCAAAGAGTCAGGGACTAATTTTCTGCCCCTAAAATCTACTAATCAGCTCTAAAAAAGTTTTGAGGGAAATCAAAACAGGAAGGGCTTAAATGGTCACATTGTGGGAAGGAATTGGGAGTGGTCTGAATGAAAAACCACCACTGTTCTTGGAGGTTTCCAGGAGGAGAAAATGTATGTTTTGTTGGTTTCTCCCACCAGCCAGAGTGCTTGGTTGGGTCTGGAGAACTACAAAATACAGCTCACAAGCCACAATTTACCTGCCCCTACTATAATATACAGTGACCCCCGCCTATCTCGGGGGTTAGGGACCTGACCTGACCCGCAATAATTGAAAATCCGCGATATGCGGATGAAGGTCGTGTCGGGCCTGAAACGGGCCTGTGAGGGCCTTTCTAGTCCTTCTAGAGGCCCCAAAAGGGCCTCCCTGTGAACCAGAAGTGACTTCTGGATGGCCAAAAATCATTTCTGAGGCCTCCAACAGGCTTAGAAAGGCCTGTTCAGGGTGGCACCAGTCCTGGGGTAAGTATGGGAGGCCTGAAACAGGCCTTCCCCCCTTACCCCAGGGGGCCTTTTTCATATACTGTGGTCCTGCAATATAGCGGGACCGCAGTATATGAATCGTGAAAGGGTGGGGGACCACTGTAATATAATTCCCCATGGCAGGCATACCCAAACTTCGGCCCTCCAGATGTTTTGGACCACAACTCCCACAGTCCTTTGCCATTGGAAATACAGGCATGGAATTCTGGGAGTTGTGGTCCAAAACATCAGGAGGGCTGAAGTTTGGGTATGCCTGCCCTATGGGATGCCTCACAAGAAGAAAAACTGTTACAAAAGTAAAAAAAAAAATTCTATGGGAAACCGCATTTCACAAGACAATTTTTTCATGAAACGAAACAATTCATAGAATGAGTTAAATTCGTCTTAAGACATATTACTGTATAATATATTTTTAGCACTGCAGAGCTATAAAGTACCCTAGTCCATCCCTGTCCAGGGAGCACAGTGGCTCTTTGACCTCTGGCTCCTGGTTATCTCCACTAAGCTACCTGGTTATTCATATATGAAAAAGAGGAAATTTTCTGAGAGGTGGGGGTGGTATATTTATTTGATCAAGAATAAACATGGCTTGAGTTGTTGGAAGAGGAAAAGCAGGCTTTATTGACCAAATCCTGAAGAACCAAGCACAACGGAGGCCTAAACATCAAGGATATGCAGATGGTGGAGGCAGGTTTACATAACTCTTCATTGGTGGGAGGGGTTTGATCTTACGCCCTGCATGCCCTCCTTTACGTTGCCACAGACCACTCCGTGGCCGATGTCCTAGCCACCGGTTCCGGCCAGCTTTCCCAAGATTGCGCTGGTTGTGTTCCACATTGGAAACCCGTCCCACCGTAGCCACACAAGTCTCCAGTACCTGCAGCAAGAAAAACACAAGTACAGTATAGCACATACAGCAATGCCAATGCCTTGAATGACCAAAAAATAAAAAAAAATTGAATTACGAAAGGAAATCCACTGATTGTGGGCAAATTTCCAATTACGAAAAAACGTGGGGTTGTTTTTTTAACTACAAAGAAATTTAATTAATAGTTATTCAGGGCATTCGTAGGGGAAGCCTGTCCCAACCGAGCAAAGCAGAGCTCCCCCCTTTTTTGGTTTGGCAGGAAACTCCCTCAATAGAGCTGTCAACATCAGCTGAGTGTCTGAGCCAGCTGTGACAGATCAGCAGCCACAATGCTTTTTCCTTCAGAAAGCAGGGATTGAAGACACGCTGAAGGAAAAGCACCGCCTGCTCTTTGCATTGTGCGTGGGGATCTTTTAAAAACAGATCAGTGATCCTAGGTGGTGTGGAGGCAGCGAGGGCACATCAATCCCTGCCTCTATCACCCTCCTCCCCCACACAAGCTGCCTGGATCTTAGCTGGCAGCCACCAAACAAGTGATGATGAGGCCGTGAGGTGGCCATTTGGATCAGCCATGAAACTCACCCCTCACTGCTCCAGTACGTCACGGTCCCAACATCGTTCGCCCAGGGGCCGAGAGCTGAAAGTGCTCTGTTACTCAGCCAGGTGAGGGTCAGATGGGTGGTGCTTGGCTCAGAACGGGAGAGCGGAGCAGGTTTTTCAATTTTGTGCTACAGCTGTGAGGGTGCTGCTCTGACACAAAATTCAAAAACTTGCTCTGCTCTCCCATTCTCAACTGGCTGCCCTTAAGCTTGGGTGGGAAGCAAAAGTGGGTGGCTGGTTATGAAGACTTTCTTGTACTTTAAGGCTTCACACTTTTCCAAACTTGGAAAACATCATGATAACTCTGAGCGTTGCATTTATTTATTTTTTTAAAAGGCTGCTGGTTCTCCACAAGCAGAGTCAAGAAAGACCACCAAACTACTGCTCTCCTATATAACACCCCACGTCATTTAGTAGGGAGCCATCTGCTAAGAAAGACCTCTGCATTCCCCGCCCTCGTACCGGTCTAAAGCAATCCGGAAGTGCTTACCTGCATTTGTTTTTTGGAGGGCAACTGGATGATGGCCGTTCCATTCACTTTCCGCAACAACACGCCACAGGTCCCTGGAAGAGCAAGCAAGGAGGTCACTGGGTTGCTATCTGCCTTGACTCGCGCCCCCACGTGCATCCGCAACAGGTGGGAACCCCTGCAGACAAATGGCTTGGCTCAAAATTTCTCAGTTTGGGACTACAATTCCCCAAATCCACACATCCCCAAAGCAGGTCCCCATGTCGCAGCCCAATACAGTAAAAACTCCAGAGAACATGGACACTGGCTGAGGCTGTCCTGACACTGTGTGGTAGTCCCAAAAGATTACTTCCCCAAGCCTGTGAACTGGGTCTCCTCCATCCCATGCCTTACAGCCGGCCTTGGACCGTTCCACGCAAAAGACATTTTCAGCCCTCTTATGGCCATAGAAACAGAACAGTCAGGGCAGGAGAAGCAGAAAGGGGGCAATATTTAGGTCTTAATCTATTTTTAGGTTGTTGTTGTTTTTCCTTTTTGCCTCTTGCCAGATTTTTGCATGTATTATGTGTTTATTTGCTTATTTTAATTGTTCTACTGTTTATTTAATTTGCATTGTTATTTGTTTCTTATTTGCATTTACGTAAACTGCCTAGGGTCCCTTCTGGGAAATCGGTGTGGTATAAAAATGCAATAAATAAATGCATAATAAATAAATTTTCTTGTTGCACTCACAGCCCACCAACCCCCCCACTAGCAAAATCACAATGAGGCACCTGGCTCTTCTCCACTGCACTTGGTCCTCACAACACTCCTGGGAAGTAGATCATGCAGAGGGAAGGAGTGACCCAAGAAAATCGAACCGCTGGTTCCGCATCTCATTGTGCAGAAGAAACAGATGTCCCAAATCCCTGTCTAGCATTTGAACGCCCAACAGCGGACTAGCTTTTTCACTACATGGTGGTTGACAGCTTTACTGCCTCTACGGAGGTTTGCCCTGAGATGGGTGGAGAAGCAGCCATGTGATGCTTGCAGTTCTTTTGTCATTTACTGGTTGTGGGGACAGCGTCGAGGAACGGAAGGAAGAAGCCCAAGGTGTCCTCGGTCTAGCCACCCACCCACTGGGCTTGATCCCTCTGCACTTTTGATGGCCAACGTTCAATGCTGACCTGCTGCCCGGATATATTGCGCTCCTTTCCCAGGATGGCTCTCCACATTATTGATCAGGGTCCCTACCGGCAAAGCTCCAAGAGGATAGGCGTCTCCTTCCTTAGCCAAGACTGAAAGACAAAACAAGGACACACCACCACCTTCGTGAAGATCCCGGGCACAGAAACACCAAGCAGACAGGGCGGGCCCCAACTTCTCCTGAGAGAGAAGCCTGCAACGAATGGAGAAACCATCTCCCCTTCCTGGACTGGTCATTCCGCTTGCCTTGCCCAGCAACAAGGCGGGAGAGGCAAAATCCAAGGTACAACCCCTCCAGTGGAAGGATGTGAAGCTTGGAAGGAATGCATGGAAAGCCACGTCTATGCATTCATTTCAAAACGGCTGCTTGCCAAGATGTTTAGGAGGAAGATTCGGCCCATTCTGTAAAGCCTCCCAAAGTTGTTCATATCAAGTTTTTTAAAAGCGAATCCGTAACACACGACTATTAAAGCCCCCCATATATTAACTGTAATAATGCATTTAATCATGTGTTATTTATCTCAAAAAACCAACAGATGCCAACATATTAACCATATTAAGTAACATTTCTGAACTCTGCTGAAAGCACTTTTCTGATCTATATTCTCAAGCCTGGGGTGGTGTGTGTGTGGTGGGATGTATACAAGCTTGTCATCTAGAGCCCCTCCTCATGCGATAAATCATCTTGGATTCCCATGGAATTAATCATTCCTGCCTTAAGTATGATCCCAGAAGTCTCCCAAAGAAGACCTACTCTTTGCTCTAAGCTGATAATTGCCCCTGCTGAGTTCATGGTTGTTGCCTGATGCACAGAGAGAGAGAGAGAGAGAGAGAGAGAGAGAGAGAGAGAGAGAGAGAGAGAGAGAGGAAGAGGAAGAGGAAGAGGAAGAGGAAGAGAGAGATTCTATCTTCAATAGAAGCCCCTGCTTTCTGTTCAGTGCCCCTTCCCAGACGCAAATCATAGATTAACCTGACATTCTGCCTATTTCTCCCGAATTCTTGATGACGTCACCAGGCTGCATATTTTCTGTCGCAATGATCCAGCGTTTCCGATTCCCTCCAGCCACCAGAGCTATGCGGCCCGTTCTGCAGAGGCAAGAAACCATTAAGGCGTAGACAGCCCTTGGCTGCCAAATCCACTCCCAGCTCCCAACAAAGAAAACAGGCCAATGGAACTATGGAACACAATGTTGCAATGTGGAATATTTCTCTTTAGGCTCCCCAAACTTAAAAGAGGTTCAGGTTTCCCACCAATCACTCCAAACTCGCATCCTCCTCCTCCTCCTGCCGAGACACACTGCATTATCTGCATTCTTGGTCTTTATCAGGTTGTTTTGTAGGAGGGTATAGACCGGTCTCTCCCAAACTGTGTGTTGTGGTGCCCAGGAAACCCACTGGGGGAGCCAACCACCCACCCCTTCAACCTTTCCCACTCCCTTGTGTCTTCAACCCCCCCTAAAAAAAAAAGAGGGTCATACAGCACAAAATTGCTGTTTCCCTGATGTACGTGCATGGTGCAGAGAGGGAACCCTGGCACAGAATGGTTAAAGGACTGGGTTTCCTGCCCCCCTGCTTGTAAGGGAGCCGTCCCCTGCCTGCAAAATTGGGAAGTGTTCGACTAGTGATTTGTAATACAAAATCCAGCGTAGTTATCTTGTTTGCTGTTTGATGATGATGATGATGATGATGATGATGATGATGATTGATGATGATTGATTTTAAATATGCCGGTGAAAATATTTTTCTCCCTGCTTTTTCTTTCTTTTAGTACAGTACAGTAATATCTTGGTTTATGGGCATAATTCATTCTGGAAAGATGCTTGTAAACCAAAACACTCTTATATCAAAGCAAATTTCCCCATAAGAAATAATGGAAACTCAGATGATTCGTTCTGGGGTCCCACATTTTTGTTATCCACAAGAAGGCCTGGAACCGATCCCCAGCGAATACCAGGGTCCTAATGTATTTTATTTTTCAAGCGGTGGGTAAATGAAACAGCAGGTAATGATCCCATACATATGGAAGTCCTGCTGTACTGGGGAGCCATGGCCCATGGCTAGTACGTTGTGAGTTGAAAAAGTTTGGGAACCACTGGTATTGGCCACCTCAATTACATTAAAATTGTTTACTTTTTCCATTGGCTTCTCTGGGTAATTCTCACTTGAGCTTCTAAAAGATCCTCAAAAGAGCTTCTCAAAGTGAGCTGGAAAATGACCTACTCATGCAAAGAGATGTTCCTCTCTTTTGCATGTTCTCCATCCTCCTTAGTCACTCCACCCTGCAGTTTTCCTTTCCAACCAATGAGGATTCCATGGGCACATCACATACTCAGTTAAGGCAGAGTTCTGCACTCCCTAAAAGTGTTATTCCTAAGGGCTTTTTTTTATTCTTCTGCAAGTCCTAAGTCTACCTTAAATCTGCTGCTAGCTCCCCTCTTGGGCTTAGCTGTTGCCATTATGGCCTTATAAACAAAAGCATTTGGAGAATTATAAATTAGAATTTGAATATAAGAAACTTTGAGAACTGCCTTAAAATAATTTGGCACCACTCACCGGCATGGATCATAACGGACCTCAAGCACTTTCTCCTCAAAGAAATTAGTCTTTACTTCATCTGGATAGTTCAGTCTTCTGAAGTCAATCATACGGTAGCATTGTCGTCTCCCTCCTCCAAGGCCAAGAATACGAATACGACCTTGTGGTGAACAGAGTTAAATAATACTATGATCTTGTGTTTGAAATACTATTGGCAAATGCTGAACAGAAACTATTATCTCACAAGGTGGTGGACAAACATCCAACTTCTGTGAAAGTTAATAATAATTCGGGTGGTTTAAAATACTAGCTTGGAAAAGAGAAATGTTTCTCATTTTCAAAAATAAGCTTCCAGTCTGTTGATAGACATTTGGAAGAGAATTTAATATAGAATTTAGCTTACAATTGTCCCCTGCCATTTCGCGGTTCAATTACTGTGGTCCCAGTATATCGCATGACCATAGTATATGAAGGCAAGGGCCAATGGGGCAAGCTGTGTGGGCCTGTTTGGGGCCTCCTGCACTTACCTGAGACCTGACGCTGCCCCGAGTGGGCCTCCAACGGGTCCCAGAAGTGGTTTCCGGTGAACCGGAAGTGCTTTCTGGATCGCCTGAAATCACTTCTAGGGCCTTCAAAGAGCTTCATCTGAGGACTCAGAAGTGGTTTCTGGCAAACCAGATGTCACTTCCAAAAGCCAGAAGTGCCTTCCAGATTGCCAAAAACCACTTCTGGGGCCTCCAACAGGCCCAGGATGCCCGTTGGAGGCCTGTTCAGGACAGTGCCAGACCTAAGGTAAGTACAGGAGGCCCCAGTCCCAACCCAAGTCAGCATCTGCATATTGTGGATTTTCCTTTATCGCAGGTCAGGTCAGGTCCCTAATCCCTACAATAAATGGGGGATTACTGTATAGGAAATATTTCATATTTACTAAGCAGCAATAACTACTATATTTCTCTGAATGTTAGAGTCAGTGGCATTAATATATCTGACTCACATCTTTCTTATCATAAAATCATAGCGCAATAAAATTGCAAGAGGCCTAAAAAGCCATCAAGTCCAACCCCCTGCTCAATGCAGGAATTCAAATCGTAGGATATCTGTCAGGTGATTGCCCAAATTTCTCTTGGATGTCTCAAGCACTGGAGCACTCACCATCTCTTGCGGAAAATGATTCTACTGCTGTACTGCTCTAACAGTTAGGAAGCTATTCCTGATATTCTGAAACAGTGAATCCCAAAACTGAAGTACTTTAAACAAAGGACCACAGCCATTCAACAGAAGTCAAAAGAGAGATGGCCAAGAGAAGATTCTTTAAGACAAAGAATATTTAACATATAGAAAAGCTTTTGAGCTTTCAGAGTGCACATTGTATAATGCTGTGTTCTATTGCAAAAGTATGAAATTGTGCACTTTAAAACAACATCATTTCGAGTTGCTGCATCACAAGTCAAAAGAGCCATGATGACATCCAACATCTAACAGGAGATATAGGACTCTTAGGTCAAGGACAAATAGACTAAAAAACAGTTTTTATTCCAGAGTGGTATCCAAGTTAAACGCGACAGTTTTAGCACCATCCTATTCAATTTTTAAGTAGTGTTTTAAATTTTGTAAGCGATTTTAAGAGTTTTTAATATCTTGTATGGTGTTTTATGTGTTTTGTATGGTTCCTTGTTTAGAGTGTGTTGTGGAACAGCACTCTAATTTCGTTGTGCATATCTTGCATATGCATAATGACAATAAAACTCTATTCTATTCTATTCTATCCAGCAGGAAGGAATAAGGAAATGATGAAATCAGCCGTCTGAATCCAGACAGATTGTGACAGCTGCAGCTCAAAACATACCCGTGTGATCTCGGCCTCCTGTCTTTTTCTTGGGAATTGGCTTGATGGTATATTTGGTCCTACATTTCCAAAATTCATCTCTAACAGCACACAAAACAGCGGATGTGCTGATTTCGCGGTATGCGTGGAGTTTGTTTGCAAGACCGATGCCGTTGGAAGAAACAGGTATCTGGGAGGGAAAGAGCGGGCAGTTTTTATACCGAAAGCTCTATCGTACTTCATCCATCCTCTGCAAATCTGCTCACATGTTTATTACTGCAAAATACACAGTCCAAAAATGGACTTTACAACTTCATGGTATACGAGACAAGCCTCCAAATGTTCTCGAATTAATTCTTCTATGTAAAGCCTTACAGCATGAGTCAACATTTATTTCCTTCCTTCCAAACATATGTGCAGAAGAGTTGTTAAGATATTGCAAAAAAAGAACAACTCCAGAGGACATTGCAGTATTATAAATCTGTATTGAGATCCTACATTAAAAGACAATAGATTTCAAAGTTCAGCCCTAATGAAATCACATCTAATCTGAGCTTTAAAGGTAAAGGTTCCCACCACACATGCGTGCTGGTCGTCTCCGACTCTAGGGGCGGTGCTCATCTCCATTTTCAAGCCTAAAAGCCAGTGTTGTGTAAGTCTGTGGCCATGTGGCCAGCATGGCTGAATGCATTTCTGCACATGGAACACTGTTTTACCTTCCCGCTTTTTACGGCGGCACCTATTTATCTACCTGCATTTACATGCTTTCGAACTGTTAGGTTGGCAGGAAGCTGGGGTTATCAGCAGGAGCTCACTCCAAATCTAAGCTTTACTTTATCAATTAATATGGCTACCACTAAGAAATTCAACCCATACAAAAGCTCCCGAAATCCACCCAGACTAAAACCAGAGGCAGTCAACTACAGCACTCCAGATGTTCTTGGACTGAACCTACCATAGTCCATACCAGCTGTGGGGGCTAGAGTCAAAGGAGGCTGTAGTTAAAATGTGCGAAAACATATACATTCCCACCTTGCTCTACTCAGTGCATGCCATATGCTGACCCTTGAGAAATATTTCTGGATTAGACCAAAAACCTTGAGTCCGGCATCCATCATGGGCAGCCAAATGTTTCTAGCAAGCTCACATGAAGGCATGAGTCTAGCTCTTCATTTTTCCCCAAGAGCTAATATTCAGAGGCATGTTATTTCTGATCTTGGACAAAACACATATACGGTAACTATCATGACAAGGAGCCCCAGATGGCTGCCCAGAATAGTACACTGGTACAAGAACAATAGAAAACATATCTTTACAATAATTAACCAATGGCTTTCACATTAATAAATCGGTCTGATCCCCTTGGCTAAAACAACAAGGACAAAAAGATGTTGTACCTGTGAAACCCGAGGAGACGACGACAACATCAACGACCCAAAACTCCGGATCAAGCCTGATATAGCCATATCTTCTTTCTTCCTACTACAATTTTTTTTTAAAAGGGAGAGATGGGTAGGATTATGGCAAGCCACATGAGAAAACATAACATCAACAAGTGTACTGGGCAGGCAGTGTTGCTAGAGATTAAGTGATAAACTATTGGGGGATGTTTGTCTAAGCTGCTAGTCCTGTACACAGGGGCTAAACCAAATCAATGGGCACTTCCTTTTCCATTGCATTCTTATCCTGCCCCTTTCCACAGGAATCCTCGGCAGTGTCAACACAATTTATTTCACATTATCTTAACAAGGTGAAGAGATATGAATGGCTCAAAGTCGCCCCTTATAGTGGAGTGGACATTTAAAACCAGAATCCCACAGCCCTTCATGGCTGCCATCACAAAATTACCCAGCGGGATATTTAGATCCTTTCCTCAGGATGAACTCAGAAGTCTTACTTGCTCCCATTCTGTTGCTTAGTGTCATAAGTGCACTAGAACAGGCCCAGTAAATCAGTGAGGATCTAGGGAAACAACTCCATACTTTCCATCAATTTAAAAAGGATTGCAGCTGGCTGGAGAGGCTGGAGAGCTGGCAACTTTTACACACTGTTGTTCAGAATAATCAACATAATACTGTATATTATTCCAAGCAGACAAGAGCCTACCTCTTCACGCTCTAGTCAAAATGTTTTGGAATACAACTCCCACATTCTCTTGGTGGACCCCCATAGAGGAGCATCAAACATAAATACTGTATGCATGTAATAGGCAAACTTTTGAGCATTCACAGGTCAGACCATTAAAAAAAAAACATGTCCTGAATATTTTAAACCATCCAACATCGATGCAACCAATATGGATTTGACAAAACTCCGGGAAGCAGTGGAAGATAGGAAGGCCTGGCGAGCTCCGCTCCATGGGGTCACGAAGAGTCGGACACGACGGAACGACTGAACAGCCCGACCAAGAGCTCTGTCGCACTCAAAAGCTTGCATATTTTGTGAAACCACCCTCGACCTTCCAAAAAGATCCTGGCCATCTAAGGCTTTGGAAGTTGGGCACGTTTGTTTGTTGTTTCTCCTCCGGATCAACTGGGTCCCTTTTTTGTCTGCCCTTTTTTGCAACCCTTTAAGCGCCGGCTATATCGGGGAGGGCTGCTGGGAGATGCAGGGCCGACACACACACGCACACCCCATTTACTGAAAGATGTGTAATCTCCAAGCTTAAAACCAGGGTACTTCAAGGGCCAGATGCAGTGGAGTGGTATCAGGAGACAGAGATCTAGTCTCATGCGCTCCCAAACGCATCTGGTGGGGCGACGGAGAGATCCAGGAAGCTGGACTAGATGGGCCTTTGGCCTGATCCAGCATGGCTTCTACTTATGATCTTGTATCTGACGGAGGGAAAATGCGACCGACCGGGTGTTGCTGCTCTAGGGACAAGACGAGCCCTGGTAGCCGAGGGAGCGCACGTGTGAACGTATGACACGGAACCTACCAACTCTCCTTTTCCTCCTCCTCCTAGCCCCCCCCTTCCCCAACCAGGAACCGCAATCTATTTCTGCAACAGCATTACAGCGGCGGAACGGGGGTTGGGGTTGGGGTTGGTGGAAATCCGACTTACAGGCTTGATCAAAGGCCGGAAATTAGAGGGCGCATCGGGCTCGATATGCCGCTTCAGGCTTTGTCAAGGCGAGGTAGACCGTCCCTTTCTTCCTCATCTGACCTAGAAGCTCCGCCCCCTTCATACATATACATACACACGCCCTTCCCCTGGCCGCCGCTAGAGGCAGAGCGATGCATTCTGGGAAGCCGCCTGCCCTGGGCGAGGCCGACATGTTGGATTTAAAGGGGCTGCGGCAAGAGTGGGCGGAGCCAGAGCAGGGTTTGTTTTCCTCTTCGGTCCCCACTGGCGGCGGCGATCGCGCGTGCCCGGCGGGGTCGCGCATCCTCCGAGTCCGATCCAGGTAGGATCTTCGTTGGCTTCCTTCCCTGTGGTTCTGAATTATTATTTTTTTGCTTTTCCTTTTAATTTTGGATTCCACTGTTTGCTGTGGATTCTTTATATGTTTGCTCTATAGAACCGATTATGATTTCTTCTGCATTGCCGCATGTTATCCTTGTTGACCGCCCATTTGGGAAAATCTGGCGGTATATAAATATAATAAATTTAATAAAAATGCTTCCCCGCCACCCGTAATCCTCTCCGCTTGCCTCTGCCCGAGAAGCAGCCTTTATTTGGCATCGGAGCGCCCTGTTGTTGCCCAGGGTGGGGTTGCCAAAGGGAAAGGCTCCCCCAAGGGTGGGGTGGGGTGGGGGGAGTTGTTTAATGGCGAAGGGTGATCGGCGGTTACTAAAGCGACGACGAGGGGTGAGGGGACGGTTACTGAAAGCCAGGACCATCCTAGTCATCGTGGCAGAAGATCAGTCCGCTTGGGAAAATATTCCGATCTAGCCACCAGCTCCACCCCCCCCGATCTCGATGGTAGGGGAAATGCACTCTCCATATGCTCAGGAGCACGGGTCCCCCCGGGAGCTAAACGTTGGCCGTGGGAAACCCTTGTTGGTTTGAATGCTGTCATGGGAGGAGTCCCCTTTTATGTTGCGTTCCTATATCCTGGGGCCAAACCATCCCTGCTACATGGTAGAAGTCGGTGATGCTCCGAAACAGAGCCCTCCGCCTCCCTCACCGTGGGCTGTAAAACGATGCCAGAAACGGGCGCGACTGCAGATCCAGCCTTGACTTTTCACACTGGAGGATGTGTCTTGTGTCAGATCCTTCCTTTCCTCTTCCCCGCAACCCCTTGTCGCTTGTCGCTTGCTTGCATAGCAAAGCTGCCTCCTGTCTGCGGTCGTCGTCATCCGCTTGTGACCTGCTTCCTGATCTGCCCAGGAATGGGGTTCAGTGAATGGATCAGGGTAGAAACAAACGTTGCCAACGTTTCTTTCGGTGTCGGAGGTGGCAAGGTTTTCTCCCACGACTCCTATCTTTTATTTGCTTGTAAATATTTCTCGTTGTTCATTTATCTGATGCATTTACCCCCCGATTTTCTCCAGCCAGCTCAAGGTGGTTTACCTGGCTCTTCTTCCCCTCTGCCTTTAATTTTGCACCAGCCAAATTTGGTTTTAATTTATTTTCACAGTATAATCTTTCTTTGTCAGTACTGAATTTGACTATAAGTACTGCAATTTTATTTTTATGGCTCGATGTTTAATGTCAAGTTGATTCATTTGCACTTGTTTTGTTATTGTTTGTTGATTATGATTTCTATTTTGTAATACTGTAAACTGCAGAGTAGCCCTTGGGCTAGATGGGCAGTATAAATAAATAAATAAATAAATAAATAAATAAATAAATAAATAAATAAATAAATAAATAAATTAAAATAAAAGAGAAGGACTAGCTCCAGATCACCCACCTCGCATTGTTGGTATCAGGTTTAAAATAAAAAATTACCTGGTCTGGGCAGTGGAGTTGGAGAGAGACTAGAATCAAGGGCTTCTGAACTCCATTGCAACACATTGCTCATGATCTAACACAAGATGCAGGCTCTCTTACTCATGCTTATGTGTGTGGACTTTGTAAAAAGCCGTCTGCCTTCCTGTAATCCTGTGTACACTTAGTCAAACTTACATTGATCTTTTCCTTTGAAAAAAAAAATAAAGGTTTAAAAATGTTAACATTATAATATTAAGACTGGTGTGCTTCTCACCTTGTGATGAAGGGTGACTTTGGATTCCTCATTTCACTCTAAATTAAGATTCATAGAAAGCCTCTCTTGTTTTGGGAATGGTGGAGTCAAGGCTCTTTCCTGCCCATGACAGTCTTTCCTTTCCAGTTTCCCTTGTTCCATTCCAGAGGACTTTTAATACATCTGGCATGTTTTTTCTTAGCCAGAATGTGGTAAAAATCTTCTGATGCAACTGTCTGTAACAGAGCTGCCACTTCTGGTTTCCATTCTGTTGTAAAATGCGTCCAGGACAGACCATCTGTCTCCCTGTCTTTTTTTTTTTCATTAACCCCATCTAAAAACTATGAGCTGTTGGATTTCATCTTTCTGTATTACCTCATGCCTAATGAAGTTTTCCTCGCTGGAATCAGCTTTGGCGAGCCAGGTGTGGCGTTGGCATGGGTGTGCTAAACTACAGTCTCCTGTGCATGTGGCACTGTCCTGCTATTTATAATCATGATGCTGTCACCCTGTGTGGCTGCTGCCAGGCAGTCCTGCAAAAGGAAATTGAATGTTTTCTTTGGAAAAAGAAAATGTATTCTCTTTTTTCAAGCAAACTAATTGCAGCTGCATCAATATCCAATGTAACTGTGTAAGGTTGTGTTTTGTGTGAGTTAAAAGTTGATTATTCATACTCTTGAACTAACTTTCTTTCTAGATTACAAAACATAATCTATTCTAACGGAACAGGAGATGCTCTGGGTCTAGGCTAAAAGCACCACTTCTCTCTGGGTTTTTTGTGTGTCTTTAAGGGATTTTGAAATGACAGATACTGAACATAAATTATAATCAAGAGTGCCAAAAACTGGTTTTATCCAATATTTTCCCCAACATCAGCTAATCAAATCTACGTTTGATACTTCTAGCTCAGGCTTTGTTATTAGTTTGTGTCTTGCAATCAGGTTCTTGAATTTTTTTTCCAGGATAGCAGTTGTTTCTATGTTTAATAATGTGTACAGTACTCAGAAGTGTAGTTTGGTGGCAAAATCCATGAATCGTGCTTGTACTGGGACTCCCTCAGTGAAAAAGATAATGAAGGGCAGAGAGCTTGCTTTAAAGAAACCCTCTGTAACTCAAAACATGATTTTTATCTAACACAGTAATTCTGTACACAGTCAGAATCAAGTAAGTCTGGCTGTCTTAAACTATGTCACTGTACACAACTCAAGACCTCACTGCTAATGAATCTGCAAACATAAACCTGTGACGATTTCAAAGCCAAATAATCTCTTGGGGGCTGTTTTGTCTCTCATCGCCACCCAAATCTGGTTCTTTCATAGGAATCACTTCCCATAAAGTGGATTGTCTGTCATAATTGAGTGTAATTAATTTTTCTACTTCCTAACCTCCCCACTGAAGAGTCACACGAGAACTATACAGTATTGAGATTATGCATGGCTAAATTGTCTTAAACACATAGCCAGGACATGGGCATGTAATTAAAAGGATTGGAGTCCAGATGATTTGATGCCAATGGAAGCCTAGAGAAAGCATTGTCTTTCAGAGTGCTTAGATTGCAGATTATACCCACCCAAGTTGACAAAAGAGAAACTGTAGTCTTGGCTATATTTCCCACCCATAACTTAACTGGCAATAAATTCCTTTTGATTCACTGGGGTTTACTCTAAAGTGAAGAGTTGTATTCTAAAGCTTCTGTTATTTAGAAATTGGCTGAGATGCATCCAGCTACAGGGCTCTGTTCCATGCTTCATACCTATTTAGCTAGCAGAACAGCAAGCTGATTCTATATATAAATTTGTATGTTAAATGATATTACTGTCATAATATATGTATGAAAAAATGATGATATATAATGTTGGGTAGAATTAAAACCTTGCCTCTACCTTCAAGTGAAAGCGACTATGGCCACTATATGTGTAAGTTTGTAAGAGTACTGAAGTTGATATCCACATGATGTGGGTTAAATAACAAGATTCAATACCTTTTAATGTAAAAATATACTCTTTGTATTTTACAACAATAATAGAAAACTGAAACTTCAGCAAAATGAAATAATGCCTGATAAACAACATTTACATATCACAGGCATATGGTAGTTCACCAATTTACAATAGCAATATAACTTAGTTCTTGTAACATTTGCTAGATAACAAAACACTTAACAGCTACAACTAAGCTTTTACCTTGTTTCACTCACACTTGCTTATATTCCTAGCAAGACAAATAAACCCTTCTGTTAACTTAGTGAGACAAACAGAAGATTAAAGCTAAATCATAGTCAATATATAGCACAGTGGTTCCCAACCTGGGGGTCCAATGACCATTTCACAGGGGTCGTCATGAACCAATGAAGAAAAAGGCACAAATTGCTTGGGTCTGGAGGAGGAGGGGGAGGAAGGGTGGGAAATAGAGATGGACACGAAACAAAAAACAATTTTGTTCCGTTATTCGTTACGTTATGGAACGGAACGAATAACGGAGCCCAGAGTAATTTGGGCACGAACCGAACCGAACCGGAACAAATTAGTTCGGTTATGTTCGGTTTGTTCATCCAATCTCCTCCACCCGGGGTGACGGCCGGGCAGCTGTCATCTGGGCCGGAGGAGATCGGCTGAGCCTCCGTGCCACGTCTCTCATCCTCCGCCCGGGTGCGCCAGACAGCTGTCAAGAGGAGATCGGCTGAGGTGAGACTGCGGCTCGATCTCCTCCGCCCCGGGTGACGGCCAGACAGCTGTCACCCCGGGCGGAGGAGATCGGCTGAGCCTTGCGGGGAAGCTGAGTCCCCCCTTCTCCCCTCTTCACGCAGAGGGGCGAAGGGGGGTCTGAAAAGGATCTTCCCCACCCGTGCTCTCTCCCCCACTTCCCCCCTCCCATAGTCAGTGCCCAGTAGCCGCTCAGTGCTAGCTTCGGGAGGGGAGAAGATTTAAAAAGCCCACTCTCTCCTCCCACCTGATGGGGTGGGGGAAGATCGGGCTTTTTAAATCTCCCCCCAGCCCTCCTGGGCACCACTGGCACCATCAAGCTGGCCAGGAGAGCGCTCCCGTGGCTGCAAGAGTTTTCTTCTGGCCGGCTTGCCGGTGGCTCCGGCAGCGCACGGCTCCGGGAGGGCTCTCCACGGCTGCAGGATGGCTCTCCCAGGAGGCTTGCCACCGGCCCCGGTGGCGCCTGGCCCCGGGAGGGTTCCCCACGGCTGCGAGAACGCTTTCCCACCGGGTGCCGAAAAAATGACACCCAAAAAACGGAAACGACCTGAAGCGAGCCCCAGGGCCCAAATAATGAGCACAAAACACCATTTTGGCGTTTCGTGCCCATCTCTAGTGGGAAAGAGTGAGTTACAGTTTGATAGGTTGGAGGGGATGTCAGTCAATGGCACCGGAGGCTGTGATTGGCTGAGGGTGCCTGTGGAGGGAAGTTTTCTGTGGCACCTGCAGCAGTGGCCTGCCAAAGGGGGCTTGTGGCCTCTTCCAAGCAGGGCAAGGGGGTCACCAACAAGATGAGGAAATGGATTAAAGGGTCGTGGCATTAGGAAGGTTGGGAACCACTGATATAACATTTACCACTTATACAGCACAGCCTAACTTTACCCATACAGCAAACATATTATCAATACAGTAGAGCAACACCCAGAATAACCAAGCTCTAAGAGAGCTTGCAGATCAGTGTGGCTGATTCAAGAAGAATCAACAATGAGTGAGGCTTGTGCCTTTCCTTACTTCTTGCTGCTTGACTACCTGATGCAGCAAGAAACCTCTGTTGATTGCTTCACCTGCAGCAACTACTACTCCCCAAACACTCTGTTTGGCCTATGTTACTCCACTGCAGGTAAGCTTACTGTATTCAATATTTAATTTATGTTTTTACTTTTCCCTGGTAAAAACTTCAACAATTACTTCTGGAGAAAATAAACTAGTCTTGGTGCTTATGACTGGTTCATTCAAGTTGCAGGTGGTTTGTTGTTTTGACACCAGAATGTTTTGAGCACAGGGGTCATTACCTGTTGGTGACATTTTGGGCTTGGCTTTTTTAAAAGATTTGGGTTATGAACCTATTCTTCTGAAGGCTTCTGTGTAAATTTTCTGTTTCTATATAGGATGTGCCACCTTAGAAGTTGATAAATGACTTTCAAACGTGCAGTTCTCTGAATGGGGGCATGGAAAGTTGGGACCAGTACTACTTACTTATCCATGAGGGGTTTTGAGTTAAGAGATGAGGGTATAGAATCTGAAGATTTTACTACTTGAGTTAGTAAAGCTAGGTCTTTACTAGGGCCTCCGTAAATTGGATGGATGGCCAATAAAATGACTGGTGAGATTTTATGAAAAGAAGTTTTAACATGAATCTTGGAATGGCAGAAATATGTTCATTGAGTACACCAGGGAAAATGCAGACTGAATGCAGTGAATTGTTAGAAAAAGAATTAAAAATAAAGGCATACGAATTCTTGTTATTGTAATATTCATACTAGTTTAACAGCATTCATTCATTAACAAAACCTAACTGGAAATGCAGAATAATAGGTCTGTATTTGCAAAATTAAAATTAAGCATAATGTACATGATATTTAACTATTAAGTAAACCTATGCATGATGTGTCCACATTTTTAATACTGTGCACAATTTTGGTCAGGCTGACTAAAGGATATGACAGAGCTTGAAAAAATACAAAAAAGGACAACTTAAAGATATTGCAGAAACGGCTGAATCATAATCGTTATGATCTTGTATAGATCAGTGATGGCGAACCTTTTAGAGACCGAGTGCCCAAACTCCGATTCAAAACCCACTATTTTTTTTGCAAACTGCCAATACAGTAATTTAACCTGTATACAGGTGGCTATGAAGTGGCAATGTCGGGTGCCCACAGAAAGGGCTCTGAATGCCACCTTTGGCACCCGTGCCATAGGTTCGCCATCACTGGTATAGATTATGAGTCGAGTCCTGCTTTCAAAACTCACTGTTTGTAGCTGGTGTTTGGCCAAATAAATTTATATTTAAAGATTCTGCCTTGTTTGTCTAAATATTCTGATTTCTGGGGCGGGGCAGGCGGACGGATACCCTACTCACCCCTGCATCTTTTATTGAAATAGGCAATTGTCGAAGGCCTGTAAAAGTGGAACAGTATCTTTTTATTTATCTGTTTTAGCCTTGGTTCTCTTGGTAACCTCCCCTTTGCCAGTCCTAACAGATAAGGATTCTGTCTATGCAGTTTACTAATAAGATTCTCATATGTATCGTCACAAGGGAGCTCCTAGCATGAAAAGAGAAATAGATTAAAGTCCCTGTGAGCCCAGGATACTAAAGATATGGGACTATCTGGATAGTTCAGTGGTTTAGGTATCTGGCTGCAGAGCCAGAGTTGAGAGTTTGATTCCCCACTAGGCCTCTATCACAGGGGCTAGACTTGATGACCCATAGGGTCCCTTGCCGCTCTGGAGTTCTAAGATGATGATAAGATGAAATATGATAAACCTTTATTAATAAAGTGTTCTGCTTATATACTGGCCCATACCACTTCAAGTAGTCTCTGGGCAGTTTATAGTTTTTAATTACAGTATGTAGGCTACGCATTGCCAACCCCCCACCCCCAGCAAGCTGGGTACTCATTTTACTGTCCTTGGAAGAATGAAAGGCTGAGTCAACCATGAGCCTGCTACCTGGGATTGAACCCCAGTTCGTGAGCACAGTTTTACCTGCAGTACAGGCATTTAACCACTGCACCACGGGGCTCCTAATCCCACATCAGGGAAATTTACTTGTTACCCAGCTCCCAATATAAAGGACATATAAAGGGCAAGTAAACAAAAAGTGTCAAGTGAGAAAGAAAAAAATAGATCAGAGATTTTTTTTAAAAAAGTACTGTAAATGATGATCGTGTTTGTTGCACCCCTAGCTGATTCATGGTCCTGTTAACTAGCGAAGGTGAAATGCTCGAGAGTGGCTGAACCAAACTCAGTGGTGAAACACGGCCAAATGATGCTACCCACGTATGTCTGTATGAAGAGCCGCTTTGGACCTCTCTGCGGTACTACCGTATGTGCAGATCAGGGCTGTGGAGTCGGTAGATAAATGTTCCGACTCCGACTCCTAAGTTTTTTTGTACTTCTGACTCTGACTCCCCGACTCCAACTCCTCTGTATTAATATGTGTATGTATTTTATACGTTCCTTGAAGGAAAAAACATATTTACTTAATCCCTTATCAGGGAGAGGCTAGGTTACCCATGGGCGCTGCGTAACAGCAGAACACAACACTATGGAAAGTATAAGTATTGCCGCTCCTAATTGTGCGTTGCGTGCCATATAGTGAAGCACATGAAAAGCATGCTTCTTCACGGTCACTTAACGTGTTCGTTTTGTGGTTACGTGAGGCACTGCATGCATTGGTCTTTATTCTTACAGTAGAGAAGTCATTAATTATAAATTTTTGTGAATTGGGACATTTAAACTTGCTTTTTTAAAATTCCAATCTAAATTTAGTAGGAGTCGGAGTCGGAGTCGGTGCATTGTTTGCCGATTCCGACTCCAGGTACCTAAAATTCCTCCGACTCCGACTCTGACTCTGACTCCGACTCTACAGCCCTGGTGCAGATTGGTAACTATTGTGGAAAACACCCACAGGGTGAGTTTCCTTGAGGGTGGCAAATTCTCATTCTTCCACTCTCTCTAAAAACAAGTCTCTCTTTGGCTGTAAAAGTGAGCCTATAAGTCGAGCAGGGGCGGGGGATGCTTCAGCTACGCCAAGGGCTTTAATATACAGTGGCAGCTCAATTACAGGAGCCCGTCTCCAGTCTGCTTGTTAAATTGATGCACAAACACATAGCGTACGGGGTGCTATAAATTCTTCTTTCCAAAAGCTGTTCCCAAGTCATTTGGGACTGTTGCTATGGAAAGTGCAAAAAAGGGACTGAATAAGAAGGGACCCTACAATTTTAAAAAGTGGTAGGAGGGGCAGCAGTAAAAACATGGCAAAGAATGCTTTTCCTCCTCAGAGTATTGTACAGTACTTTCTTAAAGCACCCTAGAATCTCAGTATGGAATTATATAAAGTTACTTTGGAGAAATATCTCTGTTTGCATATGAAATTCTTGCTTTGGGCTGTAATGAATGAATCTTGTTTCCTGTCCCTGTCCTGCCTTTTTTTAGTTCGCCTTGCCTTGAACTTGATCATTCTTGTCATAAACTAAAAGAAACCTGGTAAAACAGATCGCCTCCTCAATCTCAGTGAGACACAACAATTCATTTCTGTTTCATTTCTTTAGTGCTGTGTCCTCTGGAAGTGGGAGAGGAGCAAACAGTGGCATTTTCTCAAAAAGATGGACTATATTCATTCCTTTTATCAGCCTAGCATTCAGAAACCAGTGGATTGATTTATTTTGGATGTCTAGGGAGATTTTAAATATCAGATGATTTCTATATGCAAATAGATGAAATGTAAAATTCAGTCGGGCCATGATAAAGTAGAGGAGGCAAATTTATATTTCAAATCACAGTTTGGTTTGGAATTGTACTAGGGAATGGAGTGAAATATGAACTAAAATCTTTTATTTATTTATTTATTTATTTATTTATTTATTAAGCTTTTATACCGCCTATTTCCCAATGGGACTCTAGGCGGTTTACAGAGAGCATCAATAAAATGATGAAACATCTATCAAAACCATCAATGATGGACAGCAAGAAATAGCAGGGCAGAGGGAAACCCCTCAATCTTTTTAATGTTTATATTTAATGTTTGTATCGGGAAGACGGGTGGTATATAAGCCTTGTGTGTGTGTGTGTGTGTGTGTGTGTGTGTGTGTGTGTGTGTGTGTGTGTGTGTGTGTGTGTGTTAATATATTAAAATAAAATTCCATCAGATGACAAAATGCCAAAAGTCTGGAATTTGTCAGTGAGAACATGGGTTTAATATCCAGCAGTATAGTCAACATCTTGTTTTTTTCTCTTGCTCGGTATAAACAAGAGACAAGACTTTATTTTACTTGGAATTTTATTGCGGGAGGCAGGATTACTTACCTTACATGAAGCAGAACAGAAATAAAATCCACTCTGCCGTCTCCTGCGCCGGTTCATAATGTTCATTGGCTTTTATTCAAGACAGTATTAGATCCTTGCATGCAGTATTTGTCTGTTGTTGCTTGCGTGCAAAATGGATGTACATGATGGAGGCAATAACCAAGAATGACTGTGTGTACCTTGATGTGCCATTTCAAGATGAAGCAGATGCATCATGGTTTGCTTTCTCTCTCTTTTTTTTAAGCTTATGGCTTTCAAATAAAAGGTGCTGGGAAGAGAAGTCTCAGCCACTATATGGCAGTAAGAATGTAGAAGTAGAATGGTAGATGGCTAAAAAGTCTAGATTACCCAGAATGCAGGTGTTTTTAAAAATGAAGTATTGGAAGGTAGGATTTAAGCCAGGCCTGCCCAACGTCCGGCCCGTCAGGCCATTCTGAGTGGCCCGCAGCTGGCTGGCCCTCCCCTCCATCCCCCTCCTTCGCCCCATGTTTTTTTTTTTTAAAAATCTTCCGCCAACACTGACACCACCGGGAAGCTTGAGGAGCTGGGTGGGCCAGCTGGCCGGCCGGTGAGCAGAAGCTTGTGGGGCTGGATGGACAGGTGAGGGGGCGGGCCATCACCACCAGCACCGCCGGGAAGCTTGTGGGGCTGGGTGCGCGTGGGGGGTGGCGTGCATGCAGGCCACCGCCACTGGCATCACCGGGAACCTTGTGAAGCTAGGTGCACATGCGCATGGGGCGGCGCGCGGACAGGCTGTCGCCGCCATCATAGCTGGGAACATTGTGAGGTTGGGTGCACACGTGGGGCAGGCCGCGCCACCGGCACTGATGGGAAGCTTGGGCGGCTGGGTGGTCTGCCGTCACCGGCACCACAGGAAAATGTGTGGGGGTGGGCAGGCCAGCGGGCCTCTGCCACCTCCAAGGAACTTTGGGGTGGGCTGGCGGGTGAGCCGTCACCACCACTGGGGAGCTTGGAGGGGTGCAAGGTCGCACAGATCGCCTCTTCCAAGGGGCGACCTGTGGCCACGGCTCCCTGTGCTTCCTTTGGTCCCCATCTTCCTTCTTTCCTCCCTCCCTTGGTCCCCACCTCCCTCCCTCCCTCCCTCCCTTGGTCCCCCCTCCCTCCTTTGTTCCCCACCTTGCTTCCTTCCTCTCCTGGTTTCCACCTTCCTTCCTCCCTCCCTTGGTCTCCGCCTTCCTTCCTGTGGGTGGGGTTGCAAGGGGTCAGTGGGTGGGGCTTGCAGTGGGGTGGCAGGGTCGGGGAGAAACCAGCCCCTGACACATTCTCAGCCACCAAATCTGGCCCTCCTTACAAAAAGTTTGGGCACCCCTGATTTAAGTGTTCAATACACACCAAAGACACCTACCAGTAGCTAAAAGATTGGAAAATTAAGGCCAGAATTTTTTAAAATGCACTTTCCTGAAATCTTAAAATAGTAAAATAATTTGTAGTCCTCTTCCAAAAGCACTCAGGGCAGAAGCTTTGTACACAATCCTGCACAAGAGTGAGGATCCAGCCTTTTGGAGCCATTGATCGTTCTTGAACATCAGTGGTCCAGGGTTTTCTCAAAGCTACCTTGGCCGCCATTTGAATATCAAAGTGTGTGGGGAGGTTTGTAATTAGGATGCCTCCTTCCCTGACTACTGGATCTTCCCCCTTTCCTTTTTTCAGATAGTAAGTGGAAGTTCCCTTGGTTCACTGGTTTGTTTCTGTTTCTTGCGACCCAAATATACCGGTAGCTGGATAAATAAAGCTCAGTTTTGCAAGCTCCGGTGGAAATCAGTAGACCTTGCCATTCAGAATTGGGAGTGTTCAGATCCAGTTCTTGACCTGACCTCAGTTCGAAATATTTTTTAGTAGGCAGTAAGTCCCATTTAAATCAGGTTGCTTTAAATATATATTTCTGAATTGATGTAATCATCTGTGAGCAGAAGTTCTCAGAATTATACTGTATGTTGTGGTTACACAAGGGCGTGATGTCTCCGATATTCTTCTAGCCCTGCACGATTCCATTGTTGTAGATCAGGGGTGCCCAAACTTTTTGTAAGGAGGGCCAGATTTTGTGAGAATGTCAGGGGGGTTGCCCACCCTGCCACCTCACTGCAAGCCCCACCCACTGATCCATAAGCCCCACCCATTGACCCCTTGTATGCGCCCAGCTTCACAAAGTTCCCAGTGTTGCCGGTGGTGGCTGCCTGCCCGTGCACACACCAAGCCTCACATGGTTGCCAGCGGTGCCAGTGGCAGCAGCCTGTGCAATGGCTGGCCGGCCTACCCGCCCAGCCCCACAAGCTTCCCAGGGGTGCTGGTGGTGGTGGCCCACCCCCTCGCCCACCCACCCAGCCCCACAAGCTTCTGCTCACCGGCCAGCCGTCCGGCCCAGCCCCTCAAGCTTCCTGGTGGTGTCAGTGTTGGCAGAAGATTTAAAAAAAAATGGGGCAAAGGAGGGGGAAGGAGGGATGGGCCAGCCAACCGTGGGCCACTCAGAATGGCCTGAAAGGCTGGATTTGGCCCCCGGGCCGGACTTTGGGCAGGCCTGTTATAGATGTTTGTGCATCACCCTTTCTTAAGAGAAGGTCAGAGACCAGAGGTTTGACATGAAGGTAATGCATGATAACTCTTTCAGTTTGTTCCTTAAATCTAATGAGGAACAATGCTTAATATAGGTCAGAATAGCCAGCTGGTACCTTAAGGCAGTGTTTTTCAACCTTTTTTGGGCAAAGGCACACTTGTTTCATGAAAAAAATCACGAGGCACACCACCATTAGAAAATGTTAAAAAAATTAATCTCTATATTGACAAATTTTTGCAACATCCTAAAATATGTGAAAAAATGCTGATGAGCAGAAAATGCTCCAAAGCCATTTGATGCCATTTGCTTGCTCTTCTAGATGACAGGTCACAAATGTTGTCTTCCAACTCTCAGGTTGCGAAGAAGTTGACTGTGGCCATTTGTTGCATGAAAGCTCCAAGCGTAGGTCTTCCGATCAACAAGGGGTGGCAATTTCTGTCCCTCCAGAACTTTTGGACTTCAGCTTCGAGAGACCTTTGGTGCCATTCTGGGCATTGTAGTCCAAAATCCTTCAAGGTCCACTGTAGATATGGGGTTGGTAGCTGTGGGGTACAGTGGATCCTCATATAACAAACAATTTGTATAACATAAAATCTGTACAACATAAAAATTCCAGAGATAGGGGAAATTTGCTTAACAGAATCATCTGTGGGATGAATCCGCACAACATAAAACGGTCACGATTAGGGATTACTCTGTTTTCAATGCCTTCCTATGGGAAATTTGTATAAAGCAAAATTTGCTTTACAGAGTTTCATTTGGAACAATTAATTCCTTTATACAAGGTACTGCTGTGTTTGAAAGGGCTGCTGCTTTTGCTCTGGCCTTTTGCTCTTGCTGAAGAGGGCGATTTGTAATTAGATGCAGGAAGCGACGTGATTAATGGCTTGCTGAAGTGTACTGTACCTTGAACTGCAATAGGCCTGCAAGGGGAGGCAGCCAGGGCGGGGCACTTTGATGAACAGCCCTTGGAGGATAATTTGTGCTCCTTCAACGCTACCACCTCTTCCGGGAGAACGGCGTCCCTGACGGCCGCGTCTTGTCAGTGCTTGCACAAGAGCATCTGCCATGTCTCAGCCATCTGCCTGTGTCCTCGCTGGCTGCTGCAGTGGGTGGGTCACCACGCTGCATAGTTAGTTCCCTGCCTTGGGAGAAGTAGAGAGGCAATCCGGATGAGCAGATGCCACCCCGCTGCCCCTTGGTACGCTCCCAAGGCTGCCCTGCCCTGCCGTTTCTAGAGCCGCTTTGGGCCTGAGGAAGGTTTTGGAGAAAACCAGCTTCTTCTGTCTGGTGTAAGTGGCTTTGGAGGGTGGGGATTTCTCTCTAGAGGAGCTGAAGGACAAAGATCAGGGCACTGTCTGTATCTGCCAGAAAGTCAGGCTTGTCTTCAGTTTTGCAGTTGGGTGAAACAGACGGAGCCCCGTGGGGAAGCTGTAGGTAAAATAGAGCAGCGAAGCTCCACCTGGCAGCCCGTGAGGCTGATATGATTTGGATTAAATGGAACTCTGCTTTTTTTGTATTTATTCATTCATTTTTAAATAGATTCCTTGGCAAGTAGGGCAGGGTGGGGGTCGTGCTCCTAGCATCACAGGGCAAAGCAGAAGGAGACGACTGGTTTGGTGATGCATCAGATAGTGTTCATTTTATGGACCAAGTTGGTAGCAAGTGTGGTGTTTCAGGTAGGGTGAAAGACTTACTGCTCAGGAGATCTGGATTCAGATCCCTGGTTGGCCATGGAAACTCACTGAAGGAAATCACCCCTTAAATATCCCGCATACCTTGAAGCCCCCATTAGGTTTATTATTTATTATTATTTTTATTTGACTTTTATACCGGCCATATAGACCTAGGGCTACTCTGGGCAGTTTACAACATGGAATCACATGACAATTAGCAAAGGAATACATTTTAAAAACCTAAATACAAGGAGCATAATAAAACAAAATATACATAAATCAACAAGGGAAAAGTAAAATTAAGCTAAAACGAAGATAAAAATGGCAGGAGATTGATAAAACGGGGGGGGGGGAGATAAGTAGTAACAGAATAGTGTCTTACTGAATGTTGGAGAAATCAGGGAAGACCGTTCTGTACAACAGGTTCACTATGTCATTTGTGAGTTGGCACATCTGTTAGAGATTCTACCATTTTCTTAAAATGTTTGCTCTTTTATGAGTGCTACCTTGATTAAATTTGCTGATTTGCTCAAGTTTGTCATCTTTCGGGGCTAAAGCCCACTGTTCCATTCTCTGGGTTACTGGGCCTCCATGGGTCCAGGATTGCTGCGCCAGCTGTAGAAAGGAGCAAAGCAAATGGCAGGATTGGGGCAGTCTTGAATTATTGCGGTGGTTGATAGTTACCTGCACCACACACCTGGTATGGTTTTGGGCAGCTTGGCCATAGAGGCAGAAGCCCAGAGCTTTAAAAAAGGCTAGTCGGATGGACATCTTTTGTTCTTTGGGATAAACTGCTAGCAAGGAAATTTCCATTTGTAAATTCCGTGTAAGACAAGCTTTCAGTTTAAATTCTCTCTTGGAACATAAGTTTAAAAAAAAAAACGAAGAAAGGGGTGGTGGCGATACAATTTAAGGCTGAGTTAGGGATTATAAAAATGCCTCTATGGCCACACATTTTCCATGGTCCCCGTGATGTCCACCTCTTATGCCACCCCAGCTATTATCCCTCTTGAACTTTATAAACTCAAGTCAAGCTGCTGCTTCTCTTCTTGAAAGTGCACCCTTTCAGACAATGGAAGTACTATTGATGAATAGTTATTTGGAGGTGGAATCGATATGGCATACAAATTCATGAGAAATATGGATTGAGGTTCTAACAAGTGAGAGTGCTCTTTTTGGGGAGAAGAAATCACATTATTATATTTGGTCTAAATCTGAGTAGGATTTAAGTGTTGATTTCAGGTAGTTGTTATTTGAATCAAATTTATTTACCGTATTTTTCTGTCTATAAGATGCTCCCATGTATAAGACAACCCCCAATTTTCCAGCCCAAAATAACAGTTTCTCCACTGTGTGTTTCTCTCATTGGCTTTCATCCGTGTATAAGATGACCCTAATTTTTAGTCTAACAATTCTAGTAAAAAATATAGTCTTATACACGGAAAAATACAGTAAATTAAATCGGTGCAGGTATAACCACAGCAGAACTTAGCTATGTGTACAGATGACTGTCAGGTATCTTAGGAAAGATCTGTACAACAGCCATTTCAAGTCTTGCAGGGAAAGAGACTGCTTTGAATAATTGTTTTCTCGAGCTGCTTGGATATTCTTAATGCATTGCTGTTCTAGAGATATGAGTCTAAAAATACTGTACTGGTCACACTTCTCCGATTTTTAGATCCTTAGTAGATGAATATTAAATCATCTTCATACCCGGAAACAGGTCCTGAGTCATTTGAACATATAGAAAATTCTTCTGCATAGGACTGGGAAGCATGTGCTCCCTGCTCCCTCCGTGTTATTGGATTTTACTTCCCAGCATCCTAACCAGATTAACTACCTAGAAGGGCTGGAAGTTAAATTCCCACAGCATCTAGAGTGCCGTGGGTGTTCCTGCCCTGCTTTCTTGGCCTATTTGTTGGGCTTGATGGTGAACCTTGTTGAGCAGTGAATGGGCCCTTCCTTCCCTAGTTTTAAGAGCCTACTGAAGACATTTCTCTTTTGGAAGGCTTTCAAAGTATCCTCTTTTTAAACTCTTTCCCCCTTTCCACTGTTCTGGCTCTTTGTGCCATCTGTGCTCATGCCAGGCTTCTAGGGTTGTTTTATGCTATGCTTGAGGTTTTATTTATTGTGCTGTATTTCTGTTAGCCACCCAGAATAGCGCTGTCCATAATGGGGCGGAATAAAAGCACTAGGAAGGAAGGAAGGAAGGAAGGAAGGAAGGAAGGAAGGAAGGAAGGAAGGAAGGAAGGAAGGAAGGAAGGAAGGAAGGAAGGAAGGAAGGAAGGAAGGAAGGAAGGAAGGAAGGAAAGGAAGGAAGGAAGGAAGGAAGGACGGATGGACAAGAAGCAGAGTGTTTTTGAAGCCTCTGAATAAATAAGGAAACAGGGTTGGATACTCTGGATGGTCCATTACCTTTGTCTGGTTAGTAGACATGTAAGTAAAGGGACCTATAAAACCAAAGGCTAGATTTATGCAAAAATTCCAATTGGCCCACCACTTCTCTGGAAGTATACATTCTAAAATGATCTCCGTACTGTAAAGGAAGGCATGTGTATGTGCCGTAGAACTATTTTCTGCACCTCCCTTGACCCATCTTTGTTCAGAACTGCCACTGCCAGCAGGTCTGTTGCTCGAGATGCAATAGATCTGCTGCCCTCGTATGCTGTTTGTCTTGATCTGGGCCAGCCTTTTAACTAACAACTCTCCTGGTCTTCCTTGGCAACTTCAAATTCTATCTTAGTGAGTGAATGGCATCCCTTCTCCATTCGCCCGCTTGACTTCTGAAGCCAAAGGGATGAAGACCTTTTCCTCCATGGCCATCACACTGACAACATGAGATTGTGGTAGAAGCTCAAACTTATAGAATCATAGATTTGGAAGAGACCTCAAGGGCCATCCAGTCCAACCCCCTGCCATGCATTAACCTCCCTCACATTACTCCCAAAAGATGGTCATCCAACCTTTGCTTAAAAACCTCCAAAGGAGGAGACTCCACCACTCTCCGTGGCAGCTTATTCCATGGCTGAATGATATTTCCCTTCTCACAAGTAGGTGTTTTTCGGGGGGGGGGTGTCTCTTCCAAAGGCCACTAGCCCAAACTTGCAATGGGGCCATTTTGTCCCCCTTGCGGCCACTGTGAAAATATCTGGAAGTTGAGTCAGGGCAACGGGACTTCTTTTCTTGTGAGAGCTCTTTGAAGTCCAGTTGTCATGATTCAACCTGGCAGACTGAGACTCTTCACAGCCACTGTGGAAATGGAACTCGGGAGCCTCTCAATAAAAGACTATTTTAGAAAAACACCACAATACTCATATTTGCATATGTGCTTGGATTTATTCCGCTTCAGTGGCCTGACTCATCTTGTATTTCATCACTTCCTAAGCAATGTGTTTTGCTCTCTACTGAGCAACAGAGAGAAAGCCTGCCCGAGGACTTTGTTAAACTTTTGACGTACCTGCTCCGGCGCTCTACAATCACTTTCCTGGATGACTCTCCTTGGACGGAATAGATCTGGAAGCGCAAGTGGAAGAATCGGGAGTGGCTTGGGAGTGTCTCTTATAGAGCCTCTTTACTAACTGCAGGCATACCTTTTCATCCATTTGTGGTACGCCACACACTTTGTGAGTCAACCCCTGGCAGTTGCTAGCCTCTGGGTGCAGAATTTCATGCAGAGGCATCTGTTATCTTTATAGAAGTATGCTGATGGGTGTGTGATTCTGACAGGATATGATGAGCCTTTTGTCGCCAGGAATGGATTGTCACAGTATTGCTGTGACAAGCGTGTTTGAGTGTGCTGTGCTGTCTGTCTGCTTGCCATCCTGATGCTTTCCCCAAGTAACAAGTACTTGTGCATACTTGGCAAATGCCTGAAATGGAAAACGGGAGGGATGTTATGCAAGTATCTAAATCAAATACACAGCTCCTGCTTTGATAAGCAGGGACGTTCTACAATAGGAAATGCATAACCAAAAGTACGTTTTCCTCCAGTTTTGTTTCTCACACGCTTCTTCAGACGGTCGATGGTGATTAAATAGTGCCGTGTTCGTTACGTTTAGTGCTGTGGGAGTGACCTTGCTGATTGTGTAGGATGCAAAAAGTAGCCTTTGGAACTGTGGGATGATAAAGGGCAGGTTGGTTGGCTGATTTTCATGAATTATTGAGGTTGTTGCACTTGAACACATTAGCAATGCAAATGCTCGAAACGCCATTAAACAAGAACTTCCACAGAAATAGCTGTGTTCTGTGTCAAGGAGCAAAAGTATTGTGACGGCTTAAGATTAAAACTTTATTTAGCTTTTGTGGCTTTATAGTCCGTAAAAGCTCACTCTGAAGTAGATCTCTTAGTCTTAATGGTGCCAAAATAGTTCTGGGTTTTTGTTGTTTTCTTTCCTTGTTATTTATAAATAACCAGTGCATTAAGAGGATTTAAAGGCATCAAGTTTATACTGTCAGCATAAAAGCAATAGCAGTGTACCAAGCAGAAATGGGTAAGCAGAATTAACACCCTCTAGCACAGTGGTGTCCAAACTTCAGCCCTCCAGATGTTTTGGACCACAATTCCCACAGTCCTTTGTCATTGACAATACAGGCTTGGAATTCTGGGAGTACTGCGCTGGCATGACATCATATCTAAGCTGCAAGTCTTGTCAATGTGCGTGATACTTCACAGTTGCTGCTTTGTGACTGAAGCTTTGGCCTAGGACAGGAATTCCCAAACTATGTTCTATGGCTCCGTGCGGGGCCATGAAATCCAGTTAGGGGCACCACAGGAAAAGGTATGGGACATCGAATTGTAAAGACATAGAGGAGCTCTATGAACAGCCTTCATAATTCTATGTCAGTGTTGGCGAATCTATGGCACGGGTGCCAGACGTGGCACGCAGAGCCCTTTCTGTGGGCATGTGACATCGCCCCCTCACAGCCACGGCACTTCCCCCCTGCTCGGAACACGCCACTGTGCTCCATTCAGAGAGCCCGGCGAAGGGGAGGCAGCGGCTTGTGGGCTCCTTCATAGCCCCAGTTTACTCTCCAGCCACCCCGCTTTTGGGATGCTCAGAGCAGCATATCTGGAAAGTAAACTGGGGCTACGAGCGAGTCCACAAGCTTCCACTGCTTCCCACTGGCTTTCTTGATGGGGTGCTACCCTTTGGGAAAGCAGGGATCGAAGAGCAGGTTTTTTAATTTCCCACGTCCACAGCAAGGGTCCTGTGGCCACGGGAAATTCAAAAGCCTATTCTTCAACACTCACTTTCCCAGAGGGTAGCACCCGAAGCATTTGTAACCCAAGGTACCACTGTATTCAGTTTAAATTGCTGTATTGGCAAAAAAATAAGTGGGTTCTCCAGTCTGTGTGGTCTGGGAGCTAAGAATTTAAAAGCAAATTTCCTGATTAGTTGGGGAAAATGTTTGTTTTTCATGGAAGGACTTACAGAAATTGTGGAAGACAGACATATTAGAAGAAATACTACCTGTTCATTGCCATACAAGAAAAAGAATATCCTCTCCAGAACCCTATAATGCACCATTTTAAAGCATTCAATGTTTTTCCCTACAAAACTATTTTAGTCATAGGCAGGCTTGCACATTTTTACTTATTGACATGTTAAATTCATTTGACCTTTAATCTGATAAGGTAACTGCCATAAAAGTAGATTAATAACTAACTAGTTACTATGCTTTTATAGGTAACTCTAAAATCCAGCTACTCCTTAATAAGGTTAATAAGAGGGCCCAAAGACACACTAAAAAGATATTTGGGAGAAAGGAATGGACAGAATTGGACACATGTACACATTGTTATCTTTTAGAAGTACAGTAATGTACTGGATATTAAAGTCTTAGTTTTCTGGGGATTGAATTTAAAAATTAGCGCTAAAGTCCTATACAGTGGTATCTCGGATAACAGATTTAATTTGTTCTCCGAGGTAATTTGTTATCTGAAAAAATCCTTATCCTAAATGCGATTTCCCATAGGAATGAATGGAAAACCAATTGATCCATTCCAGAACCTAGGAAAAAGACACAGGCACCTGGGTTTTTTTGTTCAAAACTCTTTATAAAATGCACTTTAAAGGTACAGATGTGATGCAGTCTGGGATAACTCTTTTTTTCCAATGCATGCTGGAAATTTGTTATCTGAGGCAGCCCATATGGAAAATTCATTATCCGAGGCAGCCCTATACCTAGAAATTGTGATTCGTTATCCGAGGCAGCCCATAGGGAAAATTTGTTATCCGGGGCAGCCCTACACCTGGAAATAGAGATTTGTTATCCGAAAAATTTGTTATCAGGGGCATTTGTTATCAGAGGTATTACTATAATTTCCCCCCAGGCCTTCGTTTTAAATGTTGTCATTTTTTTTTTATTAGCCGTCAACTCAGAACCCACTTGTAGCAATCCTAACTGGAATTGTCAAGGGAAAAGGAGATCTTTAGGTAGTGGGTTTTCCATGGCTGAGCAGGGATTCAGGTCTAGATCTCCCGAGTCTTGGTCCATCAGTCTATCCACAGCACCATGTTAGGCATCTCCTGTAGACGGCAATTAAAGAGGTTCTGGGCTCAGGTTTATGTTCCGGTTTAGACAGATATCCAAGAAACTAAAAGCCAGTGGCTGACAGAGTGAGCCTCTCACTGAGGGGTTCACTATAAAGCGCAACACACTCATGCTGGTATTTGGATGTTGATTCTCAAAAGGCATTGGCAGCGATGGAGGGAAGGACTGCAACAAATAAATATATCAGCAGAATTCTTCCACTCCTGCCCACTTTCTCTGCAGAACATCGGAGCTGTAGGGAGGGGCAGGAACAGAGGACCCAAGGGCTCTTAATGTCTTGGGAGCCAAGCGGAATCCTGCATCAAACACATGTAAGAATTGCACGTTGCATATATTCGGATGTTCAAATATCAGCTTGGTATCGTCTGGCATTCTTTCTCTTGCTTGTATATCATTGCCGTGAGCCTGTGAGTTAATGTTTGTCCCCGTGAGGGGAAAACCTTTGGACGCTGGCACTCTCTGCTGTGCTTTGATGCAATATTATGGTCTGTGGATTACTCAGTGAGCAAGTCCCTAGTGAGTCTTCTGGTTTTGAAAAGGAAAGCAATGCTATTCCCCACCCCCACCTCGATCCAGCCACCATTTTCTTCAGTCATGTGATGTGTGTGAGGAAACTGCACCAAAGAGTTCTTCATTTATTTTTAATAGGCTGAGCAGAATGTAAAAGTGGAATGGCGAAAGTGTCACTGTCTTGAAGAGTAGGAAGGTGCGGACGGTGGGTGTGGGTGGGACACAGATTGCAGCTTCTAGGCTAAGTAACCGATCTAAACCTAACATTTGCTTTACCTCTTGGCTCACGTCTCTCTTTCAGCACCTTCTGTATACTTGATCCTTGGCACATCAGCTCTTTCAGAATGTACAGTAGGACCCCAGTATCTGCTGGAGATTGGATAATGAAAACCTTGAATAGGAGAGAACGCCTGCCCACCCCACCCCCAAACTGCTGTTTCCTGACAGTAGCTTGCTTTATGACTGCTGTTTTGAAACATTAGCTTGCTTTACAGCTTGCTTTGTGACTGTTGAATTATTTAATTTTTTCCTCTGCCAACCGTGGATAACTGAAACAGTGGATAATGAATCAGTGGATATGGGGGTCCTGCTGTACAGCCACACCAATGAGGGTGGGTACCACTTTGAAAATAGTACCCACTCTCATTGGATTTTGGCAGCTATTGTAAAGAGTTTGCCCGGGTTACACCGAAGGGTCCACTTACCACTCAGATGCACAGACCTTCTTCTACATGGGTTGGATTATGCCCAGGCAGGTCTGCATACTAGCCTTTAGGAATTGCCTGTTGTACCCTACTATTTCCCCAGCACACTCTGAGTTGCTTATTCCTGAGTGCTACAGGGAAAACACACAAGCAAGTTGTTTGCTTCTGGTTACAAAATGAACCCTGGGTAAAACTTAAAAGAACCCAAAGTACTCAAAGACCTCTGAGCAGCTAAGCCACCGGACTTCGTACCGTCAACCCTTTTCCAGCTAGCCGAATAAACGACACCTTGTGTAAAATTTATTTGTTTATTTAAAAGAAGAATGGCAAATACAACAGCTTCACAAAAGTTTAAACATTTCAGTAACAGCAGTGATAAACCCAAAGCATCCTTGTATAGAACAAAAGCAGCTTGAGAGCGTAAATCATTGAGGGTTTTCCCTCAGAAAATATGAAAGTCTATGCTTACAAGCATAAACAGAGTTCGGCATAGTTGATTATACGAAGCACAGCATGAAAACCGGAGCCATCCTTGTATCCCATCATCCCCCTCCCCCAGGAACTGACTTGAGTGTTCCACCAATCACACTGAGTCCTTTAATTGGCTCTTGCGGTACCATCCGTATCTGTTTAATTGGCAGTCTTTGTGCTCAAACTCCCTAACTGTTACAGGTGTAAGAAGTCATTTAAAAATTCCTTTCCCCAGAACACATCAAGGACAGAGATAAGTAACAGAGTCTCTCTGTAGGCTCTATCCAGTTCTCAAAATATGTTTGCTTAGCCTAGTCAACACAAGCATTTTACAGAATTTAGAGAACTGATGTAAACCCCATTTCTGCAAGATCAGGCTGAGTTAATGTTAAGAAAAAAGATCACCATGGAATACTAGATACCTCCAATAGCCTGCCTGAAATCTAGGAGGGATGTTGCCAGGCAGAAGTGACAGCAGTCACCAAGTCTGACTTGCTCCAGTCTTCTTGTTAAGTCCCTGTCTTTCCATCTTATAGGAACTGGAACTGCCATGCATACATACTTAAGTGTACCCATTCTTTATATCTGTTTATTAAGATCTACCTATTCATTGTCTCATCTTATGGGAACTATCATGCAGACATACTTAAGTGTACTAGTTCTACATATCTGTTTATTAAGATCTACCTATCGTCCCATCTAAGGGGAATTGTCATCCATCCATACTTTTAGTGTACCCATTCTACATATCTCTTTAGTAAGATCTACAACAGCAAACCCAATGGGTGAAATGCCGAGCGGCTTAGAGCCGAGATGCCTTGATGGTGGCCTGATCCTTTTGAAACATTGTCTGAAATGGAAGGTGCCCAAGTTGGGTTGTGTAGCCTTTTAGGAAGCATGTTACATTATTTGCTTGCTTTTGCTTGCTTGCTTGCTTGATTGTATGCAGGTACTTTAGTTGATGCTATTTCTTTGTTTTTCTCCCCCTCCAAATATAGATGGATTAATTGATAGATATAAAAGTCTATGTGTTTTTGTTTTCCCTGTTGATTTTAAGAATTAAGTTTGTGACCCACTGAGACCCTTGTTATGTGACAGCACCGAAATACAAATTTAAGATGCACACAACTCATTTTGGTTCCTATATATTTCTGAAAATTTGCTGTGGTGCCTCTTTTTTTGCTTTAAACAGAGCAGAAAAGACTTAGCCAGCACGTTACACTGAAATGTCACTTTGGCTTCTATAAAATCACTGGGGCTGAAATGACTTAAGTGAAAGTGCTTTGTTATGACAGGGTTGTGAAGTGAGTTTAGGAGGCTCCCTGGTATTCTAAAAACAAAAAGCCATGTTCTAGCTGCATGCAGTGTACATTCTGTGATATTAAAGATGCTCTATGAATTTGTGATTAAATAGAGTGACTGATGTTGGAGTAGGAAGTGGGAGATCTGGGTTGACATCCAGACTTGGTGGTGAAACTCCACAGATGGCCTTGGGCTAGTCACACACTTTCATTCTGATTTACCTTGCAAGGTAGTTGTATGAATGGAGTGGGAAGGAGGAGCGCCACGTATGCAAACGGGAATACATTGGTGCAAAGGCAGGGCGTAAATGTAACAAACAAAACTGGAGATAAATCAGCTTTCACTTGTTAAAAGAACTGCCAGCTTCCTAGGTGCCCTTGTATGCAAAGAGTACACAGTAGGACCTCTCACCCACAGGATCAGTATCCTTTGATTTACTTATTTACAGTCTGAAAATATTAAAAATATTAAAAGGACAAATCCTAGAAAAATCCATTTTAAAAGTTGAAATTACCATACCTGGCCACTTGAGGGAGACTGGGACCATGCTATTTATAGTATTCACTGTTAAAATTCAGGACTGTTTGCTATCATCTGCTTTTTTCACCATCCACAGGGGTGGGAATCGACCCCCACAGGTACAGAGGCCCTATTACACTATGCCTCCATTCCCCGTTTCCTTCCTGCGAGTCCTCCTCCTCTACGACTAAGTGGCTAATCATGCCTTCCATCCTGGGCTTCCTCTGTTGTTCTCCTTTCCTCTTTTCCTCTCTTGGTGTCCAGGTGTCCCCCTAGCTGTCTGTTCCAGAGAAGGAAACTGGGCATCTCACTCTCCTTGGGGAGCATTTAATCCCCTTGGAGGTGTCTTCCCTCAATCTTGGCTGCCTGGTTGCTGCTTTGTTCCCCCTTGGCTCAGCTCTCTGTGGGCAAGCTAAGTTTAGACTGTTGTCTTGGGTTGGACTCAGGAAGCCAGTTGCCACCTCAGCAGCTCTGCTGAGAAATCCCCCTTGTTTTGACAGAGAAGGGTGATTACGGTATTTTTTTTTAAATGCAGGACCTTCCGTTGAGCTTGGTCAATGCAAACAGGGAGGCGGGCTGCTGTTGCCTAGCAAAGAGCCCAGAACACACAGAGGTGGGGACTACCCAAGAACAAAGGCAGATCTATTGATAGCTCCTTCCCTCCCTCCCTCCCAGGCTGACGTCACAGCTTGGCTCTCTGCCAGTGGGACCCGTGGGATCACGTGGGCCCAGGTTGTCTCGCCTTGTCTTTGTATTAGCAGCCGCCCGCCTGCCCCGGGCAGACTTCGTTGGCTGTTTTAAGAGGTAAGCCTCTTTTTAGGCTGAAGGCTGCGGGTGTCCAGATTGGGTGTCCCTGGAGCAGAGGGACTTTTTGCAAGGACAGGAGGCAGGGGCTTGGTACACTTGTCCAAAAGGCCAGTCCCCGTGCGTCCAGGGAAGACCGAGCCCAGGTGACTGATGGTTCAGCAAAAGACCAGCAATCCGATGCCGCCCTTGTAATAGCAAGGGAAACCGGGAAAGGATCTGTTAGGGTGAGCTTCTGCCTTGCTTCGACTGTCTTGGTAATGCTCTCTGTTTGGTTTTCATGAGTAAACTTCAGTGATGTTTGCACTGCTGGCGAATGGGTGCAATGTGTATGCATCGTTAGAAAGGGTGGTTCCATTCATTTGCAAATTGGTACTGTATATTTGTGACGTGCCTCTTTTGTTCCCTTCCACTCCCAGTCTGCTTCAGGTTTCAAGCATATGTTGTTTATGGGGTTCCATCTGTCTGAAAAGCCCCATGAGTCCCAATTCTTGTTGTATACTTACACCTGGCATTTATACAGTCCATCCCAGTGCCAGTATCCTTTTAAAACCCAGGCTTGGTGGGGACACATAGTTAAGTACTTTGAAAGAGTCCAGAATGGAAAATGGGAAGGGTTTGATTTCTGAGTAGACCTGACTGATCGATTGCCACCTTATTCACGATCCTGTTCCTCTGCATTTAATCCAGAGCACCCCTCTATTGGTTTTGCCGGTGAAGGTAGACCTGGGTGTGACTGGCCACCAGAGCGGTTTCTTCTTTTGAGCCTGTTTGAGAGCTCCGCTTGATATCTGTCAATCTAGACGGTGAACTATTGCTGGGCGAAATTGAAAAACAACCTTTCTGCTTCCATTTCCTGTCTGGGAACAATTTGTCTCTATGGGAGTCTCTTCCGTGCTGGATCTCGGTGACCTCTTGGCTCGTTGAGATGCTCTTGTCCTCTTAAATGGCAACTAAATCAGCTTTCTCTGTTCCCAAGGGTGTGGGGGCGGCAGGAGCATGCCGGCTTTGACATAGCTGCTGTCTTTACCCCTGTCTGCTCCTGCTGGCGATATATTGTGCTCTGTATTGCCTCTTTTTCTCTAAGGATGCGGAACCCTCCAGAGGATGGGAGGTGTTGTCACTGGTCCTTTCAGGGGACAAGACTGAACAGGAACAGTATCGCTTTCCATGAGTATCACCACCTGCGTCCACCAGGTTGCTTTTAATGTTTTGCAAGGTACACCCCCTGCAAGTGAGCCTGTGCTGTTTATTTATTTTTAAGTAACCCTGCTCTTCTTTTCTTCCTTAGCTTGGGGGGGGGTTGTAGCTGACAGACTATGTCCACGATGGTGTATCCACGGGAGGAGAAGATGGACAAGCTAAGCCAAGAGGAGATCATTTCCAACACCAAGCTGGTCATGCAGGGGCTGGAAGCCCTGAAGAACGAGCACAACTCCATTCTGCACAGCCTGCTGGAGACGATCAAATGCCTGAAGAAGGACGAGGAGGCCAACCTCGTGCACGAGAAGGCCAACCTCCTGCGCAAGTCCATGGAGATGATTGAGTTGGGGCTTGGAGAAGCCCAGGTGAGCTGGATGCATTTCCAAAGGTGCTTCGGGGACATTTGGGCAGGAGCAAGATCGTGTATATTTCAGTCTTTCGCAGACCTGTGAAGGTGTCATCACACGGTGGGGGAAGGATCTCTCTTTGATTGCAGAGTTTTAGCCTCGTGGCCGTACAATTGGGACTCAGTAAGGTGGAACTCTGATGAAATGGCTGAAGTCTGACAAGGAAGGTGCTATTTAGTTGAGTTTCATTCTCTTGCCTGCTCGTCACGTCTCCTTCCACTTCTTGATGATTTAATGAAGTAGAATAAATTGTGAGAAAGAAGCTGGTTTCCATTTATTCATATTCAGCGGTTCAGCTCTTGTAAAAGCAAAATGAGGGTGTCTGTTACAGAAAGGTAGCCATTGTCGCCAACTCCAGACAGGTCTGGGTGCACGAATTGATGGGCCATTAATTGCACAGGATTGATGGGCAGCATAGATCTTCCCCACCTTTCTAGTTGACTGCACGGCTCACCTTCAGCCAAAAGGGATTTGTGGTCACAAACATCAGAGCAGGTCTGAGAATAATCTCAGGCCGATCAGTTGGCCTGTCTGGGGTGGTTGGCCCAAATGAAGTCTTAGATGTGTTCTGATTTGTGTCCTAACACTTGTATCGCTTCCAGTCAATTGAATCTTGCTTCTCCCTGAGAGCAGATGAGACAAATACTGGAGAAAGCATAATGGGTCATTGATGATGCTCTTTGGAAATCCACACTTCCCCCTTTTCCCATAAGCTGAGAAACTGAAACAGTGACTATCCTAGCTTGAAATAAGGGGCCAAACTAGGATATGAACAGTTGGGTATCTTCAGCTTTGACTTCTTTTGGATACACAATGTTAAGGGAGAACCAAGCATACATGGTATGTTAATGGAGCCTCTTTCCCTGTGTTCCACGGACCAGGTGATGATGGCTCTATCAAACCACCTGAATGCCGTCGAGTCCGAGAAGCAGAAACTACGGGCCCAGGTACGTCGCTTGTGCCAGGAGAACCAGTGGCTGCGGGATGAGCTGGCAAACACGCAACAGAAATTGCAGCGCAGCGAACAGACTGTGGCACAGCTCGAGGAAGAAAAGAAGCATCTGGAGTTCATGAACCAGCTGAAAAAATATGATGAAGATGTGTCCCCCTCGGTAAGAGTCTGGGAGAAGGAAGTGGTGCCTGAGCCTTCCTGGGAACTCTCTCCACACCAGACAGGCCAAGAACAGTGAGGTTTCCAAGAGGTCCTGCTCATCATGACTTAAGAATTGCATGCAGTCAAGCCCCATCTGACTTCCAGCAATCCCCTTCTTCCCAGTTTTCTAAGTATAGGGTACTCAGAAGTGGTTTACTGTTCCCTTCTTTCAGGGGCAGCTCTGAGAGCATTGCCCGAGGCTACACGGGCTGGCTCTTCTCCTAGGAGGCACAGTGGGAAATCCCCTGGTGCGCCAACTCACCGAGTTATCCAGCCAGCGAAAGGGTCCTGATAGTGTCTAGCAAGGGAAGTTCTGCCCAGTCTGGGTTTTGGTGGGATGGCCACAACTTGCTTGCCTTTGAAACAGAACTGAAGTTTGGGTCTGCTTTTGGTCCTTGTTGGGAGAAAGGCGGGATTAGATGGATGGATGGATGGATGGATGGATGGATGGATGGATGGATGGATAGGTAGATAGATATTGGACCAGTATCGAGACTTGTGGCCTCGCAACTCCAGAGGTTTCTGAATGAGATAAACTACCTGGATCCATTTCAATCAGGCTTCAGGCCTGGCTATGGGACTGAGACAGCACTGGTTGCATTGGTAGATGACTTACGCAGGGAAATGGATAGAGGATCTGTCTCCCTTTTGGTTTTACTAGACCTCTCAGCTGCTTTTGACACTATAGACCAGTGGTGGCAAACCTTCACCACTCCAGATGTTTTGGACCACAACTCCCACAGTCCTTTGTCATTGGCAATCTAAGCTTGGAATTTTGGGAGCTGTCATCCAAAACATCTGGAGTGCCGAAGGTTTGCCACCACTGCTATAGACCATGGCATCCTCCTGACTCGTCTCTCTGAAATGGAAATTGGGGGTACTGCATTAAAGTGTCTCCGGTCCTTCCTGCAGGACAGAACACAGAAAATGGTGTTAGGTGATTCATGTTCGACACCATGGCCGCTGACCTGTGGATTCCCCAGGGTTCTGTTCTGTCTCCTATGTTATTTAACATCTATGAAACCATTTGGGGGAGATTATCAGGTCCTTTTCCAAGGAGAAAGGCAGGGTAAAATACTCTAAAATAAATAAAAATAGATAGATACTGCATTGTGAGGAAGAGAGCATTTTAATGGGCTCATTGGGTGAACACAAGCCAAGAAGTAAGAATTTATCCTGTCTGTATGTGCTAATAAAACCTAATATAGTACTCTCACTTCTAAAAGCTTTATTTGTGTTTTTCCCCCCATTGACATGGCAGGAGGAGAAGGAAGGTGATTCTACAAAAGATTCCTTGGACGATTTGTTTCCGAATGAAGACGAGGATCAGGGCCAAGGGTGTAGGTTGCATTCTTCCATTCTTCTCTCGGTGGGAAGGAGAGTCACGAAGGGCATCTGGGTGGCTGCCTTGGTGCTTGCATTCCAGAACATTTAATGGCCAGTTTCAAGCACTGAACCAGTGCCACTCCTCACCTTTACAATCGCCCCAATATGGCAGTTCCTTCTGTTTTTTTCTCTGGTAACTCGATCTCTTGTCTTCAGTGCCTCACCAGCACAGCAGTGCCGTGGCAGCTGCCCAGCAAGGTGGTTACGAGATCCCAGCACGTCTGCGCACTCTCCATAATCTGGTGATCCAGTACGCCTCTCAGGGGCGCTATGAAGTGGCTGTCCCTCTCTGCAAGCAGGCGCTGGAGGACTTGGAAAAGACTTCGGGCCACGATCATCCTGATGTGGCCACCATGCTCAACATCTTAGCCCTTGTGTACAGGTGGGAACAAGACGATACAGTGGTACCCCGACTTACGACGTGCCTGACAACCGAAAATCCCGATTTACGAGTGGAGATCCTTACCTTTTTAAAAATGCCCCCTTATGAATTCCCCGACCTACGATGGGGTGGGGAGGGCAGCAGGAGGACCAATTTCACCTCTTCCCTATTTCCTTCCTCTCTAAGGAATCTGTCTGAGCTCAGCTGCTCTTAACCCTATCCGTATGCACGCACGGCTCGGGAGGGGTTGGGGGGGGGAAGAGGTGTGGGTTTTTGAAAAGGTCCTTGAGCCACCAAGGCAAGGTTTGTCTCGGTGGCTTGAAGACCTTTTAAATACCCCATGCACCCCACCACCACCAAGCTGGTTGCATGGGGGGGCACAGGGTTTTAAAAGGTCTTCCCATAGGAATGCATTGAAATCCTTTCGTCCACAAAGGATTAATTGATTTTCAATGCACTCCTATGGGAAACGGCTCCCCAATTGATGAGCTAACCGATTTATGAGCATATGCTTGGAATGGATTAATCTTGTAAATTGGGGTTCCACTGTACCTCTGTTAAGTGGAATGGAAGGCGTTTGTTTATTTACAGTGACGGATTAAAAATGAGTTTCTGGGTTGCTTCCCATTGTATAGGTATGTCCTATGTCAGGAATGGCGAACCTTTTAGTGCCCAAACTCGATGATGGGGACGGCGGCGACGACGGGTGGGTGGGTGGGTGGGATTGGTGGCGGGGGGGCAGGGGGATGAAGGCAGCAAGGGCAATGGGGAGGCGGGGTCAGGGTAATCAGCAGTGGCGGTGGGAGGGGCAGGGATGGCGGGGAGGCGGGGTAGGCAGCAGGGGCGGCAAGGGTGATAGCGATGGGGACGGCGGCAGTGGGGGGGATTGGGATCGGCAGCAGTGGAGGGCGGGGTTGGGGAGAGGGCGAGGCCGAGGGCAGCAAGGGTGGCAGGAGGGGCAGGGATGGCGGTGGTGATGGCAGCAGGGGCGGCAGGGGTGGGGGTGACGGCGGCGAGAGCAATGGTGATGGGAACGGCGGCAGCAGGGTCGGCCTGGCACGCGACATGCTCCCTGCCCCCCCCACTTCCCCCTCTGCAAATTCCTCATGGCTGGTCCAGCAGAGGGGGAAGTGGGGGGGCAGGGAGCATGTCGCGTGCCAGGCGAAAGCTCTTTGCATGCCACCTTTGGCACGCGTGCCATAGGTTTGCCATCCCTGTCCTATGTCTTGGGGATAAATGAATGGAAAGGAGCTCAATGAACAGGACATTATGGTGGAAAGATGTTAAGGGAAGGCATGACTTTGAGAACTAAAGAACGGTGCCTGTTCTGTGGTGTGAATACGTGCCTCTCCCAGTACTACAAGCATCTGTAAACATCTCTTTGCTGCAGGGATCAAAACAAATACAAGGAGGCAGCTCACTTGCTGAACGACGCCCTGTCCATTAGGGAGAAGACCCTTGGCAAGGACCACCCTGCCGTGAGTAGCCCTTTCCTTGACCCTGTTCAGCCGGGAAGGTGGCAGCAGGTGGGATTTGGAAGGAGGCAATGGTCACCTGACCTAGGAGAGTATTGCAGGACTTGGCTTCCCAGCCTTCAGAGGATGTGCTCTGAATTGCCAGGGCTGGCAGTACAATACTGCAGACTAAGAAGATGAGAAGGATTTAGGGAAGGACGCACGGCTACATATTCTAGCAGCTCAGTTGCCGTATTATACACACTATAGTATCTTTCTCGGTTTCATTGTGAAGGGAGCTGCAAAAGTGGAACCCCTCCGGGATGGATCATCCCCGTTTTCTTTCCCTGGATCCGGCGGGCGCAGCAACGGTGTGGGCTCCTCTCTCTCAGTATCGAGCTTCATTATTGGTGGCTGATGCTAGATAATAATTCAGAATGAACCCCATGCTTTTGTTCTCCTTGCATAACTAAAGTTCCCGCACTTCTTCAATTGTATGTTCTCCAGATTAATCCCAACGCACACTCAGTCGCCCTGGCCATGCCACTGGGATTCCCTGCACCAAGGTCAGAGGGGGTTATGAAAGTCTTTTTGCCCCCCTGGATGGTTAGTGTTTGGTTAGTGGGTGCAGAAAGAAGCCAACTTTGGTATAGGGCAGTGTTGGCGAACCTATGACACAGGTGCCAAAGGGCACCCGACACCACCCCTTCACAGCCACCTGTATTCAGGTTAAATTGCTGTATTGGCACTTTGCAAAAAATTAGTGGGTTATGAATTGCAGTTTAGGCACTCGGTCTCTATAAAAGGTTCGCCATCACTGGTATAGGGGATCCCGATGGTATGGCCAGGGTGATGGAGTGCGTGTTGGGATTAATCTGGAAAACACCCCCTGAAGTGTGGGAGTGTTAGTTATGCAGGGAGGGGGGAAGTATGGGGTTAATTCTGGATTATCTAGAGTCAGCCACCAAGAGAAAGAGGAACCCGCACCCCTGCCTCCACCCACCATAAGTGGGTCCAGGGCAAGAAGGTGGGGAGGATCCAACCTGGATGGGCTCCTCTTTATCCCCTTACGATAATTTTGGGTTGGGAAAGTGGCGGTTGTCTTTTACTTGGGAGCATCTTGTAAATGGAAAAAATACTGTATCTTTCAACCATAAACAGTCATTGTGATGGCCATCTGTTGCACCTGGTATTAAAAGCAGTGTTCTGGGAAACTCCTAGTTCCCTGAGCTCCTTGCCCTCTGAAGATGCCGGCCACAGGGTCTGTTGAAACATCAGGAATAAAACCTTCCAGAACACAGCCAAACAGCCCAAAAAACTCACAACAACAATCAAATCCCAGCCACGAAAGCCTTCGAGAATACATAATTCTCTTTCCCTTATGCCCCAACTTTGAAAGCCCCATTAGTATCTGACTGGCCTTTGGCCTGCTCCACAAAGGTCCTCCTTATGTTCTTCTCTCTCCATCTTGAAAAAGAACAAGCTGGAAAAATGACAACCTCTCAGTTCTCACTGGAATGGAGCTGAAAGACTCGGTTCCCTGGCCAATATCTTGGGACAGTTAGGCAGCACTTTGCATGGTACCGTAGTGCTGAGGCTGGGTTAGTGTTTAATGCTGTCATTTGCTGCCATTTCATATGTTTTGGTCCTCACCTCTCAAAATCCCTGACCACTGGTTAGGCATACTGGAGTGGCTAGGAGTTTTAAGTTGAAAACAGCTGGAGGACAAAAAGTGTTCTGCTTCTATACCGCCCCATACCACTTCAAGTAGTCTCTGTGAGATTCACAGTTTAATTACAGTAATGCAGGCTACACATTGCCCTCCGCAAGCTGGGTACTCATTTTACCAACCTCGGAAGGATGGAAGGCTGAGTCAACCATGAGCCTGCTACCTGGGATTGAACCCCAGGTTGTGAGCACAGTTTTAGCTGCAGTACAGGCCTTTAACCACTGTGCCACAGCTGGGAACAACTGTATATTATTTATCTACTCACATGAGCCTAATGGTGGACACATTTCTTTACAGAAGTCTAGAATATGGCATGAGCAGAGTTTAGGAAAGTACCTTTTAAGACTACAGGTCTTGGAGTCTATAAGCCAGTGTAATCACTGGGGGATCTTGGGAACTAGAGTTCAGAAGTCAACTTTTCCGACTTGTGGTCAGGAATCGGCATCATTTGTATAATTAAGTCTTAACATCTTGTGCAGACAGTCTGATCCTATTGGGCTCACTTATTCATCTGGTACCTCGTTGTTGTTGTCTTTCGTATGCCAGAATTTCCATTGGCTAAGTAGGGAGAAGGCTGCTTACAATTAGCAGATGAACTCTAGTGTTTCATTAACCTGTTTCAAGTGGCAACCTGAAAGGAGACGAAGGCAAAGCAGATGCTGAAATGGAGCAGGAAGAGCTTTTTAAAAATATATTGTTGGCTCTCATGCGTGTAGAGAGTAGTTCTCCTTTGAGCTCTGCTTTAGGTGGCTGAATGTCTTGGACTGGCTTTGATCTGCCAATGACGCTTGCAATGTAAAAGTGAAAGTTGATTAACACGTCTGTTCCTGTATTGGTCACTCTCTGTCCTTCTGCCGCTCCCCAGCTACTCCGTTTGGCTTCCTCTAGTGCTTCCATGGCCCTTATGTAGTCATGCCTATTTTCCTCTACAGGTTGCAGCTACCCTGAATAACCTGGCTGTTCTCTATGGCAAAAGGGGGAAATACAAGGAGGCAGAACCGTTATGTAAGCGAGCACTGGAAATCCGGGAAAAGGTATCTCCCTCTCTCTCTCTCTCTCTCTCTTTATCAAACCTTGGGGAGGAAGGTTGAAAGCGCTGGGGTTTAAGAGTTACCGGGCTCTGTACCCCCCCACCCAGATCACAGAATGGGAAGATCTTTAGAGACAAAGCAAATAGCTAGTCAAAGGTTGATGTTGAACTGTACGGACAAGGAACAATGTATGTCATTTTGAATTTTTATTACATGTATGGCTCGTTATTCATGAGAGTGGGGGGAGAAGCAATGTTGCAATATAGTAGGACTCCTCTATCCGCTGGGGATTGGTTCCAAGCACCATCCAATGGATACTGAAAACCGTGGATAATAGCAAGCACTATATATAGCAGGCCTGCCCAACAGGTCGATCGTGGGCTACTGGTAGCCCATGAAGGGTTCAAAAGTAGCCCTTCGGCCACCAATAAAAAAGTGAGGGGATAAGTTCTCCACCCCTCCCTCCCCCACCCCAAAGACCACCACTGCCCCAGCAAAGTTCTGAGTATGCCAGCCCACTGTCTTAGCCAAGCAGGGGGCAGTTCAAGGGCCATGACAGAGTCCCCTGCTCCCCCACTGGCCAGATGATAGAGCAGGTGCAAGGGAAGTGTGTGCATGTTCAGCCTTCCCACAGGAATGCATTGAAAATCAATTAATCCATTCTAGACGAGCATGTGCTTGGGATGGACAAAATTCGTAAGTAGAGGTAGCCCTCAGACACTTCGTAAGTAGTGTAGTAGCCCCCAGGCACTTTGGGCCAGAAAAAGTAGACCTTGGCCTGTTCAAAGTTGGACAGCCCTGATATATAGCATAGTAAAGGGGGGGGGCAGAAAAATATTTTATGCATGTTACCTGAATCAGCCACTAGAGGGTGCCAGAGATCATGCTATGTATTCTTCACTAGCACATATTCATAGCACAGTCTTCATTGCCTTCTAGTGGCTGGTTCTGGTAATACACGTGAAAATAGGTTTTTCTGGATTTTTCCTTTTAATATTTTTAATCTTTTCAGATTGTGGATAAGCGAATCAGTGGATGATGATCCTGTGGATAAGGGGGCCCTGCTCTATTGCTCCCCACCCACCCCCATCTCTTTTTGTAACTGATTTCTGTCTCGTCTTCTCTTTTACAGGTTCTTGGCAAAGATCACCCAGATGTGGCCAAACAGTTAAATAACCTGGCTTTGCTATGCCAGAACCAGGGCAAGTATGAGGAAGTTGAGTATTACTACCGCCGAGCACTTGAGATCTACGAATCCCGCCTAGGGCCTGATGACCCAAACGTAGCCAAGACAAAGAATAATCTGGTGGGTCCACTGAGTGGCAGGAGGAGTGGGGGGGGGAGAGGGGCATCTGGATGGGGAAACTCTCTCTGTGTGTGAAAAATCTGGTTGTGGGAACGTGGCTTGCCTGTGTTTAAAGTGTCATCCCTCTACTTAGGCTTCCTGCTACCTGAAACAAGGCAAATACAAGGATGCAGAGACCCTCTACAAGGAGATTCTCACCCGTGCCCACGTGAAGGAGTTCGGCTCTGTCGATGGTAGGCGGACAGCCCAGAGCGATGACGCCGGGTTTGTGCAAGGCAGGGGAGGTTTAGAAGAAACCTGGCAGACTATAACAACCGTCACAAAGAGCTCTAAATCTTGATTGTGAATAGCACACTAGTCATCACTTGCCTGCTGTACCCTTGGTACACAAGAGCTGCAGGTCTCTGTGCTACCTCCGAGTGTCTTTGTCGTCCAGAGTCCAGGTCTTTCTTTATTTCTCGTCATGTCCCGATAAGATAAAAGAAGCCATGTGTTACATTTGTACCGCATTTATGTAATGCCTAATCTTTGTATTCCCTTCTCCCACTGGCATCCTGTCCCATCGTTTTGTCAGAGCCAAGGTGACAAAAACAGAGCTGCCAAAGGAAAGGAGCAGATGGGTTTAAAAGTCAGGACGTTGGCATCATCCTTTCCCATCTGTAGCATAAGGCAAGGCCTTTGGGAATTGCCACCAGACCCACAAATGTGGTTTCTCTTTGCTTTCTTGCCTCTCTCCGACAGACGAACACAAGCCGATATGGATGCACGCCGAAGAAAGGGAGGAGATGAGTAAGGTGAGTGTAGGAGCCCTGTTCTCGTGGGTACTGTTCCTTGTTGTCAGCAGGAACATAATGCACACCTGGGTTCTTCATGCGTTCTCCACTGGGTGGAGTCCCAGATGTTTTTAGAACAAGGGTTTGGAACAGCCTGCCGGGCTCGAGCTCCCATCAGTCCCAGCCTGGCCACTGGTTTCAGTGGATGGGAACTTTATTTCAACTTGTGGAGGGTGAACAGTTCCCCACCCCTGCCTTGGTCTCTCTGCTGGTTCCAGGTCTGGTTTCTTCATAGCTGTAGGAAGCACCAGAGTTTTGGTGCGACAGTATTTTGTGTTATGGGGTGGGGAGTGTAAGCTTCCCACGTGGGCACAGTAAGGATACAAACAAGGCAGTCCAGGAGCTCCTGGTGGTGGACAATAGAGCTGATGGTCCTGTTCTCCCCGTACCTTGCATGTTTTCTCTCTGTTATAGTGCACACCTTAGGACGTGCTGGAGAGTGGAAGATGGAGGGATTGCACCAGGTTTCTGCCCACAGACCCTTCAGAACCTGGAAACTAAAGCTTGCACTATGGGAAGGCCATTTGGCTGATAAGAAAAAGACACGTAGTTTCTTGTGTCCCAAAGTCTTGCGTGAAAGGAATAGGAAGAAGCTGCAGTCTACTGCACCGGCACCACCACCAACCTGTCCTCCTGACCAACTTCTGCTTTAGAGTCCCCAGTTCTAGAAGGAAGGAACTCCTATTTGGCCTAGAGTGGGAATGCGTATGTGTGTTAAGAGTCACAAGAAACCTAAGTTCCATAGGAAAAGTGTGCTAACCTTTGGTGCAATGAACAGTGACCCGCCTAAATGTTACACGGAAGTATAGGAACTGAGCAAAGGCACAATGGAGCCTTGTGAAGTCTTTCTGATTGATTCTTTTTTATATAAATGTGAACAACGCCAGCTTTGCCTCTGCATTCACAGCTCACAGGAGCTTGGGTGGGGATGTGTTTTTGGAACAACTAAGGCTGATCAACTTTTTGACAGACAGATCTGCCTGTGGTGAAAACAAAAAAATTGATTATAATAATAAAAATAAATAATCATAAACTTTATTTCTGTGCCGCCTTTCTCCCCGAAGGGTCCCAAGGGGACTTACAACAATAATTCAGTACAATCAAAAAATTAAAATTAAGACAGATAAATTAAAGCAGCTCACAACTTGAAATATTAAAAATAACAAAAAACAACATTTAAAAAACAATAATAACAACACTATAAAGACAATACTAAAAAACAGCAGCAGCAGCAGCAGAAGCAGAGTTTAAAAGGCCCCCAGGCAATAAAACTAGATATTAAGATGTTATAAATAAATAAAAATCGTTAAAGCCTCTTTGTCCCTAGGGTCTTAATCTCCTGTGGAAATCTTGCCATGGGGACGATCATGATGAGTATCGACATTTCAAAAATGTACCACTATAGGTCACTTGAGAGACATTCTTGGGCTAAGCAGGTTAAACAAAGTGAGAGGGGTTCGTTGGGCAAGAACATATATATGCTTCTGTCTTGCACCGGTTGCCCAAATGTTCTTGTTCTCTCACGCCTCACCCTCCTCTAGCTCTGTTAGATAGTTTTGATCAGACAGTCTGAGTCTGCTTTAGAACAATGGTGAGAAAAAGCTTGATTCAAGACAGACTCTGTTCACCTGAAAAGACTTTTAACTATTTTACACTGGTATCTTGAGCTCAACAAGGGCTTCATGTTTTGAATGATTTTGTACATAATCCTTGGAACAAAATTATCCCCTCCTCCAGAATCGGTAACTTGGTCCTATGGTACTGGTTTGGAGAGATGTCTGTGCCTTTGTGTGGTTTTGTAACCAAACAGTGCTGGTTTTCAATCATTTGTGACTTTGCACTAGAAAACATTGAACTCTCTGCTCCCTGATTTCATTTCTACCATGCTTTTCTTTCTTTCTTTCTTTCTTTCTTTCTTTCTTTCTTTCTTTCTTTCTTTCTTTCTTTCTTTCTTTCTTTCTTTCTTTCTTTCCCTTTTCACTTTGTCATTCAGATTCATGAGAAAACATACACAAGACATTCTGTTGTCCTTTCTTGCTTGGATCATCACTAGACGGGACTTGAAGTTCTACATAGTGTTTGCATTCTGTGATAAGAATGTTTGGAGCTCAGAATTATAGTAACCCGCCTCCCTCTCACTTTCCTGCACTATCCCCCTGCCACCACCCTGAGTTTGGAAAAGTTATTATTGTTGTTGTTGTTTTGGATAGCAGCTCCCCAAATCTCTCATCAGTATGGCTAGAGGATTTTGGAGCAATAGTCTAAAAAAACCCCCAGTGATTCTTCCACTGAATCACAGCCCGACTCCCTTCCTAGACATGTGTGAGAGTCAATAGTATGACGAGACAAATACCTAGTCTTGTGCGCTCCCGGACACATTTGGTGGGGCCACTGTGAGACACAGGAAGCTGGACTAGATGGGCCTTTGGCCTGATCCAGCATGGCTCTTCTTATGTTCTTATGTTCTTCTTAAGACCTAAGCTTAACCTTTCCTCTCCCAATTCTTTTGCTCAACTTACACATGATTCATGTGGACACTAAAGCCCAATTCACTCTTTAGACTGCAGCTATGTATGTTATCATAACTAGCTAGCTGCCATACCCCAGCCAAGTCAGTCCACTGGTCAATCGTAGCCAGTGGTACCTGTTCTGACCGGCAGCAGCACACCAGAGTCCTGGTTTTGGAAGATTTCTCAGGACCAGATGCTTCATCCTTTTAACCGTTGATGCCACAGATTGAACCTGGCAATTTCTAAGCAGAAGTCATGTACTATACCCCTCAGATCTTCCCCTCATGTGAATGAAGTAGTCAGTACTGTGATGCAAAGGCTTGCATTTGCAACTTAATAAATACCAGTCTAATCTCTCTCGCCAACTGGGGCTATCTGGCATGGGCGCAAGCCATCTGCCTCAACACATTTATAAACACTTCTCTTCTTCCCATGTAGTGATCCAGGGCATGTTGTAATTACAAGTATAAGAAGGAGCTAATTCATATGATAATCAATCCCTGGCCGAAGCTCTAGAAGTTGCCAAGTTGCTGGCATTATCAGTAAATGAAGTCCTTTTGGTAGTTTGACAGCTAATATGTAGAAATGCCGCCAATATCTCAAATGAGTACCGTCATTCACTTACTTAATTTTGTTTGGAGAAGGTTGTTTAGAGAAAAAAAGAGAGAGAAGCTTGCTTAATAATACTTATGGAAGGCATTCTACATAAATATTTAGTGTTAAATTGTGAATGGAGTTGCGGTAACTGCTAACTCCCTCTCTGTTGTTCTCTGTCTCCATATGTGGGGTGAGGGAGGAGTGAACTAAGGGCCTTTTTACACGACCCCTAAGATCCGCTGGCCACTTAAATGCGGACCAGAGATCTTAGGGGTTCGTCGCTCTTCCTCTGTCCCCACCCCCTCCGCACTTCCTGGTTGCTGGCTGCATGAGGGAGGGAGAAAAAAGAAAGAAAAGAATGCCGGTTTACCTCCTTTTTGTTCCCGGCAGCATTCAGATCTCTTAAAGGGGCGGGGTGCAAAAAAAGAACAAACAGAAGTCAGGAGAGCCCGGCACTCACTATCCTTACACCGGATCAAATATTTGTCACATCCAAAAAGCAGGTACCTGAAAGCTGCGCTGGGACGCGCTAAAGTGGGCAGGGTCGCACTTAATTTCCTCTTAACTCCAGAGCTGGTGGGTAAACATTTTTAATCTCTGGAGCTGGGAGCCATTTGCCCCGGAGTTTAGGGGTCGTGTATAAACGCCCTAAGGCAAGCCCAGGAGTCAATGAAAGGTGAACAATGGCTTTCCAGCTAAATACTGTAACTAGTTCTGTAGCAGCTAAACTCCAGCACATTTTTTCTAAATACAGAAGTGAGTTGGGACTTCCCAGAATCACACAACAGAGGGGCTTTTCAAGTCATGGAGAAGAGTGAAATCATATGTTGTTTCTGGAACCAGGAGCTCCATCCCAGTAATGTGTTCCTTCAGTTTCCATCGTCACTAATGTTGTCTTCCACTGTTGGTGTATCATTTCTTATGCTATTAAACGGCACAAACCCCATCTTGCTAAAGCATTCCTTTTTCATACTTTTTGTCATAATTGATGATACAATACTAGGGTAATGTTGTAAAGGTAAAGGTAAATGTTCCCCCTGCACATGCATGCTAGTTGTGTCCGACTCTAGGGGCGGTGCTCATCTCTTTATTCAAGCCAAAGAGCCAGTGTTGTGCAAGTCCATGGCCATGTGGCCGGCATGGCTGCAAGGAAACACTGTTTTACCTTACCGCTTTTTACGGCGGTAGCTACCTGCATTTTACATGCTTTCGAACCCGTAGGTTGGCAGGAGCTTGGGTTATCAGCAGGAGCTCGCTCCGCTGCGTGGCACCCGGGATTCAAACTGCCGAGCTGTTGACTTTGCAGCCGACAGTTTTCGGAGCCTTCGTCCACCGAGCCACCACACCCCCAGGGAAATGTTGTAGGTAAGCACAAAGCCATACATGTTCACTCAGCAGAAACAAACTGAACACAGTAAAACATACCCATAGGTAGATGTGCATTTGGATTTATGTGATTCAGAGGTTAGGGAATGTGTGACCCCCACTTGGGGTTATGTAACTGCCTCCCCCCCCCCCAATCCTTCACTATTGGCTGATGGCAACCTAATTTCAGCCACACCTGGGGCTTTGTGAATTGACTGAGCCACTTGTATGCACAACCTGTAGGACATGCCTGCCAAGAGAAGGGAGGGCAGGGGAATAAAAAGCGATGACAAGCAACTTTCTTGTGATGCTTAAGAAATCCATCTTGTTAGGAAAAGGTAAGCCTGTGGCTTTTAAGGGCGAAGTTCCATGATGTGGTGATTGTGAAGCAGGGCATAATTTTGTGGCACCAAAAAAGCCATGCTTGTTATGGAAAGATGTTTAGGTGCTGTCCTCTTAAATTTTCACCTCAGAAAACTTTGTGATAAAAGATTTTAGCATCCTGCCAGAAAAATAGGGATCAGCCTGCTGGTAAGAAACTGAGTGGAAGGTAGCTGCTAAACTACACACTTAGTGGTGCCTTCTTGACTTAGGTAGGAATGGCACTTCTCTCAAGGCTGCTCTAAATCAGCTAGAGAAATGCTGAATTGGAGTATTAGGACCTTGCTTGGTTAGTGAACAAAGTCCTTTGTTTCAGAGTGATAATGCCTTCACATTCTGGCCTGCAAACACCTCTGTCAACCTCTGTTTGGCTGTTAGAGCAGGAGGTAAGTGCACTTTGTACAGAAGTGGACTTAACAGCTGTTCTGGTGGCCCTGCTTGATGTTGAGGGGCCTGTGAGATTTGGATCAACTTCTCTGGAGAATTAATTGAAGCCTCTCAGCCGCATTTTCATGGTCTTGAGTTACCTCAGATATCCCAGTCAGACAGTCATCATGAATAATTCTGTGAGATGTTATACAGAAGTTGGTATGGATTGAGTTAGTTCACCTTTTCAATACACCCATTGAGAACAATCAGATCTTGACACATTCTGGGGTTCAGACACAGGGCAGCTGGGGTTCAGTAGCTTTCCTGAAAGAACTGGGTTTGCATTAACCTCATTTGGGATGGTTCACGTCCTACAGGATGTGGTGATGGCATCTGGCCTGGATGCCTTCAAAAGGGGATTGGACAGATTCCTGGAGGAAAAGTCCATCACAGGTTACAAACCATGATGGAGATGTGTAATCTCCGGGCTTAAAACTTGGGTACTTCAAGGGCCAGATGCAGGGGAGTGGTATCTGGAGACAGATATCTAGTCTAGTGCACTCCCAGTCGCATCTGGTGGGGCCACTGTGAGATACAGGAAGCTGGACTAGATGGGCCTTTGGCTTGATCCAGCATGGCCCTTCTTATGTTTTTATGTACTTACTTTCAGAGGACTGGTTTTACATGCAAAGGGACATGTGTTCCATACCCTATATCACCAGGTAGGGTTTCCTGATTCCCTGGAAGATCACTGAGCAGTCTCATGCTGCCAAAGGCAACTTGCTAGCTTCTTCCCCTGCTATTCCGGTATCTTCAGCACTTAAAAGATTTTAGCTTTACATATTAAGTTGCGATTGACTCAGTAGCCCTCAGATACAAGAATTGTCTAGTTGGTATATGAACTTCTGTGAGTCCCTTTTAAAGAAACAAAACGCCAACTTCTTCGAAGCCTAAGGATCTCAAATAGATTGGAGTCCCAGCTTTGGCTGACTGCCCCAGAGAATGCTTAAGAGGACTAAAATAAAATAAAAGCTGCAGCCAACAACTGAGCCCAGTTCTGGTGGGAAGTTTTTGCACGCCAGGAATGCTTCCATGAGAGGGGCATGTACCAGGCAAAGTCCTATTCTCTGGTGTGCCACTCTCCTGTTTTCCGATCTGATATTTAAACTAGCAAAAGAAAAAATAGGCAAGGGAGGACATAATTTGTATAAAAATATTCACTGAGTGCAGAGAAGTGGGTAGGAAGGGAAATTTCTTTTCCCTCTGCGATAATACAGAGGCCTGGCTCATCGATTGAAGCCAAATGATGGGGGAATTCAGACAGGCTAAAAAAGGAAGTACTTAATCATGTAGTTAATAAGACAAGAGCAGCAATTAGGAAGGGTTAAAAGGGGGGATTTATACACTTTTGTGGATGATAAGGTGATATGTAGCTACCAGCCATAATGGTTGTATCCTGTGCCACAGGATCAGATCCAGTGGGCCTATATATCTGGAGGAGAAAGGTAGGAAGGGTGGTGTTACAAGCTTGCAGGCTTCCTAGAGTCATCAGATGGGATGCAAATGCAATGCTGGAATGAGTTTGCTCTTGGTCTAATCTAGCACAGTTTAAGGGCAGTGAAAAATACTCTTTCTGCATATAAATGAGCAGATCCAGCACTTGATAAAAGGGATTATCTTTCATTAATATACCTGCTGAGATTTCCACTTGGCATAGGTTGTAAGAAACTCAGTGTCTTCATTTACACATATTTATTTGTGTGTTGCGATTTGACACAAACCAGTGAACTTCAAAATCATACACATTCATCTACTGGATTATATATCTATAGCTGTATGCGGATATTGGGACAGCCATCTCTGCTTGCCTGTCTGTTTGTTTTTACTATTAAGGTGGCCAGACTCTAGTTAGTATGACTCCACTATTTAAAATGAGTTGTCACCAGGCAATGTTAATCTTTATTTTAGCATAGTTAAAAGACTAGATGATAGTTATGCTAGATGTGTCCTAATTATTAGTTCAGCAGCACTCTGATATATTGGTACAAATATACCTACAGGACACAGCAGAGCTGCAGGGTAACTGGGCCTAAGCAGACTTCTTTCATTTTCTATCCTATCAAGCATGCAAGCAAAGGCTGACATACTAGCAACGCACCTTGCAATTACTGTGGCTTTGGCAGTTCTAACCACCTTTCTCCTCCCGTCTTTCTCTTGCAGAGCAAACACAGAGAAAACACCCCCTATGCAGAGTACGGCGGATGGTACAAGGCCTGCAAAGTCAGCAGGTATGGTGTGGTATTTGGCGAAGGTTCACAGACTTCGTATCTGGGGTCATTCCTGTAGCTCCGTGGGAGGTTTTCAGTTCTTTTGAGAGTCCCGCATTTTTCTCAGCAGAAGAAATAAGCCAAAAATGGGAGGGAAGGGAGGTGGTGAAGCTAAAGAGGAAGACCAAGGACACAGAGCAGACTCAAGGCATGTAGGCGAGACCAGAGTTTCCCAGCTTGGGAGAAGAACCTCACTACCCAATGGTATGGCTGGTTTTTTTTTAAGGGCATCCTTTAGACCAGTGATTTCAGGGGCAGCAAATGAGAAGAAATGGGGAATTAAGATCTAGGGCCCTGAGAAGACCAATGCCTCCTTTTGGGATTAACACAATAACGGGCGCTGAGTGTATAGCCAGCTTGGGAACAAAGGGCTTTTTAGTAAGGGGCAAGTACCACTTCCGTTCAGAAATGTGTCCTGTAATCCCAAGGACAGGGATTAGAAAGCAGGACATGGGAACTGCCTGTCAACCTGGCTCCACATTCAGGGAACCACAAGGAGGAAGCAAAGACTGCTAGCCTCTTCTTTATGTCTATCAGCCCCACAGTGAACACTACCTTGCGGAATCTGGGTGCGCTGTACAGGCGCCAAGGCAAACTGGAGGCGGCGGAAACTTTGGAAGAATGTGCCATGCGGTCCAGGAGACAGGTAAGGCCAGCGCCAACCCCAGAACCAACAGCGGGTGTGATGGAGAGGCAAGGAAAGTTGTGGCCTTGCAGATGATGTCGGATTTCTGTTTCTACCTGTTTGACCAATGGTTCAGGCTATTGGAGCCTCCAATCCAGCAACATCTAGAGAACTGCAGCGCTTTTATTGTTGGGGAAATGAACTGAAAGCTGTGTACCCCTTCACAAATGTCAGTGCACCGGACAGAAGACATGTTAACTGATAATAGATTCACTGGATAGTCCAGAAGCTTAGATTCTGAACCTTACAACATAGGTTGATGTGAAACAATAGAAAATGCTGTAATAGATTCATGTAGCCAAAATGTGGCCAATTGTAAGTGTGCCTGGTGTTGGGACGTCAAAGCTACCTAACTTGGTAGAATTATCTTTTGAGAGCTAACGCTTAGGAGAATTAGAAACTGGGCAGAAAGAAGCAGGAGTTTAGATGCTACTTTTCCAGTCTGTGAAGATTCTCAGTCATCCAGGTGAGTTTATCTGGAAGTTGAGTCATGACTACTGGACTTCTTTTTTGAGAGATAGAAACGTTTCGCTGTTCATCCAAACAGACCGATGAAGCTGTTTGGATGAACAGCGAAATGTTTCTATCTCTCAAAAAAGAAGTCCAGTAGCCATGACTCAACTTCCAGATATTTCTCCAGTGTTCAGTGGCTCCTTTTTAAAAAAACTTCTTGATTTTCTTGGTGGTCTACTATGAATAGCCTGGAGGGAAATAATTCAAATGCAGAATTTTGAAACTAAGTGCAGAATTCACTACTGTGAGAATTTTTGGAATTTCTTTGGAATAGCATGTCTCTAGCCAATGTAGCACTAACAATATTCAGGAAAAGTCCTGGATGCATTGTTGTCCTCCATTCTCCTTCTGAATCTCAGAATCATAGAAATATTGAGTTGGAAGGGGCTCGTGAGGCCATCAAGTTTAACACCCTGCTCAGTGCAAGAATCCAAATCAAAGCTGAGCTGACAAACAGTTGTTTAATTTTTCCTTGAATGTCGCCATCTTGTCTTGAGGTAATTGGTTCCATTGTCATACCGCTGTAACAGTTAAGAAGTTTTTCCTGATATTCATCCTAAATCTGGCTTCCTATAACCTGAGCCCACTCTGAGATGATTGAGAACAGAACCTGCCCCTCCTCTGTATCATTACTTCCATTTGAAAAGTGGTATCAGAGAGCTCCCCTCAGTCTCTTTTCTCGAGGCTAAACATGTCCAGTTCTTTAAGTTCTCACAGGGCTTGGTTTCCATTCCCCTTATCATCCTTGTTGCCTTCCTCATGATTTGCTCGTTTGTTGGCATCCTTCTTAAAGTGTGGTGCCCAGAACTCTAGATGAGGCCTAACCATTTAAATTAGCTTATGTCAAATAAACAGATGCTTGCAGAATTGCTTTATTTTTGTCAGCGGGCATTAAAGAAGTCAGAAGGTAGATGGGATTTAAACAACTGTAGATCTCCCCTTTGTTAGTGTCGGCTTCTCCTGTTTATTTTATTTATTTTGAATATTTTTACCCGACCTTTCTCCTTGGAAAAGGACCCAAGGTGGCTTAACATTAATGTGGGACAATATACAGCCCAGAACAAACAAATCTGCAGGAACATAGCACTATATGTCATATATTAACCTTAGCCCCACCTTATAGCTGAGCCAGGAGACCATGGTTAATGACTTTCAGACAAGCCAAGATATGAAGTCACAATGTAATGGTGATTTGTGATTCTTGGCAGATCCAATCTCGCCTGGTTTCAGAAGCTAAGCAGGGTCGTCCCTGGTTAGAACTTGGATGGGAGACCACCAGGGGATACCAGGTGCTGTAGGTGCCTGGAGTAGGAACTGACAAACCACTCCAGTATTCCTGCCAAGAAAACTCCATGGACATGGAGTCACAAAGTGTCACTCACAACTGTAATGACACAACACACATACACACAAGCATAATTTATGGGGGTGGGGTGGTTATTAATAGAACCTATGATAGAACCTGTACTTCAATGGCTTGGTCACTTGCAAAAAGGGGATTTGTGTGGGTGGACAGACTCTATGCGTTATCCTCCAGTATGAATTCTGAATGGGGTACAGTGGACCCTCATATAACAAGCGGTTTGTTTAACAGAAAATCCACTTAAAGGAAAAAAATTCCGGAAATAGGGGGAAATCGCTTAACAGCATCTGTATAGGGCGAATCCATAAAACAGAAAAATTTAGGATTAATCCCTTTTCAATGCATTCCTATGGGAAATTTGTACAAAGGAAAGTTTGCTTAACAGAATTTCATTTGGAACGAATTAATTCCTCTATACAAGGTACCACTCTATTTGCAAGACTTGTTATGGAATTAGGATTAACTCACTGCCAGGATTTTTTTTAATCCAGAATATTAATACTATATGTTGATGGACAGAAAATAGACAGCATATGGTTCTAGGGGAGAGAGATGAATTCTGCGGTTCTCTCGCTGAGGAATCTGATACGGATTCGAACCTCTCCCCTCACTGTTTCCACCCTTTGTTCCTTTGCAGGGCATTGATCCTATTAACCAGACCAAGGTGGTAGAGATCCTCAAAGAGGGGGATGGCTCCGAGCGGAGGAGGAGCCGAGACAGCCTGGCGGGCCATGTCAAATATGAGAATGCCACAGATGGTAGTGAGGAAGTGAGTATGGGCGTGGAATGGAATGGGGTAAGTACAAGTCCACCATCAAGACCCGCCTAGTCCAGCCGGGAGAGGCAGAGGGCAACAGCTCTTTGAAGTTCCGTAACTCCAAGGCTGCCCTCCGTCTTCCCGGGGAGCTGATGGCCTGTCGTGGCATGCCGCCTTCATTCATCTTCTGCATGCTTCCTGCCCACTCCTCCTACTGCCATTTAGCCAGACCTGGTTAAAGTGTTCTTTCCATCTAGTTATCTCCCCTTTGCTCTGAGCTGCTGAGTCTCCCACCACCACCACCACTTGTTTTTTAAAGGCAGAGCAACAGCAACTAATAATAGGTGCCTTGGTCTTTTCTACTAATACCCCACAGAACGACCTTCCCTAAAGCTACTGCGGCCAGGGAGGAGACGGGATTAGGGGGAGATAACTTTGCTCTTGGAAGGAGAGCCAGAGATGGCGAAAAAATGTTACGCTTATGGACTACAATTCCCAGAATGCCTCCAGCAGCCTGGCCAGGAGATATTCTGGGAATTATACTCTGGAAAAAAGTAACATTTCCCCCCACAAGGCTTTGTGGCGGGCCGGATGTTGTCCCAGAGGAAATGGGTGAAGAAGGAAGGTCTTTGTGTGCTTGCGTGTAGGTGTGACTGAAGAATGAGTCAAGAGGCGGCAGAGTGATTGTGTAAAGAAAACCCGTCTTAACGTGGCAAGGTGTCACAAGCTCACTCCCATCCTGCCTGCGTGTTTTGTCGGAAGAGGGTTGTTAGTCGTTATGGAAGGTCTCGCCCTACGCTGGTCTTTCTAGTGTGATTGTGAACTTCTGTGGCCATTGTGCATCCCCCAAGGAAGGGCTTTCCAGCTGTAGCCCGAAAGGGCATCTTGCTTGTCAAGCACAACTCGACAACTTCTTCCAACATCCACAAGGACACACTTGTGGCTTGGGTGGAAAATCATGCCAAATTTCTTTCTCGGTTTTCCCTTCTCCTTTGGAAATCTCCTCCAAAGACCAATCTTTCCTCCAGGGTCAGAAAGGTGGGCGTCTGGTTCAGGTGTTGTCAGTATAGTGCATGTGACTCTTGAGCTGGGGAAAGAACCGGACAAAAGATCCAGCTTTGACATAGCCTTTAATCTACGCATTCCTCGGAGGCTTCTTCGTGAAGTGTGTATCTGACCGAGCTTAACATTGGGAAGGCACTGGACTATCCATTTATTTCTAGGCCTTGGTTACATTAACATATGCTCGCTCCATTGCTCACTAACCCTTCACACTCTGCTTTGCTATTCCCTTGCCTGCATGCACCCTTCTTCATGCCCCCATCTGATCACAAGCAAACTGCCATGACGGCCAATCAGCACCGAGGCGTCTTGCAATCTTGATCGTGGATTGTACCAAACTGGAAGAGAAGAGACCCGCCAAAGAGAACACAAGGGCCCCCATAAACGCTTGGGAAACTGGGTATACTTTTTCGAAGCTCAACTCCTGGGAGATTCTGGAAGCTCTAATCCAAAAGAAGTAATTTTTCCAAGCATTGAATACAATGTGTTCAGATCCCCAAGACTTAAATCCTTCACGTTGCTTCCTCAAGGAAAGGCGCCTCCCTGTTAGAGTGGAGATGGAAATAGTGCTTCTAGCAGCAGTCTCAGTGACCCAGTGGTATCATTCAAGCTTTATAGCTTGCATTTCAGATGCATGTACTAAGTAGTTGAACAATCAGATGATAGTTTTTGCTCCTTTTATTAGGCTCAGGCAGGCAGGCATGGACACTGGCTAAGAAGCACCTGCCATCGATGTAAAATATGTAGAACCAGGCTTTGTGAGTTTGCCCAAGGACACACAAAGGTACATTTTGTGTTTAAAGTGGCGAATACAATTTGCACATCCCCAAATCCCCTTCTGCTCTTTAAATGTGTCCATCTTTGGGCTTAATAAATAAATAAATAAATAAATAAATAAATAGGAGAAGGCCAGCTCCAGCTTAACACTTGATAGCTGTGTTCAGATGATGATGAGCAGAAGGGGATTTGGGGATGTGCAAATTATATTTGCCATAAACACAAAATTGCTACAAACACAAAATAATAATAATAATAATAATAATAATAATAATAATAATAATAATAATAATAATAATAATAATAATAATAATAATAATAATATATGCAACTTCATAGTGCTTAAAGCACTTTCTGGGTGGTTTACAATTTAATTATGCAGGCTACACATTATATCCCCCAACCCCCACATGAGCTGGGTATTCAATTTACCAACCTCAAAAGAGTGGAAGGTTGAGTCATCTTCAAGCCTGCTACCTGAACTCATTGGGATTGAGCTCAGGATGTCAGCAGAGTCTTCATTGCAGTACTGCCATTAAGCTAGTGCGCCACAAGGCTCCTTAATGTCATTTGAAGGTACTGTTTCCCTTTTCAAAAAAGAAACAGTCTATCTCCATCTTTTATTTATTTATTTAGTATCATCTGTAGGCTGCCTTTCTCCTGATGAGGGGACTCAAGGTGGCTCACAACATTAAAACAAGTAGAGTTAAGAACACAGCTAATTGTGCATTAAAAAGGAATTAAAAGGTAAAAGGTAAAGGTTGCCCCCGCACATGCCTGCTAGTCATGTCCAACTCTAAGGGGCGGTGCTCATCTCTGGATTCAAGCCGAAGAGCCAGTGTTGTGCAAGCCCGTAGCCATGTGGCTGGCATGGCGGCAAGGAATCACTGTTTTACCTTCCCGCCTTTTACAGCAGTACCTATTTATGTACTTGCATTTACATGCTTTCAAACTGCTAGGTTGGCAGGAGATGGGGTTAACAGCAGGAGCTCACTCCGTTGCGTGGCACCCGGGATTCAAACTGCTCAGCTGCCAACTTTGTAGCCGACAGTTTTCAGTGCTGTAGCCCAATAAGCCACCACACCCCTCCAGCCACCATGCCCCTCTAAACCATGAAGCTAATTAAAAATAGGTTAAATGAAATTTTAAAAACAAGCTTACTAAGCTAAAAATCAGCACACTGGACTTATTCAAACCCTGTCTGAAGAGGTGGGTTTTCAGCTGTCAGTGGAAGGGTAAAAAGAAGGGGGCCAGCCAGGGTTGCCAGCGCTTCATGGGGTCAACATAAGTAGAAAAGTGACATTTTAAAGACAGAAATAGTGACAATATAATGGCTTTTTGACGCATTAAGTGACCAAAAAGTGACTTTTCCCAACTCCAATTAGGTTAATTTAAAGTGAGGTAGTGCAGTTTTCGTCTCCATTTCAGACCTCATTGGCAGGATTAGAGAGATTGTTATAAAACAGATAAAATAAAAAAACATCCTTACACTTTAAAGCATAAATATTTCTCTTATTTTCAAAGATAAGTAAACATTTCAAATTTAATACTGGATTAACATATCATATCAAAGGTTCCATGATCAGGATTCCATGACTAAATTAACTTATGCTGTCGGGATTGTCCGGGTTAAAGGACTTGCCCTCACCACCATTTCCATTTGTCTTGGGAACACCTTGGGGGCTCCTTGAGCTCTGAAATAGTGACAATAGTGCCAATATTTCTGGAAAAGTGGCATTTCCAAGTGGATTTTTAAAAACTGAGAAGGCTCATGCAGAGAGATACAGAGCTGCTTTTTCTCCAGGGTTTCGAGTAGGCCTCAACCAGGACAAAGGTCCCATTTGTTTCAGTAGTGCGTCCTTTTGTTGTTATATTGTGTACTACAGAACTCTCCGTATATTCTCTGGCAGGTCTCCCACCACCACCACCACCGAGACTGTGCCAGAACTTGGAAATAGTACTTTATTTGGACTACAGCTCCCAGAATTCCCCAGCCAGCATGAACAGTGACAATATGAGAAAGAAAGGGTTTTTTCTGGAACACCCATCATAAAATGAAAGAATATCAAATATTCAACTGATGAATTAGTTTCTTTATACCTTGCCTTTCCACCAGTAATGGCACTAAAAACTTTAAAATGTTAAAAGAGCAATAGAGGAAAGGAAAAATAAAAATAAAGCCAGAAGTAGTGCACGGTTCCAAAATGCTTTGATTTTAAAAACCAGAAGAACTGCCTGGGTTTGCCCTTTTGATTATTGCTGTCTGAACGGGCACGTGTCCAGACTCCTTTCCTGACTCAGCTCTTGTCGAAGCCATAAAATCAGAGAATCCTCTGGAAGAAGAAAGGCCTAGACTGGAATCTTGTGACACTGAGGAAAGGAGCCTTTGCTCATGTTCCATCTGACCTCCAGAGAGCTCTCTAAAAGCTCCGCTTAGAGAGAAGGTCCAGGCTCAAGCAGCCCCTCTTCTTAAGGCTCACCCCAGAGGAACTCCTTGGTATTTCTGAGTTGAATCAGAAAAGCCAAGACTATATGCAGGAAGTAGGAGGAGGAGAACTGGAAGTGGAGTCATGGCAACAGGACTTCTTTTCTTGAGAGAGTGAAGCATTTCAAAAAGGCTTCACTACTCATCCAAGCAGCTTTTTCAGTCCTTGGATGAGTAGCGAAATGTTTCGATCTCTCAAGAAAAGCCGTTCAGTTGCCATAACTCCACTTCCAGATAACCTTGCCTGGATGACTGAGAATCTTCACAGACATAAAGGAGAAGAACTGTGTTCCCTCCTCACTTGTCCCTGCATTTTTTTGGATGGAGGAGAAGGAGATACAGCCAATCTTTTATTTATTTATTTATTTATTTATTTATTTATTTATTTATTTATTTATTTGATTTCTGTACCGCAACCATCTAGCAGCAAATTTACAAGATTAACATATACGAAAACAACCATAAACATTGATAATATACAGAATAAACAATCTAGTATAATAAACAAATAAACATAACTGAGTCAAAGTCAAAATCAATAAAGGACAAGAATAAACTAAAGGCGGGTCAAAACACCAGATTCCAAAGCTCTAAGGAGGGCCATCTAATGTCCAGCAGGCATAGGTCCACTCCTGGGCGTAACCGTTGACTGCTGAAGCACCTACTTCTTTCCTATTCTTCCTTTTCCATATGAAACAGATGCAAAGGATGATATGGCCATTTGTGATTGTCACACACATGGAGGCATGCACACAGACACACACATCCTGAGATGAACATTGTGTTCCTTCCTCTTGTATCAACTATTTCTGCTTAGGCTTTTGTCACTATTTCTTCAGATCCTTTCTTTCATGAGGATTAAAAGTTGAATTAAACGTTGAAACCATTCTTCACAGCCCCGTTGGATAGGAAAGGATTATTAAAACATAACTCTTCCTCTATCTTTTAATCCCTAGCTCAATTGGATAATGTCTGACAGGATTACGGTTTGCTTTACGAGTAGCTAAGGATTATATCATGTCAAATGGCATCCACTCACCCAAATTCTATTCTAACTGGGTGGGAATCATAATTTTCCTCACAAGAAGCCAGTGGTTGCTCATGACAAGGCCACAAAGGGTGCTGCCTGCCCTTGAAATTTAAGGATTATAATTAACCTTATGAGTAGTTGTCCTTGTCTATCAGCTGCCCACATTAAAAGCTATGCTTTGTAGTGAACCTCACTTGCCATTTTTCACCTTCTGTTTCAAACACAAGAATTAGGTCTTTCATAGGTTTGGTTGGAAGTTAGTTTTTCTGAGTTCTGTGGGACCTATCTCCATGCACAGCTGAATATTGTTGCTCTGTGAGAACCTTGGAAGTGTAGGATTTTTTAAAAAGGGGGCATTGTATAATTACATTGTTGTTAGCAACAAGGGTACCAGCTCAGCATCATTCAACCCCTGAGTTTTGGGGGGTTAATCTGAGATCAGGATTGGTCCTTGTGATGTCACAGGTAGGGCCGGCAAAGCTTACGAAGCAAGACAGAACTCTTTCTAGTTATCAAAATCGACATGAGGAGATTCTGTTCAGTGGGGACAGAGTCCAGGTAAAATTGGATTGATCAATCATATCAAAACCCAGAGGCAAGGGAAAGGCTGTGTGTGTGTGTGTTGTTGTTGTTTTGTTTTTTTTTTGACAGACACATCTCTGACCCCCACCCCAAAACAGCACTTCCTAACCAGAGTAGCTGCTTCCATTCAAGGTCGAGCTGGCAATCTTGTGCAGCCTCACACACGACACACTGGGAATTGTACATGATCCTGTGTTACTGTTCGGACTTAACAGGATATTCACCACCGCCCACAGCACAGCCTGAGAGCTAGGTTAAGGTTATCCAGCACTTTGCTGCTAGAACAGAAAGGTTCATGAGTTGCGATACTGTACTGCCTCTCCTCATTCTTCCTAGCTCTGTGTGGCACAATAAGACAAAGAACATGCGCCTGTACCATCCCCTCTCCATTCTCCAGAGCCATAACAAGCTAATTGGAGCCTTAGAACATAATGTGATGTCTTATACATGTGTAGTAGTTATTTTGGTAAAAAGATAGATAAAGTATGTTAATAACATGGAACAAGAGCAGTAGTACCACAAGTTGTACTTTAATCATGAGGTCTGCATACATCATTAGCAGATTAGTACATTAAATAAGGATTTAACGTACTACTGTATTTTTAAAAATCCTTCCAGTTTATATAAACTCCATATTCCATAGTTACATATACTTGCTGCTAGCGTGAATTTAATTAAAATCAAATTGACTGCTGACTGAAATTTTTAAAAACTGGATTTTTTTCATGATTGACATTGTGATTTAAATACTGTATTTTATTTTATTTTATTTTAAAAATTATTTATTTTTATCCACCGTGCTTGCTACTAAAAACCCCTGGAAAGGACCAGATCCCAAACAGTCCAAGAATCATTATATTCATCAACCATTCGATGAAAAAGCATTCCTTTTTTATATTTAAAATAATCTTATTCTGCCAAACAACCTAAAGAACATGAATATGAACCAACTGGTGACTTGATGGTCTTAACTACTTGTGTTTCAAGCTTTCTCTGATGCCACAAAGTATTTCAAGAATTGGGGGAAACAAGCAGCATAGAACCCTGAACCTGCATGAAACCAGAACAAGTTTGAAATGTACAATGCTTGGTTTAATTTGAATTCGTCAACCCTCTTCAGTCACGTCCTATGGAGAGAAACTTACCATAATTAGAGTGGAACATCAAACCTCTCTGTTCTCTGTTCTTAATTTATACAAGGGGAAAGAAGCAAGTCATCAAGGCAGACATTCCAGCTGTCCTGCAGAGCATATCAGGATCTTTCTACATTCACCCCTCCTATTTTCTTGACTTTCTTCTCTCCTTTTACCTCTTTGTGCCTGACCAACATATTGGATTGGTAATACAGAGCCTCGTGGTGCAGTGATTAAATAAATGCCTGTACTGCAGCTAAAACTTTGCTCACGACCTGGGGGTTCAATCCCAGGTAGCCGGCTCATGGTTGACTCAGCCTTCCATCCTTCCAAGGTTGGTTAAATGAGTACCCAGCTTGCTGGGGGATGTGTAGCCTGCATACTGTCATTAAAACTGCAAAACCACCCAGAGACTACTTGAAGTGGTATGGGACGGTATGTAAGCAGAGCACTTTGCTTTGCTTTTGCTTTTAGTAGGAAGAGATGGTGAGATAACACAGGCAGCCTTTCTGATACAACCATGCTCTGTGCTGCTTCCTGTCAGTCGAGGGCCAAATAATTCCTCTGAGACTCATTTGCTGCTGAGCCTGTGGTCTGTCCTTCCCCAAAGCATGACTGTGCCGTTATTTCAATACATGCTTTATCCAATTACATTTTCCCACTCCTTTACTTGAACCAGTTTATTCCCAGTTAAGGGGTGGCTGTGTGACTCCCCACCCCTCTGCGGTTGTGTGTTGTCTGTACGTTTTGACCGTGCCCCCACCTCCCAGCCACTTGCGAAGGTTACTGTACCTCCTTCTCACTACGGCCTTGTGAATTGTGTCTTTCTCCTCTCTGTGCACTAGGCGTTAAATGCCTCCTGAGGCTTCCTTTTCCCCTTCTCCCCTTCACAACAATCACCTGGATGCTTGTGCCGCTCCTTCTGGCTTTTTCCCTCCAAAACCGTCCCTCCCCTCCTTCCGCTGTTCCTGCTCTCCTCGGCAAGGACGCCACACCATGTTCTCCCACCGACCTTCCGTCCCGGTGGGCACCGAGGAACCGAGCGGCATCTGCAGAGAACTGTCCGGCTGGCTGCAACGGGCTCCACTACGGCCTCAAACCAGCAAGAATGCGAAGAAACTCCACATGGCTGCCTTTCCCCTCCCCCACCCCTCCCTGCAAAGCCTTGCCTCGTGCCAGGGCAGGACTTGGCCAGGGCTGCTTGGGGCTTCCACCCATTCTCTTTCCTATGAATGAAAGGGCTTCTGCTGTCTCAGGACGGCCTTGCTCTCCATTCTGTGCCCTACTCATCCGTCCCTCTTCCCTTTACCCCCTAATGTAATCAGAGTTGTTGCTCCTTTTGAGCTCTGCCGCCCCTCCTTGTTGCTTTCTCTGTCTCCCCCCCCCCCACGCCAGAACAGTTGGTGGGGAGTTAGGAGACAATCGGTACGTGTATATCACCACCCTCCAGCTCTAGATTGTAAGGAAGATGGAGGGTGGGTCAGCAGTCCTGCATCATATCTCCTCATTTTTGCTTTGGTATACTACACTCTTAATTAGGTTTGTATTCCTGCTACTGCTGCTCAAGAGGCCTGGTTGCCACCTTTTATTGCAGCTATGCCTGAGGCCTATACAAATGGAGGTCAAGGTTGCTCCAATGTCTTTTTCTTAGTGGGCAGGTGTAATGTTACTCTGTCCCTCAGCAGATGGGACATATTGCATCGGGAAACGAATGCTCTAAAGGATGGGTCTAGTCTAATGACGAAGAGACAGAAGTATGTGCTGTAGGATTGGCCACAGTCTACCTCCATGCATTGAATGGAAGCATTTACTGGTGGTTGGGTTATAGTGGTTGGGACAGTGTTTTCATAATATTGTCCAAGACCCGCTAGTCTGGGTATGATTTGAGCTTGACTTGCTCTGCCTGTGTCGGAAGGAAATCCTACGAATTTGGGACTATTTCCTCACACATTTCTCCTAAACAAGAAGAAGAGCAATTGTAGATAAAGGGGAATTTGTCTGCCCTTGCTTTGCGCTACTGCACCACCCATCAGGTCACAGGGATGGTTAATAACTGCATGTTTACATCTCTTAATTTATTATGACAAGTGTATGTTTTTTAAAATCATGCTGTTGCTTGACGCCGGAGATCGGAAGGACCCACAAAAGACACACGTAAAGTAGTCGTGATGAATTAGTAAGGTAGCAACTGTAGTTTCTGCTTTTACGGAAGCGTGAAGGGGCTGGCACCACATAGCCCATACAAAATAGAAGACAGCGAAGGCTCTTCTATACAACTGAGTAAGAAACAGGCTGCAGTAAAAGGCCCGTGTTTTACAGGGATTGTGATTTGAGCCTCTAGATTCAGACTGTAAATGAAGGGGAATGGATTTTGGTTTGGGGTGTGAAGGTCTACTGCAGAGGTGGGTTAGAGATATTATGAGATGTGCAGTGTGATTCTGAAGATGTGCAGAAAAGATTCATCTTTTCTTAGAAGCAAGTTCTACTGGATTTAATGGTGCTTACTCCTAGCTAGGTAGACTTAGATCTGTAGTGGTAGCCATGTTACTGAAGGCATGATGGCTTAGCTTTGTAGTGATAATGAGGTAAACGTTTCTGGGTAGGGAGAGGGATGAGAGATTGTCGTTTCAGGAACCAAGGCATGACATCATTTTTAGAGTCATGATTTGGAAGTTAGAATCTGAAGGGATTAATACATATTGGAAGAAGAGAACACTAACATAACATATCATTGAGCAGAAAGTTGTTACGTTGTCTATATAGCAGAGCTGGGTGGGGGAGATGGTTGAGAGGCCTGGATAGTTCAGTGTCTGTTTGAAGGATAGCATGGCACTTTGATCCATCTCCTAATGATGGAAGCTTGAGGGGAAACCAGCTCCCATGCCAAGCGTAGCTTTTGTGGTTGGTTTTATATTTATATTGTGGTTCTGTATTCTCGTGATCATTGCTGGTCTAGAAGGAGACTGTAGAAAAGAACTAGGTATGTTTCTAAATTAGAAATAGCACTAGATGTTTGGTAAGCCTTTTGGTACCCTATTTTTTTCTTCAGATGCTTATAAATCAACTGGGGACTGCTGGGAGCCAAAATTGAGTCACAAGAGTGTGATGCACTTTTTTAAAAAAAATATGGAGAGTTTTGCTGCCGGGAGCAAGGTCCCAGCTCAGGACTGGTTGTGGGTGGAAAGGATACTTTCCAGTGGAGCTGGGTGGTAAGACGGGTTGCAAGCTCAGTGCCATTTTAGCTGTTGTGGATCCTCCTTGGAAGCTCTGCAAGGTGTTGTGGAAGTGTTTCTTCTTGTTGTTGTTGGTTTGGTTTTTTTTTTCCAATTGCCTGCCTGCTTGAGAAAAAGGGCTATTTATGGATGCTTTGAATGTGGCAGCAGCTTCATGTAGGAGAGAGGAACCATTTATGCTGGAGTGACACGAGTTTATTCTCAAATAGCACCCTCCTATGCTATCTTTACACATAGCTGCTACACAAGGGGAGGGTCCGTCCCGGGGGGGGGGTCCGTAAAAGAAGCTTTTGAACTGTAACCTGGAAATTAGCTCCTTAAACGCAACGCCCCCCATTTCTTCATTTTGTCTTGCACTGGGCTGTCTGTGAGCCTTTTAATAGCACGGGGTGGGTGGGGGGTAGGTGGGGGGATTGTTGAAAACCTGTTCTGCTCATTGACACACATTTGGTGCTTTTCTTTTATGTTGTAAGTAAACTAAATTGAATTCCAATTAAAAGGCAGAATGACCAGAACCCTGGTTTCTTTGTACCTCATTTCCCTATGTTATCTTCATTTAAAATAAAATTACAAAAGGTTCATTGTCTCTTTCTTCTAAGGACAAGTCTTCTGAGTGTTACATGTCGCTTGGATTGACTCCCACCCCACTTTGTCTGGTTTTTCTCAGCAGAACAGCAGGAAACGTGACTTTCTGTGTGGGCATGTGTATTTTCTATATGGGCATGTGTATTTCTAGAATGAGTGGGACCGCCTCTGTGTGGCTGTTGATACAAAGAGAGAAAGATGAGCCTATGTGTGAAGCTGCCTAGTACAACGTACCATATTTTCCATCTATAAGATGCCCCCATGTATAAGACCCCCCCACACTTTTCCAACCCAGACTACAATTTTGCAACCACACAGTTCTCTCCATGGTTTACTTCCATGTATAAGACAACCTTCAATGTTTAGTCGAATAATTTTAGACAAAAATATAGCCTTACATACAGGAAAAATACTGTACTTCCATCAGAATAAAATGGAGATGGGGAACACTTTAAAAAACTGGCTTTATAGAAAGGTTGCTTCTTCCAGGCATGATCTCGTTTCTTCTAAGGCAGAAGTGGAACTTGTGACCTTCTAAGTCAGTGGTTCTCAAACTTCCTAATGCCGTGACCCTTTAATGTTGTGGTGACCCCTTGCCCTGCTTGGAAGAGGCCACAAGCCCCCTTTGGCAGGCCACTGCCCCAGGTGCCAGAGAGAACTTCCCTCTACAGGCACCCTCAACCAATCGCAGCCTCCAGTGCCATTGACTGACATCTCCTCCAACCTATCAAGCTGTAACTCACTCTTTCCCACCCTTCTTCCCCCTCCTCTTCTAGACCCAAGCCGTTTGTGCCTTTTTCTTCACTGGCTCATGGTGACCCCCTGTGAAATGGTCCTTCGATACCCCCCTAATGGGTCCTGACCCCCAGGTTGGGAACCACTTTTCTAAATGATTTTGGATGACAGTTCTTATCATCCCTGGCCACTGGCCGGGGTTGATAGAAACAGATGTCCAACAACATATGAAGGGCCAAAGATCTCCCTAATTCAAATCCAAGCTAAAATGCTGCTTAATATTGCTTCAACTATCCCATTAATAATAGAATACGATTTGTTCCTCAGATGCAGTAGCATAAATCAGATCAGGGGATAGCCCACCTTTTTCTCTCCCTTTCATTGCTTCTCTCCAAACCGATCACCCATCTGTCTCCTCCTTCGGGGCTTCACATATTGTGGGATTATAAACTCCAGAATAAATATTTGACCTGTTATTCATTTTCTCCAGGCTACGTAATTTGACAAAACAGAGTGTTATTATTCGAAAATAAGCAGGACAATGCTGCCTGATCTTCAGCTGCAGCCAAATATAAATTGGCAGCCAAGGGCAAAGAGAACATGTTAATCTGATGGAAGAACCGCACTCATTACATTGGAATGGAAGCTCATCAATAGACACGGGTTTCTGGTTTTCCTAAAAGAGAGATGATGGCAATGTATTTTGAGTTAAATGGTATCTGGCAATAGGGTTCAGTCAGTCAAACTTTTCCCAGCACAGAGATGCAGTGATGAGGAAAGATTCCCGTGCTAAACATCTTCCTGTCCAAAAATAAATGAATAACAGGCAAGGAATGTTCACATTTTTGGACTTCATTGAGTTATGCTTTGGGCACAGGAACAGAGGTCGTCTGAACAATATACTGGGGATATAAAATGAGTAAGAATGGAGTTGTCTACTCCAGGGTGTGCAGCCCATCAGCCTCCATCTGTTGGTGGACTGCAGATACCGTCAGGCCTAGCTAGTGGAGCAACGGTGAAGGATGGAGAGAGTTGCAGTCCTTCAAAATCTGGAGCGTCAGTAGTTGCCCACCCATTGTCCACCCTCTTACATACCATTGAACCTAATGGAACTTAGTTGTGACAAGCCATAACTAGGGTTCCTCTCTAAAGAGCTGGCATGGCTGGTTTTATTTACTATATATACTTAGTTACCATGAGGCCTTGAAGGCAGCTTCATAAGCACGGATTGATAGCTCTTTATAAAATAGTTCCAACAGTCCCACGCCGCAGAAGTGTGCAACTGGTAGACATGATTTATTTCACCAGTTTCAATTCTGCACATGTTTGCTTAGAAGTAAGTCTTGCTGCTGCCGCTGCTGCTTCCGTTCAGGAGAACAGAGATCTAATCATTCCGAGCGAAAGCAATCTGCAGCTGCAGCCAGCTTAAATACTGCAGAAGGCTATAATGAGAACGTGCTTTCCTAATCCTAGTAAAGAGGTTTGTATGCAAAAACCAAACAAAAAACACCACGGAGATGGAACATTTCTGGGCAAAACGTCTGACCTTCCTCATGATAGCGAACTGAAGAAGACCAACTCTTCCGTATAAAACTTTACAGGTATTCATAGTAGCCCATGTTCCACTGGTTCACAGGTGGGAAGATGTATGGCCTGCCAGATGTTGTGCTGCGGCCTGAGCCTGATGGGAATTGGTGTGCAACCACCTGCCACAAAGCCATGCTAGCCTGTCCTGGTTTCTCTGATGGTAATAATGAAAGCCACTGGTAGGTCACGTGGACCTACTGCTGAGGTTGGTCAGTAATTTGTCATTATATAAACCTCAGGTAGAGATGTGATAGGAAGAGGAACGGAGAAAAAAACTTGTATCTTTACTAGCCCTCCAGCCCATTCATATGAGTTTGTGCCAACCGTCCCTTTTATGTTTTTTTTTAACATATGGAGAAGATTCAGGGTAGATGTAAGCCTTGTTTCTGGACCCACAGACCTAAAGAACAGCAGGTTTCCTTTGTTACCAAAGTCCTTTTTGAGGATCCACTTGAGGTGGTATCTGTAATTGTATCAAAGACCCTGGAAAGATCTGAAGCCCATATTTTGGTAGACACTGAGATTGCTACCCTGCCAAACTTGATGGATGTAGCTAAACGTTCAGAAATGCTGATGTTTTCCTTTTTGCATGTCAAGCTCGATGGGGCTACTCACTCCAGAGCCACCGCCCCTGAAGTTTTTCCAACTGCAAGCAGTTGTTCTCCCTGATACTTTGTTGGTTTCACCGCCCAGGATAATTGTGCATTCGATGCATACACATGCACAGTTCAGGGCAGTAAGTACACCATTCTCAATAGAGTTCAGAAACCTTATGAATGTGCTCCATGAAACCACCAAAATAAGAAATAAAATTAATCCCTAAATTAATCCCTCTTTGGTACACAAGAAGGGTGACTATTCGCTGTCTGGTACAGCTGGACTGCTTTACTCCCATGCAGAGGGACAGTAGATAATAAATATTCTAGAAGTTGAACTACTTCTGTCTGTGGCTTTTCTTAAAGTAGGTGTCCCATCTCTCCAGAGCTGTAGGAGAGAATGGATGGGAATTTCGGTGTACATCACAATATATCAGGCAGAACTCCTAGGAGGCCTACAGTCAACACCTGCAGGAGCAGTCCTCTGAGAGTGTTACTCCTCATAGTTCATAGGGATGCAGCAACCTAATGTCCATTCACTGAAAGGGATGGAGTAACAAAAATCTCTGTTTTTTAGATGGGAAGGATTCAACCATGGACAAAACTGGGTTTTTGGAATTTTATTACTATACTTGCATGTTTCCAGGCAAGGGCACAAAAATGCAAGGTGTACTCCCCCATATCAGATGGAGAGTTAATACTTGCCAAGACCCAACGGCAGGCTTGAAGTCCCAATCCAAGCCAGAATGGCCTACTTTGCCATAGCTGCGAATGGTCTCTGAACAATATGTTGCAGAATGGCTGAAATCCTCAACAAAACCACCAAGAGGAACCAACAAAATCCAAAAAAAAAAGCAGAGGCATGCAATGGAAAAGAATGGGTCGTTCAAGGTTCAGCTCCTCAGGCTAGCAAACAAGAACAATTTTATGTCGGATTAATTGTGCAGGAGACACTTGTTATAATAGGGCTCAATAACATGCAGGCCTCCAAATGTTGTTGACTTCAGCTCCCTTCAGTGCCACACAGCATGTGAAGTGCGATGCAAACTTCCATCTGCTAGCAGCTGGAGCACCAGGTGTTAGTCCATCTATGACCTATTAAAAAAGCAGAACATTGGCCTACATGCCCACATGTGCACCCTTATTCTCAGACCAGCGACTATCAGCATCATCCCTTTACGATGACCGCATTCCTTCTAGCCTGGTTTCATCTCTGCAAGCAAAGCCTACTGGGCCTGTCAAACATGGAGCTACTGGCGGGTGTTTTGCCCGTGTAACGTTGGCATTATAATGCTATCCCACAAAAAAGTTTGGGTTTTTTAAAATCACCCAATAGATTACCAAACTGTAAAGTAGGCTCGAACGTATTTCCGTGACAGCAAATCATGTCCCCCTCCTTCATTGTATACATAAAGCACTGCATACTAATCCCTGCCTTTATAGAATCATAGGAGTTGGAAGAGACCTCGAGGACCATCCAGTCCAACCCCCTGCCATGCAGGAACCCCCATCACAGGACTCCCAACAGATGGCCAGCCAGCCTCTGCTTAAAAACCCAAAGAAAGAGACTCCACCACCCTCCGTGGCAGCATATTCCATTGCTGAACAGCTCTAACCGTCATGAAGTTCTTCCTAATGTTCAAATGGAATCTCTTTTCCTGTAGTTTGAGTCAATTGGAAAAATAAAGCAGTCCCTTCTTCAATGTGACATCCTTTTCAAATATTTAAAGATAGCTATCATATCTCCTCTCACTCAGTCTTCTTTTTGTAAGGCTAAACATTCCCAGCTCCCTAAGCCGCTCCTCATAAGACATTTCTTCCAGACCCTCAATCATCTTGGTCACCCTCCTCTGGACCCATTCAAGATTGTCAACATCCTTTTTAAATTGAGGCACACAGAACTGGACACAGTATTCCAGGTGGGGTCTGACCAGAGCAGAATAGAGTGGTACTATCACTTTCCTTGATTTAAATACCATGCTTCTGTTGATGCACATGTGGACTGAAGTCCTTGGGGGATTTTTTCTAAAAGGACTCCAGGCCACTAAATCTCCCCCCCACACACACACACATACTAAGAACGTGTTTGGCTCCAAGATGTCTTTTTCTATTCCTTGAAGCCTTTTTGCTGTGATGGACTTGGTTTCACATGCCCAGCTCCCCAAAATACAGAAATTAGAGAATCAAACACGAATGCTTGTCAGCTGCCTATTTCTGTCACCCCCTCCCCCCTTATTCATTGGGGGTTGATGTGCCCTACAACAAGTCCTGGGGAACACAAATATGGCCCCTTGAGTACTGAAACATGCCCACTCCTTTCATACATGGAAGAGAACACTCGTGTTTGTCCGTTTCCAGCCCTCTGACACATGTTTGACTGTCTCTACCTATAGGACAAGGGTCAATAAAATGCAAATTAAAAGATAGTGACAGGGCCATGTGTATTCTAATATAAACAGGGAAAAGTCGTGTTTGATCAGAGATGCATCTATTCTAGTACAGTACACTGTTTTTCTATGGTGAACAGGCCCATGCCCCTGTGAAGCCCACTGGTAAGACATAAATTGCATTTTGCCACTGATATTCTCCAATTACTGGCATTCAGAAGCCTGCAGCCTTTGATCTACTAGCCATCAGTCATTATGTCCTCCATAATTTTCTCTAATCCCTTTTAAAATCCAGGTAAATTGAGGGGATGTCAACACATTTGGTCATTCACAGATAATTAGCAAATGCCCCAAATGTTTTTTCTAGCAATCGCTATATGCCAGTGATGGCCAACCTTTTAGAGACCGAGTGTCCAAACTGCTATTCAAAACCTACTAATTTTTTGCAAAATACCAATACAGCAATTTAACTTGAATAAAGGTGGCTGTGAAGGGTCGATGTCGGGTGCCCACAGAAAGGGCTCCAAGTGCCACATTTGGCACCCATGCCATAGGTTTGCCAACATTGCTATATGCAACTGGGTTGGGGAGGGCAGTCTTTATAAACTGGCAGTGCCCAGTAAGAAGATCAGAGGGGCCTATATCAAGACCATTCCTGTCCTAACTTATGAAATGCGGTGTCTGATTTAGATTGTGATATCTGAGAATCACTTGCTTTCTTTGGAGACAGACACAAACATTTGACTCATGTAGGTGTATAGATAGCTTACAAATATGCAAATGATTGCCCTTGTTCAGAAATCTTGGCACACAGTGGTTTATTGCTTACAAGGACCAACCCATCAAATATCTGACAGCTGTTGTGAGTTTTGACATTACCCATTGACTAGATGGGGGAAAGGACAGATTACCCTCAACAAAGATGAGATGCCCAACTTCACAAGAACATCTCCCTAGTCCCCTCTGGGAAATCGGTGTGGTCAACAAATGCAAAAATAGATAGATAGATAGATAGATAGATAGATAGATAGATAGATAGATAGATAGATAGATAGATAGATAGATAGATAGATAGATGTGTTGGAAAAAGTATTAGACAAGAATCTGGTTGATCTATCAGAGCTATTTTGATGTCCCTACCTAAGAATCATAGGCTGAAATCCTGTTATTTAGTATAGTAAATTGCACTAGAGTTGGCCCATTAATTAATGGGAACTTGGTGAGTTGACTCTATTATGTTCCATTGATTCAAATGGGCCTACTCTAATTGTGACTTACTCTGCTAAAGTGCAGTTAGAGCAGACCCATTTGGATCAATAAAAGGAGGGGTTGCTTCACCAAAGCTCCATGGGTTCAGTGGTCATGTTCTAGTGTGATTTACTAAGTTAGGCAACATGATTTTGGCCATAGAGTGACTTCCTGCTTATTCAGGACTTGGGAAACAATGTGGGGTGGGGGGAAAGCTTTTGCCGTTTGAACTCCCAAATTCCCACAACAGAACATCCTTGAGTTGTAAACCAAGCAAGTACCACCTCTAAGATCTGTGCATAATACCTTTGTGCTGCTCAAAAACCATCCTCTAGATGTGAAACAAGTGAAGCTTTCCTGGTATACTCTTGCCTGCTTTGATATTCTTTTTGTGTATACAGTATATGTTTGTGTGAGTAGATATTACATGCTTGGAAGCTACTGGTGGCCTTTCTTCAAACACTAAAGGCAGTAACTGGAGATGTTATTTCTGTTCAGTCTGTGTGCATTCCACCTGGGGGGTAGGAAGCCAAAATCTCCTGGTTTTGTCACACAAAAGTAACAATCGGAAGGAAGAAACTGTGTTGTTGGCTGTTCCATGTGAGCCAACTCAAAGTTGTTGTTTAATGCCATGTTCTGGCTGTTTAAAAAGTTTAAAATGTTTATTTTTTTAAGTGTAGGAAAAGACTAATACTTGAATTAGAGGTTCTAAGGAGTATTTAGTCAATGATCATTCCTTTCACTGCAGAAGGGGGTATAATTTCTTGTTTATCATATAGTGGGTATTCATGTTAGTAAGGACTTGATGATATAAATCCTGGCTAGTTGATGCAACATATTTTAATGTTAACCTTTGCAACCCAACCATAAGAACAGAGGAACAACAAAACTACATGCTAGAGAAGATTGGGCAGCATCCACTCTTGACATCTGCTTCTTTTCTATATGGAGATATTTTGCTTTATAATGCAAAAGCATTTAGCTATGCACACAAACACACACCCATTGTAATCTGAAGTGGGTGCTGTTCAGAAGCAGCTGTAGGGCATGATTCTTTAGAAAGATAAAGTAATTCTGAGCCACTAAGACTGAGGGACATTAAAAACTCATACACTGAGTGAAACGTCACGCTTGACTGGTGTTGGCCACAGCTGTAGGTAATATTGGCAGTCTTGCCCCCAGATGTGCATGATTTTAAAAACAGATTGTTAATAAAATCTGATTTGCCTGTCCCCTCTGTACACCAGCCAGAGTCCGCTCAGCATCCTTTGCTACTTCCTGTCTTCCTCTCCAGGATGGCACTGGAGTCCTTCGACGCAGCGGTTCACTAGGAAAGATCCGGGATGTGATCAGGAGAAGCAGCGAAATGCTGGTCAAGAAGCTGCAAGGAAATGGTCCGCTGGAACCAAGGAACACCAAGTAAGAGCTTCCTTCCAGGGGTTCTATTTTCTTGTACCCATCCCCTCGGCTGCCATTTTGCAGGCCCATCCCAGCCGTTCTCAAAGTTTTCAGAACCCTTTCCTCTTTAGCTCCATTATTATGTTGGCTGCTAACTGAAGCAGCAGCTCCACGTGGATTAGAAACTTCCTAGTTCTCATCCCCTACTCCAGCACTTTCTCCTCCCACCTTTTTCTTTCTTACTTCTCCTTTTCTTCTGCTTCTTCATTCAGCCTCTCTTTGCTTGCTCTTATTATCCCCACCACATCCTTTCTTTTTCTCTTTTAGACTTAGTCAGTAGAGGGTATTGCTGATCATCTGCACCTAGTGGTTGGATGTGGTACTACCACTATAATTTTTAATTACCGTATTGTGATTAATTCAGTGTCTAGGCTTCAGGATTTTGCAAACTGATGGCCACATGGCCACACATATTACCCTTTATTATTATTACAGATAGCTAGAATGGGCAGATTTAAGTTGAATGTTCAATGCAGAATGTATTCATAAACCAAGGAAGAGAACAGGTATACAGCATTCTCAAGTGGACTTCATTTTTAATTTTGTTTATTAGCATGAAACGAGCAGCATCACTGAACTACCTGAATAAACCCAGCGAAGATTCCTTCCAGGTAAGAATACCATTTGCCTTGTTCCCCCAGTCAACAAAAACTGAAGTCTATTTCCTGTCACTCACAGATAAAGTGATTACAAGTTGCAACGATTGGGTAGGGTTGCAAAAGGGATCCTCACCTTAATGAACCTGTGCAGATCCTTGTGGGTCTCAACAAACCCTTTTGTAATGGTTAAGTCATCGGCCTTACTGCCTGGGGATGGTAGTGTGCCAGGTTGGAAAAGGGTGGTGTTGGTTAACCAAAGCAAAAGTGTCATGCTTTTATACCACCCCATATTGCTTAAAGTACTCTCTGGGTTGTTTACAAGTACATTGATACCTTGACTTACGAATTTAATCTGTTCGGAATGCATGCTCTTAAGTCAAACTACTCTTAAGTCAGAGTACCTATCTAAAAATAAAAAAAGTTTTAAAAAATGGAAAAAATATTTGTAAGTCGAGCAGACCATGTCTAAAATTTGTAAGGTGGCAGTTAAAATGCCAACAGTTTTCCGCTCCTAAGTTGAATTGTTCTTAAGTCGAGCTGCACTTACATGTAAATCGGGGTACCACTGTAATTATGTAGGCTAAATATTGCCCCACCCCGAGCAAACTGGGTACTTATTTTACCGACCTGGGAAGGCTGGAAGGCTGAATGAACCATGAGCCAGTTACCAGGGATTGAATCTCAGGTCATGAGCACAGTGATGGCTGCAGTACAGCAGTTTAACCAATGTGCCACAAGGCTCTTCATGATAACCAGTCATCAAGTAAGACATTTGTGAGAAAGCCACTTAAGGAACAGTTCACATGGTCCAAAATTCTCCCAATATGGCTTGTGAGCCCTTCATAGGATGGAATTTCAAGCAAGAGGTAATAAGCCAGTTTTCTGCTTGTTGTTTTTGAAGCTGAAGATAGCTTGTGAAATGCCCTGTGAAGTTCGGAAGTTGCTACACCTGTGGTTTTGAAGGGCTGTGTGGTGTGCTGTATAGGGCTTTGGTAGGCATGTGATTGCGTGTGAGAATTTTTTGTTTGACTCTCAATTATCGGAAGCTAATGAGAAAAGGGCTTGCTTCCCCCCCCCAGGATTCCCAAGGTCTCCGGCCTGAGAGCAGAGGCTTTAGCGCAAGCAGTGTGGATCTCCCTTCTCACACCTCCTGAAATGGCCGCTTCGGCTACTGCTGTGCCCTGCTTCAGATCCCGACGGCTTCCACACGTCATGAAACTGCTTCTCAAGTCAACCACTGCCTTGGATCTTTCAGCTAAAACCTCCTTTGTCTTAGAACTCTCACTGTCTCATGTGTCGATCGATTATACAGTATATGTATATCAGTACTATGGAAGATATGAGCACTTTGTCACAGGGGAACACTAAACCACATGGGGCCGCTGCCAGGTTAAAGAGGGGAGCTCCCTTCTCCCTTCTTTCTGTTTACTATATAAGACCTTAACAGCTTGGGTGAACACACTTACCATCTATTTTGCAAGTTGTGTTTTATCAACTGCACAGCATAAGCGCCAGTAGCTCTTTCTCAGAGGCCTGGTCACCCTGATCTGAGATACAGAGTCCAAACCGCTTCCTTAATGTGGACCCTTTCTACCGTAGGGCACGGCTGAGCGAAGCTGGGCTCTCCAGCCGGTTTATTCACTCCTTCAGTGCCTGTTCCCAAATCTTAATGCTGGTAGTCCTTAGGCTAGTATCACCTCTTTTTGCACTGTACTATGTGACCTTCCTGATGTGATTTATTCATGAGATGCCTCCCAAATGAGCATCTTTTGTTCCTACAAGATGTGCTTCTAATGCAAAGAGAAAGGAGTGCAGTGATAAAGCATTTGGGGGAGCCGTTATTTTTGTGTGACTAAAAATAGGTGAGCAAAGTTTGGATGTTTGACTGGAACTCCCAGCAATTCTCACCACTGTCTGTTCTCACAGATGGGAGTTGTAGTCCAATCACGGGGGAGCCTGCTTTGCCCAGCTGTGAGCTTAAAGAGATGTAGTATGTGTACACTCCACACTACAAGCCTTTCCCCCCTCCACTCTGGTCTTGTTGCCTGGTCCGGCCTACAGCAAACAAGTGTGCAGAGCAAGGGCAGTATCAGCAGACAGGCCTGTCAAAAGTCTTGTAATACCTATGATTCACTTCTGATTGTTGTTGTCTTAATTTAATTAATAAAAATATGCCGACAAAAAAACTAGCTTGCCAAAAGGAAATCTGAGCCATTGAATCGCTTTCACCTGGGCAGTGAAACAAAGAAAGGCACAGCTTCCTGAAGCTGCATTATGTTGTTGTTGTTGTTGTTGAGTCGTTCAGTCGTGTCCGACTCTTCGTGACCCCATGGACCAGAGATCGCCAGGCCTTCCTAGAAGCTGCATTATACTGACCTGAATTTTATTTGTCACAATAGGATAAATGTCAGTGGTGAACTGTTGTGAATTGTCACTTGTATCCCCCATTGTGTGCGTTGTGTGATTTGATATGCAATGAGGAATGCAAGTAGTGGCCTATTAATGAGTAGCAATTTGACATCAAGATGTACATTTATGCCAGGGTAAAAAATAATAGGAGTCTGTCACTAAATCCATAGGTATGGATTCTGCAGGAGCTGTTCTGCTATAAGTCCCAGAATTCCCCAGCTAGCAGGGAAGTAGGGAATGGTGGCTGTTGGGAAGTTCAGCTCCAAATGGTAATATTTCTGTTGTTGAAATGTCAGCAGCAACTCTAATCTCAGGGAGCCTCATTATAGAAAACTTGGTGCCTGACAGATGTGTGGGTTATTCTGGATGCTTGTCTTCTCCCTAGAATCCATTTTTGAATTGCACATTGACAGACAGGCATTCCTGGCACCTAGCAACAGTGATCACCTACATGGAGAGCTTGACTCAGACTCTCAGCACCATCCTGAAGGAGAGCTTTCCTGTACCAGCAGGCATCTTTGGCTTATGCTGCCCCCCCCCCCAGCTGATGATCTTTTGAGAGGAATTCATACCTCCATCTTTTTTTGGAAGAATTGCTGCCCTCAGGGATTTAACAAATCTGAAAATGTGTCCTTGGTTCCACTTAAAGATCACCTACACAGGCTCCTGAGTGTAGAGAGTTTACGTATGTTCACCAGATAAAGGAAATTCTAGAATATGGGGAATCTTTTCCTAACAATTCTTACAAGGTTCCCAATACTGGGATAAGGGTGGTGGTGATCCTACAAAGTATCTAACATCTATGGCAATGATAGTGAGCCCTTTAGAAGCCGAGTGCCCAAACTGCGATTCAAAACCCACTAATTTTTCACAACATGCCAATACAGCCATTTAACCTGAATACAGGTGTCGGTGAAGGGGTGATATCGGGTGCCCACAGAAAGGGCTCCGAGTGCCACCTTGGGCACCCGTGCCATAAACTCACCAGTAATGATCTATGGCGCCCAAGTACTGTTTGGCTACATGGGTTTTATCCTCTTACTAAATTTTTATAAAGCCCACCACTCCCCATATGCTGTAACTTTTCAAAGATGAAAGGTAGTGATGCCTGCTTTCTGCAACTTCCAAGTCCTAGGGAACATTATATATTGACTTCGAAAGGTCACTAATCCAAACGCTAGGACTCAAATTGTATGGGGCGTTGCCTGAATGTACAAAGCCAGATGAAACACATATATATCCTAGTAATAGCTTTGCCTTTCCCCTGAGAACATGTCCACCTGCACTCCAGAGGGCCCCCACTGCTTACGAATGAACTACCCGGTGTGGCCATTCCTTTTTATCTCTATTTTTAAGATTTTATCTAATGTGGTCTCCTGCCTTGGGCAGGGGTTAGACTAGAAGATCACCCAGGTCCCTTCCAACCCTAGGGGTGATTTCTAAGAAAAAGGAGGGCGGACAAAAGGCTGATCTCCCCATCACCACCGTCCAAGGCTTCTTGAATTGCACAGTGAAAGCCACTTTGGAAAGCAGGGTCAGGATCGGACTACCTTCCAGCTGTTGCCCAGGTAGGCTGGGGTTGCAGCAGTCCGGTACCATGGTCGGGAATGGCAGGGTGAGTCTCTTCCCTCCATCCCTGCCCCCCTGGATTCCTATTTCTCAAGACAAAGACAGGGAAAAAAAGAATGCCTACTTTTTACTTGATTAAAAATACAGTACAGACGGTAATTCGGGCGCCACTTCTCCGTTCGTCGCCCCGCACATGGCAAATCCTACCGGCTGGCAAATGGGAACCGGAAATCGTGGTCACCACTCTAGGAAACCCAGGTAGGCCCCCGGGAAGGAAAAAGGAGGGGGGGGCGCTCGCCCAAAGAAGGCCGGGCGGTGACGTCACCCCGCGCGCGTCGTCCCCGCCTCTTAATTCGGGAGGTCCTGAGCTTTGGCCTTCTCGCTTCCCTGGTTGGGTCGGTCACTCCCTCCTCAGAGGTCGGCAGAGCCGAATCCGTTCCGGGTTGGGGGAAAAAGGCGCAGGAAGTGCCAGGTAAGCCGCTCCCTCCGTCCTGCCTCTATCCCAAGAGAGGGGAGTGGGAGCGAGAGACCCCCTCCTCCCGTTCTCTTTGGCCCGCCTCCCCAACCCCGCGCGCCCCCTCGTCCCTTCTGTTTCCTGGCCGGGAGGCGGAGGGGATTGGCGGGGAAGGTGGCAGGTGGGCGGAGCTTTCGGGCTGCCCCAGGTCGGGTTTCCCATCGGCGGGTGGTGGTGGTGGTGGGTTTCCTTCCCAGCCCTGCCCGTGGTCGATTCCCCGGATCCCCTCTCGTCCCGTCTCTCCCTTGGGCGCCCTGGCTCCCTTCCCCGTCCTCTTGAAGCAGCCTCGCCCGCTGAGCTTTTGATTCAGGCAGCTTTACACACACACACACGCCCTATATTTTTATTTTATTTTATTTTATTAGTGACCTATAAAGGTATCCCCTCCTAGCCTATCCTTGTATTGTTTTTTTTTCTGGGTCACGCGGCTCAAACTCCTTTTCACTTTTACCCCATAAGACTCCCACCCAGGGGGTGATCCTGTTTAGGGGCTGCTTGTGCTCCATCAGCTCCTGGCCACCTCGAGAGTCCGCCCCGCCACCCCAAATCTGAGCGCATTTTTCTTTTTCTTTCTACCTTGGAGGAAATGGCCGCATCCCATCTCCTGCTCCAGATAAGCTTTGCACCTGAGGTGGAGATATGTACGAAAATATGCAGGGCATGAGTAAACTGGATAGAGGGATGCTCTTCTCCTTCCCCAAAAATACCAGAACTAGGGGATATCCACTCAAACGGAGGGTTGGGAGAGTGAGAACAGAAAAGAAAATATTTACATGTATTTACCAAGTGTGTTGTTAGTCTGTGGAACTCCCTGCCACAATAGGTGGTGATGGCATCTGGCCTGGATGCTTTTAAAAGGGGATTGGACAGATTCCTGGAGGAAAAGTCCATCACAGGTTACAAGCCATGATGGGGATGTGTAATCTCCAGGCTTAAAACCGGGGTACTTCAAGGGCCAGATGCAGGGGAGTGGTATCAGGAGAGAGATATCTAGTCTTGTGCGGTCCCAGACACATTTGGTGGAGCCACTGTGAGATACAGGAAGCTATACTAGATGGGCCTTTGTCCTGATCCAGCATGGCTCTTATGTTCTTACAATAAGCAACAAGATTTTGGCCAGTATTTATAACAGCATTCAGATAACTACAGGAAATAAGGAAATAATGTATATATCTCTTATGAAGCAGAAACCTGTTGCATTTAGAAATACTGTATATAATGGTTATCTAATCAAACGGAGAAAATCTAGATTCCCCCAGTCTACATGAACAAACTGATTTTGTAAATGATTTTAATGATGTTGGACAAATAGACAAGACAAGCTGTTATGTTCAAAGATACTTGCTGCAGCCGAGTCAATCAAATAGCCATTCAACATAATGACTATTGGAGTTTATTGCAAAGTAAGTAAAACTGCATAATTATCAAGATGCTAGTATTGTGCCAGTCACAAAACTGGACATACAGTTGACATCTTGTTAATGTGGACTTCTTGTTGCCACCATTTATGCAATATCACTTATGCAATATCACTTACTCCAGAGTATATCAGAGAAGAAGCACAGCAAAACAACAAAATGCAAAAACGTGACATTTCAGGAAGTGACCAGTATGTTTTAACGTGAACTTTTATGGATCAAGTCCACTTCTTCAGACATAAGAATGAGACTCCATGGCAAACATTTATATATGCCCCCATGATAAGGAGTTAATTGCTGGTTAATAAGTGGCCAATTGTGTGCATCAGTGTGTCCCATTTCACACCTAGTAATGACTTAAGACCACAGTTCCACCTTCCATTCTTTTTTCTTGGAGGCTTTATACTGTAAAAATGGTTAGTTGGTAAAGGAACCCCAGGGTATAGAAAGCAACCACAGAAGCTACCCAAATCATTGGGTAACATTACACATATGATAATAATGAGTTAAGAATCCCTAACTTCATCTTTGAAGCTTGGAAGCTGACATTAATATATAGCAGTAAGTTTTTAAGGTGCCACAATTTTCTTTTCTTTTGTCTTTGTTTTTGCTTCGTGTCTGACATGCTTGCACAGACAAACATGGTTGCCACTTGGAAACTAGTTTTTCCCAAGTAAAATCCCAAGAGTATTCTGGCTGATACAGCAGTAACTTGTTTATAAAAGACCGTGGACGGAGAGATGGGAACAGAAAGCTGAGAAGTGCACATTAATACTCAGTTTCAGTAGCTAGCGGTCATGGATAAGCAGTCCTTCAGAGATCTAAATGCCAGCTGTTGAGAACATCATCTTGTGGTTTGACAGGTGTGGGGTATAGAATGAAAGGACCACATAGCAGATTGTTGTCACCCTTCACAGCTGTTCTTATGTGGCTTACAAACTGAGGAGTTGAGGAGAATGGCCAGTTGATCTAAGAGAGATGTTTCACAGTAAGGATGGGTATAATCATTCTGTAGAAATTAGAATAGAATAGAATAGAGTTTTATTGTCATTATGCATATGCAAAATATGCACAACGAAATTAGAGTGCTGTTCCACTACACACTCTAAGCATACAAACACATAAAACATATAAAACACCATACAAAATATTAAAAACTCTTAAAATTGCTTACAAAATTTAAAACACTACTTAAAACTGATTAAGATAGTGCTAAAACTGTCGCATTTAGCTTGGATACCGCTCTGTGATAAAAACTGTTCTTTAGTCTATTTGTCCTTGACCTAAGAGTCCTGTATCTCCTGCCAGACGGCAACAGTTCAAAAAAATTGGTAGCCAGGATGCGAAGGGTCTCTCAAAATTCTAGATGTCTTCCTTGAGCATCTGGAGTTGTATAATTCTTCCAAAGTAGGAAGAGGACAGCCCACTATCCTCTCAGCAGTGTTTATGACCCTCTGGAGTGCCCTTCTATCTGCCACTGTGCAACTGGAAAACCAGACACAGAGGCAGTAAGTGATAGTGCTTTCTATAACGCCCCGGTAGAAGGTTACCAACAGTTTCTTAGACAGTTGTTCCCTCCTGAGAAGTCTCAGAAGATATAATCTCTGTTGGGCCTTCTTAACCAGTGCTTCAGTGTTGGCACTCCAGGTCAAATCCTCCTGTAGAATAACTCCTAAGAACCTACTGTCCGTCACCCGCTCTACACAAACTCCATCAATAATCAGGGGCTGAGTGTCTGATTACCTTTTTCGATAGTCCACTATAAGTTCTTTGGTCTTGTTGATATTTATTATCAGATTGTTGGTTCTGCACCACCGTAGCAGCCGATGCACCTCCTCTCGGTAGGCTGACTCGTCTCCACCAGAGATGAGTCCCACTACTGTTGTGTCATCGGCAAACTTGATGATTTTATTTTCAGGATGAGTATGAGTGCAGTCAGAGGTGTAAATACTAAACAATAGTGGGCTCAACACACAGCCCTGTGGAGTACCCATGTTGAGAGTGAGGGCTGACGACATGTAGTCACCTAATCTGACCCTCTGTGAGCGATTTGATAAGAAATCCATGATCCAGGCACAGATGGAATGACAAAAACCAAGGTCCTTAAGTTTAAATTATACAGATAAAGAGTGCTTGTAGAGTGTTGGAGGCACATCGGTACTTGTATACAAGCACTATTTGAATTTATGATCTGTCTATGCTAAATGCTATGTGCTTCTCTCATTATGGTTTTAGGCAAAACTCAAAAACAAAAAAAAGACACAAACATGGCATCTTAAAGACAAACTTTCATAGTTTAATGTAACGTTTCGTGGACTACACGTCCACTTCTTCAGACATATAGCTGCAGAATGTTTGCATCTTTTGTTTTCTTTTTCTTTTCTTTTTGCCTAAAATTCTTGAAAAGACTAACATGGCTACCTTCTCTGAAACTTCTCATTATGGTGTCTTGAAAAATAAATAGAAAAAGAGTCATTTGAGAAGAAACTGAAAGGCTGTGGTTGCAAAACAGATTGAATATTGTTGGTACCCGTGACTCTGTTTGACATCAGAAGGCATCCTGATGCCTACAGGTCAAAGCAAAATGTGGTGACAGAATGCACTGTAGCCCCTCAGAATGTAGGAATAATGTTTTAAACGTTTTCTTCCAATACTGCATAATCACTGCAAGAATTACGAAAGCATGCCACGTACAAGAACGTCTCTCCTTAGTATGTTTTCTGTTTGTTGAGTGGCATTTATGTGTAGGAGCATTTACACTGCAGCTCCTAATTTGTAGACAGAAGTGCTACTGTGAACTGTAATTTAATTCCTTTAATTTCCTTAAATTAATGCAGTTACTACTTGAGATGCCTCTTATACATCGTCCAGGCTGCCTTATTCATAATGGTTGAAAAGCTTATTTTCTGGCTGCCTCTGTGATGGGTTGGACTCAGGGATCCATAAGGTCCCTTCCAACTCTATATCTCTAAGACGGTGATGATTAAATCTCTGATTTTGCAGCATGTTTCCTAGTAATATTTCTATGCTGAAATCCCCTTTTTATGGGGAATTGTGACATAGGAGCGGCATTTCAACAAATGTGTTATTCTGCGTACTGGCAGTAATCTGACGTCTTGGGCCCACAGTATAATCGATTTTGCCAAGTTTAAAAACAACGTTATGAGTATGGCTGTACATCTATGCAAAGATTCAGGAGTCATGCTATATCTATGCTTTGATGGTTCCCAACCTGTGGGTTTGCAGATGTTGTTAGACTATACCTGCCAGATTTGTAGTCCTATGGATTTTGCATCTGGGACCAAAAGTTTGTGATATCTGGGGACCCAGGTTGGCAATCTCTGGATTATATTAAAGGAAGTTGTTTGCTGTTGCTGTGGAGATGTTCACATGCCAATCTTATGGCCATTTTGCCACCCAGCCAAACACACACACATAGCTAGAGACTACAAGAATAGGAAATGAAGAAACTCTGGACCTGATCACTTCATCTAAATTATAGGACATTCACTTTAATATGTGTGTTTTGTGTTAATTTTTAACAGAAACACTTCTCTATTTCCAAGTAACAATAATTGGAAGTGTGCAAACATAACTGTTGAGGGTGCTTAGATTAATTATTGAGTAAAAGTGTGTGGTTTAATATAGATTCACCAAAAGTTAGATCTGCTGAATAATATTCCTTGCATACTAGGAAAGTGTGAAAATCAAAGCCCTCTATTTTTCTGCAAAAACAGCAGCACAAAAAGTAGCATTATGTATTGAATCATACTTACAAGTAACAAAATTTGTGAGTATTGTAACTTGCAGGGATCTTGCAATTGCTAACCACTGGAAAACCTGTGAATGTGGTCTGCTCTCCATGTGTAAACTGTTCCGGAAATCTCTGCATTAAAGATCATGATACTGTTATCCATAGAGCATCAATAGAATATATATAGAATCTTTCCAAGTGAAATAATCCAGACGTGTTGATGCTTGCTGAATAGAAAGCAGGCTTTTTAAAAGCCAGAATGAAGATTTTTAGTAGAACAAAAACTCATTTTGCAGCTAGTATTAAAAGCAAGGATACCCAGTGTGGCATAACAGGAAACCTACGTTCAACTCCCCCATTCTGAGACAGAAACTTACATGTGTGTGTCAAAGGGGTAAAACCACTCCTTAAATACTTTGCTTGTCTTGAAACTTGTTTACAGTCCCCATAAGTCCATAGCTTGATGGCACAAAACAACAGCAGAGCATCATTGGCACTTTCACTCTGTGTGGCCCATAAGGTTGTTACTAGTAACGGGGCCTTCTCAGTGGCTGGTCCCCCCCGATGTGGAACCAGTTAAAATTAAAAGCATTGAAGACCTTGCTTTTTTAGGAAAGCATTTGATGATTGATAATGTAATGTTGTGTTGCCCTGTTTTGTTGTACCTTTCTCTCCACCTTTTAGTTTTGCCTCTTGCCGGGTTTTTTATTCCACTGTGTGTTTGATGTTATGTCCTGGCTGTTTATTGTTTTGTTTGTTCTTAATGGTTTTCTATTTATTTGGCTTTCATGTGAACCGCCCAGAATCCCTGCTGGGAAATCAGGCAGCCTAGAAATGCAAAAACAAAAAACAAACAAACAAACAAACATTAAAAGCAAAGCAATGTCTCCCCCCCCCTAAAATGGAAGGAAATAATTACTCCTCCAATCTGGTAGAAATCAAATGGGCTCTACATTCAAATTTTATTCCCTGTGTGATATTTTGTAATAGCTTCTCTTCAGGTTTTTGGAACAGGGTGCCCCAGCGTTGCACATCTGTAGCGCTGAACAATGGCACAGCAGCAAGGAATCAAATAGCGGCTCCTCCAGTGCAGAACACTTAGCTTGGAGATGCAGCCAGGACCGTTGCTGCGCTCCCTTGTTCTGCTCAGGTTGCGAAATGCTTTGCCCCCTTTTCTTCAGGAACTCTGGTGCTAAGATGGCTCGCATTACCCTGGAAGACCTCAATGAAATGAGCGATGAAATCCTGGATGAAGAGGAAGAGCCGGCGGATGGGGAGGAACAGAACAGGATGTTTGCTCACTGGGAGACGGTAGCCAGCACTCATCAAGTGTCACTCCCTCAAGGTAACAATATTTATTGCAGGTCAGGGAGGTCTGCACATCCCTTCAAAAAGACTGTCCATGTCTGTCTGGGCTTCACTCCACATGAGCATCAATAGAAGCATGGCGTCTAGAGCAAGGGAAGGGGTAGTACCACTCTATTCTGCTCTGGTCAGACCCCACCTGGAGCATTGTGTCCAGTTCTGTGCACCCCAATTTAAAAAGGATGTTGACAATCTTGAGCAGGTCCAGAGGAGGGCGACCAAGATGATTGAGGGTCTGGAAGAAATGTCTTATGAGAAGTGGCTTAGGGAGCTGGGAATGTTTAGCCTTTCAAAAAGAAGGCTGAGAATGGATATGATAGCTATGTTTAAATATTTGAAAGGATGTCATATTGAATATGGGACTGGTTTGTTTTCCATGGCTTCAGAAACAAGGATATGAGGCAGTGGTTTCAAAGTACAGGAAAAGAGATTCCATTTGAACATTAAGAAGAACTTCCTGACTGTTAGAGCTGTCCAGCAGTGGAAGATGCTGCCACAGAGGGTGGTGGAATCTCCTTCTTTGGAGGTTTTTAAGCAGAGGCTGGATGGCCACCTGTCAGGCATCCGGTGATGCGGGTTCCTGCATAGCCGGGGGTTGGACCAGATGGCCCTTGAGGCCTCTTCCAACTCTATGATTCTATGAGCAGCCTCCATCTCAAGTGTGTCCTCTTCCATACTTGAGACAGGCTGTCTGTTCTGGTTTTGTATTTTTCCCCTAGGAACTGGCACGTTTTATGACCTCTTAATTGTGCTTGCTGCATTGCTGATTAAGCTTTGCAGTCTTTGTGGAAGGGACTCATCTCTATGCTGGTGCCAATCGGAGCTTCGGATGCCTGGCTCTGAAAGATAACCCAGAGGTGCATGTAGTTTCACAGTTGACAGAAGGGTCGCCTGTGAAACCAGTCAGTCTTGAAATCAATCAGATCGTGAATCTGATTTCTGCTTTAAACTAGAATAAAAACCTTTTCCTCAGACCAGTCCTTGGCAAAATGTCGTAACTGCGTTTGGGCTTGGATGATCCTGAAATGATACGTGTCTGTAAACAACCACAGGCAGGTAGCATTTTACCGTCCATAGTCTCTAACAAATGTAATTCCAGGATGGTTTGTATTCCTTTACAGGCTAACCACTGGAAACTATCTTTCAAGGCCCTGTGAATTCAGTCAACCATTAGGCCCTACTTTATCGGTATCAACTTGTATTGATTTGCACATGCATTTAAGTAAATAACACGTTCAGAATTAGAGCAGTCATTATGTGGGTTTGCACAGGTGAGATGAATCCATTTAACATGGGGTTGGGAGTTGATTTTTTTGTGGATTGGAACTAATGCCACCACTAACTTAACAGGACTTGCTTCGTTGTCTCCATGGAATTATGTTTCAGATGAAAAGATAACGGCCAGACCCCTGTCGATGATGTAGATGTAGACAAGTTAAACTGCATCATGTACTGTGGCAGATTGCTGCTAACTGACAAGGTGCCAGTTGCATCACAAAGCACATGCGCAATAGGTACCCACCTAGCAATGCAACTTCGTTAGTGACATTTTACCACAGTGATTTACCCAATATAACTTGTGTACTTCTAAATCACAAACAAGATTCTGGCCAATGTGTGCTTTAGCAAAAAAACAAAAAAAAAAAAAACAAAAAAACCCAAGAACCTTATGTGGCCAACGGCATAACAAAGAATGTATTAAATGTACATACAAAGAATGTACGAGCCTCCGTGGTGCAGTGGTTAAATGCTTATACTGCAGGTAAAACTGTGCTCACGACCTGGGGTTCAATCCCAGGTCGCAGGCTCATGATTGACTCAGCCTTCCATCCTTCTGAGGTCGGTAAAATGAGTACCCAGCTTGCTTTGGGGGAGGGGAGTGCAATGTGTAGCCTGCATACTGTAATTAAAAACTGTAAACCACCCAGAGACTACTTGAAGTGCTATGGGTCAGTATATAAGCAGAATACAGTACTTTGCTTTGCTTTTAAGTGAGTCTGTTACATTTCCCAGGGCAAAAAGAAATGGGATGGTTCTTTTTATTTTATTTTCTGTGCTGCTATCCACAGTGGAACATTTCTTAAATGACTCACCATTAGTAAGTATCAAAAGATGTTAAAATTATGTCATCAATTGGGAACCAAAACAGTAAGATGGTAGACATAACATAATATACATTTTGGATTACAATACGATAATTCGATAGCCAGTTCATAATGTAATGCAGTACAATGTAGTCTTCTTCTTTAGCATTCATCCAGAGTGGTGGTGGGGTCTGCAGTTCTAGAATGGAGACCCTATTTCTCTCGGTCGCTGGCTTCGTCTGGGTGTAGGCAAGTGGCCCTCATGTCACTGTGTATTTTAAAAAAGCAAAAGCAAAATGAAGGGTAATGGAAGATAAATCCATACTTGCACTGCAAAGGACAGTAAAGGTTTAGTTTAAATACTATGGCCAGATTAGATGGCTTTTGATTCATGCAGATAGTGTTTGTGTGAACACTTTTTAAAAAATAAATTGCAGGTTTAGATGTCTCATTATGAATTAGGAATCTGTCCCCAGGGTTGGCATTCTTTCCCCTTTTGCACTCTGCTGCCATCTTGATCCGGATCAGAGCATTCAGTGCCTACTATTTATTCGGGATGCATGAGCTCTAACTTACTCCAGTGAGAACTTCCACTGGTCACTCGCAGTTTCATTTCGAAAACCCAATCATGCTAATACCGTGAAATGCCTCTTGTCTAGTTTGGTCCCTAGACATCTTGAACAGCCAAGTTTTCCCCCCCATAGGTTTACAAAACGATTCCCAGGTGCCTCTCTCAAATATTGTCTCCTAAACAGTGACTGACCGCAGCAGACGGAAACTGACGCACCCATACTGTTTCAGAGAGAACTGTTTTATGCAAGTACTGTATATACTCGAATATGAGCCTAGTTTTTCAGCCCTAATTTTGGGCTGAAAAAAGGGATCCTCAGCTTATATTTGGGTCAATACTTTTAGCCACTGAGGCAAGTTTGGGTCGGTGGCTAAAAGTCATTTTAAACATTGTGCGCCACTTCTCCTGACCCCATGTTTAAAATGACTTTTAGCCACAAACTCAAGCACTTGCCTCGGTGGCTAAAAGTCATTTTAAACATCACACACACACCCAGCTCACAAAGGAAGAGTAGCCAGGCCCTGCTGCGTTTCCCACCCTAGGCTTATACTTGAGTCAATAAATTTTCCCAGTTTTTTGGGTTTAAATTAGGGGCCCCGACTTATACTTGGGTCGACTTATACTTGAGTATATATGGTATGTCTTGAGATCTGTATGATATGGGGCTGGAAAAAAACCCTGAAGAAAGTTGCTTGGTTAGGTACAACCTGACAGATTTTTGGAAAGTTGCCAAGACATGTTTCAGCCTTAATGTTATTTCTCTCCCCCGCCCTCAAATGTGTTGTATTTTGATAGAGATGGCAGGTCCAATTGTACAAATGACACGCCATAACCAGACACGCGAGCCTGTGCCCTACGCCACTTTGTCGCAACATGAGAAGGTGAGCATTCAAGTACAAAGAAACCTTCATTTTCTGTGAAGTTTGTAGTGTTGTTCCAAAAGTATATGCTGTATATAACCAGTGTCCTTTTTCTGTGGCGTGTTGAGAATGGAGTAGATTTAGCCAAAGTTGCATTTTGGGTTGCGTCATCAAGATCTTCCCCGTTCTGAAATCTTAGAGCAGGGGTCTGCAACCTTTAAGACATAAAGAGCCACTTGGACCCGTTTCCGACGGGGGGGGACTCGGAGCCGCAAAACCATTGCGACATCACCGGGCGGACAATGTGGAGCGGAGCGGCGAACCTGTCACAGTCACCTCCCGGAGCCACGGCAAAGGTTGAGACCAGGCTCCGGGGTTGCAGACCCCTGTCTTAGAGTGTGAGACCAGGCCGGGAGGGGAGGTGCTTTGTGATGTCAAGAAAGTGTGCAGCTCTGTGACAACTGCAAAAAAGAAAGATATTTGCGTGAAGTTGTGACAAAGACAATATTGATTTCATGTATTTCCTCCTAAACAATCATTATGTGCTCAATATACATTCAAACATACAATGGTACTCTGGGTTACAAACGCCTCGGTTTACGTAGTTTTTGGTTCTGCAAGAAAAGCCATTGAAAATAATGCCTCTGTTTACATTTTTTTACCGAAAAACCTCGGTTTACAATCCCCCAAAAAGGACTTCCTTTCCCAGGATGCATTGTGCCCCCTCAATTTCCGCATTACAAAATGTCCCGGAAGACGCATTAACTTCATGAACTGAGGTACAACTGCATTTGCATTCAGCCAGTTCCATTAAAGCCACCATATGCAATAAAAACACACTTGCACCTCCTGTTGTATCTTTTCCTCTGAATTTTTTCTCCTTGCCTGGAGAGCCAAGGAGGCATAATCATTCCCTGAAATGTCTCAAAATTAGGAATTCTCAATATAGTTCTGTTTCCCTGCCTTTTCTTTTTGGAGCATGCAGTTGATGATTTTCCTGCCACTGCAGGGGTGCAAGCTTGTACTGAATCTGCACTGTACAGAGACAGTACAATCCCTGGACCAGAGCTTTGCTCGCCTTTTCACTCCAGGTGGCCACTCCGAGGAGACCCGTAGGGTGTCTGCTTGTAATCGGGCCTTCTCAGTGGCTGCCTTGGCACTCGGGAATAAGTTGCCGTCGGAGATTAGGCTGGTAGAGTCTCTGCCGGCCTTTAGGAAAGCCTTAAAGACCTGGCTTTTTGTGGAATCTTTTGGTGATCGCTGAGTGTACATCTGTGAGTTATTGTTGGTTATTTCATCTTGTCCCTGCCCTTCTTCTTTCCCGATTCTTTGTTGTCGTATTATTTGTGTTATCGTTTTTTAGTTTGATATTTGTATTGTTTATCATGGGGGTTTCATTTGGGTTGTTGCATTTGTTATTTGCTGTACACCGCCCAGAGCTCCTGAGGGAAAATCGGGTGGTTAACAAGTACAAAAATAAATAAGTAAATAAATAAATAAATAAATAAATAAATTTGTAAAGAGTTCAGTGGAACATAATTCCTGGTAATGAATTGGATCTGTGTCACCTGTTATTATTTAAGGAAAAAAACTATGATCCAGAAGTGAACAGTAAGCAGCCATCTTAGTGATATTTTAACTCCTGGGGAGTTCCAGATATTTTTTTTTCAGTTGAAGAGAAACTTTATCATGTTAAAGCAGTGATGTGTCTCATGAAAAGGTGCAGTAGAGAAGCACTGTTGAAAGTTCTTCTCTAGCATTATGGGAATTTGTGAGGATTTTCCCAGCTACCAGTTGTAAGAGAAGCCAGAATTACAAGCGTTATATATATGCAGACTATGAATAAAACAAATCATATAAAAACCATTGAAGATCTTCCTGCCATTCGCAAGACATAAATCTGCTCTCTTCATTCTTATTCTCCTACTGCCTTGCTAAATATTGGTTCGGGAATCATGACAGTGAGGCATATGTGGTCTTATGACATCATTCTCTCTGTTTGACATTATCACACACATTACAAATTATGGCACTGAAATGGTTGCAATTTTTTTTTTGCATGGGGTGATAGGAATTGGGAATTGCTCCTCCATTTTATCTTGCATACCAAAGCCTTTTCAGTAATTTCCATCCCGTGTCGTTTGTTAGGGTGAGCATATTTGGGTCTCACTAATTCTTCCTTCCTTCTTGGTTTAGTGTGAGGAGATAGCCTATGAGGAGCGGTTGTACCCAGCTGGGAAATGGGCCTGTGTCACCAGACATGAACCTAAATACGAGCAGAGCATCTCTATGGGCTTCATGAAACTAATGCGGTACATCTGCAAGGAGAACACCTTGGGTATGTGTGAGCAAGTGCTATAACAGAGCTGTAGCCACTTTTAATAGCTGGAGAAACTGAGAATGGAGAAACACGGAGGGTGACTTGCCTACAGCTCTCTTTCACTGCCTGGTGTGCCTGTGTATGTTTTCCTCCAGATCGTCACTTGGGAATGACGGTGCCCGTCATCAACGAAATCCATTTGAACAAGGAGGGCACTGAGTTCCTTCAAGAGGTCCTCACTGCCTATTACCTCCCTGAGGAATTCCAGCCTAACCCACCTCTGCCTTTAGACACAGACATCCAAATTGTAGAGAGAGCGCCACTTCAAGTTATCACCAGGTGGGCCTTCCTTCCATGCATACTACGTTTATGGATTCCAGGAGCTTCCAGGTAGATCAGGGATTGATGGATGCTATTTCATCTTAGCTAGGAAAAAGAGAACACATGAGAGTGAAGCAAAGCAAAAGCACAACTTGTTCTGATTATATATATATAACCCCATTGTGCTCAAAGCACTCTCTGGGTGGCCTAGAATTTATTTATGCAGGCTACACATTGCCCCAGCAGCGAGCTGAGTATTCATTTTACCAACGACCTCAAAAGGATGGAAGACGGAGTGAACCTCGAGCCAGCTACTTGGGATTGACACCTTTGGTCGTGAGTTATAGCTGCTGTACAGCAGTTTACCCCACTGAGCCACAATGGTAACTAAGTCAGCAGAGGCCACCGAAAAAGGCGAGCATCCTTTGTAAAAAGGTTGAGAGTTGGGTCGACGGTTCCTAGTTTGTTTTCGAGAAAGGAGTCATCCGTAGCAGAATGGGAGGCCAGGTGGGTGCCGGAGTAGCAGGATTTTCTTACTAAGGCTGGATCTTGATGTGATGGGATATTGTTTTGCTGTTGATCTCACACAAAGGGTCTTTTATGGGACGACCACAGAAGAAACGATCCTACGAGAGATCCAGATGTTCTGGGAGCTGCTAGGTCCCGCCGATAACGTGCTCCGCGAGACCTACCTGGTGGCGGCATACCAGAACCCCAGCGTCCCGAATCGTCGCAACGAGATCTGGTTCATCCGGCGAGCAGACTGAAAGCATCGCAGATCCCTGACAAGACTCCAATCCGCCCCGTGACTGGATCCATTTCCGATGGCAGTTCTGGTCTGAAGGAGATGAATGCACATCCCGACTCACTGTAGAATAGATGAGCCGCTCCTTTACCCCGGGTGAATCAAGGAAGGGTGTTCCTTCTTGTGAGCTCATGGCCAAGAGCAAGCAAAACAAAACAAAAACGAGAACACACAGATCTCCCAGAGAAGGTTTCCTCCCCAGTCCTGTAGGGGGGCAGTAGGGGATTATGGAGATGTAGGGGGAACTGGCGTCGGAAGGAACAACAATGTATGTTGGCCACAGTGGGCCTTAACGATGCCTAAGCATAGCTGAAGGAAGGTGCATTAGGGTTGGACGCCCGTTGACGCAACCCACACTGCACGTTGCCAGGATTCAGCCTCAGGTCCCGAAATCAATTTGGGGAGCAGGTCTAAACACCAGGAATTGCAGCTAGGACGGTAGCGAATGAATGGTAATGGACGGTGGAAATATCATGACCCAAGTTACTTGTACAAGGAGTCCAGTATCTCACTTCTGATGCCACAGACAGGCATGGCCGTGAGAGGCTGCTCAGTCAGCTTATTCTCCAACACTGGGGAAGCTCCATCCACGTAGTTTGGGAGGAATCGGCTTCCAATTTTCCCTGGCTAAAATAATCTGAAAACACACGTCGGAGCAAATGATAAATCCCTGCCAAGGGCTACGACCCAGAGGAGGCTCAATGGGTTACAAGTCCTCCTATTCTCCCAAGAGTGCTCGCCTCCTGCCTATCATCCAGTATAAGGCCTTTTGCTCATTGTTCCCTGTTCAAGCAGGCCCAAAGTCCTTTTGGGGAGAAAGGCAGAGTAAAAATATTTTAAACAAACCAGGGCTTGGTGTATCTGTAAGATGTTGTGGGCAGCGTTTTTGTCGCTGTGTGTTGTGTTGTGCATTGATTGGTTGGCTTTACACTCACAGATGCTGTTCTTCTCTCCTGATGGAGGATGGCAGCCCAAAGCAAACCTGAAATCAAGTCTAGCTCAAACAACAACAAAGGCTTTTGGCGTGGGTGTTTATCGACTCCTGTGGAATTTGATTTGACAGCCAACTTGGATCACATTTGAGATGACCAGTTTAAAAAAATAATAATTGAGATCCAATCTAGGGGTTTTGAGTCCTGGCAAGTGGACTTCTTTTCTTGTGGGATGGAAACATTTCACTGCTAATCCAAGTAGCTTCTTCTGTCTAAGGAGGGTTGGTGGGAGGGTTCCAATGTATAGTTCACCTTGGTTTCACCCCCACCCTGATCTAAATGGGCTTGTTAGGTAGACAGCGGTCTGGGATGTGTGAAAATCACACCAATGCAACCCTTCCCGATGCCCATTAATGGAGCAATATAGTATATGCGCTCCAGTGCAGTGAGGTGTGCACAGAACTTTACTTTGGAGAAACCAAACAGCCACTAAACAGGAGGATGGCCCAGCACGGGGGGGGGGGGCAGATCAGAACCAGAAGCAGCGGTGTACCTTCATTTGAAAAGCAAAGGACACTCATTCAAAGATGAGGATGTACACATATTACACAGAGAAGATAGATAGTTTGAGAGAAAAATCAGGGAAGCTACTAATGTGTGTATTGAAAATCCCTCAACAGAGGTGGAGGATTCGAGCACAATCTGTCTCCCACTTGTCATGCTTCCCTTTCATCAATCCCCAGACAAATCAGAAGCACTTCACACGTCCACCAGGAAGGCCACTGCTAACAACCCATACGTAATGAGTATTGGGAAGGGTAGCATTGGTGTAACTTTCACACACCCCAGGCCATTGTCCACCCAACAAGACTATTCAGACCAGAGTGGGGTGAAACCAAGGTGAATTATAAATTACAAGCCTTCCACTAACTTTTTCTCAGACTGAGGAAGCTATTTAGATGAGTAGTGAAACATCTCCATCCCACAAAAAGTCCAGCTGCCTTGACTTAACTTCCAGATAACCTCACCTGGATGACTGAGAACCTCCACAGACAAACTGAGATCCAAGTAATAACCAAATTATGAAGAAGACAGGCCCAGGTCAGATCTAAATAGATCGTTTCAGTATAAAGGGGAAGTCTGCAACCATGTTGCCCTCATAAATTCTTGGGCTGTGGAAAGTCCTGAGTAATTACCTAAAATGCCTCTTCACTTCTCTGACTGAAATACACCAATTATTAGAGATCTGATGTAATGGAACTCTTCCTCCCTTTCAAGAAAATTTAAGGTGGATATATGTTAGTGTTCCGTCTTTGCAATCTGTGTAACTGCAGCCAAACTCAGTCTGTGAAGATTCTCAGTCATCCAGGTGAGTTTATCTGAAAGTTGAGTCATGGCAAGTGGACTTCTTTTCTTGAGAGACTGAAATGTTTCGCTGCTCATCCAAACTGTTCATCCCACAAACTGACTGACTTAAGCTGTTTGGATGAACAGTGAAACATTTTTCGTCGGTGTATTATAGCCACAGCACTTGGTAAATTCCCCAAGTTGCATTCCTACAAAGGTAGTTCACTGCTTTTAGGATCAAAAGCCTGCACTTTGCCATGTCCTTCAGACAATACACACTGGCACACTGAGCGTAAAAATTACAGTCATAGAGATGGCTGTCCCATCTCCACCAGGGACCTAGCTGTAATAAGATGCTGTACAATCTCAAGTCAGCAATAGTAAAAACCCTAAAAAGTGCCACTCTCTAGAATCAATTGTAAAATATCCCAAATGTGAGAAGCTGCAGAAGTTACAGATGTCTTGATCACTCTTGAAGCCTGCAATAAAACAGCAAAGTCTCAACTTTTGAACTGTGACTTGAGAATCACTTACTTGAGGTTTCAGCCACCATTTTGCAGGGATAAGTCAATTTCTTGATTATGACTAATCCTTCCAGATAATGTTTTTACTTAATAAGACATTTTGGACAATTGCTTTTGTTTGGAGGATGATTAATCCAGATCTAACAAGAACATAAAAGGCACTACAGCAAATATAAATTGGATACCCAGTGTGGTGTAGGGCAGTGTTTTTCAACCTTTTTTGGGCCAAGGCACACTTGTTTCATGAAAAAAATCACGAGGCACACCACCATTAGAAAATGTTAAAAAAATTAACTCTGTGCCTATGACTATATATAAACAGTAATTCGCTTCCTCCGGGGGGTTGTTCCTCCTGCTGGCACGCCTTCCCGCCCTTCCTCCTCCTCCTCCTCCTCCTCCTCCTCCATGGGCTTCCCATCATTCATTCATTCATTCCATCGTTCGGAATGCTGGCGCGCCTTTCCCCACCCCACCCCCACCCCAGTCGCCCGCCCCTCCTCCAACCATTCATGGCACATCTGGCTGTCCAAGCATCTTCTCCCCCCCTCCCCACCCCCAATCCGTCGCTTCCCCTTCACTTCACCCCTTCACTTCACCCGCGCCAAGTGTGTGTGTGTGTGTGTGTGTGTGTGTGTGTGTGTGTGTGTGTGTGTTCTGCTTATATACCGCCCCATACCACTTCAAGTAGTCTCTGGGTGGTCGGCAGTGAGATTTTTAGCTGCTCCGGATGTGCGGTTTGTCCGCTCCAGCCGGCGCCCCCCACCCCTTTTGAGGCTCCTTTGCCTTACCGGGGGAGGGCTCCCGGCTCCGTCTGCGCAGCCGAGGATCGGGGCCTTGTCCAGCGAGGCGAGCGGCGGCCGCGGCAGCGGCGGACCACCCGTGACCCGCAGCAGCAGCGGTGAGGCTTGCGGCCTTGCCACGCTCTGGCCGGTCTCTCTTTGACAGGCCGCCTACCAGCTGGGCTCTCCGATCGGAGCCCTGATAAGGGCTCCGGCAGGGGGAGCGGCTTCGGCGGTGGCGGCGGGAGCGGCCTGGGAGGCGGCGGCAGCGGCGGCGGCGATCGGATCCCTCTTCTTCGGCGGCCCTGTGCATGCGTGTGCCTGGGGTGCGGGGCGTAAGCACGTGTGGATCCACCTCTGTGCCGCTCTCTTCGGGCCAAGACACCGATGGGGGGGAATAGACGCAGATGAGCAAAAAAAAAAAAAAAATCAGTGTGCACTGATTCATAAGGTGCACAAACCAATAGGAGAATCTCAGTTAAATAAGGATAGGGGAATAAATAATCTTTCTTTGATGTGTCTAATACAAGGTGGACGCCCCGCCTTCCTCCGAGTCGCCGGCGCCGTGGCACACCAGCCAACATCTTGCAGCACAGTACTGTGCCGCGGAACACCGGTTGAAAAACACTGCTGTAGGGGATAAAGTGATGGACAAAGACTCAAGAAGCCTGAGTTCAAATCCCAGTTAGCCAAGGAGTGTGGAACTGGTAAAACAACTTCTTAAATATCTTGAAAGTTCTATTAGGATCGCTATAAATCAGTTCCAACTTGACAGCATATAATATTAAAAAGAGAGCATTGTACAAACATATTAAAAGTGGGCAACCAAGATATTGTAAACCTTGCAGTAAACATGAGAAGACACACCTGATATACAGTGCTTTTGTCATGTTGATGTCTTGAAAGAAGCTAAATTGAAAGCAGTGGGAAGGAGCTAATTGTCCAGATTTTGAAGAGACAAATGTGCCATTAAGCTGGAGTTTATGTAGATGAAATCAACATTTAAAACTCGCTAGGCCTTGGTGATAGACTGGGAGACAGAGTCTCCAAGATGTATACAAATGTATCAAAGTATAGTTTATTCAGAGAAGCTCAGATGCAATCCGTTTTAGCTGTGGCCTTCTTCAGGAAACAGCTTTTAAAATTTTAGCTTCTCATTTAATCTGTGCCAGATCCAGCATAAATTCAGAGCAAATCACGTCTACCTTGACAATATTTTATACATCTTGAGACTCTGGCTCCCATTTTTATACTTTTGCCACCGTACGAGTTCCCTCTGCTTTGTTCTAGGTGATAGATAGACAGGGATGAGGTTGCTCTGGTTAAGAAAAATATCCCCAATTTATTTTTAACCAAGAAAAACAACAAAAACCACTTGGTTACCTGTTTATAAGGCAGAGTCAACAACACATCATCATTATCTTTAAGGAGGAGAGTGGTGGGTTCTTAGGGTGGTTAACAGATGGAAGATGCAGAGGAAGCCAATGACTGTGTGCAGATTTAGGCACAGTAGTTCTGGTCGGCTAAGTTTGGAAGAGCAAGTTTGATGCCATGATGGCCATTTTAAAGGTCCTTGCTGTTTGCAGACAAAAATCATGGATTCTGGCCATTAATAGTAAAAATATATTGGCAGAAATGCTGTGGTATAATTTAAGTCCATTCGTACACCGAGTTGGCGTACATTGGTGTTTGTCGGATGGAAGAATCAGCCAACAAAGTTGTTGCCCATGGGACCCACTTCATCTTTTCATCTCATGACTTTAGTGCAGTGAAAGGGATCACACAGAAGTTGAGGAAAAAAATAAAAGTTTTAATTACAAAATAAAAAAATAAAAATGGCCCTGCTGGTAACGTAAGACTTCCACAGGATAAATTAAGCAACAGGATTTCTACCAAAAATATGTAAAAATGGATTAGTAGGAGAGATGGCCAATTAACTGTCACAGTTGTTTCATGTTTTAGAGTTTGAAAAGGTTTACTTTGTCCTCTCGGCGGTTCGAATCCCAGGTGCCATCATGCAGCGGAGTAAACTCTTGCTGTTAACCCCAACTCCTGCAGTTCGAAAGCATGTAAATGCAAGCAGATAAATAGGTAATACCGTAAAAAGCAGGAAGGTAAAACAGTGTTTCCTTGCAGCCATGCTGGCCACGTAGCCACGGACTTGCCACAGACTTGCACAACATTGGCTCTTCAGCTTGAATATGGAGATGAGCACTGCCCCTAGAGTTGGACATGACTAGCACGCATGTGCGGGGAGAACCTTTACCTTTAGCTCCCATGTTTCTAATTGTCCTGTGCCTACTTACATATGTGTCAGTCTTACTTTCTCAGCATGATTTAATTTTGATCACATGTACAGTGGTACCCGACTTACGACGTGCCCAACATACGGAAATCCCTGAGTTACGAGCGGGTTTCCATAGGTTTTTAAATGCTGCTTGCTTACGAGCAAAAGATAGGGTTTCCTCGACTTATGTTTTTTTCCCCTTGGAAAACTGTTTCTCCTGTGGTGCTTTGCGTTTGGGAGGTTTTAAAATACCTGCACCATTTTCCTGCACTTCTCTACTGAGAAAGGTAGGTTGATTTTTCCTCTGTTATATTTATATACAGTGGTACCTTGTATAAAGGAATTAATTCATTCCAAATGAAATTATGTTAAGCAAATTTTCCTTTATACAAATTCCCATAGGAATGCATTGAAAACAGAGTAATCCCATTTTATGTTGTACGGATTCTCCCCATAGGCAATTATGTTAAGCAAATTTCTCCTATCTCCGGAATTTTATGTTGTACAGATTTTATGTTATACAATCTGTTTGTTATACAAGGGTCCACTGTACTGTACTGTAATTTTTTTGTGTGTGTTTGCCGGTAGGGGGTCTTTTTGTTTTACAATTTTTAAACAACCTGCACTTTCCCCCTCAATCAGTTGTGTTGCAGGGAAAAGCACAGCTTGTTTAAAATGTCTTTGAGCCACTGAGCCAAACAGTTGCCTCGGTGGCATAAAGACATTTTAAACCACCCGCCACTCCCCCCCCCCCACACACACCAGGCGCGTTGGGGAGCGAGAAGAGGCGTGTGGTTTAAAATGTCTTCAGCTACCAAGGCAACCACTTGTCTCCGTGGCTAAAATACATTTAACCCCCCCCCCCCGGGTGCGTTGGGGGGAGAAGTGGCAGGTGGTTTAAACCAGTGCTCCCCAACCTTTTTATCACCGGGGACCGGTAAATGTTTGATAATTTTTCCCTGGCCCAAGCGGCGGCGGCGGCGGCGGCGATGGCGGGGCGGGGTGAGGGCGGGGGGTTCGCGGCGGCGGCGGCACAATTGCGGGGGTCGCGGAGGCGGCGGTGATGGCGGGGGGGCGATGGCGGGGTCGCGCGGCGGCGAAAAAACGATGTCGGGGGTCGCGGCAGCAGCCGGCGCGATGGTGGCGGCGATGGCGGGGCAGGGTGGGTGCGAAGTGGCGGGCGGGCGCGATGGCGGGGGTTTTGGCGGCGGCGATGGCGGGGTCGTCGCGGCGGCGGCGATAAAGAGCGGCGGCGGCGATGGTGGGGCAGGGTGGGCGCGATGGCGGGGGTCGCGGCGGCGGCGGCGGGAAAACACCCGGGCTGGCCTGCGCCGCCCCCTGCCCGCCTCAACACAGGCGCGGCGGCGGAAAAGACCCAGGCCGGCCTGAGACGCCCCCTCCCCCTCCCCTCCTAAAAAGAGGCACACATGCACGGCGCTGGCCGGTGGGGCACCTCTGCTTGCCTCCGGCTGCGGCCTTCGGGCGGGCGAGCGGGAGGGGGAGGGGAGGGAGGCCGGTGGGGGTGGCGTCTCCGGCCCGGCCCGGCGCCACCGGGACCGCCGAGCCCGCCGCGGCGGCGGCGGGCGCCCCGCCGCCCGGCCGCGGAGTGGCGGCCGAACCCGGGCGACTGCCGTGGCCGCCGCGGCCGCCGACAGGAGGAGGAGGCAGGGCCCGCCCGCCCAGGAGCCCCAGGCTCCCCCACCCCGCCCGTGCGCCGCGGCATCCGGCTGCCCGCGGGGAGAAGAGGAGGAGGAGGGCGGCGGAGGAAAAGGGGAGGAGCCTCCGCGGCCTCCCCAGGTGGCCCGGTGCCAACCGGTCCACGGACCGGCACCGGTCCGCGGCCCGGGGGTTGGGGACCACTGGTTTAAACTGTCTTTAGCCTCGGAGACAAGTGGTTTCCTCGGTGGCTAAAGACATTTTAAACCACCCATCACTTCTCCCCCAACGCGCCCAATGGGGGGGGGCTGTGGGTGGTTTAAAGCAGTTTCCCATAGGAATGCACTGACATCCGTTCGTCCAGAATGGATTAATTGACTTTCAATGCATTCCTATGGGAAATCGCTCCCCGACTTACGAGCTAATTGACTTACAAGCGTATGCTTGGAATGGATTAATTTTGTAAGTTGGGGTACCACTGTATATTTGGTTCATTCCACCTTACAAGTCATCTTTATATTAAAAAAACGGAGAGGAACTTTTTAAAAAATGAATGCAAATTATTTTCATACATCCACCTTGTATTAGACACATCAAAGAAAGATTATTTATTCCCCTATCCTTATTTAACTGAGATTCTCCTATTAGTTTGTGCACCTTATGAATTATAAAATGAAGACTATCCCACACTTATATCCCTTTTTGGTGATTTTTATTGTCAGCCACCCTTTTCTATCCACACAACAGAGTATTGTATAGGAAAGAAAAATTACATTTCATATATTCCAGAACCCATATTGGCAGATACCTTTCCTTGGTCAACCAAAAAGAAACAAACTGTAAAGTCGTATATAATAGATGCATAACATTGTTAGAAATGTGTGCATATATAAAATATTTAATAGAGTAACTTTAAAAATATATATTTCAGTTTCTACCATCTTCATGTAGTCAGAATAAAAGAGCAGAACTGAAGAAGGCAAAAAAAAAAAAAATCTTCCTATCAATTGTCATTGTTTTCTGTATTGTAATTCAGTCTTCTAAATATATGTTTTAAGCAATTAACCACATCCTTATAGGATCTGGAGCAGACTTGTTTGAAGTGCTGTTAGTGCTTTAAAACCCCTTCTCTCTCTCTCTCTCTCTTTTTATAATTATATATAACACCTAATGTAGACAATAACTCCTTGAACAATTTTTGCCCAGTTACCACCAAGGGAACCTCAATGTTTTCTGATATGCATTAGAAAAACTCGGAATAATCATGGCCTCCTGAATCCACCAAGTTCCATTGTCTAACGTTCATAAGTTCTTGTTTGTATTAGAGAGTAAACTGGGGCTAAGAAGGAGCCCACAAGCCGCTACCTCCCCTTCGCCCTGTTCTCTGCAGGGAACACAGGGGTATGCTCTGAGCAGAGGGGGAAGTGCTGTGACTGTGAGGGGGCGATGTCGGGTGCCCACAGAAAGGTCTCTGTGTGCCACCTTTGGCACCCATGCCCTAGATTCGCCAAAACTGATCTATAGGATGCCTTCCAAGATGATGATAATTAAGACCATGGGTTATTTTATTGAGTCAATCCACCTCATGTTAGACTATTCTCCTTCCTTGCTGCCTTCCAGTTATCTTTTCCAGTGAGTTTAGTCATAAGTGTGATTGTGTAGGTTTAATGATTTTAGTAGCTGCCTAGATGCCCTAAGCAGATCCGATCTCGCTTGATTTCGGAAGCTAAGCAGGGTCGGGCCTGGTTAGTACTTGGATGGGCAACCACCAGGGAATACCAGGTCCTGTAGGCGCCTGGAGTAGGAACTGGCAAGGCACTCCAGTACTTCTGCCAAGAAAACTCCATGGACATGGAGTCCTGAAGAGTCTGTCACGACTGTAACGACACAACACAATGATTTTAGTATCTAGTGAAAGTTCAGGCTTGATTTGATCTCAGACCCACTTGTCTTTCTGGAAGTTTGTGGTACCCATGAATTTCTCCTTTACTATCAAATATGGAAAGAATTGCCCCCCCCCGCCAGGTGTCTTATTAGGAGTATCTTTAACATAACAGGATGCTTTGTTACGTAGAATGGGCTGAGAAGAAATTTCCTGTGTTAGAAACATAGAAGATTCTAAATGGTGTGCCTGGGATGGACAAAGGGGATCAGGAATTTGCAACTGTCAGACAGACACTGACCCTAATTACACCTTTGAATGTTCTCTTGGATACAAGAGAACTTCGCTTACAGAAGGATGAAGCAAAGGCACATGCTGTATTGCTTTCTGTCTGAAAAGAAAACAAGTGAGACAAAAAGAAAGTTATCCAACATACAGAGGTTTATAATGTTGGCTGTAGAGCAGGAAATTCAACTTCCCTCTAGGCCAGTGGTTCCCAACCTTCCTAATGGTGTGACCCTTTAATACAGTTCCTCCTGTTGTGGTGACCCCTTTTGCCCTGCTTGGAAGAGGCCACAAGCCCCCTTTGGCAGGCCACTGCCTCAGGTGCCATTGAGAACATCCCTTTACAGGGAACCCCCTCAGTCAGTGCCATTGGCTGACATTCCCTCCAACCTATCAAGCTGCAACTCCCTCTCCCCCCTTCTTCCCCCTCCTCTTCCAGATCCAAGCTGTTTGTTCCTTTTTCTTCATTGGATCATGGCCACCCCTGTGAAATGGTCGTTCGACCCCCAAAGTGGTCCAGACCACCAGGTTGGGAACCACTGCTCTAAGCCTTCTGGGAACACAGACAGCCTGTGTAGTCTTGGGCAAGCTGCACAGTCTCAGGGCACTGCCAGCAGAAGATAATGGTGAACCATTTCTGTCCACCCTTTACCTCCCCGAAATCCCCCAAAAACCCTGGAAAGGATAACCATAAATCAGAACAGATTGAATACCACACATCTATTATTATTATTATTATTATTATTATTATTATTATTATTATTATTATTATTATTATTATTATTATTATTATTATTATTATTATTATTATTTAGTTCCCACTGCTGTTAGACTCCATAACTCTACAGTCTAACCTGCTATTTGTATGGGGGCATATTGTAGTTTCTTTTTTCACATTTAACTTTTTATATCCAAATTTTATACTCTATATTTGTATATTGGATTTTAAAATTTTATTTAATCTCTAATACCTTTTTTCACTTTACACTTTTTGTGTGCTTACCCTTAACCTATTGGAGACTTCCCCCCATGCTTACTTTGCCTCATTAGGAGCCAGACAGCTGCCCTTTAGTTTGGTTCATGCACTTAAATTACTAATCCATGTTATGGCAGTGATACCTGAAGGAGACAAAGGTAATCTGAAGTTCAGAATTACTTGGCAGAGCTTCCGTTGGCCATTTATGTTCCAAGCTTTTCACAACCTGTGCTCCCCGTACAACAGATTCACACACATTACGCTGTAGATGGGGGAACCCCATTCTGAGAGGTGAAATTAATTTCAGGTAAGTTATCTGTCAACTCATCCCTGTTATAGGCAAGGCCAAAGCCAAAGTACTGGTAACAATATGTCCACCAGAAGTTATCTTCAACTCCTCACTGCCAGTAACTCCACTCTTAGATTCCCTACAGAGGAGAGAAACCTGCTTATCTTTTTTTATTAAAAAAGCCCATTAAAATCAAATACAGTACAGATCACCAGGAAGGGAAATAGAAAGGACCGTGTCACTTGCTATATAAGTTGCTGGGGTGGCTTCGCAGGGCTTATTCTCTAATATTCCCTGGGGGTGGAAGTTGTGTATTATATTTTTAAAGTCACCCTATCAATAAAGAAAGCCACAGCAACAAAGCATCATGGATTCAACTAATAATGTCAATCAATAAATATATATTTAAAACAGATTTCCAAGGAAACCTCATCCATTAGGAAAAGAGGGTATCGGCATTTAAGCCCCTCTGTTGAAGAGTCAGTTTATAGTCACACTACTTCCCCATGACCAGGTGGTGTGCTGGTTGAGGTCGGGTTTTTTTGCACTGAAATAAAGTTCAAGATCAAATATGTTCCGCTAACAGATAAAGCTGGCCCTATCTTCATAGGCGCGTGTCTAGACAATGCTAGTTTATCACCCACTCACTACCGCTTGAAATTGCCCAGACAAGTAAAAAGCCCAGAAGTGCAGCTTCCGTGAAAAACATTCATAAAGAAGAAATGGCGAAAAGGAATACAGACCTCCATTTGTTTCTGTGTGGGGCATAACAGCAAAACCTCTCATCAGTCATAACTATATGGTGACTAGAGTAATCATATAATTAAATATTTCCGCTTAGGAGGCTATGATCCAACCAGGTGTAAATATTAACATATTTTCAAGCAATTTTACACAACTGTTTGCTTCTTTCTGTTCTATGTTGAATGGTGCTACAGAGGAGTGTTAAAATAAAAATAATTAACATACGACTTACAGATGCACATCCCTAGCATGAAATATAAGATTTATTTTCACAAATACCAATGTATGTTATTATGTACTTTTTGACAGGGACGGGGGGGGGGGAGAACCAGTTTGCAAGTTCTTGCAGTAACTGGCTCTTTATCCTGCAATTTTCCTCAACAGCATGACAATTCCCTTAGGGTAACAAAGGCCATTTACCACACAGTAAGCATTTTTGTGAGAACACGAACAAAGGTTATAATCTTTATAGCCTCATCCCTAGCCGCTAGGCTGTAAAGGAAATAGGGTTGTCACTAGCCCTGCTGTTCCCAGCTTGAGACAATAAAGCAGCGGAACAGGACTCGGAGTCTTTTGATCTTCTCAGTAAGCGATCAGAGGGAGGAAAACTTCTCACAGACTGGAGACTGGTTTATTTAATGGTTTTAGCAGACCCTTGTAAAGTGTCCTCCATGCAGGAGGCTGCAGTGACACCATAGCAGGCAAAAATCTACCCCATACAGGTGTGACATGAATGTAACCACAATTTAAATGTTACGGTAGTTGATTGTGTATAATGTTTGTAGACAGTTGATGGGCTGGTCTAAGAATGAGGGACAGAAAATAGATGCAGAGTTAGTCTTATGGTTTTATTAGCCCACCGTGACATTAATATTAATGGAATGACACACACACACACACACACACACACACACACACACACACACACACACACACACACACACACACACACACACACACACACACAGTGGACCCTCGTATAACAAGCAGTTTGTTTAACAGAAAATCTGCTTAAAGGAAAAAATTTCCAGATATAGGGGGAAACCGATTAACAGAATCACCTATCAGGTGAACCCATACAACAGAAAAATGGTCACGATTAGGGATTAATCTGTTTTCAATGCATTCCTATGGGATATTTGTACAAAGGAAAATTTGCTTAACAGAATTTCATTTTGAACGAATCAATTCCTTTATACAAGGTACCACTTGTATGTATGTATGTATGTATGTATGTATGTATGTATGTATGTATGTATGTATGTATGTATGTATGTATGTATGTATGTATATCTATACATTAAAAGACAACATTAAAGCTGGAAGAGAATGCAAGCAGCTAAAGAGAGAGTAAAAATTCCATGTAGAAGTTATGAGGGATGGAAACTAACATTGAAAACATAGTGCCGATACAATCACACAAGGATGTAAGTGATTACAAACACAAAGTCTATATGATCATTTATGGTAGATTATATAAAAGACACATAATAGGTAGCCGATCATTCAGGGAAAGGTTTCCTGAATCTTTCCCATTGTATTCTAGCATTTTGAATGACACAAGTTCATTTTTCAAGCCAAAGATAGATTGGTCCAGGAAAGGATGCCACCTTACAAATTTTAATGGTTTCACTTTTAACAGCTCTTATTTTACAAAATAACAAGATGTATGGACTGGAAAGATTTAAAGTATTAGGAGCATGAGTCAAAAAAATGTCTGGTAAAACACTAATCAGGATGACTGAGAGAAAATGAACATGTCTTTATTACTTCCTTCAGGGCTTGTGGATTACTTCCTTAAAGTTTCTTCCTTAAAAGCCTACCACAAACTCTTGTGGCATCTTGTGGCACATAGAGCATCCCTCCCCCCAGGTCTTAAGTTTTTTCTGTAATAAATAGTGGAAGCTCAGCTTGCATCCTAAGAAGGAATCTTGTTGGACTGGAGACTACCTGTAGTGCCTCAGTCACTGGAGTCTCCAGTGTACTCAAATATATGGTGTGTAAGCCCTAAGTATTTTGACTTAATAGCTTAATAACAGATTAAACAGCTATCAATGTGCTGCCCCTTTTGACATTACAAATGTTGCCTGAGGTAGCTGTTGCTCTCTGTTCCTAATGCATACCTCAGCCATAATTTTCATTGGTATTATGTACAGGGTAGAACTGTTTATTTTCAAGATAATTTTAAAACTGTTTAAAATGTTTTTAAAATGTATTTGTTTTAATCTGATTTAAATTTGTTTAACCCTGGCCTGAGATCTATTAATGATGGATTGTTAAGACTCAGAGAGAGAGGACAAGTTTGCAGATGACATTAAACTTTTTTTATTTATTTTATTTATACAAATTATATGCCAACCATTGGCTTACAATTAAAATGAACAGTTAAAACAATTAAAACATAAAAGATCAGTGAACAATTTAAAACATTTAAAATAAACTTTTCTGGGTGATGAAGACTAGAAGGAATTGAGAAGAGCTCCAGAAGGATCTCTTCAAGCTTAGAGAATAGGTGGCAAAATGGCAAATGTGTTTCAATGTAAGAAAATGTAAAGTGATGCACATTGGGGCAAAAATAAATAAATAAATAACTTTATTGATTAACTTATAGGTTCTGAGCTGTCCATGATGGATCAGGAAAGATATCTTAGTGAGCTGGTGGATAGCTCAATGAAAGTACTGTATCAACCCTGCATGTGGTGGTCGTGAAGAAGGCCAATTCCATGATAGGGAAAATTAAAAAGGGGATTGAAATAAAACAGCCATTATTAGAATGCCATTGTATAAAACAATTGTAAGCACCTAGAGTATTGTGCTCAGTTCTGGCCGCCACATCTAAAAAAAAAAGATATAGTGGAGCTGGAAAAGCTACCAAAGAGAGTGACTAAAATGATTACTGGGCTGGGACACCTCACTTATGATGAAAGACTACAGCATTTGGGGCATTTTAGTCTAGAAAAAAGGCACCTGAGGGAGTACATGGCTGAGACATACAACACTATGTAACATTATCAAGTGGCTAGAGGGTATCTCTTTTTCCTCTCACACAATGCAAGAACCAGGAGTCATCAACTCAAATGGATGGATGGGAGAGTAAGAACAGGCTAAAGAAAATATTTCTTTACCTAGTGTGTTAGTTTGTGGAACTCCTTGCCACAGGATGTGATAGTGGTATCTGGCCTAACTGCCTTTAAAATGGGATTGGACTGATTTATGGAGGAAAAGTCCATCTCGGGTATAAGCCATGATGGGGATACATGTTACCTCCAGGCTTAAAAACAGGGTACCTCAAAATGCCAGATGCAGGGAACTGGCATCAGGATATAGGCATCTAGTTGCCTCATGTGCTCCCAGAGGCATCTGGTGGTGGGGCCACTGTGAGACACAGGAAACTGGACTAGATGGGCCCTTGGCCTGATCCAGCAGGGCTCCTCTTATGTTCTTATGTTAAGGCTGTTGCTCATGTGGTTGTTTGCCTCAACTAGTTCCCAACAGCTTTTACAGTATGCTGTTTCAAACAATATTAATTCCAAATAACATGTTAAGCCTTGGCATACAAATATTTAACTACATACATAATTTAAAAACTAAAAAAGAATTATTTTTAAAAAACTGTTCCATCTCAATTTCCCCCCAAAACTGGCAATATGTGTAAGTTTCCATGTGCTGGAGGAAGGAAAGGAGGGAAGGTGCAAAAAGGACCCACAAATTAAGTTCTTTTTGAAGTCTTCATTAGACTTACTTGTGGGGTCCAAATAAAGTACACCCCTGATTATTTTAATATACATGGGCATGCTTGCAGGGAAATATGCTCTTCCAGACATCCTGGACTTGAGCTTCAAAGGCTCTTTAGATATCATGCCACCCTATTTTTACAAGATCCAAGGGCAGAGAACAATGAAAACTTTTTAGAACATATAAAACAGTATTAATTACATTCGACCAGATTAAGCAATTTAAAACTATTTGAAAGAGCACCTTCATAAATTTACTTATTTTATTTAAGATACAGTGTTTACACTCCAACTTTCTCATTTAAAAGGATGCAAAGCAGCTTACATAATTAAAAGACAGCACATCCGATCTTGCCTGGTCGGCCCTGGTTAGTACTTGGATGGGAGACCACCAGGGAATACCAGGTGCTGGAGGCGCCTGGAGTAGGAACTGGCAAGCCACTCCAGTACTCCTGCCAAGAAAAACTCCATGGACATGGGGTCAGGAAAAGTCGGTCAGGACTGTAACGACACAAAACACACGCGCGCACACATGAAGCTAGCAACAGTGAGTATGCAAATACTAAAAAGGATCCAATATCACACTAAAACATGTTAAACAAAAGCAACACCAAAACAAAACGCTGCTTGCAAATTCTAAACCCAGGACAACTTTCCACGTCGCTTTAACTCCTTACTGAGAGCCATGCAATGGAATTAGTAATTACAAAACATAAGACCGTAAGGCCATTTGGGGGAATTCGGCAAATTTTACTTTTTCGTTACAGCAGGTTGATTTCCAGCAACGGGAGGGGGGGAGCATTTACGTGGGTGGTCGCTGGAAAGCTTTCGGTGTGTCCTGTCCAACCCAACTTTTCAAGATGTTCCAGGCTGTGTGATACCCCGCCACACACACACACACACACACACAATCCCTCGTCCTGGCGCTCCCTTGGCATTAAAAAAGGGGGAGCAAGGCTGATGGAGCTGCGATCAAACGTGGAACGAGTGACGAGGGCGCTGGGGTCCAGCGGTTACCCTGGCTTAAATCCGACTTGAAATTCGAAAGGTAACGCCACGAGGACGTCGCAGCAGCCCCAACAAGCGGATGCCTCCCTCCTCCGAAGGAAGCCCCATCCTCTCGCCCTGAAGGGAGGTTCGCCGCGATCCATCCAATGCCAAACACAACCGCCGTCCTTCGCCTTGCAGCTTGGGCGCTTTGGGGCGAGGAACGAAGGGGAGGGGGGGAAATAGTGCCCCGTCGCCTTCCTGCAGGCGTCGCTCGCCAGCCGGGCAGGTAATCGAGAAGAAGAAGAAGAAGAAGGAAGAAGAAGAAGAAGAAGAAGAAGAAGAAGAAGCGAAGAAGAGAGCGGGAGGGGGAAAGGGAGGCGAGGAGGAGGTTCCGGCCTGCCTTGCCGGGAGCAAGAGGCTCCTCCCGGCCGGAAACTCCTCCTCGTCCCGGGCGTGCGAGGGGCGGAGTGGCGGGAGGTTGGTGTGGCCGGCGAGCGGGCGAGCGAGCAGCAACCGCGGGGTTGCGGGGGAATTGGCGTGGCGCTTCCCGTGCAGCATGGAGTGAAAAGCGGGACGCCCGGGGGGACCGGAGCTTGCTGGCGCGCCGCGAAGACGGGCGAGCGGGACGGAGCCATGGCCGCGGCCAGGGCGCGCGGGATTCAGCCCCTGCTGCTGCTGCTGCTGCTGCTACCGCTGCTGCTCGGTGAGTGAGGAGGGAAAGCGCCGGCCGGGGGACTCCTCGACCGCCTAACCTGGCTTGCGGGGGAGCCTGGCCTGCACCGGCCACCCCAGCCCACTCCACCCCGGGGTGGGGGCTCGAGGCGTCCCGCGCTCGCGGCGGAGGGTTGCCTTCCATTTTGTTTGCGCCGCGCTTCAGCTTGGGAGAGAAAAAGGGGGCGGTAGGAATGTAATTGAAGAGGAAAGGAACGGGCGTTCCTCGTTGGCTTCCCCCACCCCCCACCCCAGACCGCCCCATGAGGAGGGAACTCGTGCAGGGGCTTAGAAACACCCCCGACACACACACATAGAGCGCACAGCCGCTGAGACCAAGGCAGCCCGGAGAGACGCGCCCGGGTCCGTGTGTGTCTGTAGGGGGGGCGCCAGAAGGCGCGATCCCCACACTCTCTCTCTCTCTCTCTCTCTCTCTCTCTCTCTGTGTGTGTGTGTGTGTGTGTGTGTGTGTGTGTGTGTGTGTGTGTGTGTGTGGCTTGCCGGCCGGCGAAGATCCGCCCCCCCCCTTGGGGAGGCTTCTTTTGTGTGCGCACCGCGCTCCACCCGAGGTGTTGGAGCGAGCTGCAAAGGGGGGCGCCGAGAGTCAGTCTCCTCTCGCTCGCTCGGCCGCTCGCTCCCTCCAGCCAGCCATTTGGTGCCAAGCCCCCGAGCCAGCAGCCCCTTGGCGTCCGAGAAGGGATGGCGATCCCCGCACCGCTGGAGGGTTGCAGCCGCCGCCTCCGCCGCCGCCACCAGTTCACGCCTCCCCGTCCCGCCTCACCCGGTGCGCGAGGCGGCGGCCTCTGCGTTAGAAACGCGGCCAGCCCTTGCCCGGTGCCGTTCCGACGGATCCGTAGGATCTGAGGCACGGAGGCAGCCCGTCTCCTCTTCTGGCTGCCTGCAACGTGCTGGTTGGAAACGGCTCCAGGGAGTGAGAAAGATGGGGGGGGAGAGAGAGAGAGGTGTTGAGACTGGCTGGAGCAACAGAGAATGCAGTACTGTGCTCTCTTAAGACTTTCCTTTTTTCAACATGCAGGCGCTAATAGCTCCCTCAAAGAAACTTAGCATTACATTGCTGTACTTTCATTGAGGTTCATTTCCTCCTAGCTCTCTCTCTCTCTCTCTCTGTCTCTCCCCCTTTGTAGCAGCATGAGCGAAGGATATTTGTTTGCCTGCTTTCCTCACCTATTGATTTCAGAGAGGAAGAATTCAAAGTTAGAGAAGGTCACCTCTTTTGCAGTGTATTTCTATACATGTCTGCTCAGAGGCAAATTCCTTTGAATTAAATGGAGTTTACTCACAGGTAGGTATAGGTTGCAGTGTTGTTAGGCCAGTTTCCCTTGGTTATATATAGTGTACAGGCTTGTGACTTTCGCAGAACTGTGGCCCTCTGCTGAGGAGACGATAAAGGCATTCCACCTACTATAAGAAGTCTAATCTGGATTCAGACTGGTTCTCAAAGTTAGACACCAATGTGCTTAATTTGAAGGGCAGTGCAGATTTTAGATACACAGTACCTTATGGCTTTATTGACAGTCTGATCACAATTTGATTAATTTAATCTAGTTTTAGAGAAGATCAGATTGTCAATTCCAGTAGATTTAGTTTAACTTGTTAGAAAGATAAATTGATTATTTTAACCCAGTTTTTAAAAGTTGAACTTTACAGACTGGTTCCAGTTAGGCAAATCTTTGTTTTCCATTAGATCATTTTGTAGATGGGGAAGTAACTTCTCTACCTCTGCTTGATAATGCAGTGATTCTCACAGAATCCTGAGACAGGGTGCTGACATAAGGTCATGAACCTGACTGTGAGTGAAATCTCTGTGTTAGGCAGTTTGACAAATATATAACTCACACAGGCAAGGAGTATGCTAGTTGCCATATTGTGCAACTGCTGTCCCATTCTAACTGTGCAGTTCGTTCATATTAACAAGATATAGGCGGATCTGCCAGTAGTTGAGATTTCGGAGTAGATAATCTGAACTGAAGAGACTGTATCACATGTTAGAGAATTAACTGGTACAGTATTTGTCTGCCATATTATGCAAGATAGGACAGCTCCCATTTTTACATATGGCAAAGTGGTAAAAATCCTGATTCATATGCTGTGCTGCAGCAGAGAGAAAGTTACTCAAAGCTGTTAAATCTGAGATGTTTAAAAGTGTTGAATTCTAGCGAGAGAGATTGCTTTCCTCTTTCCTTCTTTGCCTTTCAAACATAGTTCTTCACTGATGTTTCTCAGAGCGTAAATAAATATTGATGTTTGTTGTGTTTAAATTGAGTGGTGTTCTCCAAAATTCTACTTTCAGTGTGCAGTATATCATTTTTCAGGTTATCAAGTGGTGAACTGTGTACTCTGTAGACACCAGGGATGCTTGATGTGGATTTGAAACCCAGCTTTATATTCCTTTGAAGGTCTTAGGAAAGTGTGACAGAAATGTAATCACTTAGATTTTTCGAGGACAAACTATTTGAAGCAAGGGAAGAATTTTGCCTACTTGGGAGGGTCAGAATTGCAGATGGAATCCTGAAGGATTGGTCAAGATAAACCTGTGCTGAAGAGTCAAATTACGGCAGTGGTGGCGAACTTTCGACACTCTAAATGTTTTGGACCACGACTCCCACAGTCCTTTGTCATTGGCAATACAAGCTTGGAATTCTGTGAGTTGTGGTCCAAAACATCTGGAGTGCTGAAGATTTGCCACCAGTAGATTATGGTTTGAGGAAGCTCACAGTTTGTGTTTTTATTTTACGCGGTCTCTGCTCATCCTTTTGGACAGTTTTCTTTGGTGCCTGAAGGTCTTTGCAACTTCTCAGCTTCTGTGTTAAGAGTTATTGGCTCTTAAATCATGGTGTATGCAAATATGTATGCATGATGTATGCATGTAGGCAAATCATGATGTATGCATAATGTATGATGGATTTCGTAAATCTAGTACTGTAGCCGAAATGGACAATGTAGGTGTTGTTGAACTATAGTTCCCAGCAGCCCTAGCTAACATAGTCAGTGGTGAGGCATGTTGGGACCTGTCGCCCAGCAGTGGTGGGAGAGCACCTCTTTTCTCAAACTTGTTTTTATAGTTTTCCATCTGTCTTTATCTGTTTTTTGTCAGTGAGATTCTAAGAGCTGTATTTGTTAAATAAATTCATCCAAATATTCAAAGGCTTGTGCCAAATAAAACTGATTTTAAGGCACCACAAAATTCTTGGTTAGTTTTGTTCAACTGACTGACATAGCTGCCTGCATTCTACTGTTTTCTTCATGCAGTTTTATAAACTGATTTGCAACTTACTTCACTCTTCGGTAATATTAATAGACTAGCATTGTTTTTCCTGGATAGTTTGGTGAAACAGTATATTCAGTGGCTGAAATTCTGTTGCTGAAAATAGCAAGTTACAACTAGAGTATAGAATCATAGAATCATAGAGTTGGAAGATACCTCAAGGGCCATTCAGTCCAACCCCATGCCATGCAGCAACCCCCATCACAATATTTCCAAGAGATGGCCATCCAGTCTCTGCTTAAAAACCTCCAAAGAAGGAGATTCCACCACCCTCCTTTGTGGCAGCATATTCCACTGCTGAGGAAGTTCTTCCTAATGTTCAAATGGAATTTCTTTTCCTGTAGTTTGAAATCATTGCTCTGAGAAGTCCTAGTCTCTGAAGCCATGGGAAAGAAGCCAGCCTCCTCTTTGATATGACATCCTTTCAAATATTTAAACATGGCTATCATATCCCATCTCAACCTTCTTTTTGTAAGACTAAACATTTCCAGATCCCTAAGCTGCTCCTCTTAAGATTCCAGACCTTTACCATCCTAGTCATCCTCCTCTGGACCCATTTGAGAATTTTTAAATTGAGGAGCGCAGAACTGGACACAGTACTCCAGGTGGGGTCTGACCAGAACAGAACAGAGTGGTACTATCACCTCCCTTGCTGTCTAGACACTATGCTTCTGTTGATGTAACAAAGAATCACATTGGCTTTCTAGGCTGTTGCGTCACACTGCAGACACATGTTCAATTTGTGGTCCACCCTGACTCCCAGATCCCTTTCACAGGTACTATTCTCCAGCCAGGTGTCTCCCATCCTATATCTATGCAATTCATTACTTTCTGAGTAGACTTATGGAATCAATGGATCTTATGGAGGAGTTGATTCATCAAATCCCCACTGATTCCGTGGGCCTACTCTAGTTGGCAATTACTGTGCTAAGCAACAGGATTTATTCTATATGCGTGCTGAAAAGTGAATACACTTTACAGTAAAACATTTTATGTCTCCCCACTTACTGGTAGCTTCTTACAAGCTGCTTCTGCTTTACAACATGTTCTTTTCCGATAGCCATTTCGTGTCACTGTTTTCTGAAGTGCATTCTTCCAAATGCATTGCTATGTATCCGAGACCAATATCGTTTATACAAGTACCAATAAGATCAGAGACGGAGGGGAAATCTACTATCTTGTAGCTTTTATGGTTGAGAGAAGTGTCATCTATTGGGTTTAAGGTTCTATGATTCTAAGATGTTTTCCTGGATCTTAGGTACAAAAACTATTTACTTAATCTCAAATTAGCAGAGAATTTAAGGAACACATTCTAGGTTTTGTAGATCTCTTGCCTTTACCTTTATGGATGGATTCAAGTGCAAATAGAAAATGGTTCAGTTGGAAGCAGAGGTGGTGTGTCTTGGTTTAACAGAGCAAGTTAATGTAGTCAACAAAGCAAATGATTACTTGATAGCAATATTCTATTGACATTTATGTCCCAATTAGTTCAGTGGAATTTACTCCCATGTACCTAGCTATGCATATACTTAATCCTTTAAAACTCTTACTCTAACACAGCATTTTAGAAAGCAAATCATATGTGTGCTCTTGTGAAACACAAATTCATCCACATAATATGAAGCAGGGACTGGTTCTGCTTCCTGTTTATTATATATGCGATACTAACTTGGGTGGTTTGGGCTTTTCAGAATGGCAGGTCATGATGACATTTG